>CM076721.1:20749253-21349253 GCA_038501795.1 Pseudopleuronectes americanus
TTTACTCGCCTGACAAATACATGTGTCGGCCCATCGACGAATTGAAAAAGATGTGTGTATAAATAATAAATCTATGGCAGCTGTACATTTTTAATTGATTCTTCCCAAGTACAAACAGCATGGAGATTGTGGGGCTTCACATGCTCCCTCTGGGAACTGGTTTGATTTTCTTTTATCCACTAATATATTTATTACTATTGAAGCTGGAAAAAAACGGGAGGGAAAAGGGATGTGATGAATATTTGACAAGGAGAGTTTGTGACGTGCAATATGTCAGTGAGGTTTCCTCACAGTCAGTTTTATCCTGCTGTGCTTGTTACACTTGTCCTTTCAGGAGTTGCTGCTCTGTTCCACATCATCTTTGATAATTAAAGATTTGTATCATCAGTGTTACTCTGCATTAATCGTCTCTCCTATTGTTCTTTTACTTCCACAGACCTTATCTACATCCTACACTCCTTTCCAAACTTTTAAAGGCTCAATAAATTAATTCATTGAAGGGCCCATATTGTGTAAAATACTTTTTCCTGGAACCTTACTGTTCACGACCAACGGTGTTATGTATTAATATGTCAGTGTTGTGTTTACAGCTTGTTTTTGCTGCTTCTATGTGGCCAAAATATCAGTTACTACAGGTTTGCTGGTTCAAATACTCATGGCAAATTTTAAGATCAATCCCAAAAGAATGGCCTTCTTGATAGACCACATCGTTGTGCACTAAAGTTAAGATGTCAAATTAAGTGCAGCATAGTATTAGAGGATACCACTACAACCATTGGAGGTAGCCTCAGCCAATCACAAAGCTATGCATAGAAAGGAAGAAATGTTCTAAGTAAACCGAACACAACTCTGGTTTTCATCCCTTGCAACACTCTCTTGAGGATACTTGGCTGTCAGTATTAACTTTTATCCACTAACATTCCAGTGCTGCTGGTTTCTGTGGTGGTTAGAAGTCATTCTGGGTAATGAGAGATTTCACCACTGGAAGTAAGAATATTAAATGAACAGTTAAAAGAAACTCACAAATACTGTGCAATAGCTCCAATTGGTTGAAAACAACACAATAAGTGTTTGTGGCATGAATTTAAAATCAAAGTTGCGCAGAAATTTCTTATCTGAATATTTATACAAATACAAGGAGTCATGTGAGTTATATAATTTTACAACATACATTTATCTCTTTTTTCACAGGTTGTACTCTTCCACTATCTCTGTCTAATTTAAATGGAAATAGGGTTTATTGACTTCATTTGTGTGCAGTTAATTATCTCCATATTGCTGAACAGATGGTGCCCTCACTTTAGTTTGTTCCTTCTGGGAGTCTGTGTTAATTCCAGTCAACTATGTGTGTCCTGACATGGCGGCACATAAGACTGATTATACTGACAAGGTCAATCTTCATTAATGATTCAGAACGTCTTTGCCTCCTTCACACTTTACTGATTACTGTTAATCTACAAACTTTAAATGAGGAACGCTGTGGTAGTTTGGTATCTTCCACAGGAGGATACAAAAATCCATTGTTTATTATCTATTCTTTTATTTATGGGACTTTTCTATGTATTATTAAAACTGCTTGTGAACGTAAATCAACTGAGGCAGAGTAGAAAAGCTGTGTTAGTATTTTGTGCTCTTTGTGGAAGGTCATCCTCAAAAGCCACATGGAAGTATAGCAGGGAAAAAGTGCTGAAAGAGATATTTTCAGACATAACACCCATTCACTGGATATCACCAAGTGTGGTAGAAAATTATACAAAGAGTTACCACATGACTACATATAGTATATTAAAGAGAATATTGGATTAGTTAGGGGGTGTAGTTTGTATAGATTACAACACATGAGTGCAGTTATGGGATTTCATTAAATAATACATACGGAAATAAGGAGTTTTCATGGTAGTAAAATAAAGCCTCAAAGCAGTTAATGTACTGTAATGATATCATCTCAAATTTCCATTTATGTGAACTGTAAAAAATCTGGTCAGGTCAGTATCCCTGAATAAACCAGTGCAACGCGGATTAAAAGGTCAATTCACCCGAATAACAAAGAAACATCTTGTCTTTTACAAAGTGACATTTTGGTTTTATTTATTTCTACCCCGAGGTCGGTGGAAAGGAACTGGGACATAGCTGTTTAATTGTATTTTTTGATGCTTCAAGTATCATAATAAGTTTTGATTAGTTGTAGTCTAATAAACATAAAATACTTATGCTTGTAAAAGATTGCTTTGGTCTGATCTGACTCTCCATACCCTACATGAATTATGGCTGTTGTAGTCTTCGCTACACTATACAATGTAATTGAAACCACAACTGGTTCACCCACAGCTCATGGTCACACGAAAGCAGAAGTGCTCAACACAAGCTTTCAAGCCTCCCTCGCCTCTGGAGTCACCCAAAATACGAGTCAGAGAGGTCATATACTTACAGCAGTAGGCAGAGGCAGAGCTTTAGTGTCTAAATTCTGCTGTGGAGGTCATGTGGTTTTGTTTACAGCACATTGACACCGGCGTTGGCCCTAATCATCAAAAGCTCCCGTGACGTCTTTGTCTGTATCTTGTACGTGTTTGGCACCACTTTTTCACGATGCACTGACATATCTTTATTCTTTTGGTGTGTTTTTTTTCATTTTTGCATCTGTTGCGTGTTAAAGAAAGGCATCAACTGGTCCTTTCATTCTTGGTGAATCCTGCGGATGACCTCATGTAGTATTCTTACATCGGCTCATTGGGACATTCGCCAGAGATTTCAATTGGGGACTGGACAAAGAAACTTCAGAAAAAACAGCGCCCCTCATTTTAGGAATAACAACGAGTTATCCCCCTTATTATCAATAAAATCATAGCTATATCATGTTGTATAGTTTAATAATATGCAATAAAGCACTTGCATTAATTATAAATGCAAAATAAAACACAATGAAGTTTTGAAAGATTGATACCCTCTCTTATTTGCCCCACAGTGGTCTTTGCTGTAGCCTGCTGTCTTTACTGTCTGTCTCATCCTTTCACACTAAACTCTGTCCTATCAATAAAGGTTTAATGCCCCAAAACTATTTACAAAAAATTAATATATGGCAATTATCTATAGAATCTATATCAACTGATCAGTCATGGTCATGTGACAAAACTCTTCGTGATTGCTGAACCCTCATTTCCTCCTCACTATTCCACTCTGGTTCATCCATTACGCACGAGTCGAGAAAATGTCACCTTAGTATTTATATATTTAGAGCAATCCCGACATGTTTTTATAAATCCCAACGTAAGAAGTAGCATACGCATGTTTCAGGCACAGTTTTGTGCATACACAACGGTAATGAATTAGGCCCCTGGTCTTTTCAGTCCACATTCTGATTTCGATACATAATTTGGTGTAATCAAATAAATTGTCAATGATTAAAATCACTACAAACACAACTTGATGATGTGTCTCATGTAATTCGACTGATAATCCAGCCCTAACAACAATATTACTGACAAATAAAGTTTACTTGAAAACATCTTTTTGTTATTTGAGTGAACATTTTACGTCTCAGTTTAAAAAGTAATATTGTCCTACGTCTTTAACTCTTAGAAAGTGATGATTATATCAAGCAGGGAGGACAAAAATAGCATGAAGGACGAGCCCTGGGCTCCACTGATAAGAGCTGATGATCAATATTATATAATTTACCTCTCCAGTTTGATTTTTCATCGTAATCTTATCATCATTCACAGACATTATGGGAAAATGCCATCAAAGAATGACATTTCCTTCTGCACACGTCCTTGGAACATGAGTTTAGATAGACAAGGTCTTTGTCAAATACAAAATCATTACGTCGATGAAAATCTGACGTTCACAACATACATTTTCTGCCACTGGCATTGGGGAAATTCATTCATTATGTTCAGATGTATGTGATACAAACAGCTTGAAGGCAATTTTTTTGCTGTCAGGACCATGTGTATTGACCTTGCTCTCACTAATCTACAATCTGTCCCACCTCACTAGTTTGAATACTAAAAATAAAAAATAAGTGTCTGTTCAATGCTTATAGCAGAAGTCTGATTACTCTTTGTCTTTCTGGATATATCATGATTATACTCTCATACTTAATGAAACAAGTAATTGGGCTGCTCAGGAGGCCTCTGCTCTGTTCAAGCTTTTAACAAAGACACCAGAACTCCATGGTTGCCTTGGATCCTAAGGCTTTAACTGTATGTGAGACTGTGTTTACGTGTTCTCTCCAGCAGCAGCAGTTCTGCAGGTCCTCAACATACTGGGTATCGTCAGTGAGACGGTTATGAAACACATCAGTCTCGCAGTCAGATTGTTCCACAGATGTGGGGCTGGCTGGCTTCCCGCTGCTTTGATGTGACCCTGGAGTTTCTACATTCCACGTCTGTCTCTCTGCGTTTTCTGACGACAGAGGCTGCTGAGGGTTAGATCTTATTCATATATATATATTGAGCTCGGCAAAAACAAGTAATGTTGGGAGATGGGCCCAGGCTTTCTGAAAGCCGCTGTAATCAGTGGCACTGACGGAATCTGTGCCGATATGAGATGGAGGTCTTGAGCCATAAACAAAGGGCTGGGAAAGGTTACATCTAATCTTGCCACTGTGCTTCTATTTGTAACATTGTTGGGTAAACAGGCGGCGTCTCAGCAGGGATCTCTTGCCTCGGTATCAGGCGGCAGAAGTTCAAAGGCAATGCAGGGAATCATGGGATGGAAGAGACAGGAGGCAGGGGGGGATTCGGTTGGGACAGGGCTCCTGTTGTCCCCAGCTGTCCTGTCCATGTCCCCCCTGACCGAAGGGCAGACCCAGAAGGTCAGAAGGCCACCAAGAAGAAAGGGAAGAGGGGGACGAGGGGGTTCAAATACAGGCCAGAGGAGTCAATAGGAGGGGTGGAGTCTAAGTATATGAGTGTGTGTGTGTGTGTGTGTGTGTGTGTGTGTGTGTGTGTGTGTGTGTGTGTGTATGTGTTTCGTGACAACACACACTGTCATCGACTCCTTTCCCCTGTTCTCACACACAGAGGGACAGCGTTTCCAGACGTCCCTTTGGCCTCGGATATATTTATATGCTCAGACCAGTCTCTGCTCAAAGAGGGAGACCCGCGAGATGCAACTGAGCAAATATTAACATCCTCCATAAGGAGCCTTTGATGTGACGGGGCCAAAGCCTTGGGTCGGCACCCCTCAGTGGGCTCAGCTCGGAGCACAGGGTCTGCAGAGTCAATAGAGCAGTGGGAAGATTCTGAGGAGCAGATGGGTCAGACTCTCAGCCAGACATTTCAGGGTTAGAGAAATCTGCATCTAAATTAAAAAAGGGGTTAGTGACCTAGAGATATATGATCCAGAGAGAAAAATAGTCGGTGACCTGTTAAGTAAATTAACATGTCAAAGCAGTTTGTAACAAACACAGATTTCGGTTGAACAGCAGGAACACTTTTAAGGCAACACTACAGTTTGTTTTATTACAAAGGCCATATTTAGCCAAGGGAATTCTGTCATTCAAACCTCCCCGAACTACTGTCGAAACTTCATAAAACTCAACATTGTGCAAAAAAACTAAAAGAAATCCACAACTTATTTGAAAGAGGAAAAAGAAAGATTAACTTCCAGAGACTTAAGTGTCTTTGCTGCTAAATCCCTTTTCAAACGTTGGGAAGAGACTTGTGGGAAATAAATATATAAAGTCATCCAAGAACCGGGCTAAGTGGTTTATCTCCTTTCATCTTGCCACCACTATATGAGGACTAATCCTGCCTTGTGTCTTCAGTGCGGAGCCGGTGCCCCTCTGAACTACATTAAGTAGAATAGATTAGCTCCTCGAAAAAGTCACAAGGTGGCATTTCTGAATCTGCCTTGTGTTATTTTTTTGTCAGAGAGAGGAGCATGGCATGAGTCAGTATCTTTGCTTGGCTTTGTCTTTGAGTGTGTGGCTGACATCTGAAGTCTCACCAGAACGATAAGGCGACACTGATTGTCTCTTGGTAACCAGGTTTATTTGTAGTTTGAAAAATCTTTGAAACACTATTTGTGTGTATTTGTATGTGACATATGTATTTGTAGCTATGTCAACAGGGTAGCTGTGATCTGATAAAACCATGTTAACCACCCAACAATCCATCATCTGCAGGAGCATTGTTCTCCATCTCTTCCTGGCACAATGTCCATTCCTACAGAGGAACAGGACAGTTTACTGCAGGATGTGGAGGATGGGTGTGTAATGCAATTAAATGAATTCTCCTTCTTGTTTGATCTGCTCTATTTCATTTGGTTTTACTAATTTGGAAGAAAAATCCGATAAGGCAGAGCCATCATGTGTTTTCACATCAAAAGTGAAGGATGACAATGTTTCCACTATGTTTCCTCTTCCACTCGTCACTCAGACTTCTGAGGGCTGCTGTGATTAGATCATCTCCAGCGTCTCCACACAAGGAGCTATTGTGCTGAGAAGCAGCCGTAAATTAGACTTGTCAGAGCGATCTTGTTAAGGCTAGATCAAAGGCTTTACTGAATACTACTACCTCTCATTCCAAGAGTACTTGTTTATATCTGCTAATTTCTCCTCTTTTTTTCCAGGAGGAGTAGAAGTGTGAGTTTATGGGAAGGAGATGTCCTCAGAGAACTGAACCAAGCATGGAATGGAAGGTGGGCAGTTTAACTGAGGACAAACCTGGCATCAGGAAAGAATGTCAAATTACCCTGTCTGAATGTGTATATTTACATCGTATGCATGGGTTGTGATATAGAGTGGGGGTGGGGGGGTGTATGTGGGAGGGAGATGCACTGAGTTGTGGGAGAAGATTTAACAAAACCAAAGTTATGCCAGATATGCCCAAACCAAACAAGAGGAGCTGAAGAGACGCAGGCCTCACACAGAGGGCTCCCAAATCAAAGGAAACGGGATAGGGGCGAAAAGAAAGGTCGACACCATCCCATATAATCTCATGTCAGATCGAGGCTACAAGCACAGATTTCAGTGGGTAACGAAGACTGCGACCATTTCAGGGGAAAGCATGAGATATTCATTTGTTGAAGGATGGGCTGGGTTATTGTTTCCCATGTCGAAATGATTTTGAGGGAGCATTTACAAGCATGTCAAAATGCAGGCAGTTCCATGTTGTTTATGGGTATTCATAAATCATGCTGTTGCGACAACTCTGCACGCCTGTGGTACACTGCATTATATGTGCCTGGCAGAGTTAAACCCTGAGGTTCAAATACAGAAGAGTACCCAGGCACAGCAGTATCTGCTGGTAATGTTTCATTACTATATAAGAAGATATTACTCTAGCTACACAGCTTATATATGCAATCGTGTAGCAATATCTATCTATCTATATATATCCATCTAATTAACACAGATTTAAAAAATCCGTTCACCTGATAATTGACAACTCTCAAATTTTTCACCTCCATTTTCATCACCACAATTTTTGTATCAGTTTTTTTGGTGGCTTCCTCAGAGACACATTAACACACTGTCAGCAGGAGCATTCTGGGGTACAGTATAGTTTGCCAAGGACACTTCGACATTTTGATTAAAGGTCACTTCTATGGATGTATGTGTGTATGTACTTGTGTGTGTGTGTATGTATGTGTGAGTGTGTGTGTGTGTGTGTGTTTGTGTTTGTGTGTTAAGGTACCACTAGCAAAGGGAAAGACATTAACCATTACAAAATAACATGTAAATATTCTAGGACCTAGTGAAACTCAAGTAGAAGACAAGGTACTTGGCCAAAGGTATATGTTCTTCTGCAACAAGCTGTGACCATGTACCAGTCAACCAAGATGGACATTCATTTGCTGCCGGTATGAACACAGAGTGGGAACACACACTTTTTATAGTCTTGGGATAAAAACTTTCTTTATTTTTATTAGTTTAGAGAAAACACATTTTACTGATCAACATTCAATATTTAAGAGTGGCAAAGAAGAACATCTATGTGTAAGGTTGAAACTGGATGGTAAAAACCTCCCTGAGGCGTCTGTAATACCATCAAAGCTCCAGTCATGCTCTATAAAGCGGTATTGGGACTTGCCTGCTGTTCTATTTTGGTATATGTAAACAGGGGCCAGTAGTGGACCCTATCTGTCAGCAGAAACACATTTGTGGGAGCATCAAATGGAGGCCGGAGCCGAAGAGCAGGCCGCCTTATTTAATAATTAATCAAGGTGCAGTTCAAGGCACATAATCTGATGAAAGCACCGTCTGTCAGGCGAAATTAAGCCCTTCTATCATTCCATTATTGTTGTTAGTTTAGGCTGATCTGTCTTTCATTCCTTAGCCCCTCTATTCTCACCTCCCTCCTTCCCCCACATCCTTCTTCCCCCTACTCTCCCCTTCTTATCATAAGTTTGTGGTTGTCAGTGTGTCAATTAAAGCGAGCCGCGGCATGTTGTTTCATCGCATGGGACGTTTGATGATCTTGATACAAAAAGTGCTTTGAAATCTGTTTATTTTGCCTGTGCATTTCTCTTTCTCTGGCGCTCTTCTTGCTGCTGGCTGGTACGCTATGGGCTCCTCTTATCTTTTGTGGCTGTGAATTAAAGCGAGGAGGCAACAAAGGTATGCAAGAGCGCCGGTGATGTCACATGCGGATGATGATGACTTGAAAGTAAATTGTGCAGAAAGCTCCTCAAGGGCATGTAGACAAGTCACTTTAATCAAGAAACTAACATGTTCCACACACACATTGACCAAGTACGAACCCAAAGAAAATCTAAAGCTAGACCAATTAAATTCTGAAATGGTTTTATTCTGGTTTTCAAACTGATTAATCACGTTAGTAAATTTCATTCCCACAGAAATCCTGTGAGTAGCAGGAGTGTAGCTATATCAGCCTCAACAGTTAGAAGTTGGTAACCCCCCCCCATACGACGACACACTTTAGCGTTCTTAAATTTTGAAGTTCTATTAAACCAATATTAGACAAATTCTGTGTACAAATATGAACTCCAGAAAATGTCCGCACAATGGGGTCCAGAATTTCTGCGGACTTTGCCTTTAATATGGTGAATATTGCAGCAGGAGATGCTCCGCTCAGAAGTGTTCACAATAACATAATCACTGCAGCGTTCAGGTGAGGAGGGGCACAGCAGGCATAGGCAGGACATAACAAATACATTCCAATGTGTAGATCTTGTCTTTTTGTTTACAGCACATCAACATTAGTGTCAGCCCTTATCACCGATAGCTCTCGTGACATCTCCGTCTGTGTTCCCTCTGTGTAAGGCTCCTCTTTTCATTCTGAGATATTTTTATTCTTTTTGTCCTTTTTTTCAATTAAGCTTCTTTTGCAAATCAGAAATGTCTTCAACACACCCGCCTGCTTACTGGGAATTCTCTGGAGAATCTTCGCTGTGGTTCTCAAATCTCTATCTCTGACATTAGGGCAGCCCCCTAATGCAGGAGAAACTCTGCAGAATGACCAGGGGTCTCATTTATAACCGTTGCGTACGCACACAACGGGGCCTGAAACGTGTGTACGCCACTTCTCACACAATCGCTGGGATTTATAAAAACAAACTTGACAACATTTTTTTATTGATCTGTGATCTTTGTGCTGAACTGAGTCCAGTATCACAGATCGACCAACTGAACCCAGTACAAACACGAGCATATAATAATAATTCAGTTATTTTCTATAGATTGAGGACGTCACAGTTGTCTCTGAATTTAATAATCCTGCAGTCTGGGATGATTGAAATACAAACAGACAATACAACAAGTTCCCTCAAATTCTGAGACTCAGTTTTTTTTGCCTCCACCTTTGGATTGGATCTTTTTTAATTTCAGGCTCTGTTCTTTCTATCGTACTCACTCTCACACACTTTATTATGGACAGCAGCAGCAGAGTATCAGTGTATTTTCTTAGTGACATCACTGCTGTCCCTTAAAATCACTTTTCTCCTCAACTCTGTCAGGACTCACGTTGGAAAGCCATTGGTCAGAAGCCTCATTTAATATTTATGATGTGCTTTGCATTCACCATTTATGGTTGAGAGTGGGCGTGTTTATGAATTTTCTTTTGCGTATGCCATTTCCGACTTTTGTGCACACGTACTCTTCTAGTATGAATTCCACGCATTGTTTTATAAATGAGACCCAAGAGTCTCTTGTATTGACATCTACGATCTCACAAACAGCCCCTCCAGATAATAACAGGATACTATCCGGAGTTCAGTTCAACAGGCTGCTGGTGGGCATGGATGTGTAAAAGAATAGGCCCCAGGAAGAATGTAAATGAATACATATAGATGTGAACGTGCATCTGGTCCAACACATCTCTCACACCGAGGATTCAGGTTAGCATTTGCTGCTCACTGTGGCTCACTCACAGGTTAGCAAGCTCCCAACAATGCAACACGATGGGTGGGGTGTTATGTTACAACAACCTTGACATCCAGAGTTTAAATATGGCAGCTTTAATAAAACCACAAAAGTCCACATGAGGCCACCTAAAGAATTTAACTATATAAGTATAGACAGCCACTCAACTCCAATGAGTGATGATAATGTTTGGTTTACTACACACAGTTTAACTGTTTTTCTGCACTCTGTCCGCTCTCATTATCCTTGTTCGCAGCTGCAGCTATTCATCATGAAGAAAGCACCAGGTTGAAGAGCCGGGAGTCAGGCAGAAACAAGAGTGGATGACATCACATGTGGTTGCAACGTGAGCGCAAATGGAGTATAGGGCGATAAAGAACAAGCGAGATTGTGTATGAGAACTACCTGGTAATGTTATATGGATGTTACCCCAACAGTGAAATACCTTGGCTGCAGAAATGAAATGTGACCAAGGTGGCATCTGTTGTTGATAAAAGTGGGAAAATCCATCAACGCTTTTCACAGAAGTCTCTCTGATTCCTCACTAGAGGTTCATGTTGCTCATGATGATATAGTCGCTTCTCCATTAGTCTTATCATTGAACCAAGCTTCTTTCCCCAGGGCCCCACATTTTACCCCTTTCTGGGATTTAATTTGAGGATTTAACTCAACCAAAGATGATATATCAGTGGTTTAAAGTCGAAAAAAAAACCGCTTCAATGTGAATTTCCATGTGCTCTCTTCTGCCTCTCTCTGGAGCTGCAGACAGAACAGGCTGTTTTCGCCTGCCTCTTGAGCCCCTCCTCTGATTGGCTGCTGTTGTTAGGTTTGCAGCTATGGAAGACCAGCCACATATTCAAAATCGGCTACAACAGGATGTTTCTGAACTGTAAGTTACACGGTCCTCATGTTTGTTCAAGTTTTAGCAGGACAGTTGGCCAATGTAGGAGAAACTTCCCGAGGTACAGTCCAGAGTTTCACAAAGGAGTTTCAAAATGGAAAAACTGTGGAGGTGAGGGGGCTTGAAGAGCACCCTCACCTCCACAGACGCCAGAAACTCTCCGACAGAGTCCCGAACTGATATAGAGACTGAGCTGCAAAGCTAGTCGCTTTATGTTTGATTTAAATTTATGTTTGTTCCTTTATAAAGATGTATTTGACAGAATATGCCCTTTAAAGAACTAGACAACAAGTCTTTTCAAACAATTATGATCACAGAAGAAATTTGGAAAAATAAGAAAACGTTGCAGGAGCAACTACAACGGGTACATTTAGTGCATACACATTAAAAAAAAATTTAATACTTCTCGTTGAACTCTTACTTTTCAATAAGAAGATGACATATCAAGACATTTCACAGGGCATGACTTCTCCTAATGGTATGTGGTACACTTGATCATCTCCTCCTTCTCTTTTTCTGGTGCCCCTCGAGCCAACTTGATTTTCCTTTCATCTGTCATTATCTCTTGAGTTTTGTTAAACGTTTTTTGACGGCTTGTCATAAATTTTGAAAGCTTGACAAAGACTCCTTCACATATCTGGAACAACTTGGTGATTTCAGGTAATTATGATGTCATGTAGGAACAAGTATGCTGCATGTACTTGAGGCACAGAGATGGAATGAGAAACACTTTAACTCACAATCACCACAAGAATAACAACAAAGTTATTGTTGGAGCTTGTCAGTGTGATCATAAATTACATGAGAAAAAAACTGATTTATAGTTTAAAGAGTGGAGCGCTCACCTTCAATCACCGCAAGCCATTAACATCAACTCTTGGCTCGAAACTTGAAAGCCTTAATCAAATAACTCTTTCATCGTCAGGTGTGTAAACCTGCACCTCTTGCATTCCAAAATTCTAGGCCTGTCTGTGCATGAGTCGAATCATGTTCATTTTTAGCAGTGGATGTACATCTATCCTATCCATATGCCCAAACATTACATTCCTCACATACCCACCCAAAGAGCACTCAGACTTATTTGTCTCAAGCAACATTAAAAAGAAGCAGAAGTGAAAGCAACAACATCTGCATTTCTTACCTGTGCAGCAGTGTTCTGCCAGATACCACAAGATAAATATGACGGGCTACTGATACATGCCTAAAAATGCATGTCATGTGACCACTCATGTATAATAATTAGTCTATGACACATGTCAACAGTTGTATCACTCACAAACAACAGAAAAAGACAACAGCTTGTAGTTAATTTGTTGCGTTCTACACAGGTAGCTGAGTCTCATGTCACATTTTTAAGTAGCCTTGAGTGGACCAGTGACCACTTGCTCCTTGAAAGAGGCCCATTCTTCAAGGACTGTACCAAAATCGACACAGGAACATTATTCTTTTATTGAAAGTCTTTTAAAATCTTTTATTTGAAAGACTGCTCGAAGATCACTAGAGTCCAGCTGTCAGACTTGAGCTCTGTCTTGAAGAAACGGGTGGTCCAGAAAGCTAAATGAATCAAGAGTCAATCTGATCAAGTTCTTTAGGTGAATTCGCTTTAATGCCCTCGGGATGGGGTTATTTTGCCCCTCCAAAGAAAAAGCAAATTCCTCTATTTCTTCTGCCTGCCTGCCTGAAATTGACTGATAGATAGGACAGGTCCTGTAAACTTATAATTTATTAATTTAATGATTTATTATTTTCCATGGAGTCATGGTCTCATGGTTCTGTAATAATTGTTGTTCTTTACCTTAACAGTGTTACTCTTAGCCCATACGTGGCAACCTGTATTTGCGCTGCTCTGCTCTTGTGGCTCATTCATTCATCTGTTGTCACTGGTCTTCTATAGTGACTGAGTACAAACAGTCCTCACAATAAGTACTCACTCTTCTTCAATTAATGTAGACCTTGAAAGGTTATTGTTCTGTGATGTGATCATATTATGAGATTGGTTGTAACACTGTCAGCAGATTTAAAGGTCATAAAATTGATTTGATGTGATTTTACAAATCCCAAATTCCCTTTCAGTAGAATTCTTTCATGCATATTTTTTTAACTGGACAAGGAGCCCTGCCCTATATACCATTGGTCAGCCCAGTGGCGCATAACTGGTTACACAACTGGTTCACTGGCCAAGTGTTGAGTTTCCCAATTGGCAGCTCAAAATGAATTTGAATAATGTTCAAGTTTGTATGCTTGTTTTAATATTCAGAATTAAGGTCTAATCAAATCTACGACATGAAGTGCCTTGCTCATGTATTACACCAAATCTTGCTCAAACTTTTTGTCTCTTGTCTGTTATGGCCTCATTCTGTTCGAACCTAGGCTTATCATTTTTGGCTTTATGGTACAAATACGTTCTTCTTACAGTACATCAAAACAACCTACATTGATTTAACTGAAAACTGCAGCAGTTTTTCAATTATTCACAACAACTTTCCCTCCCCTTCCATTCTGTATGTGCAGGTTGCAAAAGGAACGTGGAAATGTGGGATTTCTGTTGAAGAGCAATGTGGGCCTGACCGTGTGACTCCGCTGTTCCTTTTGAACAGCCCTCATGATGTTTGGTGGGAATTTACCAGAGTCGCTGTGCTTTACAAAATCATCAAAGGTCCTTGTTTAAAAAAGAAAATCTGATTAGATGTAGAAAGTCTTTAGAGCATGCCTGAGGTGTGTGAGGGAGATTCATGACTCACACATGTAGGTTTCGACTGACAGGCCATGGATACTCATTAAAGAGACAGGTATTTTAAACAGATACTGCTGCTGTGTATTAATATAAATACTGTTTAAATGTTAAGGGATAATGTGGATATATGTATGAGTAGATAATAAACCTGTTCCATTCCATTGTTACTGACATGTAATAAGGTTTAACTGATCAGATAGCATGCATCTGAAAAGCACACTGTGTTATCGCTTTATCTCTATCATATTATAAAGAAATACAATCACAACCAAGGGTGAAATGGTGAGATTTGAAAAGAAATATTGAGATTCCCAAATGGCTTCATTATGGACAGCCCAGGGGGATTTATGTTTTAATGGGGTACCATTATAATGTGATAGACATGCATTCATATAAATAATATATTATCTTAGCAATTGTAGAAACATCCTATGAATGATACAATTGCTTAAAAAAAACACGTGAAAAACACGATATGATAACATGACATGATATTACTAGTCACAATTAGATTGATCAACAATAGGGTTTCTGGAAATTGAATTATAAGCAAATAATTAAAGGAAAGATAAATAGAAACTCTAAAAGATATGATACAAGCCTTAAATTGTAGCATTGCATATAGTCTACGTCTTTTTAGAAAAGAACATGACAATTATTAAGAATATGCAGATGCATGATCAAAACATAAGGTGTGTTTTTCATGAAGCCTTGAGGTTATGAATGTGTGTGTTTGTGTGTGTGTATGTGTGTGTCTGTGTGTTGAGGAGGGTGGACTGGTTAGGCCTGAGGCTCCGGGCCCTTTGTTAAGTAGAGGGGACAGTAATTAGGACGGACTTCGTCTGGGGCCAATGGTCTAATTCAGTGGTGCTGTTAACAGCCCCACTAAAGATCAAATGCAGTGCAGACAGATCAAAGTGAGCAGGGGCCTGGTTTGAGAGGGGAAGCTACAGCCTAAATTAATTAGGGCTTTTATTCTCCACAGTCAGGTGGCTGAGAGGAGACAGGTATGTGAACAGCATGAAGGCAACACCTGGTCAATATCCAGGGGTGCAATGTCAATTAAGTTGTAACTGAGAAGTGTGTGGGTGTGGGTGGGTGTACGTGTCTGTGTGGACAGATTTTTGTTGGAAACTGTCCTTGTGGGGACATTTTGACCTGTCGACACAACTTCAAAGGGCTGTTTGATGGTTCAGTGTTTGTTTGAATGTTCAGGTTTGAGAAAGGTTAGTGTAAGGGTAAGGAGCAGATAAATGCATTATGTCAATAGGTGCGTGTTATCAGACTATAGAAAGCTCCAGTCTGTGTGTGTGTGCGGGTGTCTGTCTATGCTTGCACACCGGCCTTTTCTCCTGACTGCCGACACCTGCACTAAGGGTTCACTCTCTAGCTATCCTTGATTTAAATGACAATTCAGTTGTATTTTACAACTTTGGTCATTTTTCACATCATTTTATTAGTTTAGTTAGTTAGTATAGAATATTTACCAAGATAAGATAAGACTTCACTACGTTATGCTCATTTCTATTGATATTTATAATTAGGCACTGGTTCTGCATTTATTTTATTTAAAATACACTTACAAATTGTTCATATTTTTCTCTGTATTCTATTTCATTTTATATTGTACTGTGACTGTTATCTTGGAGCAAGCTGTCAAGACTTTCTTTTATTAAACATAAAATAAGCATGTTACATGAGACAGAGAAAATTATTCAAAAAAAATTAGAAATAAGTAGAAATTATGAGAGAGAAAGTAATATTGGGTATAATATTCCACATGATATTGCATATAGAACTCACTGAAGAACAATGACATCACAACATTGAAGGGTCATGGGTGGTTTTATTTGATCAATTAAATAAATGTTTTTTTGGTGGCCTCTAAATGTATCAAGTGGCATGAAAATAAAAACATGGGACAATTACATCCATCATCAATTACTGTTGAAGTGGGCTCACAGCACTATGTAAATCAGGTTAGGGTTAGGGTTGAATATATGATCAGATTAAAGTCCATACCACAGCTGCTGAAAAGAGTTTATTTTTTTTGGAGGCTAAATCATGCTGGTGCTTAAAAGTATGTCAGGTTAAGTTGAACCAGTAAGTGGGTCTCTAAAGTATGTATGACAGTTGCAGCCGACTAGTTTGAGTTTGACCTTTAACCTTTGTTATTTTCTGCCAAACAAATTTGGTGAGCCTGGGGGTTTGTTTAAAACCTGTCTGGCTGTCTAACTGCTCATATTTCTTACTATATCTGACTGCTGTTTCTTTTCTCTGTGTCTCCAGATCTTGGTGAGAAATGTACTGTTTCATAGACGGGAATAAAAGCCAAGATGCATGCAATATGTTCCAAGCTGAAAACAAATATCCAGGTGAAGTAACAATCAGCAAACATGACATTGAGGGTTGGGTAAGACCATGAATTTAACAGTTTTTTTTAAAGGAACATTTTGTTCCAGCTTAATTTAATTACATGTCCTCTTCTTAAACCTTGAGCACTATTGATAGCTAACTGGAGCTTTTCTATGATCCCATGGTGTTTGTCGTTCTCAGTGGTGGATCGAGGATTTTGTTAAATCAGGGGCCAAAATTTACACAAGGATATGGGCCAAACCAATCACTATTCGTGATTTACTAAGATGCACATTTAAGTCATTACTTGTTCACTGTTAGCTCTGTAGCATTGAGCAAGACACACACCATTGAACATATTGAAACATTTTCCTTGTCCAAGCACATTGTGTTCTTCAAAATTAACATTCTTATTGTATATTTAGTAAATAGAAGACTACTGACAGGACAGGGGCACTTCAGGGCAGGGCGTTGGCGACATATGCGGTGGCTTAGGGTGCAAAATGCCGAGAGGGTGGCACGAGAGACTGATTTATCACAACGTGATACATAGAATGTTAACCAATGCAGTAACATCCTCTAACCCAGGATGGCTGGTAGAAGGGCAGTGAAGCACCACGAAAAGCTGTCCGCCCCCTTTTTACACCCATGTTAATCAATTGGGCTGTTCGCACCGGCAGCGAAGAGGTGGTAAGCGGCGAGAAGCGCCAGGATCAATTTTAAACGATATAACTGATATAATATATTTCATATAAATGATTAAATAAATATGCATCCCCTACTTTCCATTTCCCCGCTGTTCTCCTGGAATTTCAATTTAACAGATTTTTGCCCCCACATGATTACATTTCCCCATCTATTATCCAATTATGTACTTGATCCACACATTTGTCAGTTGTGTCTCAACAGACAGAAACACACAGGCACACAATCTCTTGTGGGGAGGTGGTGGCTATAGGCTTGTGTAGGTCAGTCACCTGTGAAGACAGTATCAGCTTCCTGTGTAAACAGCCAGGTGGGCTGCTCACTCGAGAATTGCACATCATAATGTTTATTTTTGTCGACATGAATAGATAGCTAGCTGTCAGTACAGCAGATTTCAGGCTCTTAATATATTTTTATTAAATATTTTGTTAACTTGTTTTATTTACAAATTAATGTAATCATCCAGCAGTTTTAAGTAACTTTTTTACATCATGTTTTTTTGTTTTTTGAATGCAAACCTTTAATACATTAAACAGCATAAAGAAATAAATCTTGGATTATGATTATGTTTATTTTAAATTCTGAACATATTCCACTCTGCTACAACCTCATTATTTTTTATTGCTGAAGATAAAAGCTCAACAAATGATTTAACCAAGACAGACATGACCTAATATACACTCAGTAAGTAAAGAATTACATTAAACAGAGGATGGGGCAATAGTGCAAAATAGACGAGTTAGAAGATGATATGTGGGGAGGCTACGGCTCATTCTGCAAAATATCTTATCAAAATATTGATAAGATATTGGCCCCAAATTGCCCCTGACAGCTGTTTTTGATAGAAAAAATGTTGCACATAGATGCATTATATATATGTGTGTGTGGGTGAACAGCAAAGCTGTAAAGAGCTTTGACTGGTCATGAAAACTAGAGACGTATTGTATAAAGACAGACCATATACCATTTAAAGTGAAAAAGAAAGACGAAGGTAGATAAAGACTTCTCATTGGTCCACTCATAGGCAGCGTTTTTTTTCTGAAAGTTCAAATAGTAACACTAAATACAACTTCCCCTTCGTTGCTAAGCACTGCTTTTGAAGATTTCCCACTGATGTCATTCTTGATTGGTTCCCACGGATGATGTCAGTGTTTACTGTGTGTTTACTCGGCTCCTGCCTGAGAGATATCACACCAGGCTTCCACGTGGACTCGGGCCTGATGAGTGGATTGTGTAGTCCCCCAGCCAGGGCCTCATTTAAGACTAATCTGTTTGGCTGTAGAAAACAATGATGACGTCATCTGTAATTTGGCCCCTTGTGTGAAGTATGGTGAGGGGATCTGGCTTTCATCTCGGAATTCCTTTCCCAAACCCTTTCACTGCAACTATCTGCCTCCGTCTCTGCAGAACTCCCTCTTGGGATTTCTGAAATTCTGATACCGCTGCAGGAATTCCACGCTCGCCTCCCCTCTCAGGGCTCAAAACAGACTTCAGTTTTCTCCAACACTCACATGTTGCAGCAAGATGACAAATAAGCCATGTGAAGTGACTAATGGCTGCCATGCTTTATGGAGGCCTATAAAGATTAAGCCCAGTGCTAAGTGGAATCAGAAGGCTTTTGGGAGGTAATTACATGCCAGCCCTTACAAACAACATGTTTCCTTGAGATGTTGCTAAACCTGCTGAAGATTTATCTTTGAACTGACATAACCCCTGGCTTTGACCTGAGGGGAGTACAGTCTGTGACCTCTGATAACGTCAGGCCACTGGAGTCTTTTCTAATGTCCACACGATTATCCTGTGGATTCTGATTCTGAATTGGTTTCTCGCCAGAACCAACAGAAAACATAACTTCTTCACCATGCATGGAGATAATGAGATCCAGTGGAGTTCTGCTACAAATACCACATAGAACCTTGTGATCAACTTTCATCTTTTTGCATCCATCACCTCCCTTCAACTCTTTTCCTGGGCGGGAGCCTCCTGAACGCTGATCTGACATCAACCTCCTTCTGTCACTAACTTCAACTGTTGCATGATGGATTATAAAGGTGATGCAGACGCGCTGGAACTGTTTTGTGCAAGTCCTTTATCCCCTGGAGTCAGTTGGGTGTAGTGTGAGATGAATGGGAGGAGACCGCTGACAGAAGGTGTGTATTTGGTGCCACCTCCAATCTGTCTGCATGAATGATAATTACACTGAGGGGTTTGGTGTTAATACCCAGTGAAAGTGGGTAGGTCTGCACTACCTGCAGACACTTTGACTGTGCGGCTGTGATAGCGCAGTAAGATGGTCCCTAATCATTTCATGCATGTGCACTCACTCAGTCTTTATGCCGCTCTGCACTCTAAGCACAAACAGATTGGGCTGAATAAATTACACCATTCATTAACAGCTGCCCTGTCTGGGAACCTGATAAATGATGAGATAGGGTGAGTGGCGTTCGGCAGAGCCGAGCTAATTAACCAGTAATTAAACATTCACAAGCTTCATCTGAATGGGACCGGGGCTGCGGTTGGTGGGAGTAGTTTGTTGGGTTTTCGGGCGATAGCTGCACGGCCCCTGCAGTCGGCAGCACACGGTTCAGAGGAGGAGTGGAAGGTTTGTCAGGGGCAGGATAATCTTTGCTCCATAGCCCTGTGAACAACTTCAAAGTGGAGGGAGCAGCATGCAGTGTGCATATCAAGTGAAAAGCAGATACTGTACATGGCTATAGACGATAGGAGAGTGAGTTAGGTTCTTTCTGTTTTCTTGCAAGTTTGCTTAAATGAGCGATTGGCCTTGTTGTAGCGGAAGTGTTTGCCATGTATTCGTAGTGGCGGTTCTTGTTAAAGTAGCTTGTGGGATGGCATTTGTTTTCCCTCTATCTGCCTCATTTTTTTTCGACTCTTCCCTCTCTCTTTCCCTTCTGTTTCTGTTTAGGGTTTCTATTTCTCCATGCAAATGAGAAAAGCCACATTGATTTGGCCTCCAGTTTCATGTTACTATGGCAACAACATAAAAACTACAAAGTGCTTAAAGCGCAGCACTTTTATCCCTATGTCCCTCTGATCATCACAGGAAATTAGCATACCGGGAAACAGGAGAGCACACAGAGGAAAGCAATTGTGTGTTTGGAAAGCCGTGCTGGCTACCTGAACAAAAATGGGGGTTTTGGGGGGGACTTGGCCAAGGAGTGGGGGAAAAAAAACACACTGGAAAAAAAACTATCATGATGAGAATATAGACAAGCAGAAGAATAAATAAAATTATGTTGCTGGACAAAGGGTTTCATGGCATTGCTGTAACTGCGCTCATTGTTTGTATCAGTGTCATCCTGTCAACATACATATACATAGACATGTAAACACACAAACCAGTCCCACATTCTGTCTCCACCTCTACCACTTCCATACAAACATGAAATAAACAAACTAGGTACACATTCTTCCTCATTTCATCATCAACGCTGCGGGGGAGCCGAGCTGAAGGTTTCCCGCTGGCAATGTAAATGAGTGAGTATCTGCCTGCGTGTGATGTTGATTGTGCGGTTGTAAGAGTGTATTTGTGTGCGAGAAAGAGGGAGGATAGAGGGGTCGACACCAGGGCCAGAGCTCCAAAGGAGATTTGAAGGCCAACATCAAACGCCGCATCAGCTCATTAATGCATGTAGGGGTGACCCAGACCCAGCATGGAACAACACAAACACATCAAAAACACCTACCAAAGCCCCCATCTTGACCATCATTACACCGAGCCATAGGAAGGCTGTGAAATCCGCCCACTAGCCCAATAGATTTGAATTGTTTATCGTGTCTCAGTGAGCCGCAGGGACAGAAAAAGGCTACAGATTGAGTTTGGAAGTCAAAGCACGGGGCGGACAAAGTGAGATTCACACCAACACCAGTGTGTAACGGGTGTACTTTGGCCATGCATGAGAGTGGGCCCAGACTACTTCTCTGAAAAGAAAGCAGACTAAAACAACTGCATTTTCTCACACTGGTATCTGAGCCATTACATTGGTCAGATATCAATATTGTTTTCCAATTTTGCCTGCTGCAAGAGGTGGTTAGCCACAGATGAAAAACGTTACGCTTCAAACTGTCTCACTCACTGAATCTGTCTGCCTGTAGGCTACCCAGCATGCAATTCTAAAACAAAGAGGCCTCTTTTTGATTTCTACACAGCGTGACCTTTTTTGATTGGGTGAGATTGGTTGGCATGGAAATCAATACTGCATTGTGCATTTGATGAAGCCTTATCTCCCTTCCACACTGTCTGCAGGTAGAGGCAAGGGAGGTTTGTGTAAGTGTGTTTGTGTGTGTCTGCGGGTATATGTGCGCTTAACACTAACAGTCTCTCACAGCGTGTGGAACATAACAATAGTTCCTCTTTATGAAGTAAATTACTTTTGTGAGCCAGACAAAAAAGGAGGAAAAAAAACAGTTTCGAGATGGATCAACTTAAAACTGAAACTTTAGCAGACTGGTTCCAGGCTTTCAGATTTTCCCCCATTCCAAATGTAATGTTGCCTCCATTGATGGTTGTTTCCACAACAACCTTCAACCAACCATTTAAACTGGAAGAATTGGAGCGTCATGTTATTAAGCTTCACTGCCTACTTAGCTACATTCCTAAGAAACACAGGTAGCTTCCAAATCCCCTCAAAAATATGTCGTAAGATGTGTTTGCCATTTGAAACTAATAATTTAAGGCATAATATAATCTTACATCCCTCCAAAACATAAATGCAATTTATCATTCAACATTTATTTAATCAGTCTTTCTGGAATTTTTTTTTAATTAAGTGTGTTCTTGGAGTGTACATCACGTTTTCTGAGACAAATCAACATGCACTTCCGCAGCTTCTAAATACAACAGCTATATATATATATATATACAGCCACTACTACAGATTGGCAATACCCAGTTATTATCAGACAAAACAAGGAAAATAAATCTGTTTTCTATGTCTTTGAAGGTGAGTGCTCCTATATACAGTGCAGTCTTTCATCTGCAGACAAATATAAATTCATAGTGCTCTATCTCTTCTTTGTGTTGTGATGCCATTCAAACATTAAAAACACCTCAGAAGACGCTCAGTAGGTGATAATAAGATACACCTCTGTTCTGTGCTCGGTCAGTTTCAGCTCAGTCGGGAGCTGAAATTGACTGAGCTCCGTTGGTTTAGGGTGAAAACCATGTGGCCCAGAATAATAAAGGTGATTGGATAGGACTATGTCCTGGTTGGCTGGTTTCTCTGTTGCAGCATATTGTACTCCATGAACCTGCTTACATGCCCCTGGTCTGAGTGATCAAGCTGGGTCAGTCAAACCAATGGCAAAGCCAAAGGAACCAGAAGGATATTACATTTCACTGGAGCTCATCACTGATGAACCATAAATCCTCCCAAAAAACAAAACACGGCACTAAGTTTTTCTTTCTTGTTGAATGTGCTCATCAATTAAAGCTAAACTCTGTGACAAACTTTTTCTTGTGCTTAAATTGTTCCTTTGGTAAATTATATTTTTCAGAATAGCCATTAAGGGATTTTTCCCTCTGGGATACCAACTAAAATCACATTTGATAATGGCAATCTACAGTCTTTTAGAAGATTTTTCAAAGTCATTTCTTGAAAGGAGTTAAGCAGCAGATAGGCTGATGCCCATTGTTGCAGTTCAAAGCTCAGTGGTAATTTTCATATAGTAATTTGACAGTATAATATTTTAAGTTTAGGATGTTGGGAGGTAGACATGTTTTTATGAAAGGGCCTAGGCAAATCGAAAAACATATAATCTAGTAAAAACCCCATCTTCATAGCAAAACATGATATATAAAGATAAATGCCATGTTTCCGCAAAATCCTCAATCCTGCCTACGAGGCGACTTTAACAGCCTCAACACTCCTTGTGCATATCAATAACCACAGCAACCAGCTGTTTCTGACTGCACACCTCCAAAAGGCGCATCTGAAACCATTTAAATCAAAAGCAGTCACAGTTTCCACAGTGCGTTATAGGCATTCCGACATGGCCTTTTTACTCCATGCTGCGTAGCCTCGCTCGGCAGGGGAGCGCGGCATAAAGTGGGCACTGAGCAACACAAAAATGCGGCCCACTGCGTGTTCCCCTCAGGAGCACTAAAGGAGGGAGAGAGAAAGAGAAAACAGAGAAACAGAAAGAGAAAAAGAGAGAGCGAAGGGAGGGGAGGCTCAACAACCTCTGAGTTTCTTTGCCCTGGCTTCTCGGGTTAAAACCTTTTCCCTGCCTCAGATAAGAACCTTTCTTCTTCTTTGAATGCTTTGTCTCCTGGCCAGATCAGGGGGAAAGAGAGAAGAAAGAGGAAAGCTGTCTTACTGGCACACCCCTGTGGTGGGTGCTCCTACGAAAGAAGACAGGGAGGGAGAACAATGGGCTATGCTATAGCCTGTGGAGGCAAGCTTCATTTACGACAGTGTACGAGGAATCTTAACACATGTGTAAAGAGGTTTTAAAGCTCCATTAAAGGATATTTTTGATAGTAACACTGAATCAAACATCTCCCTGTGTGTTTCTCCTCCTCTCGTGCTCTCTGAGAATCACCACACAAGCATTTAGTAGCACTAAACCAAGTCAACAAACCAGAACTAAACAGCAAGGAAATCTGGTGTGTATCATGTATATATAAAACAATTTTTTAAATATTTTTTATTACAATTCTAACTCTGCTACTTTCTACATGAAGACAGCCCTATCATCACTATTGTGTGAAAGGTGTATGTTGAGTTAACTTGCAATGTTAATGTCATACAAACACAAGAGTGGTGTAACAGCTGTGCTGTATAACAGGATCAGAACAATCAAAAAACACTGCTTTTAATGACCATGGGAACAAATAAATAACAAATAAAACCTCATAATGCTTCTCATTAGCTTGTAGAGACGTTTCATTTATGAGATATTTTGCACGATAAATTCCAGGTTTTGGGGGAGGGTGGCAAAGAGGTGCAATGCCTCCTCACAGAAAGACTCCACACTATGTGTAGAGATAGGTAGAGATTCAAAATTGACTTTAAAATGGTCCATGGACTGTATTTATGGAGCACCTTTTCAGTTTCAATTGACCACTCAAATAATTTGCATTCACTCATTCACACACACTTTGATTCAGCTTTTCTACACACAGAACTTTTTCTATACTTCTGACAAATGCATAGTAATGACATCATGTGCAAGTGTTTTTATTTTGGCAGGCTAGCTTACAGGATATCCTGATTAAAAGTGTCTACCCAGTTTTATTTGTCCATGATCCCAGTTCAAGTGTTTTTCCTGCTGACTGAACATGTACCTGACACAGCTGTAACCTACTTCATCTCACACAGCTCACACTTTACAAGTTGCTTGACTGAAATACTGGAGGTCCTAGTTCAAACATATAAAGCTGACAAGTTTGAATTGTTGAAACCTGAATGAAAGTTATACTGAGGTAAATGTGACATGATCAATAACCTCTGGGCCCCACTGGGTGGCAACAAGCTAAATCTAACAACATTCTGTGACCGACATTTAACTGATTTTATTCTGCGCAGGTCTATTTACAGCAGGGCACAGTGAGAAGCTGGTTGCGTGACTGAGAGGTTGAAGGTAACAGCATTACTCCCTGTCATATATGAAACTGCATCGCTGTCAAAACATTTTCAAAATGAACATAGATGCATTTTGGTTAACAAGTACTTGTAAATGCTCAAATCACACATTGGAATTCCTGTGAATATATGGTAAATTGAATTTTATGTTGTGCCGGTAACATGTTTTTAATTTGAAGCTGCAGCAGTCGTAACTGATTTTCTGTAGCAGCAACTGAATACAGGTCTATTTCAAGAAAAGTTGCCACATGTTAAAAGCCAGTTTGCAATACTGCAAATACACAAGTATTGCAACACTTTTATCAGTGGACCTATAAGCACTATCAACTCATTTGGAGAAAGATAATCAATAAACAGACAACTAGGGCATTGCAGTAATTAGGGGCGGGGCAGTGTGGCTTCAGTCTGCAAACACTGAGCATGTCTTCTTCAACATCGGATCAACAACAGCAGTGGTTGCTAACATTGGGCCAGAGGGCTAAAAATGACCCGGCGCCAATAATAATATTCTTCCTTTTATTTCACAGAAATTGGCAAAGACTTTTACAAGTTACTGTCAAGGCAGTAACATTCATAGAATATCTTCCTCTTCAGCAATTGTCTGCAATGTAATAGCTCTGCAATCTTCTTGTTGATACAATGCTCTATATCGAGAAGAAGAGCAGAGCTATTTTTTTTGAAGTTATGTACTTGGGTCTGAAGTTTGGGTTGACTGCTTTTAACAATGAAATAGCCGACACGCAATTCATGAAAAAAACAACAGCAGTTCAGTTGATCATTCAAACTTTTATATAAACTGCACACAAGCATAATAAAGCTAATTCAGTTTAATTTTATGAAAAACATTGATCTTTATTGGCAGATGAACCAGGTAGGTTCTCCACACAACGTCAAGCAAACAAACAATAAAAAGTGACAGTATATTGTAGAACAGTTTGAGGAGAACTCATTATTGACTCCTGAAGTTCCTTTACAGCCTTTACACAGAGAACAGGTTTAGAACAAGCACTGCACTAGTTTTTATCATTGCTACCTCAAAACCATCACGGCATAGTCCCAGAAGGCAGTAGATTGTAATACTTGTTTTTTGATCGATGCTAAGTTGCTGTGGTATATGAATTGTCTATTTGACCTGAGCATTGTAGGTTTATAACTGAAGATCTAAAGACATGTTATCTGAGAAATGTGACGGCCGTGGACACTAAACGAGCGCAGCGACACAGTGAGAGATCATCCCTGCCTTTGCCCCCAAACAACTGTATTACCTCTCCGGGCCCTTTAGCCAAGTTTAGGCCACCAGATGACTCCAGTTGTTGCCTCCCCAGGGTGAAGGCATCCCTTCCTCACCCGGTGGTCTGCACTCATCTCATCTTTCATAGATCACAAGAGACAGGAAATATCCACGGGGACCAACAGATGCAGGGGGAAAGCCACAAAATGGCTTCCTCCTGGGATGGCCATGTGGCTTCGGCAATTGTAAACCTTTGAGCCTCAAAACAACAAACAGAACACAACACAAAACCATGTTGTTGGGGAGCATTTTGGATAGAATCTGATTATCCTATCCTATTATGTGGATAATATAAAAATAGAGAGGACACTGTTCAATTAAATAATAAAGAATCAGTCTCAGTGGTTATTGCGTTTAGAAAAGTTGGATTGCTTATGCAGACAGAAAACTTTTTTTCTGTAAGGCCAGAGAATTATTGTGCTGAGAGAGAAACCTGCTGAATGCCAGAGTAAATAAATAAAGTAAATAAATCACTGGATAATGTGAGGCAATTGTAGGGGTGTGCATAATCAGGGATTTGGAGGCTGCTCACTCCACTGCTCATCTTCTGACTACAAAACCAGGCCTGGCCACCCCCCAACCCCCCCCACCCCTTTACCCCGTCTCTTCCTCTCTCCCTTCCTCCCTCGGCCGGCGATAATCTGTTCCAGTACACTTGCCATGAAATGAGCGATGCAGGACTCGTAATGCACTGGACAGGCAAAGCCTAACAGATAACATAAGCCCCCTTTGCTGCCCCCCTCCCAAGCCACCCGCCGCACCCTCCTCTCGCCATTACCAGCCCTCATTCCCTTCCACTGGTACATCAAGGCCCTTCAGCTGTAAACAAGAGGAAGAAGATTTGGTTCATTACAAGGGGAGTTGTTTTCTTTGCGTGGCTCTTCATCTGATATGTAATATCTGTGGCGAGCTGTCTCGTCGCTTTACACTTGTGTCGTATTTCATCTTGACTTTCCTGACCTTGGCTGTCAGGCGTACAATGAGAGGCGGTTGTTGTGGGTTTTTGTTCTCCTCTCCTGTTTATAGTTGTGATTGTCATTTGGCTAATGTATGCATGCATATGTATATATACATACATATACACATGGGCCTTCAAGCGAAAGTCACAAGCTGACAGTGGTAGTCTGTATTCTTATGGGGTGGAAGAGAGATGCCTGTTTTGATTGGGATGAATATATAATTTGTATGTAACAGTTTTTACTTCTTGTCTTCTTCTTTTTTGTTCGGTTTATGGTGGCAACCATTGCAAAGTGTCTTACCACAATCTACTACGTCTTCTTCCCACTCTACTATTTTCCCTTTTTTCTCTGCTCAAGAGAAAAAACAAAAATCAAAAGAAAATAATATGTTTAATCCTCTGTCTTTCCTTTACCTCCTTTGATCTGGCTTTGGTTGGAATGTCACACCATCTGGATGAGTTCACTCTGCATGAGTCTCGCTCCACAAATGCTCAAATAAAGAAAATTTTCCCATGAATTCCATATGTTCACATGCTTTACTTTAAACCACATACGTTTCACTCCCACGTACTCAGTATGATTCACAGTGCAGTCTTATCTTTAAGAAGAAAAACTGCATGGGAACAATGACAACAGATACTCTACAGTGGCCTAATACATTGGACTCACTAAAATGAGTTGTATCAAAGTACAATACAGAGCTACTTATCAGGGCATTATGAGACAATTAAACCTTTCACCCTGGTCCTTAAGTATTCTCTGCTCCAAAGGAAACAATGACGTTCAACCATTCAAACAGCGTCTCATTCAGAATCTGTGTAAATGTAGCTGGGCGAAGAGGGTTTCATCTCTGTGACAGTCGATAGGGACCTCCCTGGCTGCATGTTTGACAGCAAACAGCCCCGGCTGTGATCGATAGACTCCCAGCCCCTGTCTTCCCACCAAGCGTCTTGTGGTTTAGGAGTTTCGGAAAATCTGCCACGAAGCGGGGCCCTCCCATCTCGTCTGAACCAAACATTGTCCGGGTGGCTCCCGCTCCCATACTCCTCATTCACTTGAATGCCAGCATGCTGAGGATAACAGGGTTCCCTAAGATCCGACCGGGACATCTCTAATTTGGGCATCCACTCCTGCCACTTCCCGTGACCAGAAACCATTTCAAATTGGCGGCCTCGTAGGAGCTGGCATTCCCCTTTTCCTCCTCTTTTTAATGGTTTGTTCACTTCTGTGGATCTTTTCATTTCTCTTTCCTTATCCTTCCACCTTCCACTGTCTTGGCTGGGACTAAAAGAAAATATATTTCCTCTCTTTATTGTCCATCATATTAAATCATCACAGTCGAGCATGAACACAAAACCCCACTGCCACCACTAAAACCATTCCATACACACAGACACTATCAGTGACATGCACAGCACAACAGAAGCAATGTGTTTGCACGCAGGTTGTTCTGCCAGTGAGCGCTGAGAGACTGACAGACCACCCACCTGCTCTGGCTCTACCTATTGATGTCATTTTGGCGTCAGTAGGAGGGCAGCTAATGGGATTTCACTATCAGCACCTCAGTGTAGCCACCATGTCAGCTCTCCCTCCTCCGGAGCGCCACGCACCGTCAAGCAAGGTAAAACTGCTCGGCTTGGATTTCTAAAGACTGACTGTGAAATGCAAGAGATGTTCAGCAAAACATAATGCAGGTTTCAAAACTGCCATGAAATAGTGACTCACTGGGAAAAACAGGTACTAGCTACCCACAAATAACCAACTTTAACGTGTTTTCAAGGTCAGATTATTAGGCCATAAACCTGTCTGTCCAGCAGCATTGGGCAGTACTAAGTAATGTGTTACACTCCCTATTTAATGTAGCATATGTGACAGTAGTTTAAAATTCACTTATTGCTGTGCAGCACGGCACAACAAGCTGCTGTAGCACTTGTTAGCTTTGTATAGGGTTTGGAGATGTGGGGAGTAATCTACTAAAAGAGCTTCTCAGATTTACCAAAAATAAGAATGTGCACAATAGGAGATGCAATTGATGTGATATAAATGAGTCTATCCGTCACTTAGACCCCTCGTAATGTCATTAAGGTTGAAAGTGGGTATGGCCACTTTCAACCAGAGCAGGGGTCTTTACACTGGTGATGAGGATTGGCTCTAGATAAATTTGGGGATCTAATGAGATGACTGGACTCGGAGTGGGGCTTGAGCGGGACTCTGGATATGGAGACTAGAGGTGACAATCAGGAGAAGAGATATACATTTTGGCAGCAACAATATGATGGGCCGACTGAGATCATTGCAAAATCTGACTGGATTACCGTAAACATCCAACATTCAGCTGATTAGAAGAGGCAGCATAAGTGAAAGAGCATTATGAATCAAACAGATATATAGTCTTCCTAATTTAACTTACACTTAAGCTCCTTTTAGTCAAGCACTGATCCTATATTTCTCCCGCAAATGTCCAAGTGAAAGGCTCAGCAGTTTCTGCGGACTTTCCCCACGAATGGCCTCCTGCATAAAGTCCATTGAAAATAAGGAAATCCGAGAGTCTGAGGTGATAAGAGCTGACAACTATGTCTGATTGTTGTTAAGAAAATTGCTTGATCTCCGCAATGGAGTTAATATGTCACTTCCTGCCTCCACCTGCTGCACCCAGGATTTGTTGCTGTTGTGACTGTGTCTGTGCAGAGAACATTCCGCTGTATTGTGCATGTGTGAAAGGCAAACTGGGGGTAAACTTCAGAGCAAATTCTCCAGACTTTACCTGCAGGGCATGTCTGAAAACGGCTTTAGTTTCATTTAGCTACTGTTAGCTTTGACTTGATTAGGTTGGGAAGCCTTTAATCAGGGATGGGACTTCTCTGCTGTGTCTGCGGCTTGTGTAACAACAATGTGTCATCATGCTTTCAAGTACACGCAGGTAGTTTGTGTAGTTTGGGTATGCTACTTGAAAAACTTTCCAAGAATCAATGAAAGCTTTTGAGGAGAGCAACACAAAAAGTATTTTTGTATAAAAAAACTTTTTAATTGCAGAAATAATGGCTAGAAATGATCATTATCTCACAATGTAAACCTGCCAGTTAACTCAGAGAGCAGAATTAGCCGTTTGCCTGTTGGTGGTTTTATTCTCAAACTGCAGGAATAAAACTGATGTTTTACTGTCAGCCAGCTGCATTGTTACTGTGTGTTTGAGACAGGTTAATGACTGTCTGCGTTTAGAGTTTCAGGTTGGGACCAGTTGTCAATATAGAAGCAGATTGATGGCTTTGAAACCAGAATGCAGGATTTACGTACATGTGACATCCAACTAGAAGGCCACTCAGTAAAGTGCATACCTCCGCCAAGGCCCAACACTCCCACACACTCATAGAAATCAGGCATATTTATTTTTTATCAATAATTTTTTTTTATCGAGATGCATGAATTAAATAAAAATATAAATATATATAAAAAAAATCCTATCTCATGATTTGAAAGACAGAAAAAAAGTGCATGTGTCCACACAAAAGGTTACGGGGTTCTTCCTTGAGCCATATTGCCTCTTCCATTAAGTTTCATGATAATCTGTCCAGTAGTTTTACATAGTAAATAGTTGTTGTTCAGCTTGTGACATGTGTAAATATGTGTCTGTCTCAGGGCATTTAATTATTAAGTAAAAAAAAGAAATTCAGAAAACAGTGTCAAATCTAAATTGATTATAACAACAGATGAGCATGCATCCAGTTTGTCAACAATAGCTATTATCTATTGTCTACACAATAATTAGAAGCTGTTTAAAAGCATCTTAATGGGTTGAGGCAAAGTAATACTTTAATATAAGAGAGTTTAGATTATAACTGTTATTTGGTCACCCTGTTGAAGAAAATTACTTTTATGGGGTATACATTTTTTCTTTCATGTCAAACTGGGGTGTATAGCATCTTGGAAACAAGTAGAGACGGTTGGCACTATCTCGTGTACAAATAGTGAAATGTATCAGTGTAAAGCTGCCACAGTGTTTTTCGTGTTCCGCTGACACATCCACAAAATCCACAGTTTTGTGAATGGGGACTAATCAGTTCAAGGTGTTAAGACAAGTGTAGGAGCTGAGTGAGTCTGAAAGAAAAAGAGTAGCTCATTACTGCATCCAGTCACTATCCCTTCACCTGACGCTGTCATAACAACACTGCTCTTTTAAAGCCTTGCCTCACCCTCTCTCACTCCCCCCCTCTCTCTCTTTCTCTCTGTGTCTCACTTTGTGCTTCTCATTTTTCAACCGTCTACAACTCTCTCTTCGTCTGACTTTCAAAGTTTAGAGCTATTGTCTGAAAGTTCACACATTTAGTTTGGTGGCAGCAATGTACTTTTTTTTTCTTCTCCATTTTTCTTCCTTGTGTGTCGCTCCACATCAGAGATCCAGAGAGGGGCCTTTTGTGTCTGACTTGCCCCAAAGGCAGTCGCCTTGCAAGGCAGATTAATAATTACAGAGTACACAACATCGGGGAAAACAATTTCAACATCTTTGATGTCAAACATGAGAGAAACCAAAATTACAAAGAAAAAAAAACAGATGACGAGGAAAGGTCTTGAAAGATGGTCTTTCTTTTTCACTGCCTCTCTGTCTTGGCAGCATTTCCTGTTATTGTTGCTTTCTACTATTTTGCAGAGCACTAAAAACATTAAGGAGGACTTAAAAGAGAGAGGAGCCAGCCATGGAGGGCCACATTTGAGAAGTGCTATGGCAACTATTCTTTGTGTCGATGTTTCTGAAGATGAGAAGGAGCTATATATAATGTTTCATAGGATTTGGTCCAAGTGTTTACATGCTTGGGCACATCATGAGATGTTTGTTTGTTTTGTGCAGCATTAGGGTAAATAGAAACCATGACCAAATATAGGAGGACGGAGCTGTCGCGGTCCTCTGTGGGCTGTAATTGAACGGTTGAGGGAGCTTTTTCCTTTGCTTGACTATGTAACTCCCTATAACTGAAAAACAGCCATGGATCATTGGAATGAGAATTTATAGTCTTTCCTGTCTTCTACTTAACAAAACCAATACTGTTTTTGTAAAATACTGAGTGTTTGCCCAGCCCTCTAAATGCAAATGAATAAATAATTACAAACAAAGCGACAAGAACCACAAATGAAATTCATCTTTCAGTTGCCCACTATTGTCTTCTGACAAATGCCAGCCTTTTATTTAGGTTTACTGATGTTATTCTTTTATGAAGCAACTTGTTTGTCCCAGTAGTGGTACATACCCGGCTGCAGTTACTGCATCCAGTCACTATCCCTTCACCTGACGCTGTCATAACGACGCTGCTCTTTTAAAGCCTTGCCTAACCCTCTCTCACTCCCCCCCCTCTCTCTTTCTTTATATATATATTATTAAGGTACAACAACATAACGTTTTTGTTTCAGTCTGATAGCAAGCTAAAAGGTAAAAGCTTTTTGACAGAGGTAACTATTCTAAGCAGTGCTGAGAAGTACAATTACTCTAATATGCTTGATATATTTTGAAATAGACTTTTCTTGAGTCAATTAACCAAGATTAAATAAACAGTGATATATCTTCTTTTCATGAAGGAGAGTTGCTTATCCTGCCATGTGTCGTGTTTATGAAAAATATATTACTGCAGTTGATAGGAAGTGACTGCAGTTGGAAAATAATTAAAATGGGCTGCATGATTTTTTCAGTGTTGCTCCATTGTTCCAAACATAACTGTGAACAGCTTTATTTGTAATTAAGTGGTATTAAAAGAGTGTATAAGTGAACATAGGCAATAGAAGAGAACTCAACAGATAAAGGTCTGAAATCAAATGACACAAGGCTGAATGTAAAAACAGCACAATGATGTCATTACTATGCTAATCTGTGTTTTCCATCCTCCAGCGACTTGTCATTGCTGGGAAATGTGGTTAAACTACACAGAAATGTTACCCCCCAGTAGTGACATCCATAGTGTCAGCTCCTGCACGAGTGATATTGTGAAGATTTTAACATTTACAGCTTTAATGATTTCTCTTTTCATGTCATCCTTCTTCGTTCTATTCAGACCATGAAATAATTATTTTTTCCTTGTGCACAGGGAAAAGCATAGAAGTAAGGCACAGCGACACCATCCCCCAGGTTTCACCAATATACAGGATAGAATCCACAGTTTCTGAAACATACATTTTAAGGCAAATCTCATCCACAGCATTAGAAACATTTAATGGACATTTAAGAGTGGGGGTAAAGGCAGCATTCAACCTGCTGCACTCACAGCTACTCCTCTGCTCACATTGTGGATGTACGGCAGTGTGTCTGACAAGTGTCAGTTAGAAAATACTTTTTCTGTCTCTTTTCTGTTTCAAAAAAATTACTTGGAAGTGTTACACTGTGTGCTTCACCCGTGACAACCGAAACTGAGGTGTCAAAGCTGCAGCGACACGGAGGTGAAGCCACGTTGTAGTTGAATCATGACAGCGAGCTCCCTGTTCGGCGGTTGATGGTGCGTCATCGCAGTCATCTGGCGCTGCGGTGACAGTTATGGTGAGCCCTCTGTTTATTTACAATGTGTGTGTGTGTGTGTTTGTGAAAACAAGAATATAAACATGCTGGAACATCCTGTTATGTGGAGTCCATTTCATTGTCAGCTGTGAACCAAGGTGAACAGGTTCATCGCACACTACGAGTGGATTGGTTGCTACATGTGATATCTGTTTCTCCTCGAGTCACACCTACAGGTTTTCTCCTTTTTGTTCACTGTTCGTACCAACTGTCATCTGTTCTACATATGAAAGTGTAGTTAAGGGACACAAGTTGAGGCTGAAGCTGCACAAAATCGACACCCATCAGCCACGGCATTAAAACCACCGGCCTGAATCTATGTGCGTCACAAAACAGCACTGATCCATCGAGGCTTCAATCCCACAAGACCTAGGAAGGTGTGGTGTGGTGTGGTGTGAGGCGCATAGACTTCAGCTTCAAATCCTCTAAGTCCTTTAAGTTGTGAGGTCGGGAGTCCAAGGATCCGAATTGTTTTACCAACACACACTTGGGGAAAGATCAGCACCTTGAACAATATGAATGTTTTGTAGTGTGGCATTATTCTGCTGAAGGAGCCCTGCGCTGCCATAAGGGAATACCGTTGGCACGAGGGAATGAACTTGGTATGTAATCTTGTTTAGGTAGTACATTCAAAGTCAAATCAACATTGCATTTGGCTCAGAAGGTAGAGTGGGTTGTCCACTTATTAGAAGGATGGCGGTCCGACGACTGTTTGTCCCCATTCCAAAGTGTGCCCCCTAGGAATGTCCTTGGGCAAGATACTTTACCAAATTGCCCTTGATGGCTGTGTGGGTAATGTGTGATATAGAAAGTGCTGCACTTAGATACATTGTATGAATTTGTGTGTGGATGGGTGAATGGCAAACCTATCCCGTAAAGTGCTTTGACTGGTCATCAAGACTAGAAAAGTACTTAATAAATGTAATATATAAATATCATTTAGCATCAACATACATACCAGGAGCCAAGGTTTCCCAGCAGGACATCACACAAGCATCACGCCGCCTTGGCAGGCTTGCATTATTCCCACATCTCTACCCCAGGTAAACAATGCACACTCACCTGGCCATCCACATTTCAGTTCATCCCATTGCCTCATTGTCCAGGTCCGGGGGACAGGGGTCAGCACAGGCTTCCTGTGTCGTCTGGCCGCCACAATGCACCAAGCAAAGGAAGCTGCTTTCTGACAGCTTTCAATCACGACCTGCATTGAGGTTTTCAGCAAGTTGTATCACACTTGCTCTTCTCTGTGATTGGAGTGAACCACCCAGAACATTTTCTGTTGCTGTGAACATGTCTGAACGGTGAAGGTTGCGTTCTTCGTATCTGAGCTCTGGACAGTTCATGATCCATTGTCCGGACATCATCCAAAGTAAATGTCTGAAAACGGCTTTGTTGTAACACTTATGTTTGGTACTAACCCCGGCAACACCTCGCAAGTCCCTCTCTGAACTTAAAATATACTTAATATCACTAGATATAGTGATTCACTCTAAGTGGTGACAACTTGTCAAAGTGTAGCAAACCTTCAGCTCTTCATCCATTAATCTATTATTCAAAAATATCCGAGCCTGTCCTTTTAACGGACGATCAGTTAAAAGAGGCTGCTAACCCTGGTGGTACAGGTCACATCGTCTGTGGTGGCTTCAAAATAATTTGATTTGAACACAAGCAGGATGATGAAAGAGAAGTTAGCTAAAACAATTATGTAGCAGGATGTAATAATACAAAAAATAACAAATAAGAACCAAAACATTTTAAAACTGTCCATAGAACTAAGGGAAACAGGGCAGAAAATCTCACAAATAATTTTGTCCATTGTGAATATCAAAGTATTGATTGGTGCAGTGTAAACGATTTAAAAGTCTTCTCAACATGTCACCTTCATTGTACGGACATGGAGACTATTACCAGAATAAAATCTCAAATAAACCATGTGAGGGTACAGTCAGTCAGACAGCTGACATTAGGTAGGTGTTGATAGGAAGTAACTTGATTTTACGTGCAGCTGCTCACTCAGCAGGTAGCAGCAGCAGTGAAACCACACAGAGCAGGTGTGTGTGTGTGTGAGTGTGAGTGAGTGAGCGTGTGTGTGTGTGTGTGTGCTGGGCAGTGACAGAGCTGACGAGCAGCAGCATGTGGAGAAGAAGTTGTGAGGATGCCGTCCGACACAGGAAGGTCAATTTTAACATCACGACTTGACGACTTCTGTCCGCTCATGAACTAATGTGAAACAAGGTTCAAAGTAAAAGTATATTTATGCTTAACCTCCCGCTGGTATTCATTGCACACACATATCAACTCTGCAACGATGAATGCAATATTATCAATATTTTTTATCTAACTGTGGCAAACTCTGATGTCACCGGGGTCTCCCACATACAGCCAGAGACAATCGTGTTGTTTTTCAGCATCATTTATGAACAAGGTGAACAAACATAAACTCACAAAACCTAAATTTAAAGGGTGTGGCAAAATGCATCCAGCTCCGCTGATGTGCGTCTCACTCATTGTGTGTCTCCTGTGCTTCTCTCCCAAGTGTCCCTCTCTGGCAGCTGCGCTTCTGCCTTTTGAATCCAGGGAGAGTTGATTGGCCAACTAGTCTCAGCTCTGCAAATCCCCTCTCCCTGGTTTACCTGGAGGAGATCACTGAGCCACCTCTACACTAACATATTCTGCTGAGTTGGACGATCCATTCTCAGTGTATAAACACTGAAGGTTTTAAGTATATTTGTGTGAGTTGCAGATTGGGCCAGGATTGGCTCCCAACCTTATTGGCTTGTGGTGGCGCAAAATCCTTGCTTCGGTAATTTAAACTGCTGTCGGACGTGCACTGCACTCTGGATAATCTCATGAGATTATCCAGAGTACAGTCCCAGGTGCTGAATGTTAGAACGCAAATATCTGAGTCAGTTGCTGAGGATATTCTCCAGAGTTTCTCCTGCCCGCCCCCTACTAAAAACTCGGACAATATCAGAATTAACCCATGTGAGAACATAGGAGATCCTGCAGAGGATTCACTATGAATGTGTGTGCACGTTGACAACGTTTCTGGGCAAAACTGAAAAAACTAAAATAATACAAATATCATTTGATTATCAAGGGATATCTTGTGTTGTTGTGAACGTGTCTGAGTGAGGAATTTCCTGCTGGGCTGTTTATAGGTTAAAGGCAAACTCCATTGTATGGCTATTCTACGGAGTTGCCTATACCTGAACGTTTTTCCTTCTTACAGTGAAGAAACAAAACTAACATTCAAGGGGAGGGAGACTCAGTGTGAGTTATTTAGAAAAGGATTTGATAAGTGACAAATTGCAAGAGTTTGCCATTTTTTTTGCATTTTCTTTCTCTGTACCACAAGTGTCATATGTTTCCAATTTTTACAAAAAAATGCATCAGAGGGAGATTTAGATATAGAACAAAATCCACCTGTTAAACTTGACATAAACAAGTTCAGTGGTTTGGATAAAATGGGAGCAATGTGTCGGCAGCATTAGTCACAGTCGAAAGCTGCCTCAGATCGCTCTGAGGATCAAACCGAGGCACCACTGATTGACTGCGGGCCTGACATCCACTTCCAAAGACACGGCTTTGTGATTGCGAGAATTTCTGGTTTTCCCTGCAATGGCTGACAAAGACATTCTGCACAAGTCCCGCAGAGACCTCAAGGTTGGGGGTGGGCAGATGATCCCGTTCAATGAGATCCATGAAAACATCATTGCATATGCAGAAAACCTTTACTTCAACTCTGGAGCCTGAGGTCTAAATAGTCTCAGTCCTTTTCCCTCATTTCCAGAAGAAAAAAAAGCTATAACACTGAAACAATCAACAGGGATGCAGCTGCATTCAATTTCCTGCTGCATACTGTTTCTATCACAAGGTCTTTTCAGATGCTCCAATTGAGCTGAGGTTGGGAATGGCCATGAATCTAAACCAGTCTTCCCCTCTCTGCACTTGGCTTAATGAGGGCTACATGTAGGAATGTTGGGTCTCACCCCACACCTTTTCCCCATGTGCTTACTTGTACTGATAAGGAGGGGAAAAAATGCCTTTAAATCAATTTCCATTCCTGGTGGCAAGAAACAGAAAGGCATACACAACTTAATCTCAATCATTAACAAAATCACCAACAGTTTTTATATTTTCCACCAGAGCTGATGATGTGGCATGGTGCCTCGGTGCAAAATCTTTAAACGGTGCAAAGAATGAAGAAATTCCTACCAACATCTCAAACTCCCCAAATCAGCTTCTGATCATGTACGCACACTTTCCCGGCTTTGAATATATCGTGGGACAGTAACATTTTACCGTCGCTAAGTTTTCTGAAATGATACGAATCACTGCTTGGTTGAGGGATTGTTTTTGTATGGCCCTGCTGAAACTGCGAACATCTCATCGCTATCCTGTTTTGATTAACATTGTGCCAGGGAGAGAAGTGCATGCTGGTAAACAACAACATACTCCCCACATGGCCCTGCTTTCTCTGTTAGTGGCTCCTTTATCAGGTCCAGATCCTGTTTTTCATAAGATCACAAGGAGCATGCTGTTCATTTCTTGATGGAGAAACATCAGCAGCTGTGAGGGACAGTTTGGGAAAAAGGGTTTGTATACACCCAATGTCCCTGCACCTCATTAGCTGGTGTCCTTATTAAGAGTCTCCTCGCTATCCCCTGGAGAAGCATGGTGAGAGTCTTCCCATGTCACTTGTCTCCCTCTCTCCCCCTCTGTTTCTCGCTTCCCTGACATGCCCTTTGAACTTCCCTCAGTCTCCCGTCTCACATCAAAGCTTTGATAGAGGCTTCCTCTTTCCTCTTCTCAAGGTGAGGAGCCTGTGCATGTGTGTGTGTGTGTGTGTTGGTGTCTTAAATGGCAAAAACATGAATAAAATGCTTTCCACTGATTATTAATTTATATTCCTTCATATTTGTGATGCACATATGTTATTGTTTTATCCATCACACATTTAAAGTGTTCAATACTTTGATTCCAAAGTTATTTGAAAGGCTGGAAGCCATTTTGAAATATTTGTACCAATTCACAGACCTGTTTTATTTATGAACGTGCATCTTTTTTGTTATTTTTTCCCCTCATTTTGGTTCTCTACATTTGTATGTGTTCTCTTAGATAATTTATTCTTTTTTTTTCTTTCAACAATATATTTTTATGGAGTTGTGTAAACTGAACAAAATAAAATAATATTGGAAAAGACTGAATGCTCAAAATCTCCTGTTTTTAAAGATGTCATGTTTGTCTGTGATTGGACGGCTGATAGCTGGAGAAGATGGCCCATCAAAAGGCAGTATGTATATACATATGGGAGCTTTTATAAATTAGTAAAATCTGAATTAAAAAAGCTGAAAAAAAAGAATAATACATTTTTCAAATCACTATTAACAGGATATGTTTTGATGTGTGCTAAAATCAAGTTGTATATACAACTGTGTGCCTGTGTCTGCAGTAGTGAGCCTGAAATGCCAGCCTTGTGTCAGTGCAGCAGAAATAGGTCAAACCATACACACACATATTCGCACTCACATGCACACAGATAGATGAATTACTCATTCTCTTTCATGGCCTTTGTAGATGGAGGAAGCGGATGCCGATGCAAAAAGATCAAAACCCATGCGCGCAAGAAGCAAGTGTCCTCCTCCCCGCAGCCGAGCAGGAGGGAGGAAAAGTCGCTCAACAGGTTTGTGTCACTCCTCTAACTCTGCAGCTTTTCTCCGCGTGTCCTTGGCTGCTCCGTCCTGAATGGTGTCTTTTTTTGGATCCTTTCTTTCTGGGAACTTCTATGCTATCTGCACATCAGTTTGAAGCTGATTTTCCTCTTCCTGTGTGTGTGTAGAAAACACAATCAAAGAGAAAAATCAATGTATCCTCAAGCAATGAAAAAAAGTCAATAGCGTTCATAGAATCTATATTTAGTACAGAGTGATGTAGAGATTCTCAGTTCTGCCTGGCTGCAGTTAGTGACATAGAGACATTTCTCCACATTCAGCATTCATTATTTTCCCTGACTGTTGCTTTATGAATCATAACTCAGTAAATGCCCTTAGATATAGATATGCACGACAGATGGACTATATAAATCTATACATATATAGATATATATAAACACAAACATATACACACACATGCACACAATGCATGTGTGTGTATATGCATCTATATATTTATAGATATATATACACACACAAACACACATGCACACAAACCAATAATGGGTAACTGGTTTGAATATTGTGGCTGATATTATATGTTTCCATCCGACCCAGGAATGTGTATTGTATAGATGTGGATGTGTTTTTTTTATGTGTGGCAGATAATGTTGGAAGTAAGCTGCTGGCGGTAATGTGAAGGTATCTATTTCCTGAAAAGATTGAGCGTCTTGTATCATTTAATATCGTGTAAATTTCCCCATGTTCAATCCTACTTTGATCATATGAGCTATATTGCAACCTGGACTTGTCTAGTATTAGGATCAGCTAATCTTGATTAATAATCTTACCTCATTTCACTCTGTGATTGAAATATATCATGCAGATGACTCTTTATAATATATGCAGGGTGACATTCTATTATTTGAGGGTAAATGGTTTCTTTTGAAGGAAGAACTTCTTATTAAAACCCTATCCGAAGCATTATCTCAGAGCCTGTGTGGTTAGACATGTATATGATGCAGTGCTCATACCATGCATAAAAAGCATTAACCAATCACCATCAGTCCGCTGCAGCAGGAGGAAGCCCCTAGCAACAGCTGGTACCTGTTGGCCAAACAGTGTTGTTGACATCTAGTCCAAGCTACAGCTTCCTGTCAAACCATCAAATCCAGCACATCTGACAGAATGTCATTTATCTGTCTCTGAACCAGGATCCTGCTGCAGCTGTACAGACTTGGTTTAAAAAATTATTAAAATCATTTTGAATGTTTTAATAAAGAAGTTCCTTTGATGAGAATGAGAGCAGGGAGGGTAGTCTGCTTCCAAATTATACTTCAGATCTGACGCCAGTTTATAATTTCTTAGTAATAAGTGTGTCAAAGTCCTGATTGAATTTCAGCCAAGTCAAGTTCAGGGCAGAGTAAATATGTACTCTTTCTGGGTCCATGTGTCCGGACACACATACCTTCTCATTAAATTTTTTGTCAAATGAAATCCAAAATAATACATTGAATTATTCTGAAATTATAAAAGCATTGTAACTTTCCTTATGTCAAGCGTATTTTGTGTCGCATATGTGAAAATCCCCCTCCTTACAATTTTTTTTTGCTTTCTAGATTATCTGTGATCTGATTTAGATCATACTTACAAGGAAACTATGGTGAGGGTTGGGCAAGTACATCATATAAGGTTCAGAAAACGTCATCATTATAGGGATAGTTCACCCCAAAATGAAAACCCCACAAAACACTTTTGGAGTGTCAAATTAGACCTCAAACCATGTTTTTAGACTAAATGTCCTCTGTGATCCAGGGGCGAACACGTCTTCAGAGGAGGATATTTGAGGACATTTATTCTAAAACCATGGTGTAAATGGCGCAGTTTTGAGTGGAATATGAATTTCGTGGCTTACTGTCAATTGTATGAAACCACAGGAGCAGTATGGAGGCATTTCATGTTTTTCTGTCTGTGCTTTTTGAACGTTTGAAGGTTCTTTCACAATTTAAATCAATTGTATTCGATTTGGCTGCAACACTGTTTACCCCTGAGATTCCAAAAATGTTTTGTGGACTCGAACACTTCACCCACCCCTCCATCAGCATAGTTGTGAGTAGATAATGAGTGCATTTTCATTTTAGAGAGAACTATCCCTTTTTGTCTAACACAACATTTAATACTTGTGCTCCACAACCTGTTTGGCTGCTTAAAGGGCACACTGCTTCCTGCATATGAATGTATTTACAAGGATAGTGGGCTTGAATTCATATGTGTGATAAAGATTTTTTACAATTTCAATATATACTAATACTATTCTTAGTATAATTCTAGAACTGTGAAAGTATACCCATTCATATGTGTGTGTATACATATGCATATACAGTGCCGTGCTAAAGTATTTGCCCCCTTCCTGATTTTTAATTGTTTTGCATTTTTGTCACACTTAAATGATTCAGATCATCACACAAATTTGTATATTAGACAAAGGTAGCCTGAGTAAATACAAAATGCAGTTTTTAAATGATGATTTCATTTATTAAGTGAAAAAGTATATCCAAACCTACTTGGCCCTCTGTGAAAAAGTATTTGCCCCCTAAGCCTAATAACTGGTTGTGCCACCCTTGGCGGCAACAACTGCAATCAGATGTTTGCTATAACTGCCAATGAGTCTCTCACATCGCTGTGGAGGAATTTTGGCCCACTCTTCTTTGCAGAATTCTTTTAATTCAGCAACATTGGATGGTTTTGGAGCATAAATGGCTTGTTTAAGTTCATGCCACAGCATCTCAATCCGATTTAAGTCTGGACTTTGACTAGTCCACTCCAAAACCTTCATTTTGTTTATTTTGAGCCATTCAGATTTTGCCCTGCTTGTGTATTTCGGCTCATTGTCCTGTTTCATAACCCAAGTGCGCTTGAGCTTGATGTCACAAACTGATGGCCGGACATTCTCCTTCAGGATTTTCTGTTAGAGAGCAGAATTCATGGTTCCATCAATTATGGCAAGTCATCCAGGTCCTGAAGCTGCAAAGCAGCCCCAGAACATCACACTACCACCGCCATGTTTGACTGTTGTTATGATGTTGTTTTTATGAAATGCTGTGTTAGTTTTACACCAGACGTAACAGGACCCACACCTTCCAAAAAGTTCAATTTTTTTTTGATCAGTCCACAGAATATTTGTCTAAAAGTCTCGGGGATCATCAAGATGTTTTTTGGCAAATGTGAGACAAGCCTTTGTGGACTTTTTGATCAGCAGTGGCTTTCGCCTTGGAACTCTCCCATGGATGCCATTTTTGCTCCGTCTCTATCTTAATGTTGAATCATGAACACTGACCCTAACTGAAGCAAGTGAGGCCTGCAGTTCCTTAGATGTTGTTCTGGGGTCTTTTATGACCTCCTGGATGAGTCGTTGATGTGCTATTGGAGTTATTTTGGTAGGCCGGCCACTCCTGGGAAGGTTCACGACTGCTCCAAGTCTTCTCCATATGTGGATAATGGCTCTCACTGAAGTCCCAAAGCCTTAGAAATGGCTTTGTAACCCTTTCCAGGCTGATACATGTCAGTAACTTTGTGTCTCATCTGTTTTTGAATTTCTTTAGACATCCTGCATGATGAGTTGTTTTTTGAGATATTTTAGTCTACTTAACTTTGTCAAACAGCTTCTATTTAACCGATTTCTAGATTAAACAGTTCTGGCAGTAATCAGGCATGGGTGTGGCTAGTGACATTGAACTCAGCTTTCCAAAAAATGTGGTTTATCACAGTTTATTCAGGATTTATCAAGAGGGGGCAAATACTTTTTCACATAGGGCCAGATAGGTTTGGATAACTTTTATCCCTTAATAAATTAAATTATAATTTAAAAACTGCATTTCGTATTTACTCGGGTTGTCTTTGTCTCATATTTAATTTTGTTTGATGATCTGAAACCTTTAAGTGTGACAAATATGCAAAAAACTAAGAAACTCGGAAGGGGGCAAATACTTTTGCACGGCACTGTATATATATGCATATACACACACGTATTATTTGTATTCCCATATTAATATTGTACATCATATTGTTTATCACACATGCCTATATAGTAATACTAGTCTATGTTTTCATATATATTTATTCTTCGATATAGTCTCAAACATAATGCACAAACAAAGTTTATATCCTCATGCAATTATCCTGTGCCACTGCACTTTCCTGAATTACCTTAACTCTACAATTTATGTTTCTGTCTGTAGTGAATTGTGTTAATATTCTCTGTATTTTATTGAATTGTATTGTTATTTTCTATTTTATTAAGTATTTTATTCTATTTCATACTTTAACATGTTCTTGTCTCCATCACTCTGACCATCTGCTGCTGTAACAAATGAACTTCCCCAGTGTTGGCTCAATAAAGATCATCTTATCTTATCTCAGTCATAACATTGGTGAAATCATGCGCAGCATTTCACATGTGATGAAGTCACATACAGCAATATGTGGACTTTTATTCACTTTCGCCTGTTTTGTAGTCTGTATTGTCTCAAGTTTGCTACTCAATCAATATCATTCTAAATAAAAGGAGTCTAAAGACAAGACAGTAAGAAGACAACAAATCACTTCTCACGCTGGATCAAAAACCTGCTATCGCCAACTAACATCTGGCTTTTGTCTTCAGTGTAAAGGTTAAAGTGGACATAGATTCCCGGGTCAAATGACTGAAGTTGTCCCAGATATTTATTGGCTCCAGCGCTGATCAGCAGTGATGTAAATATGATGCCCAGATGGTTGCGCTAATTGTCGCTCCTTTTCTGGCAAAATGCTATGACGTCCATCATGGAGGCAGTGAAGGCGCACATGGTGTCCAACAGAACTTGTTGTGTAGGAATATTTGCGATGAGGCCAGCACTGTAGATAAAAAGAAAGAAAAGGAACACGGTAAAAGACATGTGGTCTGTGTAAGTGTGTGATCCAATATCATTCCAGTGTTTTAATTGCAGCCCAGAGGTTTCTCTCATTGTTTGCCATAGCTAAAGGGATTTTGAAAACAGTAACAGACGAGTTAGGAGGAGAATGTCACCTGAAAGACATTATCTTTGGCCGATATGATTCGCTAAAGAAGGTTTTCTGGACCGATGTGACCAAGATGAACCAGGATCTGCTCGAACACCGCATCATACAATCGTGTCTGTTAAGCATAGCGGTGGTGGCTGCTCTCTCTAATCTTCATGATGATTTGACTCCTAACGGCAGCAATGAATTCTCAAATCTACAGAAACATGTTTCTCTACTTTACAGAGAAATGCATCCAAACTTCATCAGGCAGCAAATAAAGTGACTCAAAGGACACTGGCAACAATGCTCATAAAGTCAATAAAGCAGCGCTTCATAAAGCTGAGACACAGGAGGTAGGGAGGGTCATGCTCTGAACAAAGCACTAGTGAACCCACATGCGAGACATAGACAGAGGATAGGGTTTAGGTGACCAAATGTATAAATTACAGGGGTAAATGGGTTGCTGGTTCGATCCTCACCAGAGTGCATACTGAACCCCAAATTTCCCCTGAAAGCATGCGAATGTGTGAAAATAAATTATAGTGTTAAGAACTGTGAGTAAAAGACTGGAAAAGTGTCACTGACATTTCATGATAATGAATAAATATGGTGCTATGTGTTGAGATGTTTAACACATGCCGATTGATACAGGAAATAAAAGTAACAATTCTGAAATATTGTCCCAAGTTCATCTTTTGATCTTAAACCAAAATATCTTTGATCAGAGTGGTTCAAATTAATTTAGGTATTAATTCAGTTCAATTTCCATGTAAGTAGAAAAGTGAAGAGTGATTTGATTAAAAAAAGTTAAATCGTATGCATAAATATAAACAATAAACAGAGTTAATTTGATTAAAAAACTCTTAAGTTATTTAATTTACACACAATGAATCAATATGACAGAAAATCCTTCATTAAATGTGACCCTTTACATTGAACTTGTATAGTAAAATGACATTTAAGTTTGAATTGTTATTGAAATACATAGTTACAAATCACGGTTTTAGGGACAATTATTTCTTGAGTGTAGGCTTGTTCACCTCCCCATTCCTAGTGGTATGTTAGCCATGTGAATAATTTCAATATTGCCTGCTAAAATGTCCATCTGTAAATACCATATTTATACGTCTAACTCCAGGTGTTTCTCTGTATTTACTTTATTGTATATGTGAAAAAAAAGTTGTATAAATAATGTTGTGGTAACCCCTTAACCCATGTTTTAGTACAAACACTATTCCTCTGAACCAGGCAAGTTGTGTGGTCAAAACGTCAAGAATAACAGTTTTAACAGCTGATGTGGAGGCTATCCCACTGCTTCATCTTAATATAGTTCCAAGCTGCAGTCGTTTGTGGTCCTTCACTGCTAATAGTATCCCCTTAAATGAGCAACCATTTCCTCATCTCATCTGAGCCCAGCGTGACCCACAGATAGGCTCTTGTAAATTCTCCCACCATCTGGCTCCTTTTAAGTCTGTGTCAGACTGTCCATAATCGCTCTGTCAAAATGGCATCCCGTCACCACCGCTTGTTATGAGGTAGCGCAGAGCAGGAGGCTGAGACATACCAGAGCTGGAGCAGTCTATCGAGCCTGCCAGCCCCCTTCATGTAACATGAGGAAATGAGTTTGTGTCAGGACTATTTTGGAGTTGCTTTGAAGTCTTATTTTACCCCCTTTGCCTCCAGGGGGACAACACAGAAAGCGAAGGGGGGAGGCCTGTTGGTTCAATGTGGGGGAAATCTGTGGAAATACCCTGATAACCCAAAAGGCAACGTGGTTGCGATCTCGTGCCTGGGTGGTCAAAGCAAATAGAAATGCAACACCAGCCACATCTGACATGTATGTCACTGTGTCACATCCTGCATGGCATGTTTTTGTGGTAGGAATTTGCCTTTTTATGTCAACTGTGGTGCTCTTTTTTTCTGCATGCATAAACATGTCCTTAGGAGAGAGTTTCATTATCCCGAGGCCTCTCTGTTTTATTTATGCATTGTCGATTTCTGAGTCAATTGTAATTTTTTATAACCTCAAGCATAGAGTAGCACAAGCACGTAGTATTCATAAATGTAGTCGTGTACAAGAATAAGAGAAGACTTTAGCATTCAGTGCAAAGTCGCTGTTCAAATATATTCCTTGTTTCATCTGACTGCTGTTCCACAAACACCTAAACACAAAAGTACACAAGAATTGGGAAAAAAAATGAACAGACACATCACAATCCGTCTACTGAAAGAGACGTGTTGTTATTATCATATTGTACAAATTCATAGATCAATAGTCAGCAGAGGGTCTGTCGATATGAGCCAGGAGCGACGGACTCCTCAGCGGACAGATGGGGGAGGGGAGTATTCCCAAAGACCAAACAATGATTTTTATTCACTCACAGGCAAACACAAATATGTAAACACACTAGGGACACTCTCAAAAATTGCTTCACACACTGAGGCGTAATGCGCCGACATTTTTTAAGTAAATGGCCAGTCAGCAGCACCTTGACCATGAACACGGGTTGTCAGGTCAGCGAAGGGGGCCCATCTCGTCTCAAAACCCCCATTTGCTTCTCGAGAATCAGCAGTAACAACAGTGAGGAAGTGTAAAACAATATTGTCAACACAACCTGAATTTACACATGCGCACATGCACACACTCTGCCACACATTACACACAGAGTCCCTGGTGAAGATGGTGTATGCTTCACACCCCCTGCTGCGTCCGGAGCAATGTTCCTGGAGAGGGGACAGCGAGAGGGGCATCCCGCAGTGCTGTTTGGGCGTCCTTGCCAGAGCCAGACAACTTCACTATCCCTGTCCTAGCAGGGGGCGATAATCACATCAAGCTCTCCTGACAAGAGGCATTGAATTCAGCCTCGGTCCCCTTAAGAGTCTGGCATCCAGCAGTCTCTCCTCAACATGCTGCTGACGTTACAATGAGAAGGTTTGTGTTTTCATTTTTTCCCTCTGCAGCATCTTTTTTTTCTTTCTCCTTTTTTCTGCGGCTACCTCTGAAATGTATTTGGAAGTCCGTGTCAACGGGGCGAAAATCTGAATTGGCAGAATCAAGTGTTACCGCGATTGGACTGTGGAAATTGTTATTGTATTGTTGCCTTCTGTTTGTCATGGTGAATTCCATACATAAGTATTCTGTCCTTAGGAATATTTCTGTAAAGTTTGGGGGGAAATTCTTAGATTATATAATTCAATAGTTAAAATTGAAATTTTCAAAGCACGTCACTGACTTTACACAGAATAAAAGACTGGCTCGTTACGACTACGCTAACAGACGTTTACACTCAAAGTCTAACCCATGCTGGGCGGTGGTCAGAAAGAAAAGGATTCTGTCCCTTTAAGAGATCCATGCATCACAAACCACGCTCGATCAATTTTCGCCGGCTCCTCTGGTTAGAAGCAGTATCATGATTTTTTTTCAGTTGTCAGCTTTTCCTTTTCAGTAGTGATGCTTTCATGTTATTGTATAGTTCATAGATGTGTTTAAGATGGGTATTTGGTAACATGCTTTCCCCGCTAGGGTTTGTCAGAGGGGTTGTTTACATTTTGTAAATACACAATACTCGTCTCATATGGCTATTTTTGGAAAATGCTGTCCACTCAACAAGATTTCAAATATCAGGGACTAAGCGGGGCATCCTTTCCATCCACCAAAAGAGATGAAAACTGCAGTGGACTCTTTTAAGCAGCTTTGTGGGCCCGCAGAGCTCCTCTGCTACCCAGGGAGTCCGGCTTCCAGCAGCTATGCTCTATTCATCACCTGCTTTCAATGGCCACCATCAAGCCGCCTCCAGCTAGAAGGCCAGGTAGGGTGCCGGGTGGCGCACAATGTTTGGGGGATTAGTAATCAAAAGAGTGTGGAGGCTAGGACCCTCCATCCCAGCCTGCCATTCACTCTTAGCAGGGGAGGAGAGCTCCAGCAGCGGCCAAGGTCATCGTCTTCAGCTCGGCAGGAGGTAACTGGGAAAGAACCCTGGGAACCAGCCGCCTGCTCTCTGCTAATCGTGGGCTAGCAGGCTAGCAGCACAGCAGGTGTCTCAGCCGCCAAACATTCATCTGTTTGTTTCGTTGATAGCATGGCTGACAACGAGATAATGCCTTTCTTTAGTTTCCTTCAACTTTCTCCCATTTCTGTCTTTTGTGGAACTCTTTTGCTCAGTTTTGTGGGATTTCTGTCTTTGAACTAAACTGTGTGCTGACTTAGCAGAATGTGAAACTTGTACAATAGTCCCTTTAGTGTAGAATAAGTTAGCCTAATGGGAAGGCTGAGAAAAGTTGGAGTGCAGTGACAAAGGCCATTCAAGGATAGAAAGGGAAATATCTTTCTCAAAAGTTGCTTTCAAGTTACCATGGTTTCAAACAAACCCTTTGTATTTTTTTGCCTATGGATGGAACATGTTATTACATCTGAAAGGTGGTTTTGTTTTAATTATTGTTAGAAGTCCGTCTTTGGATTTGCTATCGCCATTCTGAATCTCATGTGACAGAATAGTGATCACGGCCACCATTTTAAGCAGATTTGGCATCCTGTGGTGCGAGACACTGGGTTGAGAAACCCTGATGCGACAGCTGGTTGGAGACTTAGACTGTGGCAGAGCGGCCCATACATTCTCCGAGATCGCAGACTGGACAGATTAGCTTAGCCCTGCTAGGTCTGAGTAGAGGGAAGCGAGTAGTGAGGTAACGATGATGTAAAATGAATCATTGTCGTTTTCCAGTCGGAGGCAAGACAGCAACGATGCCCCGCCAGCCCGCCCTCCCACAAGCACACCCCTGTTGGGATATTGGCAAGTTGTCATGACGACAGGGATGTTCTGCTGATGAAGTCTCGCGCAGCGCTATCCAATCAGATCGTGCAGCTACAACCGCAGCGTGAACAGGGGAGGACGCACCTATTCCAGTTGCACAATGCTGAGAAAGGACAGGCGAAAACCAGGACCACCAACGGGAAATTGGCAATCCGGGGGACGCTGTCAATGGGCCGCCATGGTTCGACAATACACAGACAGCGGGGGTCGTGGATACAGGGGCTGCCAGGTAGGGGGTCTCCATCATGTCTGATGCTCTTTGAGCTGCAATTTCTTTGCTGCTATCAATACAAAGTATGAATGCATTATTTATTTTCACTGCAGTTTTTGAAGACTGTCATTCACATGGCTTATACGATGATACGGGATGGTGGTCGTAGTTATTGGACTGTTCCGGGTGCACTTTAGCAAAACGACAAATCACTCCTGCAGGTGGTTTTATCAAATGTGCAACAGCCGCAATAATCCCTACCAGGACAAATTTTCGAAAAGGGGGGAAATGTCATGTGGCATTAACTTTAATGCAGTTTTATATTCATTTCACTGCAGGATGCAGCGAAGAGTAGTCGCGGCTAATATCTAGAAACTGCAGGTAGCAAAGTGAACGAAAAACTCTGACAGCGTTAGTTTGATTCAGGCCTTTTATTCTAAACCCTGGGGAGGATTTTCTTTCATTTTGGTGCTTGCTGACCAAAGGAGAAGCCGGGCTACGTGCAGCTCTATAAAAGATGGAGGGCTTGGTGGGGGCGCGCTCTGGTTTTTTTCCTAGCACTGCAGGTAGCCATTACGGTCATCGTCCTCTACAGCTTATTATTAAAACCTATTGAATTGTAGCTGTCTACAAATAATGTTCTATTCATTAACATTGGCCTCTTTATACGATGATTATGATTTGCATTCATTTCTCTAAGCAGTTCATTTGAACAACAAACCCCTTCCCTCCATCCCTACCCCTCCCCATCTCAGCTTCAGTCCCTCTGTCACAGGGTCTCTGTGGGACGCCATTCGAGAGGCTGACCCCCAATAGTGGTTGTGTTTGACTCTTCAAACTTGTAAATCAAATCTAGTTTGTCAGCATGGTGGAGCCACCTCTCCTGGTTGGATATAAGCAGGTTTTGAAATGTTTCTCTTTACTTACAGATTTTGTAAAATAATGTCCTTACTGTGAAATGATCAGCCACCACTGGATGGTTTGGTAATGTTATTGATCAAAAGACTGGTCAATCACTGATTTCTTATATGACCAGTTTAAGACCAGTTCTATTAGATAATATAATACACATGTTGATATACATTTTAAACTGAGTGCATCATATTACTCATGTTGTTGTCTCATATTATCTCAAAGGAAACTCTGATGACAGAATGTTAGTTTCACTCAATTCAGGAACATGTAAATGTCATTGTTGGCCTCACTGAAAGGTGGGCAAAGAATTTTTTTTATGCCTTGCTGGTTATTTTGTATTTATGTAGGCCCCGTTGATATATCAACCACTAACAAAGAGATAAATCAGGAGACAAATAATATTTGTACAGTATTTAATAGTATTGGGCTGTGTTACATTCTCATATTGAGCCAGTCCTATTTTCTAAAGCCCATATTTCTGCTTATTGCAGGTCAAACCTAGCTTAACGTAATACACAGACAGTGTCACTCTTTCTTCAACCTCAGCATTTTTATCCAAAATAACTGAACATACTTTCTCCTTGTATGAAATAATATTTTATGAGGGATGCTCAGCCAGCTGGACTATTAAATCAGGCATTTACTTGTTTAACCTTCATGCAATCCCAAGCCATCTACAATCCAAGCTAATGGCATCTAAGCTGGAAATATTGGGATCAAGTGCTGATTCTAAAGTTGAGAATTTTCAGAGCAAGTGATCCAAAATAGAATGGTGTTACGTTTAAAAAAGTAGACTTGTTTATTAGGGTTCAATAGTATTATGATTGTAATAAGGGAATTTACAGGTTTAGAGATCATCTATGCTTAACATCTCTCACTATAAGCCTGTCAGTGTGGGTATTGTTTTGCTGGAGAATCTGAGGTTCACATTGGAAACCAGCTCACCCAGTGAAAAGTTGCTTGTTCACGGTCACTTCCAAGTTTGAGGGAAGGGGTTTTTCCCATAGCTTCGAAATTACACACCGCAGATGTTCTGAAGAATTTGTGGACAATGATGTCAAATTGTTGCAGTGTGAGAGGGTTTGTAGCAGGGAAACCGCTCAAGTGAGATGATTGCTGTTCTTGCGCTGCAGATTAGTAACATTTTGGCGACTGGGGTCAGATGTGGTGAGCTCTGCACCATCCTGTTTACATTCTGACCTTGAGGCCTGGGGAGATGTTGACAGCATTGTGCTAATGGTGAATGGTGCACACAATTTGAAGAATCAATGACATGTTGACATGCAGAATTAGTCCTTTCTTACATATGTCATTATCGTTTGACAGTTTCTTAATTTTTTCTGTATCTTTTTCCAAAGATCCAGAGTGGTGTAACATTTACCTTGATCAAGATGTCAGATAAGCCACAAGGGCCCATGGCAACCTGCTTGGAATGCATTTATTGCATGACTTTATGGACTGCGGCTGTTGTCCTGATAAATCACAATTTGAAACATCCAAAGAAAGAGGGATAATAGGCTGATGTTTCATGGACTGAATCAATCACCAGAGACACATGTGTCACTAAATGTCATCTTGAGGTTGATTGGACCACCCAGAGGTTGCCCATTAAAAGCCATGAGGTTTCCATTGAAGAAGTTCCAGGGTTTCACCCCAAAGACCATTCCCCCTGCCCACCAACCCCATAGATCCCGAGCCTGTGATCTATTACTGGGGTCCCCTTCCGCAAATTGCTGTGTTTGAAAAGAACCCGAGCATGTACGAAAGAGAAACAAGGCCCCAGACTGCTCTAACGTAAAATGTCATTCCTATCAGTTAGCCTGCATTCCTCCCAAGTAGAACAAACCATGTGATGACAGTCGTAGAGCAGACACTTCACGTTTCACTCAGACCCCAGGCTAGAAATGACTATGATGACCATGTGAAGATGGGGGGAGCAGTTGTCGTGAATTAATTGCCTATCACTTGTCAGTGCAGTGCAGATAAACTAGCACTGTTCAACTGTGTCTCTGAGAAGCTGTCAGCCAAGGACAATGAATGCATCCTATTTCTTCCCCACCTTTCTACATCTGATTTAATAGAGAAAGACATGGACGACAGACTGAGCTGTGACAGTGGGTATAGCAGCAATGTGGTCAGGATGTAAACACCCAGACATGAAGAGGAAAAGCAGCATTACAAACTGTTTTGATCTCCTCTGGGCTGTCCAGACGGGCTGACAGGGGAAGGGAGGGGGGGGGAAGTGATTTGGGCTCCTTTTATTCACTCCTCTCCCGTCAAACTACCTCTCTCTTGCCAGCAGCGTTGTCATTTGGGCTGTCCGGATTGAACAACAGAAAGTCCAGCATTGATAGAAGCAGTACAATGAAGCAAAAGATGGACAAACAGGCAGACAAATGCACCTGGAGGCTGAAGTCTGGGAAAACAGCTGAGACCCACCAATTTGTTAACAGCACAATTTTCAATACAGTCATAGCGTAGCCCCTCCCATCATCCTATCTCAGTCTCTGTCTGTTTTGTCTCTCTCCATTGTTCATTATTTTGAAGGCAATGAAAGAGAAGCTAAACTAATTTGTTCGTCCAGAATGGTCAAAGGAGAACCCAAACTATCTTTAATGCCTCACAAATCAAATTGAATCCTTATTATCATTTATTTTCTCAGCTAAATCAAAAGCCTGTTTTAATTCCAGTGAAATTGAGTTCCATTTATCTTTATCCAGTTGTAATATTCTCCTCTTTGTTCATATCCTATTGGTCTAGGAACAAGTAGGGATAGGCAGATCATGAGATAATGATACTGGGTCTTTCTTCTAGGGATGAGGATGACACGGTCTAAAGATGAAGCGCCGTCCTCCCCAGCCAATTTAGACAGGAGAATTAAAGGTCTCACATAGCTAGAAAGTGAATCACGTCCTTCAAGTTAATGTGTGACATCTAATATCATTTGCAGCTGAAAGGCAGATGTGTCTTCTAAAATAGAGTAATTGTATGTCTGCAGGAGGAATGTGACCGATCAGTTAAATCTCATCATCTTTAAAGCATTAATGAGTAAAAAAAGGAAAAGAGGATGGTGCATTGTGATTTTAATCCATTCTCATCATTGTCTGGAATCAAGCTAGGAAATATTTTTAATGATTAACATTTAGTTTTAAGCTCCAACATCGTGTGTAGAATCATCAAATCTTAGTCTTTGAATATTTAATTCACAGATTCCCAAAACACATTCATGCACCAGCATCTTAAAAGAAGGTTTCAACATGTACAGTAGTGAAGGGATTTAAGCAAATGCTTAGATGATAAAACGCTGAAGACATGTATCTATTTTGATTAGATCATTGGATAGTAAACATTATAAGGCCCCCTTTCTCTGGTCAAAAATACCACTAACACCCACTACCATGATCTGGCTTTTGTCTGCAATGGCAATGGACTCTGAATCTCAAATGACTCTGCAGTAGAAGCAGGTTTTATTCAGCTCTCTGAATCAGATGATGGACACAAGACACTTGGCTGAATGCGCTAATTTCGCAAGACGAGTTGAGAAAGCACCTCAGTTTTTGGTGTGTTGGTGACATCAAACACGATACATCGGAAGAAATACAGAGAGACAAAGTTCTATAATGGCAATTAGGATTCTATTGCCCTTTTTAGGTTGTTTACCCTCATTTAAAAAACCTGATATAACTACTGATTTTGCTGTAAAAGAGGTAAAACTATAGTGGGTCTGATATAACACTAAATTTCTATAGTATAATAACAACATGTGCCATTTATCCACCATGTGATGTGTTGCATATGCAGCAAAGGCAGTTTTAGTACAAACTTGAGCTAATGATAAGTTTATAAATGACCATGATGGCTCTCCAAAGACAGAGTAAAAGCAAAAGACAAACGATAACGTCCTGCCAGTCAGTGCAGACACACAACTCATAAAACACAACCACATATACACTCACACACTTGGGCAATGCACGTGCACACATCAAATGGAGCTGGAACATCTGTCAGACACCGGACCAGTGGTTTAGTTAAAAGATGAGGAGGGGTCTGGTGAACGCTCTGCTATTCATTTATCTTGCATTGCTGCCCATTGGTTTTAATTATGGTTGTCTCTTTCAAGTTGGAAATAGGCATGCTTCAAAAACAGAGCTGGCGTTTTTGTGTTTTACCATTGTTTCTGTGGGATTTTCCGCGTAGGGACAAGGCTACATATGTGTGTGTCTGCTTGTGTGAAATCTCCCCCGCCTGTCTGCACTGCTTCCTCCCTGCCTGTTCATCCATCTGTGTATTTGCATGTCTACACTTTTTTGTTATTGATGAGCATTTCTTTGCATTTATGTGTGTTCAAGTTAGCGTGTGTTTCCATATATGAGCCGAATTGGTCTGCCTTATATTCTCGGCACAGCTGCAATAGGACTGGATTGATGTGTAACCCAAGCCGGCACTTTAAAGGGCGAAAGGCCTGGACAGACGTGGTCTTGCTAGTATACCAGATGGGGCTTTATGATGAAAAGAGCATAATCCCCATCCAGGCATCACTTCCATCACTTGAGCACTACAAAGCCATTCACAGCTTTTTTTTTATTGGAAGAAATAATCTCTTTTTTTCCACAGTCCCAAACAGAGCACTTTTATTTTGTTTCTCTCCTCCTTCTCTTTCTTTATCTTCCCATCTCACATCCCTCTGTTTCTCCATCCCACCATGTCTCCCTCATTTCTCTCTTTGCCCCCCCTATACATACTCACACACACACACACACACAAACACACACACCCTCACCCACTCTCCCTTTGCTCTTGAAGACTTGCAAATGTGGCATTAGCTAATATTCAGAGAGCCAGGCAAGCGATCCCTTTTTATCCGCCAGGCCCCTACTGATTGAGCTACAGTGTGTGCATTGGAAATGAGTGCTGCACGGGGGTTGGCAAACCCCATGCCTCTGATTGGTATTCAATATACATGTCACTGCAGGACATGTTAGTTTGGGGTTATGGTCTTACTCTCTCGCACTCTATCTCTCTATTTTTCTTCCTCTGTGTCTCTATGCCTCCCTCTCTCCACCCCTCCTAATTCCAACCATAGAAAATGCCTATCTTCCCCAATGTCACTTAAAAAGATGACAGAAAATTGGACACAGGGTCAATTAATAGGCTGGGCCAGGCTTACTGTAAATATGGCTGACATATTTTTCTGGTTTTGTTGTATAAAATGGCACAGCTTTCAAACAGGATTTGCATGTATCCCCTCCCTTCGCAGCTTGGTTAAGAGTTACAGCAGACTTTATAGAAAACAGACCCAGCTCTTTTTTCAGTCTGGAGGCTTTATTGTACAGTGAAACACAAAATGTAGGTCTCTCTCTCCCTCTCTTCTCCCAGTGCATATACAGTAGATATCTTCCTTTCATATTTTAAGTAGTAAATATATTCATCAAATACAACAACTGTTATTCAGATGGCACACTTTTCCCCAATATCTTTTCATAATTTAGTGTCTTTGGAGTATCTGTGTCTTACTCTCTGACACCCTTTAGACTCAGTGATTCACTTTTTTGTCTTAAAACCTAAAGCCCATTCAGAGGATCCTCCCTCATTCTATCATTTGCCTGTTTTCCTCATTCTCTGAGCTTCCCTGTGAACACCAGGGGAACAGGGGTTTTCTTTCTGTCATAGACTTACATCACGCTTGCAGAATATGTCAGGGATTGGACTTGCATTTACATGAGATGCAGCCTGCATGAAAACTAACATTGCAGCGGGGGTTTGTGGCTAAGGCGTACGTTGGTTAAGATATCGTCACTGGACTCAGGCCGTGACGTACACCAGAGCATTTGCTACTATGAATTCAGGGAAACGCTGATCACATTCAGAGAGGGTGGTGAGTGGAGGTTAAAACAACAACATACATTTGTTATTTTTTTAAGCCACCAAATAAATACCAAACAGTAGGCATGAATGACCCATGGCCATCTAATGCGTGTTTGGTCATAGTGAATCAGAAAAATACAGTAGTCTTCATGTGAGAGGATATTTACTGGATGTGATGAGAGCACAATGTGTCTTAGTTATTTGGATCAACAGACCTCTGGAGCACATGGATCTGTTTCCAGTTCAAACTTCTTTCCTTTAGGAGATAGAAAAAGAGAGTGGGGTGGTGTTGGTGAGCCAAGACTCCACTCCAGCCCGAGACACAATCACTCCTTTCCTGCTGAAATCTAAGGGCCTATCTGTTGGTTTCTTCTTGTGGGCCTTGTTCCAGGTTTGCCTTGGCCCTCTTCCAGGTGTGGGAAGTGTAAACAGTTTACAGATCTGCTGTGGCTAGGGAGGGCCGAGGGCTTTCGCTGGGAGGAATGTAACCTGAACACCACTTCACAGGGAGGCAGTGCTGTGAGATGGAGCATTCATGCATATTGTGTCAGGACCTAACAGGAAACTCACCCAGCAGTTCAAGGGAGACACGGCTGGTGAGGACACTTGCTGACGTCAGTGGTCATGTGAGGAGGGGGTGTCTGGCGAACAGGCTGCTCGGCTTCTCCCCCATGAGCTATCAATCATGTTAATCTAGTCGATTATAGCCACTTTTACATCAGATGCATAAGCTAGAAAAGTGGAGTGAAGCACACAAGTAAAACATGTCCATAATACAAAGCAGCTAACTATGCTTTGGATTAAAATGGAATGTGAACAATCACAAATGAATTATGTGAGCTGTTATCTCTATCTCCATATGCTTTGCCATGCTCAAGATTTTTTATTTGTAGTAGAGTAGAGGTGGGTTAAAGCAACACAATGCAAGATTACAATTTTTTGCATTTGCACATTCACTGCACTCAACTCAGAATACAACAGCGACATTCAAGCTAACACAGCAACCAAGTAGCCAATGCAGTTACCGCTGTCAAAGCGTAATGTGTATCAAATCTTATCAGATTGTTTGGCTGACTTGGTAACCCTCTATCAAATCGTTTTTTACTGGCGTCCCATGATAAACGTGAGAGTGAAGATTGTGCTACGATACTTACTCTTCTTTGGATTCTATTCTCTTTATTTCCTTCAACAATGTTCTTGTCCGTTTCTTTGGTGTTTCTGCCGTGATGTCCTCAATGAGAAATGAGAGGTGATTCTTGCTAAATGTTCCTGTTCGGGTTTTTTGCTGTGTGAAGTATGCAGTAAAGCAGGACACTATTTTAAGGTATAAAAACTTTCCTGTGATGCTTTAAGTAACTCTGGAAATTCTACAATGCACAAAAATACCTCCATTTGTCTCTTGAAAGAAATAGGCACCATCATAACTCTCACCTCATCTCTGCAGAAATGCAGTTGGATTTATGTTTGTGGTAGCAGCATATTTCATGGAGAGCTTCACCAGTATAGAATTGCAGTCAGTGACAGTATTTTAGGCTACTCAAAGTTGGAATTATCAAAATAGACAAAATGTAAATAAGAATGGTCAAAAGTGAAACTATACAAGCTGAGATGCGGGGTTTGAGGCCATGGTGTTTCATCGTCCTAGATTGAGGAACACTAGATCCTATATTACCTGTAATGTCACTCAGTCGTGTCTTTTTAGTAGAACCTTCCTGGTTATTCTTTCAAACTTGGAAGAGCTTACAGAGCCATGAGATGAGTCATGATGAGTTGACTGTAACTTGATGTGTAAAATGATTGCCCTTTAAAAATGAATGGCTTTGCTCTTTGCAATGTATTGAATTAGTTGCTGCTATTTCTGCTGTGAAAGGAGGTGGTTCATAGTAGCCCGATAGAAAGATTGAAATGCCATTTTGTTTAATTTGATTCATTGAATTTCATGCTGTATTAACGTGTCAATAATTTCTTGTTTGGGATGTGGGTAATTTTATTTTAACGGTACTATACAGTAATGAATGACATAGATGCTGGGTGGACCTGTCTTTGAAGATCCCATATTTTACACACATTTCTGGAGTTTTAAGTAAATCTTTGATATCCCTAAATAAGTGACAAAAACAATATCAGTATAGATTAACATCCTTCTTGTGGTTCCCTCTGATCACAGATTAGAGCCAACTACTGTAGCTGGGTGAATGAATTAATCCAAATTGGGATGATGTCCAAGTGTGCTCCTCAGTTCTCCTCAGCCCTTGTCTTCACTCTTTTCCTGCTTCTCTCACACTGTGTTTTCTGTCCAGACCTGCCAGTATCCTTCCACCAACCTCAGTCCAGTCTTTCCTCCCCCTGCTTTTGTTAGCATTTACAATCTCAAGCTTTAGAAGCTTCTTTCAGGCAGGTCTCTTGTCTCGGAGGTGGACTGTCTTGGACTGCTGAATATCTTGTTTTTCTCAGGTGGAGAACTGGTACATGTGTCGATACGCCAAGCTAGCCAAAACTGCCCGAAATAGCAAAATGAAACATCTGGCCATACACATTGATTTTCGGCCGGAGACTGGCTTATAGTTCCACATCTGGGCCGATTTCAGCTGATATCCTCCATTGTCTGACAGCCAGAAAGGTTCTCTGTGTGCACGTCCAGATGTGAAATTGTTTATGACTGTCAAGCAGGACTTGGACTGGTAATTTATATTCGGCAAACACAAATTTATGGCCAAAATATTCACCAGAATAGCTGCAGTCAGCAGGCTAGCTGTTTCACAACTGGCTGGTTAGCAGTGAATGAGCTTTAAAATTATATCAAAATATAGAATCTTCTAATAGAGTATTCTGTCAAATTCATCTGATTGAACATTGTCAGATAGACCAATTTTTGATAGTATTTATATGGCACCCTCACCTGCTTTATAATACAAATTACACAGAAATGTCAGTTTCTACATGGAACCTTTTAATAGTCATTGGTTTTGTAATTAAAACTACAGAAAAATGTACAGATAGGTTAATGCCACCTGCTTTGATAGTTAATGTAGATCGGCAGCTAGGTAACAAGATACAATCACCATTCTTGCTCCTCGCTTGATTGGTTGAATATATGGCCATGACTCAGGGCTATAATGTGGGTTCAACACAAGATCTAAAACCCACAGATGTGATTCGGCGGTCCAGAACAAGGCTAATGGTATTCAGAGAGCTAAAGGAAAATATTCTGCACTGCATTTTCATTTGAATTTGGCTTATTTAAATGAGATTCTGCATTTGTGCATATATCAAGAATTACATATTGTAGTAAATGATTATACAATCCAGAGATGGTCAAATTACCTGTATTCATGAGCTCCATGGTCTTACTGAGTTCACACACAAACACACACAAACACACACATCACTGGTGTACTAAGCATCTGCATGTTTAATGTCACCTGGTGTCACATGATGCAGATGTGGTGTTTCTGTCGTCTGAGGATGAACGCAGCTGAGCAGAGCAAGAAAAAGAGGTGCTGGCAACAAAGAGCTTTGAGGAAGTAGACATGTATCTCCAAGGACACATACCACCCAGCAGATCAAAGGACCTAGAGGACGTGTTTGATGGGGAAACCACACTGGTTTTCAAAGCATTGTAGTCCTGCATCTCACTTGCCCACCAAGGCCCATGATAGAAATTCTAATACATCTGCCTGTCTGTTAATTGAAGCCCCATTCTCTCCCTTGGGGGATAGCAGGCTAGTCTTTAGAGAGCATCTCAGTCCTGCTGCATGCTCATCGTTAATTATTATTCCTCAATCCCCCCCTTTATTGTTTGAGTCTGTTTTTGTGTCTTGTCACCTATCTCTCGTCTTGAGAGAAGACACTGATGTTTGACAGAGACAGAGAACACAACTATCCGCATATTAACTCATATCCTATCAGCCTACCTTTGGGGATGTTATGTGATGGTGGAGGAAATGTTTGGCTGTCAATGTTGCAGCATTTGACCATGGGGAGGGCGGATTCAGAGTCAGTACCTTGGTTACGCTCCATAACAACAGAATATACGGTAGAGGACATGAGAAGGGCATGAGAGGAGATTTGGCGGATAGTTGAAAATGATTGTATTTGGCAAAACACACAGTGAGAGAGAGAGAGAGAGAGAGAGAGAGGAGAGAGAGAGAGAGGAGAGAGAGAGAGAGAGAGAGAGAGAATCCCTGTCATCCCAGAGACATGTCCCCTTCCCCAGAGACAAGCAATCTTCCAGACAGACAGGAAGTCAGCCCTGTCAGTGTATGAAGTTCGCAGAGAGGAGAAAGTGATGGGCGATGGCAGCCAGTCTGAGCGCACCCATACCATATTTTTTACATATGGCATATTTGGTGCAGAGTAATGTTTACATTTAATTAATAAACATTCACAGCTTAGTTTATCATGTGTGTGGTTTATTTTGTCAGGGATTGTATCTGACATGCAGAAACCCATCTATGATTTACCGTTTATCGTGTCTGTTTAGTTTAGGATGATGCATTCTGCTGACAATCCTGACAAATAATTTCTTAAAATGCTGACAAATGCCATTATATGATATCATAGTGCATCTGCAGCTGTTTCAGCCTGGAACACCCGCCAGGTTCTGTGCGGATCTATACAATACTCCAATAATAGACACTGTTTCTTGTTTGGGGTCCAAAGATCACTTGGCGCTCTTGAACAGATCACCTCCCTCACCGCAGTTTCTTGCCATGCTGCAAAGCATTTGTTTAGTTTCCCAGTCTGTCTCCATGACCTCCTATCTCCAGACCAAATGACCGGTTAGGACATTGAAAGGGAAATTGCGTACATTCCTCCATAATCGTAAGAGGTATTTACATATGCTCTCTAAATAATTATGTGGTCCAGCCGGGAGCATCCAATGAATTTTTCACAAAAGCACTTTCTGCTATTTACATTCCTAAAATGTAATGTGGTTTACTTATGCAGCTGGACGGCCCAAATCAAAGCATTCATTCCCAGGGACCAAGTGCAGGCAGAAAAAGAGGGAGAAGGAGAGAAAGAGAAAGAGACAGGAGGGGGGCCGAGGAGAAGAAGTTCAAAGCATGCGAGGTCAAACTTGAGGGTCACTATCTCAGTGCTTTTTCACTGCCTGCATGAATACATAACCGGCAATTGACTTTCTAATCGGGAGGGGCCTCATAAAATATGCAGTTTAATAATACTGGTTATCTTGGGTCCTTTTTTGTTTCCATCCTCTGTTTTAATCTAGAAGCATCTAAAGCGAGCTGTGTATTAGCTAATGATTGCATCGCTGCGGTTGCTGCCTGCTTCCCTTTGGCACTTTGTTTTTCTTCTAAAACTTAAACTGACAGCCTTTTCCCTCACTCATAAAACCCTTCCCTGCTGAATTTTACTCTGATTGGATCAAAGCCTTGACCTGTGTTGCCAGGTGACCTTTCCTGATCCCACTGGTGCCTCCAGAGTGGAGACCCTTGCCAGGGCACCTGGGAATTACCTTGACGGCGGCGTAGTCGGCGGCTGTCACAGTGCTCTTGTCTGTTTGATGTCACCTCTGACACCGGCCTCTGTAGCGATCGCCTGGGAGATCTGACGCCCGTGCTGGGCTGTGAATAATAGAATAAATCTACCTTTCTTCAACCACCGTTGTCACCTGTGTTCCCTATGATGAAATGCGGCCATGCTTACCTTCAGGGCCGATGTGTTCTTCCTGTCTGTTCCAGGGTACAAAGCGAGGCTTCAATGGCCAGCCATGGGAAAGAGCTGTCGCAAAAAGGTGGCTCAGCTGGCAGTGCCCAGGGCTCCAATTGGGCAGAGAGTTGCCTGAAGTGGAGAGTTGAGGACACTGAAGGTTGACAAGGGACAGCTGGAGAAGTGGAGGACTCTTCACTTTGAGCAGGCGCGATGGACCACAGTCTACAGTGAGACACCTCTCTTTCCCCATTTGTTCAATCATCAAGCCCCATTGGACTCATTGCAAGTTTATTTTGTACTATGTATACTCTTAAGTGCCTCTGTTAAGTTTACACCAACTGTTATTGTGTACATATGTTTTTTCATTTCATTTCATTATTTCATTTGTTGCAATAATTCCACAGTACTCTTATCCTCATGCTGTTTGTTAACAAACCTCAGGCCTGTCAGGCTTAGCACAACAATCCTTGGGAAGAGATTCCACTGACACTCCCAGCTGTGCAGGAGGTCAACACTTCAACATGTCGGCCCCTGCAGATGAGGTCTTGAGGAATGGCGTGCGCTGATGCATGGTTGAATGTATGATGAGTGGATGCTGTGGAGTTTGGAGAGGGTGAAGGGCCTGACCTTGGAAGGCAAAGTAAGGAGTTATCTGGTTTAGTGTTGCGGGTTTCTGTAGCTGCTATCACTCTTTACATCAACCGACCAGAAGGAGCATTGTTGCCAGTTGTGAGACGTTTTATCTGAGTTCAATCGTAAATACTTACTAGGTGCTTTCACATGATTTTAAGGCAAATTTGGGAAGATGTCATTCACAGTACTTTGTATCAGTACAAATACATCACAGATGCATGTAGGGGAAATCAGTGTGCAGGAAATAATGATCATGCCTGTGAGGCTGTGATGGTTTCCATCAAAGCCACTGTCCTCATGGAACACACGTGTTTGTCAGGCATCATCTGCTGTGGATTACTGTGGTCTGGGAATGTCTGTGTGTTGATCCGGCCCCAACCATTTTGTCACCACATGTCACCCGTTATACCCTTTTGAATAGTGTTTGTGATGTGTTGTGTATGGTGCGCGTTTTTCTGAACTGTTTCTTTTTGCATAGTTCTCTAAAGCAACTCTTGGCCAAAGATGAAAAAGAAGTGAGCCGCCACACTCAGGTCCAAACCAGGTGTTTGCTCTGCTCAATACCAGTTTAGATGGTAAATGGTCTGTATTTATATAGCACTTTTCTAGTCTGGTTGACTACTCAAAGCTCTTTAAAGTTTCATTCATTACCATTCACGCACATTCATACAGTGCATCTATGCGCAACACTTTTCCTCTGAGGGTCAATTCGGGGTTAAGTATCTTGCCTAAGGACACTTAACTTCACATGCAGATGAGCTGGGATCGAACCGCCAAACTTCTGGTTAGAAGATGACCCCTATATCCCCTCACACACACACACACACACACAGCCGCCCCCCAGTGTCCACAAACAGGATTCCCTAGTCTGCTCTTGTACTTGCACTGAAGAATCCTTTTCGAAAAGCTGCATTGATGGTGGAGATGCAAAACACTGCTTGCATGGATGTTTCACCTCAATTTATGCTTAAATTACTTGAATTTCGTTACTTATTTCCTTTGTACACCATCCATCTACCTCTTACTTGCCTTTTTCTTTCCTCCATCTATTCCCTCTCCACTTCCTCAATCTACCCTTATTTCTCCTTCCTTCTAAGCTGGTTGGAGATGCATTCCTCATTCCTTGAATGCACACAGAAATGCCTGGTGCTCTGGCATCAGCACTTCTTAAATATGGCTCCTGCCACCACTTTTACAACTGGAGATTCAGCACAACCCCCTCTCTAACACACACACAAACGCACACAATCCTGGAGAGAGAGATGAGGGTGGGAGGAAAACCCGCTAAATCAGCCAAACTGAGGAATGTATTTTCATTAAAACAAGTTTGTTTGAAGGGATTGGGAAGGTGGAGGAGCGAAATGGAGTATCAGAAGTGATCAGACCCAGTGGCTCAGTGGCTGCACAGTGCCAAGTATTAAAGAAGCAGGGAATGAGGATACATTACATGAGGTGTAGACACATGTGTAGACTGGAGAATTTATTTTGCTGCAGGACTTGCTAACAGGATTTTATCAGAAAGCTCCTGTCTCAAATTCCTGTTTTTCTGCTTGTCACTGTGTAGATTGAAGAACAGGGTTTGTCTGTGTGTATGTGAATTCATTTTTGTGTGTGTGTGTGTGTGTGTGTGTGTGTGTGTGTGTGTGTGTGTGTGTGTGTGTGTGTGTGTGTGTCACCTCTACCACTAGCTAAAGGCATCATCCCTCTAGATCTTTCATTATCCAGTCCACACACGTTCAAGATTTATTTCTTGCCCTGGTCAGTCTCCAGGAGAAGTAATTACCAACCAAGGAAACACAGGACTTCCTGGAAGAAGCTTATCGGAATACACACACCATCCTGTGTCTTCAATGTGACTGATAAGCTGGGACTGACAACACAGAGCTACATTATCCACCTCTATCCCTCTACAGTAGGGGTACCTGGCTTTCTATCCTTATACACAATAAAAGACATGGCTACAGTTTGTTTTTCTCATATTGTCCTGGCTTTTCTCTTAAAGCTGCACGGATCAATATTTTTAAGAATTGTATTTACACTGAGGACATTGACCATAAGGTTATAATGAAAAATGTTTCTTAGGATGAATCCCAACTCTCAGCTCTCTGTTCAATAAAGTATTGTAGGTTTTTTTGGGGTTATTGTTTTGGTTCAGTCTCAACTTGTTTCCAGTAGCAGGTTCGGTGAAAATATTCTGGTAAACCCTCTGTATGTTAGCTACCCAGCACCAAATGCCAGACAGAAGAAGTTAGCAGTTGGTGAAGAGTTGAACTCTTATCTGCTAAGTGGACGTCAATTCAACAGATTAATAATTGAACTGAATAATTCCAGATTGCAACAACCTGGGCCTTATTTACCCAGTTTTGAGCTTTACTGCTGACCTCAATAAGATTGTACTTTCCAACTTAATTAGATATTGATTAATTGTATATGTGACAGGGCTTAGGCTAATGAGTAATAATCAATCATACAGACAAGTTATTACATACATTCCACACTCTTCGCTGTTTTTAAGACATCTCTGAAAATGTCCACTCAATGGGCTCCAGACTCTATCCAGAGTTTGCACATATGAACAACGCAGCAGGAGATTCTATGGTCACACGGGTTTTACAACAACAAATACATTTCCGGAGCGTACAGGTGAGGCCTGGTGCACCTAGCAGGGGGCAGAATGTAACGTATTATTTCCACAATGACTCCGGCGTTGGCCCGTTATACCAGAAGTAAGTCTTAAACCTTGTTTTTTATCCAAGTTCACATCTTCGGCTGTGCTTCCTACGAATATGACACCTCTTTTTCCTCCTCAGATATTTGCATTGGTTACATGTTAGAAACAACATCACCGTACCCACCCGTGCTTGGTGAATCCTCTTGATAATCTCTCACATGAGCTCTCTCAGACATTTTCCATTATTTACAAGGGGGCTTGAAGGAAAAAACTGTGGAGAAGGTATGCAGAAAATCTGATAATTTCTACAGATTATCTTGATCAGTTGTCATTATAACTTCAAATCATCAACATTTTTAAGACTGTAGATCTGAGTTCCCAGGTCTCATCATGCTATGGTGAGAACATTGTTATAATGACTGATTGCTTAAACAACATAAATGAGGCCAACAAACCAAAATTATTCTTTAACACCCAAACCAGGGCTCTACATATGTATTTCACCCTAGTAGGACGATCCTGTACAGTATTTCAACAGATGATTCTCGGTTTCGGCACTATATCTGTCTCAGAAAACTGCCTGAGGGTTTATATTATCACCTAACAGACAGAAATTTATCAATCAATATCACTGTGTGGTTTTAGTTCTCCCTGCCTTTGTGTAATAGGCTGCTGGGATTCACTTCTTCTACAAGCTGACTCAGTCAGATGTGCAGACCCACCAGGCCTTTTCAGCTGCTCCTCCCCTCACTGCTCTTCCATTGATCTGCCCAGGGTGGTGGATGCACATGGGGACCACCCCTGAATTAAAAGAGCGTTTTTCTCCCTTGATCAGTGGCAATGAACTCTTGCATTGCTTTAAACATACAAAAAACTCACAGAGAGAATGTCATATGTGCATGATTACATGTACACAGAGCAGGAGGGAGCATCATGGCAGAATAATATGAATCTGATCTAATAAGAATACGCACAAAGTGAAACATCTATCCATCACAGAACGAGTGCACAAATTCGTTGAGGCTGGTTTGCAAAGGCACGGCCAGACAGTTGCACATGCATATACTTCAAGGCGAGATGTCATCAAAACCCCAAATGAAATCCCCCTTCATTAAAAACTCATCAGAGCACAAATAAGCACAGATAGAAATCCCCAAAATGTGTCTAAGTATGACAGACACACATTCACATACATAGGGAGGCGTGTCCCTCATTAAAGCCAGGTCCACAGTGTGGTGTGTGATGTCAGTCTCTAAGGCCACTGGTGGTAGTGGGCTGCAAGCTGACACCTTGATGTTGTGATGCCGCCGGTGTCAGAGGGCTGCAATGTGCAGGCCAGATGAGGCCATTTGCTCAATATCAGCACATACAGTAAAACCGCATACAGACCCTCAGCGACGCCCGCCTGTCAATCTCTGCCTCTCTGTCCTCCTCGCCCCCTCTCTTGGCTGTTGCCATGGATTGCAGGAGGGTGATTGCGGGCATTTGAAGACTGGCGTAGGGAGGGAGGGGCTGGAAGATGGAGGGGCGAGAGAGAAAAAAAATGGGGGCAACAGAAAAAGATAGGGATGAAGGAGACTGTGGAGGCACAGAAAAAGATGGAGAAAGAAAAAGATGAGAAGTAGAGAAAACAGTGAAAAGGAAAGACAGGGGCTGGTGGATGTTTCTCCTTTTATTTTTGTTTTCTTAGAAAACAGCTTTAGACTCTGTGCTTGGCTGATAGCACTGCTACTGGCACACGAACACACATTATACATGCATACACACTTACACAGACACGCAAACACACACACACACACACTCATTTGAATTGTTCATGGCAATCTCCATGGTAACAAAATGTACAGAATACAATGGAGGTGGGATATTTTTCTGTTTCAAATGAACGGCAACAACAATAGAGACAACAAAGCAAGAAAAAGACAAGCGAAAGAGAGGAAGAGAATGAGAGTTACGCCAATCTAAACACAAGCAGATGGACTTTTGTGTGTGTGTTTGTGTGTGTGTGTGTCCAAGGTCACAGCCCAAAACCATCTGTATGGGGAAAATGGAGAGGACTGGATGAAGGATAGACAGGGACTCAAACACATTTAAGGTTTTGAGATGTATTTCTGCATTTACCATCAAAACTGTGTAATGAATAACCAGATTTCTTGATGTACAATGTAAACTGCTTTTAATTGTTAACCTTTTTAGCACCACAAATTAAATTCCGTTTACTTCTATTGTATTGAGAAAACTAAATTAAACTATGTTTGTTCTTACAAGGCTACAAGGAAATGAGGAGGTCTGATCTCCGGGTGAATCATCCCTTTTAAACCACAGAAACAATGTAAAAGTCAAAAAGTGCTCATTAAGATTCTTTTAGTTCACTTCCCTTCTACCCAACATAATATTGCATACATGCTGCTTTCACATGTGTGATGGTATGGGTGGCTTGCATGCATGAGTTTGCCACGGCCTAAACACAAGCATGTGTGTGTGTGTGTGTGTGTGTGGGAATGTTTGTGAGTGTGCGTTTTCCCCCAATAACAGCTCATCCCTCCCGTCTGGGTGTAGATTTAGCAAGGACAGCTGAGTTCATTTCAAAAGTTGAGGTGGGTCGGAGGTCGGACACTGGTGTAGGTGGCCTCTTGTAGTAAGACCACCATCATGCAGTTGCCAAATAAATCAGAATCTCGCTGAGTGGTTTGGCGAGCATGACATACCTCCCTTGCTCACTCTCTCTTTCTCCTCTCCATTGCTCTCTCTCTTTCTCTCTGTCGCTCTTATACATAAACTCACACTCACACACACACACACAAGCCAACAGCAACCTATAAACCACATCTAGCCCAGTTCTCCCCACTAGACATGAATAGAAGTTGCCACCTTGAGAATCCCTAAATTTATCACTTTGACACATCACTCACATTTATTTCTGTGCAATGTTCTAGATCAAGATGTTTTTTTCCATTTGGAACTTTTCAAAAGTTCGATAAAGTTTGGCTTATTATTGGTTTATTTGTTTGTTTGTCTTTGTACGTATCAGATTGCAAATCAAATCCAGATGTTGTGAGTTATGGAGGAAACACTCATGAACCACACAGAGGTTTACCTACACTCAAATGCAATCATAATTATATACCTTGCACATAAATGCAAACAAAGTATGCATGATTGCAGTTGTGTGAACATGTAGACACAGAACCAAAGCTTTACCCTCTTCTCTGCTTTCACACCATTTACTGATGTTCCAATTTGTGATACATTTATGTTGTTCCTTTAACCTTTACATGTCAATGATTGCCACTGCTGCCAGGAACACAGTTGGCCTGCGATGTCAAAATGGAGTACATTGAAGGGGTGGGTACAGCCACCCCTTCAATGAGCCACAAAAAAACACAACTGAGTGCAAACACCCGGACCGCCCACAAAGAAATTAAATTAAGTTTATACTCCTTCAGGACCGGTTATATAAAAGTCCAGACACCAGTCCATAGATGTCAAGATGGTTTGCTATTGGTTGACCAAAGTTCACCAAACCAACAGTAGAACTCTACTCAAAACTTGTGAGTGTAACGCTGTGATTCCTTTAATAAACTGATCTTAGTCTGAAGTTTGGCTGCTCTAAACTCTACTGGGACACAGACCCTCAAGACATCTGTGTCCTTCAAACAGACTGGCTCTCAGACAGTCAAACGGTATCTGAAACCGGCTCCAGCAATATTCCTCTGACGTCAGCATTGAAGGTGATTCAGACAATTTGTGTCATTTCTGACAGTTTCAATTCAACATCTTTACTCTTAGTTTGGAAACTCTGCTGGCCCCGTTTTACTCTTAAAACTCTGGGGCAGCTTTTTAGTCTGGACAGGCTGAAACTTTTGCTGTTTGGGTACGACGTAGCCTTTGCTGATTTGTCAGGCTCTTGTCACATGACCCTCTTCCGGAAGAAATCATACAGCAGTAGCCTCGCCTACCAGTGTGGAAAACAACATGGATAATCAATAACAAGCATTGCTGACTCTGTTTGATTACAGATGTTGAGCAGTTAAATAAAAAAATGCACAATGATGCAACATTGTTTACATGTGTAGGAGACAAGCTGTTTTTCAAGCAATTGAATAGTGTCTAGCAACATGTTCATTCCCAGTGTGAGTGGTCATGTGTTTTCAGGTGTATTAGTATGGACAGAGTCAGTAAAACTGATGCAGAGCCAAAACCTTTGTGTGGACAGAAATGGTTTTAATCTGGAAACGCCTGGAAACGTCTTGTCTCGGTTTTAACTCTTTCCTTCCTGTAACTTTTTTTTCACTCTTGACATAAGTACTCCAGTCACTTTTTGCATGTTAAAGTTTGCTTGTTTCGAACTATTTCCCTGCCTTGTATAAAAGTGTACCACCATCCCTTAGAACATCTCGCGTCTCAGATTGTAGCCTGTGTCTGAGAGCTTATGGGCAACATTAAGTGTGCCTACGTCAACATTCCCATTGAATCACGAGGCCTCCTGCTGCGCTCAAAAAGTCAGTTGAAAGCCCTCCCTCGATCTGGACTGAGCTGACAGAAGGGAGGCACAAAGGTCCCCATTGCTCCCCAGCTTATTAATAACACTGAGCCTGTAACACACCTTTTTTTGGAGTAATGATGCAGACTGGGGACGACAGAACAGCATCGTGTGTAGCTACAGATAGGGCAGGTTGAGCCTGCGACTTTTACCATGACGATATGCCTCAAAAGATAATTTGATGATCTCTGTGTTTTGCTGCCAGGTTGCCCCACCACCTCCACCATCACAATCCCAACCCCTCCTCCTCCAATTCCCTCATTCTGCCGCAGTAACTTATTAATTTCTGTCAGCCGGTTTTCTCTGCCATTTAGAGATACTACCAAATCACATTATGCCTGTCATGGATTACGTGTACAGGCAATGCATCTCCTTGAAGAAGAAAGGAAAAAAATAGATCAAAGATGTTCTTACAATCACCTCCAAGTGGATATGGAAGGTGGACGTGTTTTTGTGTATGTGTGAGTGTGTACATTTTCAACCCATGTATATGTTTTGTGAGGACTGCAGATAGCCAGAAAAAAGAAGAAAAAAAAACGTTACTTAACCAGTTTCCCCAGAAATTATTTATAATTATCAGGATCATTAATCATTGGAAACTTTTTTGGTTTTCTGATGAGTGTAGAGGGGAACATTTAAAGGTCATGTATGCAGTTGTGATTGCTGTTGACGGAATGAAATGAGAGATGTGCATCTCAGGTTTTACCAAACTAAACTCAGTATCTGAGAGGCCACAGAGCCATATTGCCTTAGTGTGTGTGTGTGTATTTATCATGTTGTGGGGACTGAAATGTGTTTACGCAGTCACATTATGGAGACCTGTCTTCCTTGTGAGGACAAGTCCCCATAATGTAAATCATTAAAGATAGAGAAATGTTTTCAGGTTAGGTTTAGGTTAAGGTGAGATGGGGGGTTAGGGTTAGCCAAGTATAGTAATTATGGTATAGGTTGGAGCAAGTCTCGAGGATAATAATGTTAGTCATTGTAATGTCCTCTGGATACACTACTGTGTGTGTGTGTGTGTGTGTGTGTCTGAATGTTTTTTTTTGGGGCAACAGAGGATTTGAAGCTGTCACTTTGAAATTACCTCTGCAAATACAGGCTTGGAGAAAGTTGACTGAAGTCTTCCAGTTGGACAGCCCTGGGAGAAAATGAGAAGTGACAGACCACAAAACACAGCGTGGGACGTAAATAACTTTTGCCGCTTACTCTCTCCCTCCCTTCTTCACAGAGACATGGATGATACTTCAAGGATTTTGAAAGAGAGAGACAGAGGAAGAAGAAGACATGAGCTGAAATGAGAGAATATCCCCTGCTTTCATCTTTAGAAAAAATCTCTGACATCCTCTCTCACCCACTTGGATGAAAGTCTTTGGTTTTTTGGTGTTTTATCCTCTTACACGAGGTATATGTATTATAGTGTGTATGTGTGTGTGTGTGTGTGTGTGTGTGTGTGCGTGCATGAGATTCACAAGTGCACTCATGTGTTGTGATGAACACTGGCATGCACTGATATCATTTTCTCACCAGAATGTGTGTAGGTGGCATTTGGAATCAAGCTTTGTGTGTGTGTGTGTGTGTGTGTGTGTGTGTCTATGAGGGACATTTCTAAGCTCCAGTTGGCATTGGAGGGCCTGAATTTTTCATCCTGCATCCTCGTCAAGCACAAAAAGTCCAGGGGTTTGTGTTCTACCCAGCGTCCTGTGTTCTTTGAGCTGCGGGCAGGTTGTTACTGAGAAAACAGCGCTGCTGCTACAGGATGGGTGTATCGTGTGAGCATTGATCACTGAAGAAACACTTCCACAGTGGTAGCGACTGATGGTTTGCCTTCCAGCTACTTCGACCCCAATATATGTACATCTATACACACCCTGACACACACACACACATATATATATATATATATCAACTTCTTTCAAGCTTTACCATAGAGCCTCAGGCTTCATATCACCAGTGTCTCTCTCTCCTTTCTCCCACCCTCCTTGCACCTCCGCCGCTCTGCCTGGCTCCAGTCCAGCCATAGATTGTTAATTACGGTTTCTACGTGATGCACGGTCTCGCCTCCCAATACTACAGCAGTGTTCTTTGGCCGACATCAAAGTGTCGGTGTTTCATTCCATGGGGATTAGTGATGGTAGTGTGTGATAATGCCCCTGCCTGCTCACTGAATTAAACGCCCATGGCTGGGCGCAGGTACTGGGATTCTAATGAACACACTCACACAGTGCATGCACTTAAACAATAAAGAGGAGGTGCAGAAGCATGACACGGGAAAAACACTTGCATGTCAAAATCCCAGAAAGAAAATACAGCACAGAAAATAACCACAGCCTAATTACAGAATAATAGTGATTATAAACAATTATAATATAACTATAATACATTTTTAAATTCTTATCATTCTTATTATAATTATCGTACACCATGAATGAACTGTGGTCTAAGTTAACTCTAACCCCTTTCATCTCTCTTCTCTCAGTAAAAAGGCTTAATGTTGGTCAATATGTCCACATCCAGCACACTGACTGTCCTTCACCCATCTTTCATCCTACACCCCCGTGGCAAATTGGATTTTTAAACGACTCGTTTTTGATCGTTCCTCCTGAGTTATAATTGACTGTGGGTTTTTTTTCTCTGACTGTGTTTTCCTGTGTTTATCTCCATCTCTACAGCAAAATTAATGAAGCAAAAACTGTTTCTCCATAGCAACTTTCGCCACGATTTGTACAAAGGACAAATGACAAGTGTTGAAAGGGCTGCGGGGCGTTTTTATGTTCAGTTTGTGTTTTCTCTTGTCGACTGAGAGGTCCCTGGAGACAGCAGGAAAAACAGCCATGAAAGGAAAATTACAGAGACAGACAGAGAGAGAGGGAGAGGCCGAGGGAGGGAGAGATAGGAACTCGTCCTTGGTGATCAATGCATGTGCTATTGTCTGTTCTGGTTCTTTGTCCACAAGGACGAAGGCAGAGGAGAGCAGACAAATGATGCATATGAACAGTGTTTAGATCCCTTATACCAAACACCTGACGACAAGGTTGATGTAAAAGTAACTGTCTAGCTGCACAGTGATGTGTGATGTAAGTCAGAGAACTGTGCGTATGACTGGGGTGGGACACTTGAAAGTTGTTTTTATCCAGCATCCCTTTATTTAACTTAATTAAATACCATTAAAGTGACATTGAGTGTACTCACAAAGCTTACTGATGAGATCGGAAAACACAGCAACAAACACAAAGAATCAGGGTCCCATCGATACATCTGCCTTTGTATACCAAATAAAACCAGACATAAAATTTACACTTCAACATAAACTACATCAGTGTGATAAAACTACTTCTATAGGGAAATTCACTGATTTGACAATTTAGTTTAGATGTTTCTTGCTCACAACAGCAGACAGCCACTGGGGTGTGATGTATGATGGCTTCACCTTTTGCGAAGTTGGCCATCATACACGTTCAGATCAAAAGATAAATTTGCCTCCTGAAATGACCAACCACTACTAATATTAGTAGAATTATAAATAACTATCAATGAATAAGGCCTCGTAAGATGTTTTTTGCTGCCACCTCTGGTTGGAAACCTGTTTTTGACGGCACCCAGCATTACTCATGGATGTGTAGGTGTAGTCAAAAACGTGTCCCAAAGTTACTGTTCGATGAATCCTCATTTAATAGATTGCTCTCAATAGTTTTATTTTCAAAAGTAAAGATCAGCTGATATATTGATATATAGATGCGTCAAAGATCCAGTATCTGTGGTGCTATAGTTCAGATAATCTCTAAACCGTGGTTTGTCTACAAAGACATATTTTCAGATCCCAGCAATTTCTTTTTTGAATACAATATTATCATGGCAAGGGTTAGGGTTAGGGGTCGCTTACCATATGCTTACCAGAAGTACATTAATAAGACTCCAGTTTTAATTCAACTGTTAAACACACACAAACAGTCACCAAAAAGTAGAAATTAATATCCTTCTCCACACTTATGCTGATATTTCTTTGCAGCATCTCTTCCACTTGAAAACAGGGTTTTAAAGGACCCATATTAAACACCTTTCTGGGATGTAATTTGAGGTATTGGTCCCAAAAAGATGATATATCAGTGGTTTAAAGTAGAAAAAAAAATACAATGTGTATTTTCATGTACTCTCTTCTGCCTCTCTCTGGAGCTGCAGACAGAACAGGTTGTTTTTTGCCGGCCACATTGGCTAACTGCACTTTGAGTGACACACGACCAGGCCTATCACCGGTCTCATTCTGACGCATTTGGCGCTCTCTTGCTGTAAACACAGCTGAAAGTCACATTATGTTTAGATAACACTATAGAAGACCAGCCATATATTCACTGAGCACAGCGACACGGCACGTCAGAAGAAATGAAGCGTAACCGCTGGTCTCGAACAGTAACGTTCTTGGGAGGAATGAGCACGGACACATTCTCTTCCTTGCATCCCTCCACGCTGCAGTGTTTTTTCAGTGTTGTTCGTTGTGGTTAGCCTGTGGTAGCTAACAAGCTGCTAGCTCAGCAACAAGTCTGCTTGGTGTCGCGTTCGTTGTGGAGGGTTGGTGGTGGTTGAGGTGACGGGGAGTCAGAGGCTGGACTGGTACCGGCTGGATGGGGCTGAGAGACGAGTGCGAAGCCATATGACTCATACGGGGAAGGAAGTACGAAACGAGATGTTTCAATAACATATTAATTAGAATTGACTGAGTGAAAAAGTCCTTGGAGTGACTGTTTTCATACTTTGAGGGTCCCCACTGACCCCCCTCAAGTCATTACGGCTAGTTAAAGCCAAGAAAATGTATTTAATATTGAATGGGGAAAAAAATGAAATGAAGACGCATATATTCTTATACATTAAAATGATCCATTAAGCTCTGTGTTACTACATAATCCCTGAATATGACAACACTTTAAAAAGGTTCAAAGGTGTTGATGAGATTAGTGTAGAATAAATAACAACACAGAACCCATACCCTGTTGTTTTATTTATTAGTAAAAACTAGTGATAATGAGTAAAAGTGCTTTGGGTCATGATGTGAAGCAGAGCTTGTTCTGAAAAATAATTTGTACATAGAGCCAAACCCTTGCCTCAATAAAAAAAGGAATAAAAAAGGAGCCTTGAGCCTTTTAGGCCGAGTTAGAGCGACTCTGGAAGTGTAACCTGCATCATTTATGTGATTATTTCTGCTCCTCACAGGCTTAAAAATGTGTCTTGCTTACTGACAACACTGTAATCCTCTCCTCTGTTTGTTGTCATGACATCCCCATCATTTGTCTGACATGCTTCGTCTGTACACAGGCTGTCATTCACAGTTGCTTCCTGCTTTGGTGACGCGGTTAATGTGTGTGTCGTATATATGTGTGTGTGTATGTGTGTGTGTGTAGGTGGGTGTGTGTGAAGTAGGGGTTCAAGACTAGAGAGGGAGAATCTGACAGACCGACTGACAGAAAACCCTCAACAGAGACAAAGAAATGACCTTTGTTTGTTTTTGTGAACTGGTTCAACAGCACACGGTGACAAAGGCACAGATAAGGATGGCAACAACAACGGTCTGTGAGAGATAGTGAAGAAGGCAAAGATAAAAAAAGGCCATAGAGGAAGAAAAAACAAAAAAACACAAAAAACGAGTGTTAGCAGGCAGACAAATACCTCTCTCCACCTGGAATCACCTCCTGTGGGTCAACCTCTGCCTCAACTCCGCACTATCCTCAAACTAACACTGGACGAGGCCATCAAACAACTATCCTCCACCTTCCTGTCCCTCTTTTCTCTTCTTTCTCTTCACACACAAAAAAAGACCTTGATGTTTTTCCAATAATTGGCAGCAGAGGTTGACTTTCTTTTCTCCACCCCCACCCCCCTCCTCCTTTATACTGTTTCTCTCGCTCTCTCTCTCGCTCTCTCTCTTTCTCTCTCTTTTTTTTTCTCTTCCTCTTCCTTTAGAGATGAATAGTTGGCCTGGGATCAAAGACAGACCCCAACCGGCCACTCTGGCCAACACAAAGGGACGTTGGGCGCTGGCGTGGGGCCAGGTGCTGCACATGGCCACAGAGCCGGGGACAAGCCATGCAGATGGGGCCTGCAGAGCCCTCATCGCCTCCGCCCCCCACTCCTGTATACGAGAGGTCAGTGGCTTAAGTATCAGAGCGTGTGCTTCCTGTAAGATGATCTAGTTTTATGCGACAGAATCCTTTCCATCTGTCTTTTCCTTGCACTTGTGTCTCTCTCAGTTAGTTTGTTTACTTCCTGCAACTGCCTTGTCTTTGATTCTTTGTGCACCTATTGCACACTCGTCTTCTCTGACTCTCTATGCCCTTTGCTGTTCCAGAGTGCAGATCTAAGACAGACCAGACCGGCAGCCTGTGCAGCGGGATCAGAACCAGCTGAGGTAAACATCTTGCCCCTACGGACAGAGCGGTGTTTAAATGTTTGAGCGGACCTGACCGGAGTTTAGTCGAACACCCTCAACAGACCTTGTTTAAATATATAAGTGCTGCAGCCAAGTCTGATGAGGCAGAGGCCAATACAAATAAATTGAGGTGGAGGACACAAAAAGTGGGATAGATAAAACAAATGAACAAGCCCCTGTAGTCCAAATATATATGCAACACCCAGCTTGCTTTTCAACTCCTTCAACTGACACGTTTGCAGAATTCTTCCGAGGACAGCCAAGATGATGTTACTGAATCGGAGTGGGATGGTTGAATTACAGACCTTTTTGTGACTCACTACAGTAAAACTGTGACAAGTGATATGTAAAGTCCACAGTGAGGACCGTCTTTGTTCACAGAGTACGTCACAAACATCCTCTCTCTGTCCGAATAATTACTATTACCAACACAGTTTTCATCAATTACAATTACAATGTATTTGTTTATGAATATACACAGTGGCTGTGGCCCAGGAGGTTGAGTGGTTGGTCCAGTGATCAGGGGGTCTGCGGTTCAATTTCAGTCTCCCCCTTCCACATGCCGAAAGTATGTGATTGGTGAGTGATTAAGTGCTGCACATAACTGTACTGTTTGATTTTGTGTGTGTGTGTGTGTGTGTGCGTGTGTGTGGATGGCAAAAACTGTTCTGTCAAGTGCTTTGAGAAGGAAGACTAGAAAAGCGCCATATAAATAAAGATAATTTACTATACAGACATAAAGCTTTATGAGTCTTTGGACCCACTGTTGGAGAAGACCAGTATTCCCCCTGCATGGTCGTTAAGGGAATCAACCAACAAGCAGCATTTTATTGCTTTCTGTAACAAACTCTGTGTGATCAAAAGTGAGATACAAATTTTTAATAATTTCTAAGGGATCATACAAATGTCTGAAACTAGGATGTGAATGAGCAGATCTAAAAAAAAAGAAAAAAAAAGACAACAGCAGTATTTTTCCACATGCTGCATGCTGTCATGCATGCATCTCCGGCATCGGCCATGTGTTTAAGATTAGATGTACTCTTTTGTTAAACGGGAACACAGTCAACAAACTTCAGCTGGCTCCCTGCTGGTCATGATTCAACTCTTTCCACACCCTGCTTCTCGTATTCTTAAAGGGCCCATATTGTGAAAAATACATTTTCTGGGCTTTAACTATCGGTTATAGTTTACATCAATGATCTGTCAAATACCAGAGGAGATCATAGGGAAACCGGTATATAGCTGCCGTTGTAGTTTCTGGCACATGCTCATCACACAAAGCCGTACGGGGCATGCAGTCGCAAAATAAACTGTGATGTCTTAATTTCCCGAAACACTACTTTTTACAGGTACCAATGGATAGACAGAGTTTAAATCTGCACTTTGGAATATGTTTGTACAAATTACTTAAAGGGCCCATATTGTCTAAAATACATTGTCTGGGCTTTTACTATCTGTAATAACTTGAACGGCGTCAGTGGGGAACCTCAAAGTCTGAAAACAGTCACTCCACAAACTTTTTCACTCAGTCCATTCTAAGTAGCATGTTATTGAAAAGTCGCGTTTCGTACTTCCTGTCCGTATGATGTCATCATGAATTCACACTCCTCTCTCAGCTCCAGCCAGTTCAGTACAATTTCAGACTCCAAACTCACTAGCCCCACCACCACCACTGACAACACTGGCCCTCCTCCCCTCCACAACGAACGCGACACCAAGCAGATGTGGCTGAGCTACCACAGGCTAACCACAACAAACCACACTGAAGAAACACTGCAGCGTGGAGGGATGCAAGGAAGAGGATGTGTCCGTGCACATTCCTCCAAGAACGTTACTGTACGAGACCAGCAGTTACACTTTATTTCTTGTTGGTCTGCTCGGCTCATTTCACCAAAGATTCTCAACCTACAGCAACTCCTCAAGGTCACAGCTGTTCCACACTGCTCACCGCATTCTCTACATGCACGGTACTGAGTCACGTCTACGTTACTACGGATTAGAAGTTACCCTGGACTGTAACTCCATTGTAACTCGGGAAGTTAGTCCTACATTGGCCAACTGTCCTGCTAAAACTTCAACAAACATGAGGACGGTGTAACTTACCGTTCAGAAACATCCTGTTGTAGCCGACAATGAATATGTGGCTTGTATTCAATCGTGATATCCAAACATAACAACGTGATTTTCAGCTGTGTTTACCAGAAAGATCATCAAGTGGACATACTTTCGGATCTCTTCTGCCAAACGCTCTTCTATTTGGTCCATATTCATTCTTCTAGATCTTCCGTGATTTCTGCCGGTATTATGGGGCATGCAACCGGAAACTAGACTCCGGACGGGGTTTAGTAAGAAGACAAATCACAGCCTTGCGGGCTGCGTGAGGCTTGCATCGCTTTGTCGTATAGTTAGAAAAATTGGCGGAAGCACGCAAGCTGCAATAGGGGGTATGCAAGCACGCAAGGGGCACGTTGCGTGTCTTATCTGCTTGCGTGCCTGCGTAAAATCCGACTAAAAATTGGCCTTTAGAGAGGCTTGCTGATGTCACGTTGCGGACTCCGATCAGGGTGTTCTCTACCTTTTACCCAATGTCAGGTGGGATTTGCTCCACCTCCTGCAACCCCTAAAGGATATGCAATATAGACTTAATTGATGGATGTTACATATTTCGTAACAGCAGGTAGTAGCTGTTATAATGCTAAATGAGGCTATGCACTGAGTAGTATAGAGAAGTGTCCAAAAAACATTGAAAGATTAGCACAAAGTTAGCATTTTGAAATGTAACCTTTGCAACAAGTTAAGAACAGTGGTGTGCTCATTCATATATTATATTCATGATATCATGTTTGAAACTTATTCACTTCTTTTAAAATGCAACAAATAATGGATATATGCCTGATGTGCTACATGTATGCAAAACCTCACACTAGAGTTGAGTGCAGTGTAAACAGAGTGTCAGTAAAGGATTTAATCAGTAAAACTGATCAGTCGCACCGGATCATGAAAAGAGAATCTGTGCAGTGAGTGTTTATAATAAAATCTCAGAAATTATAAGTATAAAAACGTGAAATGTTTTCCATCAAAAGCCTTCAGTCTGCTTCTCTATCTGCTGCCAGCCATTCCCAAACTGAAAGTCTGAAAGTATGTCAATCACATAGCCTTAGCAAAATATATAGAGAATACAGGCAGTAGTTTTTTAATGACACTCAATATTTATCAAAAAAGTTTTCCCTAAAGAAAATGATAAAAATGTTAGACGTCTCAAACCATCATTATAGCCTATAACACAACCCTGTCCCATTCATTGCCATGCTTTATATGTCAAACACCTCTACCTCCGCCAAGAAGTTTATATTTTAGTCTCTGTTTGTTTGTTGGATCCGGATTAGCAGAAAATTGGGGGGATTCGATGTGAGAACATGGCGAGAAAGTCGGGAGTTAATGACGCCTGTAACACAAAACAGAAGCAAAAATGGAAAATAATCTCCCGGTGAAAAAATGTTGTCATGCACATACAAAACACTAACGAAGATGTCTACAGGCTGATGAGAGCCGACATGTGATCTCCGTAGCAGAGTGAATACGTTACTCAGAGCTGGCACTAGCCTTTAAATACAATTTGATTTTGGGCCCTGACCGCTTCGTTGCCCCCAATACTATGGACCATTGCCAATGCTTGATAATTTACACACTTTAAATCTAATACACCCATTGTCAATTTGATTGTTGCAGCTTTGTTGCTTATACCAATAACTGACTTTGGCTGCACAGTGTGTAACTATGTATCGTTATCGCATGCAAGGATTATGAACGTGAGTCAGGGTCCGCTGTCGCAGCTAGTTTTACGTGAGCTGGTTTCCAAGAGCCCTTGAAATGCCCCACAGGAAAGATTGATTTATATTATGATATATTAGGATATATTGACTTAATATATCCTAATAAATCATAAAAAAAGAATCTATCTTTCTTGTTCGCCATTTCAAGGGGCCCTCTGGTGGCGACGAAAGTAAGCAGACGTTGAGTTCACTTATGCCTTGTGCCGATACTGACGGTACTTCCTGTGTGCTGCACCCAGCTAATCCACATTTTTCCTGAATAATGCATACCAATTGTTGCTCATGTGAACATGTCTGCGCAGAAAACCTCCTGCTGCATTGTGCATGTGTGAAAATCAAATTGTGGGTAAAGTCCAGACACAATTACCTGGACTTTATCTGCATGTTATGTTCAAAAATGGCTCCGTGTAAACAGGAAGGCATGCATGTCCTGCTGGTCGCAACAATTGCAGATTTGTAAATAAAAGCTTGTTTTCTACTGACATAAACAGTCACAATGTGAAATGCAGAATTTAACACGCATCAGCTGTTGATTATCAATATTGCGTTCTGCACTGGTAGCCGAAGCTAATGTCAGTTGTTTTTTTCTGATAGGAGTTCGTTTCCAAACATCTCAGATCTGCCTGTTCAGACTAAAATACAGCTCCCAATTTTCAAGCTAAAATGAGGCCAGCAGGCTTTTTCTAACTTCTCCGTTTTAGCAGCTCCAAAACTGTAAGACCAGGACGTAGTATTAACGCCAGTAGCAGTTGCATTTTCAAACAAAAGCGTAGCAGTACGGATGTAGCCTAAGGACATGCACTTTGTGGCTTGATTCCATGTTGCTTTTAAAATATTTAACAAACGTATGACAGTGTCTGTAAAGAGGTAGTACTATACAGTCCAGTTGATGCAAACCCCTGCTGCGTACAGGTAAATAAAGCCAACTAAATAAAACGCCATGACAGACTTAATGTGACCACGATGGAAAAAGCAGCAAGTTCCAGCGTGGATAATGGTCCACTTAGCACTTAACACAGAGCTTACTAATTAAAAGAGATAAAAAATGATAACACAGTTACCTAAATAGGGTCAACTGGTTGGTTGTTTAGCTTCAGTGGTAACTTCTTGCCTGTAAGAAAATTATGAGCCAAGAAGTCTGAAGTTGTTTTTCTGTAATAATGGGCATTATTTTCACTTTTATGTGTTACTCCTACAGAGAAAATAGGCCTGATCTCTCCCTTTGTGGTTGCTCCAACTGCTCACTTCCACCACCCACACAACACATTTTCCCAGGCAACAATGTTCCTCCAAAGTTTACACACAATAAATAACGATATGCCCAAAGCAGTTAGCAGTGGCCCCGCTCTCCGTTTCCTGGCTGGAGTTGAAATGAAATGGTAATTTTGACTTGAGGAGGATTTCAAAGGGATGGCCTCTACTTTTCATCTTGGTGCATACCACGAGCTCGCCGACACATTCACGCTGGGATTTGAAAAAAGAAAAGAAAAGAAAAAGCAGAAGAAAAGAGAATTTTAAGTTTTTCTATGAACTTCCTTCTTTTCTATTCTCTGCCATCTCCCCACAGAAAAAAAGAGCTGTAACATCGCTGAGATCTCTCCCCAAGATGCACAGCATTTATATAAACAACCACCCCCGGTATGGGGAACATTTGATTGATGTGTCACTGTCCAAAGATTGTTTCCAGGCATTTAAATAGATAATTCAGAGTATTTGATGCAGATATTATTGTTCGTAGGGCAAAAGGTCAGTTGTGGGGGTAGAGCAGGGGTGTCCTCTATCTCCCATGCTATTTTTACATTCAAGGCTCCAACCAGCCAGTGTGCTTCTCACACAGGAGATTGACTGACACATGAATCGTGCTTTTGATCAAGATTACAAGGTGGGTTCTGAAACTCCATCTGAGATCTGCCTGCTGGCTCTGGTATGCAAAATACCTTTATCTCAAAGTGAAGGCCTTAACACTGTGTGGATGTGTCCTGTGCCTGTTTGTTTTCTAGGTCATTCTGCAGTCTGACAGTGAGATTGGAGCAAGATGCAGCAGAAGGATTTGGCCAAGAACTCCATTATCTCAGCGATGAGGAATGGGAAATGGAATTTAAACACCCCAAACAAGGTCTGTCACCCATCAGCAGCGCTGGCTGCTATCCTCATGTGTACACAACACCTTAACGCTACTCAAAATTCACTCTCAAAATTAGACCAGCCTCCCACTTTGTTCGCTCTCTGATTCCTCACATGACAGCCTCACATTCGTGACCGTGCAGCCACAGCAATATCCAGGGTTCACTTTCCTGGAGCCGTTCGATTCCATTCCATTGTCACTCAGCCATGAGGGAAGTGTCTAAGTGGCAAAAGCAGTGTGTGAAAATAAATGTCCAAAAAATCACAATGATGTTTTCGTTATCTCCCAGCTCCACAGCTCCCCAGCTCCACAGCTTGTGAATGAGGCCAGGGTTAATTGCTGTTGATTAGACATCAGTATGCATGGCTGAGTTAGCACACAGATCTTAGTGAGCGGGCCACAGAGGAAGAGGAGGAGCGAATAAGGTCGCTTGCGATCACTGATGTGAAATCAGCGTCAAGTGTTCCTCCTTTTTGGGTTAAGCTGGTTGAGATGCAGATAAGCAATATAGATGAGGTAATGTATTTTATCCGTCTTTTTGATTGGCCTAATGTAGCTGTGTTTGCTCGTTTTGGAGTGTGCTGTAAATCAGAAGGTGTGCTCACCACCGAGGCCACGTCCAATACGGTTTGCAATGCGTTCAAAGTGACAGCTACATTCACGTTATGTTGGAAACAAGCCAAGATATCCCTCTGAGCTGATGCGTGCTTACTACAGAAAAAAATAGGCAATGTTTTTTGCCGACAGTAGACACCAAACAAAAACTATATTGTGTTTCATTTGTTTCTCAGACTCACCTTGGGTCTGGGTGTGCAGCTGCCTTGAGCCGTTTTCATACATGAACTCCGTAAATGTTCAAACAACGACACCAGGGGTTTGCCTCTCACATATGAAGAACGCAGCAGGAGATTCTCCTCACAGACACAATCACAGCAACACAAACATCTCCGGAGCAGCTGATGGATAGCGCAGCATGCAGGAGGCAGAACATAACGTATCATTTCCACTGCCGAGATCACATGTTATCAAAATATCTTGAATCTCTTGAGTCTTTCCAAGTTGACATCTTCTTCTGTGTCTTCTAAATCTATGGCACTCCCTTTTTCCTCCTGAGATATTTATATCCTGTTTGCATGTTAAAAAGTTATGAACACACACACACGTATTTGCCAGTGAATCCTCCTGACATTATCAAGAGGTTTTACTATGGGGCAGGTAGGATAAAATGCGAAGAATGTCCACTGCAACTGACTGGGAGATTTACATTCTCATACAGCCTCTGCGGATAATTTCAGGAGAATATCTGGAGTTCAGTGCATGTCTGAAATTAGTTTCACTGTAACAGATATCTTCGCAATGATTCATGTAGTGGAGTCATTTTATCCCAAAGAGTGGGTTGTAACTGTGCTAATGCTTAACCAAGATGTTGAACATTGTAAACTTACTTGCTTAAAGAGAAAGTAAATAAATAGTAACCAAATCCACGCTCACACTATCTGTTGATCCTCCTCCTCTCTGTTTCCAGAAAAAAATCCACTAATCATATCCAGTTGAACCTAAAAACATAAATGAAGAATCGATGACGAACAGCAGGATTCTCCAATGTAGCTGTAGAAGTTTTGTTAAACAGTTATGTTGCGATTATTATCAAGTCTCACTTTGCCCTCCCCAGAAACAAGATACATCTTAATTGATCTTGATGTTCAGAAAGTCATGTTAACTCAAATAACTCCTGTGAAATATAAACCACTATCATCAAGCCTCTCAGACTGTTGTCACCAAGCAGATGTCTGTCTCCATTTGTGTATAATAGATAAACAAGCCCAGAGGTCAACCCTTACTTATTATTTATCTTTAATGCCTGATTTTGATCGCTCTGTTGCTTTTGTCGCCAAAATAATCACAAGAATGGAGGTGGTTTAGACAGAAGAGCTAGTGACAAGCACACACGGCTGGGGTGAGGGGGTTTGTACGTGGGGAGGGGGCAGGACATTGTAACCTTCACGCTGCTCAGAGTGAGAGAGAGCTTTGTTTAAATTTCCCAGATCAAAGGGTGCACTGCAAATTCCTGCAGCTTCCACGCCACCATTTGATGTTTTGGGGAGCCAAATTATTGTGGTGATTACAGTAGCTGTACACAACCGGAGGAGCCGGCCAAACAAGTAGGCTTGTTGTGACTCTCAATTAGTGGTGTGACATTTCAGCACCCAACGTCTGAGAGGCATTCCACAATAAGGGAGGCTGTTTGGGCTGATAAAGTGATTTGGCTTGGTGGGGCCCTTTCATCTGCACCGGCATTGGGGTATTTGAGGCTTCTGGGGATTGTATCTGCACATCCTCACACCTCCCCTTTACTGTGACAATAGCTCCACTGTGTCAAGCTTTTTTGAAGGGGCTATAGGCCGTCTGCACTGTGAGCAACTTAAGCCCATGGGATTGTCATATAGAAGTGCTACCATATTTGGATGCTTCTACACTGCTGCAACGTGAAATTATCAAGACCCGTGCTTAAAGTACAAACACAAAATCATACAGATCATTTTATCAGGATTAGGTTCTGTGTTTCTTTTTCCTAAGCGGCTTTACTTCCAGCAGATATCAGATATCACACCATTAGCAGTACTCTCATGTATCTGAATATTCAACCGCCCGGCCCTCTCTGAAGTTGACAACAGCAGCGTTATTTTTTTGTTTGTGTGTAACTGAAAGCCACAGCAAGTTGAAAGGATAACTTTGCCTGTGGGAAGGACAGAGCACCAGAGGATCAGGTTCAGCTCTACTTCTGATAACACTTTGCATTCTGCAGGCACCAGTGACAGCTCTGATGCCACGTTGTTTGATTGTCTCTTTCATGTTCTCCTCCCGCCTTCAAGTCTGAGCAACACCGCCAGGTTGGAGGTGAACGGATGGTGAGCGCACTACCGCAGCGGACATGGATTGAGATGTGTTGTGTTTCTGCTGAGGTGATGGAGAGACGCACTGGAAGGTTGTTGGTTTTCAATCACTCCAGACTCTCCCTTAAATGTAGCAGTGAGATGGAAAAGGTCCTCGTGGTAGAACACTGTCAAGAACAATTAACATCATGACATGAATCTTTGACTCTGAACTACACAGTGATGCCGTATGATCGAGGAAAGAGTTGGCTTACCGTGAGGGTACTATTAAACCATAAACCTATTCAAAGAAGCAAGTCTGGAATAATCAGATTACTCACTTGATCTCTCTTGCAATAGTTAATAGCTTTATTATTGCCAACAAATCCATAAAAATATACAGTGAATTCATCCTCTTAACAAGGTTATATACTTACAAACATCTAAATTTGCCACATTGTTGGATTCGCTGATGTGTTCTTCACATTTATTCTTTTTCAGTTAGTCTCACAAACACTCAGTTGTCTTGATAACTCACTAACAGCAAATCTGCAGATGAAGGTAGTCCCCAACAATTGGTCTGCTTACTGTTTGAGTAATATCTATTCAACTCTCCGGAGCTCGTCATAGTGATTGTATATGTGTTTGAGATCCAACATAGTAATTTATATTTGAGAGGTTTGATGAAAATGGATCCATATTTTGTATCAAAATAAATAAATAAACAAAATAGTGTTTTGTATTTTAGAAATACTGTAAAGTGCTCGAGATGTCTACGTGATGAAAAATTAAACAAATCAACGCATTCAGCCTCTGATTCGTGTCTATTTGGGCGGTGTGGCCTAGGAGGTAGAGTGGGCGTTCTCCAACAAGAAGGTTGCTGTTCAAACCCCACTCTTCTCCATCTGCAAGCCGAAGTCTCCTTGGCAAGATACTTAATCCCTGAAATGGCCCCTCATAAATGTTGAGTGTACTAAAGATGTAAGTCGCTTTGGACAAAAGCGTCTGCTAAATGACATGTAATGTAATAATATTAAGTAATTTGCTCATTATGGTCACAACCTTAAAACAAAAGAGCATGTTTTTTTTACCTGATAGACAAGCAATGCACATGATTTAACACGCGTATAGGGGAATCAATAACCATGTATACTGGCAGGGTTGCACACAGACCACTGCTAGTAGCCTGACTACTGGTGACATGTTGGATTTCCTCGACGTATACTGATGATGTTACGGCTTCTTGAAGTGATGTCCCAATTAGTAGGAGAAGATTTCGACCACTACCCCTTGTGACTCCGTTTCAAGGGGCAAGATAACCCTCGAAACAAGGGGTAAGGGTAGGGTCAAGGGCTGAAATGAGATTGGGCCTAACTGTGTAACTTAGTGGATATATGGTTTGTAATGTGATTGCATGCTCACTTGGATAAGTATTGTTTATTATTTTTTAAATTCAGTATTTTGTAGTAATTTAGTTAGGTACTTTAGCATTTTTATTTTAAAATACATTTGGATGAACCTTATCTTTGCACATCCCTGGTCTCAAAATCATCTGTGTGCAGGGCATTGTGCTGACCTGGAAACAGCCATTCACTGTTGTGAGAAAGAGGGGCCCCCGAAACGCTCTCCCTTAGTAAGAGCAACATATAACAGTATTAGATCTAGTTTAATTACACAGGGGCTTGCAGGATGGGCCACTCTTTTCTCTCGGCGGTGAAAATGCTTAGCGTTTGTTGTCGGTTCAAGGCTCTCTAAAGGATGTGCTGGCATGTGTTGGGCTCTGGCAGAGAGGAAACTTGTGGTGGGGGTGTGTAAGGGAGGGGGGGGGGAGACTGTTATTGTTCGAAAAGCGTGTAAGCGGCCTTCACAACAACGCATCCACGGAAATGAAGCAAACAGAGAGAGAGAGAGAGAGAGAGAGAGCGAGACAGAAAAAAAATCTTGAACAGCTTAGACTGATGACTTAACAGGCGAAACCGAATTTGTCTTTTGCCGGGAGATGTCAGATGCCTTGCCAGAGAGGGAGAGATAGAGAGAGAGAGCAGAAGCATACCACAGAATCTCTCCTGCGTCTTTTTCTCCTCCGGTTTAAGACGGCTCGGTGAATACAGCAACATCAAAGACCCAGCACTCAGAATGTACATTGTTGTTCCAGTAACCACATGAAACACACACAGAGAGAGAGAGAGAGAGAGAGAGAGAGAGAGAGAGAGAGAGAGAGAGAGAGAGAGAGAGAGAGAGAGAGAGAGAGAGAGAGGGGGGGAAAGAGAGATGGAGAAAGGCTGAGAGAGATGGAGCAAGGTTATTTTTTCTTTCTTTCTTTCCTTGTACATAAATAGGGAGCTATGAAGGGAATCGGTTTAGGAACGGCAGGAGATTAACTCTTTTATCTCTTCATTTCAAACGTCCTCCATATCCACATCCTCCACATGCCCAACACTCTCAGGATCTTCATGCCTGACCAACACCACTACAAAGCAGAGGTGTCTCCTGCATCAGGACACATGTAACTCCTCCACAAACAGAGCGGATGAGGGCAGAAATAGAGGCGAAGAGGAGGTTTGTATAGCTTCAGTCCTGACTCATTGTCATTAAGAATGGCCACTGTAATCGCAGCTCAACTCAGAGGTTGCTCTTATTTTGCCACAGAAATTCCAACTGTGTTTAAAAGAGGAACTTAACAAAACCGTCGCATAACTTGTGCCTCGATGTAACCAACAAGCTTTATTCCTGCCTGCCCTCATCTTTTCACAGAGACCACCCAGGAGCAACAAGTCAGTTCTCACCTTTAGTGTGTGTGTGCACATGAGCTTTGTACTTTATAAGCACAAGTGTACGTCTGTGTCTGTATACAGTTGTGTGTGTGTGTGTGTGTGTGTGTGTGTGTGTGTGTGTGTGTGTGTGTGTGTGTGTGTGTGTGTGTGTGTGCGTGTGTGTCTATGAATGAACGTGCTTTCTGTGTATGTGTGCGCTCTTACCTCCCACCATCTGGGCCGTGTTTGGAGAGATTTTCTGTAAAAATCACAGTCACGCCGTGGCAGGATTACCACTGTGAAAAAGCAGCACCTGGAAGAAACTCAGTGCTCCTGCTCCTTTCCCTCAGATGCTCAAAGAAGTTTCTGGCTTCCCAGCTTGAGGCGAAGGATCTTTTTTTGACCTACATGGGCGTCCTAGGCCTCATGTTCCCTTCCAAAACGCAAAAAATAAAAGACCACATCTCAAATTCGCATTATGCCAAATCCAGCGAGGTTTCAGTATCGCCACTTACAGTAAATAAACAAGTGCATGCAATTGGACAGCTCAGAGAGCACACAAAAACGTGTTTCCAACAATATATATATATATATATATATATATATCATTGGTAAGCCAAGACATGAAAGGATGATTATCCACACTATGTGATGATATAAGGCTGTGAATAAAAGAGTTCAATAATCCCAGCTGGATGTTCAGTCTCAGCATCTTCACTGAAGATTTCCCATTAGAAATAATCTTAGTCCAGGATTAGCCACAATTATAAGTGTTTTGATGTTCCCACACACACACATACACAAACACACACACATGTTCGTACATCTATCACAGTGAAGATTTTCATTGGCATAATTCATTCCCTACCCCTCAAACCTAACCATCAAAACTAAATGTCTAACACTAACCCTTACCCTAACCTTATTCAAACCCTAACCATAAAACAGAGCCTTGACCCTGAAACAGCCCTTTAAAAGTGGGTCAGAAAGTTCGTACTGGCCTCACTCTGTAGGTTGTAGACTCAAAATGGTCCTCACAAAGATATCTGTGCAAGTACCCCCACACACACACATACACACACCCACACACACACACAAGGGCAGTGTTTCCATACTTGGGAATAGCTTATACAGCTGAAGCAGTTGCATTAAAATGACATGAAAGACTGAAGACTTGCAAAGCAGATTAGTTGCGTCTTTGCTTTTATTTGTATGCGACCTCTGAGGCATTGAACATTAAGTGATTTCAAATGAACCAACTCTTACAGAGTTAATAAATAGAGAAATGTTTATTTGGAGAAATACATTAATTATGTAGTGGGTTTGTACCCATCCCTTTCGCTGCTTTCAAATAGACTTTTGATTTACTTATTTGATTGGTTATTCAACTTTTTGATGAAGGAATTATTTCCAATTGGCTCCGGGGATCACACCACACTGTCTGTCTTTGGGTGTCTTATCAACTTATCTCTACACACTCTACAGAAAAGACTGTAAAAGTATCTCATATGTATGTAATTAATCTGTTAAACAGGAGTCTGTGCCGACCGTTATATGTCATCCAGATTGATGCCTTCCTCACACACGTACTCTGTGATCCAAACACTGTGCCCTGACAGGGCACGCCTTCCCAAACCATGGAAAATCAATGATGCAAAAAATAAAACCATTTCTAAATTTGACTGCTCTATGGTTATGGTTTGATTTAGGTTTAGACACATAAGCTATTTGGTTATGGTTAGAGAATGATTGTGGTGACGGTTGAAAAGAAGAACCCAAAGTTGACTGCTGGTAGGAAACAGGAATCAAAAGATTGATCTCAAATCAAATCCAGTGTTCTGAGTCAATAGAAAGTCACGCTGGTGGATGGACTAGATACAAAAGTCCAGTCCCACACCATGTTGTTTTGGGTTATTTACTGAAATGACGCACGTGATAATTTTTTTGGGTAGGACAATGTCATGCAAGATTACTGAGAGTCCTTGTTTTACCAGACTTTCCTACAGTTAAAGAGATGATATATAATAATTATTGAGCAAAATGTATAAAAACGACTTGATCTATGTTATACATTTTGTTGACGTGAGAAGTTGGATTATCCAAAATGTTTCCATGAATGTTCAAACCAAAGAAAAAAAAAGAATTTTGTTTAAGGTATAAAGGGACTTTTCCGTTTGATCCCACATCCAACATTATGCGTTACCCCTGGCTTTGCCCGTCCCTAGAAAATGACAAAGGTAAAACACAGTTAGCCAGTCGGCGGATTTTTTCCTTCATCTGTTTGTATTGTTCACTTGTAATGGATCACAATACTAATCACAAAGCTGACTCGCAGTTGATTGCGAATTTTTTTTATACAAATTGGGTAATTTAGCTGCATTTGTTTGTTTTTAAACAAGATTGCACAAAAAAAACTATAATGTATTCCCTCTAAATTTGGTGGAAGGATGCTGTACTGGTCAAGGAAGAACTCATAAGAATCTTTGTGCGGATCCAGGAATTCTTTTGCATTTTCTTTAACATTTGTAGATAGGACATTTTTCCATAACCACACCTGTTAACTTTTTTACCTATTATTAAGTGCCCTATTAAAAATATTGTTCCTATATTCTCGTCACCTGGTAAATATTGCATATTTTATATATAGCCCTTTGGAGATATTCTTTTAGACGTTCTCACTGTTCACTCATTATGGCAGTTTTGGATCAAACAAATGTCCTTATCCTCTCTTGTCACCATATTATACAAAATTGTGAGTAGCAAGCATAACATTAGCACATTCACAGTCAATTCGGGGAGCCTCTGGTTGCTGTGGGGCCCTAAGCAGTGGCACAGTTGGCTTATAGGGAGAGCTGGCTGTGGTGGTAAGCAAACTCCAGTGGGAATACTGATATTTTATTAAAGCAGGAGAGGTGGTAAATATATACTTAGTCAAACAGATGTGGGGCGCTTGTCCAGATGTGTTTTGCCAAGTTTAATAGAGTTTAAATTTCAGCAACTCTAAAAATATACATCCAAATTTAACTGAACCTGAAAAGTCAAGATACATCTTGATTGCTTCCCCCACTGTTGTCATGGAGACTAAAACATGTGAACAGTCTGACTGATGACACATTTAAATTATCAAAATGTAACACTCTGGGAGTTTACTGTTGCATTTCAGGCTGATTTTTAAAGGAACTGTTACAATGACTGCAGCATTAGAGCGGATCAACCTCCCTGACTTCAAAATGTTTATATATGTTACGTTCCAAGTTTGAAACAGAGTCTTTCTAATCCCAACCTGAGGTAGCCCCTGATGACACAACTATGACATCATAATCCACAGAGAACATTATACCATACTGTTATTGTACTGTTTGGATAAAATAAAAGTAATTGGACCATGCTGGATATAAAACCTCCCGATGCAGCGCTATCTGGTACAAGAGAGGAAATACGGAGGAACTGCGGAATCCAGCGAATGTCTGAAATCACGCAGCTATAAAAATATACATATACAGTAAAATTTCACTAGGGGGCGTGGATCTGAGGCCTGGCCCCTGACAGATGAATCAAGATGCTTGTTGTGATCCTCTGAGATTCTAAACCTTTGATTTCTCACTGCTCTACTCTCAGTTGAAATCTTCTTCACTGTTAATTTACCTCTCATGGTTTAGTTGTATCATATGAGTGAAGAGACTCTATAGTCCTGGATGTGAATGTGAGCTGTCTCTCTCTGTAGTGAGAGTTGGACAAAATGGTTGACTTATATTCAGGGCTGTTCACTGAGTGAAGATTGCTTGCCAAATGACGGCTTTATCAAATGGCATAACCACACTGCAGCAGCTCCAGCGCTGGGTCTTCTTCTGTTTCTATGCATGACTGTATATATTTTGCTTTTTCAGAGAGTGTATTTCTTTCAGCAGTACACACGTTCCATTCATGTCCCACAGCCTTTCGCCATTGTCACCATTTCATAGCATTTTCGCTCTTGACCCGTGGACTTGACCCTGCTTGGTGCCTGGCAGCGCTGGGTCCGATGCCGGTGACATCATCCCTCACAATGAGTCCACTGCCACCTCCGGCTCTACTGTCCACTGTGTGCTTGACAGTAAGCAACCTTGTTCTGGCGGAGGGCGGCGCTGGCACGGCACGCTCCCTCTGTAAATGATGAAAGAGAGCAAGGGAGTTGAGCTGAAAGCGCCGGCCTTGTTTGGCCGACCGCGCTGGACGCTGAGCTGATCGGAAGGCGCCTCTCTCCCCTGACAGTCACTTCTGTGATCTGCTGAGATAAAAAAGAAGAAAGAATGTGTTTGATCTCTCGATTTGAATAAATACGCTGATGTTAATCGTTTTACAGTGTTAATCACATTTGGTGATAACATGGCTCCTCATGTGTGTCTGAATGTGTGCCAGCATGAGCACATCAATTCAATGTGTGTATGTAAATATCAGTCTGAGTTTACTGTTGTAACGATATGTTTGTTCTTTGTTGTCCTTTGCCTCCTCAGTCTAAATCCATACTACTACATTTTCCTATGAAAACACCTCTAATCTTCTACGGATAGGCCTCACGTCCACACAACACCAGAAGTTTAGAGTTGTCAAAACCCAGAAGTTTTGAAACGCTGCTGGCCCCGTTTTAGTTCAAAGACTCTCTGGCTGTGTTCCATTCTGGACGGACAGAAACTGAGATGTTCGGAGGTTATTTCAAAGATACCTATTAGCTATCACATGAATCCCTTCTATAGAACAGGAATGATCAAGTGTTGCTGGCCCGGTTGTCTTTGGTAACAGTGCAGTTAAGTTCTGTATTTTAAAATCTGCTTACATGCAAAGGAGAGGAGCTATTGTTCAAGCAATCTAGATAATTCTACCAAGCAAATGCTTCCTGCGTACCCCGGCATGTGCATGTCCAGTGAACATGAGTGTGTTTTCAGAAAGTCAGTAGGGACGGGGATTAAAAGGGATACACGCCCAAAATGCTCCTCTGGCCAGAAATCATGATTGAAAAGGTTGATTTGATTTTGATTTTGATTTTAGTTTATATGTTTGTAGCATGACTCCCCCATGTTTGTTTTGTCCAAATGATGTTGATTTGTTTTATTTAAAAGAATGGGACATGATCAAATCTGTACATGCAGCATCTTAACAGCATGTAGTTAAGACCTTCCATTTCAAGAAGACATGAAACATGTCAAGAATGGATCGTCTCTTCCGGTGTTAACCAGTGATTCAATTTGCCGTCTGTATCATCTTAACCTGTTGTTTCTGACACGTATGAGACGTACATGTGGATGAACAGATCAGTGGAGATAGTTCTTGTTTCCTGGAATTCCGCGGGGATCCACATCTGGAAGAGATTTCTGTGCTGTGTTATGAAAGCTCCGGCTGCTGAGCTGAAATCTGAAAATGAGCGGCAGCTCAGATGTTGTGGTTTTACCCAAACACTCCACGTCAGGTAGCCTGGAGAGCACCTTCAAGGTGGTAAACTTGTTAGCATCTGGCTGAGACATTACTGAGCCTCTAAAGAAGTCTGATAAACTAGAGTGACTAGGATATTTTTAGCCTCGACTGAATGTCTTGTCTTTCTTTCACAATCTGTTCTATAAGATATCAATGTTTATTGATGTTTATTACCTTTACTCGCTGGGACACTTCAGGGTCTTTTGTGATGTAAATTCAACATCTTATTGCCTGTGTCCTTGGAAGTATAGAAGAGGTTCAAATAGACCTAGATGGAGAATTTTCTTAGGAAGCCACCATAGGTGTCATGAAGACAAAGCGTGCTCTCCTCCCTTGTCAAAAAAAGAAGAATCTTGCTTGCTGCCACACCATATGGAGAATTGTCCCAATTTCTTTTCCTTTATATCAAATGCAGCGTGTTTCAAGTAGAATCTTTTGTAGCATATACCACATGCGATTTGGGCTCTTGTGTGGCGACGCAGACTCTGAGACTTTTTGATATCTCGCTGAGTGCTGTGTGACAAGTTTCTGTCACTCACACGTTCTCCTTTTTCTCTCTCCACCAGCAAGCATATTTTCCACCCCATCGATTGATTAGCATACATCAAGCCCCTGTCGTCATGGCAAAACTTTATTTGAATCTTCAGTTCCTTTCCCGTGTCTTTCAACCAGCAGCTGTCAGCCACATCAACACTCGACGCGCTCCGTGCCAGACAAAGTTAAATTGAAGCTCACTCTAACACTATATATAGATAAAATGTCACGTCTTTCAAGAGACAAGGCACCTTCGAAGACGTCAATACAGAGCGCTTTATCACGGGTAAAATAACTTTGAAACTGGAAAAGAGAGCAAAGATGAAACGATTATTCTCTCTTCCCACTTTGTGCTTGAAAAAGGGAAGAGGCGAGATTATTCTAAAGTGGGTAGAAGCGTTTAAGGGGCTTGCTTTTTGATCTGCCTGTCCATCAACGAAAACGAAGAGCACCTCCGGATGCTTCTGATCGTTAGGTGTCCTCAAAGTGTCTCAAAGTCTCTTTGTTATCGCTGCGTGCGTCGATTAAAGGGAGGAATATCATTTATTCATTTTGCCGTTGAGCGAAAGAAAGAAAGGATTCAGGAGCTTAGCATTCATTTTCGTCAAACTCTCGAGGTGTGGTGATGAAGTCAGCTTTCTTTTGAGAGACGAGCAGGGTTGAGGTAAAGTAATGTGGTGTAGAAGTTTTGGCTCGGCAAATTTTTGAAAGGCCTCACTGATCAAATAAACAGCGTTCAAACTTTATTAAACTTTTCTTTCAACAGCACGTTTGCAGGACGACACTCCTGTCAAACAAGGTGCTACTGATGGTTGTCACTAATACACAAATTTATGCACATCCACACACACAATCTCTCTCTTTCTGCTATATCTTTCTTTATCAGCCACACACACATACACACACACAGGATAAACATGTATAGAATTCGCAAGTATGTATTTATTGGGATATGTCAAATTTTCGGGATGTGGGAACACAAAGCATGCCAGTATCAACACACTCTCCATGTGTCTGTTTCCCTTTTCAACTGAGGACAATGCCATATTCATCTTCGTTCCATTTTTCCAAATGCGGTATCTGATTCTTTAACATGCCTCTCAGTCTGGAAGTCCCTTCGTCTCCCACTGTTTCAGGCCTTCTTTTTTCTTTTTTTTCAAATACTCAATCCTGTTGCGAGGTGCCTCTCAGAAGTTGAAAGTTCTTTTCAAGCCTGAAGTTTTTGCCGTCTTCACTTTTCAACTGGCAAGATGAATATCGGTGGGACAAAGCGCAGAAAGGAAAAGCTTTTGACGAGACTTCTGAAGGCCCAGGAGCTCGTCCTGTCTCTCCCTTTTGCACCGGCTTTCTCACGTGGCTGCTAAAAAGACACCGTATCAAATGCAAACTGAGAAGTCACAGTCTTTCAAGATACATCAGTGGGGCCCTTTTGGAGATGCTGCTCTGCTTAGTTTTTTTCTCAACTTTTGAAAAATGAGAAATTGGTGCATTCTCTCTTGGGTTATTAGAGCTGCTCACAGTAAGTTCATGTTCTGTATGTGCAGAAAGACAATAGCATGAATACATGACCTGGAGCACTTTTGAGGTGTAACTTGTCTGGACTTTATCTTTAGCCTGATGCAATTTATACGTCATGTCTATACATATGGTTCTAAGGAAATTACAGAAATGGCACTTACAGTTCTTGTTAGGAATGCCCCTCTCATTCATACAATTCTTAAATGTGTGAAATATTATCATATTAGAGGAATGAACAAATATAATTATGTTGTAAATCAACTCAAATCCCCAAGTAGTTTATTTTTGTTTCATTTAGGCCTGAGTTGGTCTTTGTAGCTTATGCTGTCTGGACAATCTGTGTTGGATATGTGAAGTCTAAACAGTTAGTGTTTTGTGTTGACTAAGGCTGGAGGGCCAGTGGTTTAACACTTTCAAGAAGCACTTTGTGGGGCGGCATCATGGGGTAGCCTCAAGGAAACCTGAAATAGCTGAAACTAGACCTCAGTGCAAATAATCACCCTGGGCCTCTGTAAACCATCATGTTTATGCATTGTAAATTGTGAAAAGGAATGCTTTAACATTGTGTGGCATATGTATTTCAAGGCTTTGAACATTGGATGGCATCCGACTTTCACCCACACAACCACAGGCTTTTGCTTTTGCCTTTTGACTGAAATATCACTCAGATTCCAGAGAAACTAAAAAAAAGCAACCTTTTTGAGGCTGCCTGAAGAATGCGTCTGAAACCATTTCTATGCTGGTTCCATGCATTTAGCTATCCCTGCTGCAGGGCCAAAAACCTTCCACGCATCTTCTGGCTATTCTAAGTTTTACTTTGGTGACCATGCATTTTTGAAATTACACAACAGGCTTTGAAAGGGTCATCTCGGAGTCTTGGCTTCAAAAATGTTCTAAATCTATAGCAGACATTATAATCCTTTAATCCATCTCTAAAACTGGACATACAAGGTAACGACAGAGCTCTTTATAAAAACACACAGCAGGATGTATTTAGATGGACCTTTCCTCCACCTTCGAAGGAAGTTCTAGGGCCCTGTTTAGACCAGGTATCAACAAGACTCTTGGGCAATCTGATCACAAGGGGACAATTTGAAGTACAGGAGTTCAAGCATCAAAGACTACATCCATACTTTCAACCAAGCACACAAGCATTGTTTGACTCTTTATCAGTTGAAAACGCCTACCACTTCACCTCTCACCTACACTGGGCACTGGTACTGGTGTATATAAGAAGTATTTGGTTATTTACAGGAAGAGCTCAGTTACAAACAAGTAGCAGTTGCTTCTAAAGACAACAAGTTCAGCAATGCTTGTAATTGATGATCCATGTTGCGTTCTACACTGGAAGCCAAGGCTGATGCTAGTTGACTTCTTCAATTCTTGTGATAGGAGCCTGACGAATCAGTGAAGGATACATCATGACTGAAAAGACCCAATCAACAAGTGGTTGTGAGTGTCAACGTCATTATTTCTAAACATCTCAGTTTCATCTGGTCCAGAAACAGGGCCAGCAGGCTTTCCAAAAGTCTTTGTTTATTTGTCTCTAAAGCTCCAATGTAGTTTGGACAGCAGGCGGATCAATAGCGGTGTTTAAAGCGTAGTAGTGTGGATGTAGCTTGAGATCCAAGTTCTGAGTTTAGACCACATTCAGAGCTGGACTGCGATGTGGCCATTGAAAGGCCGCCACCTCAATTAGCGTCCTCTGACCTGTCGCAGTTTCGTAATGAACATGTCTTTGCTCTGCCTAGTGTTTCCCGTTCATTGATTTATTTGTGTTATGTATAATGTCTGATATGAACAAGACCTAAGAAATGTTTTTGGCAGGCTGGGCAGTTGCTACACCGGTTGTCTTCTTCCCACAATTCAACTCATTTGCAACAAACCTACTTTAATCTGTGGTTTTGAAACCTTGTCTCACAACCTGTTTACTCAGTGAGTCTTCAAAGAGACCGTGAACACACTTGGTGATGTCATGACAAACATGAAACAACGGCTTAACAGTGACAGTATGTCACAGACATAAAGAAGACAGTATTGTAATATTTTTTTGTTACCATTTTAACTTCTATCCTAAACCATACCTCACTTAATAGTTCAGCCTAGTTTTTCCCTGTGAGTCACAAATGGCCCAAATACTGAGTTTGTTGAGTAATATTAAATACAAGCTGTTAATGTCGTTACATTTTAGTTGCGCATAAATATTTATTATTGAGGCAGCTATACATATTTTTCAAGATTTTCAGGACACTCGCACTTCAAAGGGTAATCAGATGGACCTAGTCACCCCTGGCCCCACTCCTTGATCTGCCCCTGATGAGGAAATCATTGTGTTTTAAAAACAAATATCACGTCTATTAATTGAAAATTAGGCTCGGATCAGAATATTTGTTCTCAGATTTGTCTGGGAACACTGTCCCAGACAAAACCTGTCAACACAGCAGGTTCAACGGGTTTGTTCAGATCGCAAAACTCTGCAGTCATGCTTCCTGCTTCAGCCTTGATCTTGCCGCCTTGACATGTCCATGTACATACACACACAATCATAACATCCCACATATGCACTTAAACACTCCTTTGTCAAGCACAGAGGTGATTTATATCAGGCAGAAAAGCAAGCAGGTGACATTCATAAATATGAAGGAAATATGATAAGTAGGGCTGTGAAATTATTAAAAATTTTAATCAAATTAATTACAGGTTTCTATGGATTAATTATGATTAATCACATTACCAATTTTCTCTGTATATTTTGTGAGAACAAAAAAGATTTATGACAAAAGAGAGATATATACATTTAACATATTTTCTTTTTTTATTCATAAATAAACAAAACAATGGTGCTGCAACTCAGCTGTTCTTCTGCAGTTCTTTTTGCTATTCCATATGGAACATTCATCCTAAACAGAATTTGGGCTTCTTAGCCATTGTATGGGTTAATACAACTTTTTTTCTTTTCTTTTTTAATCAAACAGAAATTATTTGGGCCTCTTAGCCATTTTTTTTATAGTATGGTTGAACATTTTTAAATTTTTTGTCAAACAACCAATCACCACACCATGGCACAATCTAATGCCTCTAAATGCCCTCTTAGCTAGTCTCTCTTTAGCCAGTTGGTGAGGCAAACTAACTTCTTCACATTCTCTGACAGTAAAACTGACCGCTTCTTTTGCACAATGTGTCCTGTGAGTGAAGCTGGTTTGGCGCATTTTACTTGAACGCCCCTCGCGGACCAACTCATGCTCCGTGTTGAGGTGGGACTTTAAGCGGCTTTGCTGCGGTGACACATTAACGTCTTCCCGCAGAGTGTGCATATCACCTTGGTTTTATTGAATGTTCCATCTTTGTTTTTTTGGAGCACTATCTTCCCATCCAGAAGGTGATGTTTGTTTGTTTGAATAGCAGCTGCCATCTGAGTGACTGCATTAGAGCGGACACTAGTGCAGAGTGGGCGAAAATGTGGGTAAATTGGAAGGTCCTTCTGCGCATGCGTTAAATACATTAAAAAAATTAACGAATTAATCCTGTAATTTAATCATAACGCGTTAACGCGTTATTTTTCACAGCTCTAATGATAAGATATGAATGTGCAAGGATTTTGAACTCTAGACTGTGTAGGTGCTGACCGCTGTAACTTTTGCATTCATATTCAATTTACAGATCAAATATATACTAACAATATTATTAGATAGTTACTATTTTCCTCTTTCAAGCTTTTACATTTACTACATTTAAAGTAATTAGTTACTTTCAAATGTCTGCCGCAATTCTTTGATTCTTATTTCACACATATTATATCTTAGTTGCTATATTATTTTTGAGATATTGAACCATTGACAGTGTGGGACAAGACAACTGTCACATTTTATCATTGTGTCCATTTCATTATCATGGAGTAAGTAAACAATCATCACAAGACATGACACATTTGTTTAATTTTGCAAAACTCCTCACACCAGCACACAAACACAACTCAACATCTCTGCAGATAAAAAACATTTCCATATTTAAATATTAAAGCTCATAGTCTTTGAAGCACTGGACCCCGCAGATCCTCTGTATTTTCTCCAGAGGAGGTGCATGTGTGGATGTAAATGTCATGGTGAGACACTCCGAAGATTCTACGGACTTTATCCTGATCTCAGTGACTGCTTTGGTAATTACGACATTATGATAAGATGAAAAGAAATGATACTCTGAAACTATGGATACATTAATCAAGCTGTAAAAAATATACAATATCTTGCAGGATAAAGACGCAATTGGAGATGGAAACTGGGCAGGACCATGATTAAAAGGGTCCGTCACACACAGACACCATTAGTCCCCAGAGCTCCAGCTGCCCAGCCTCTAAAGTCACGTTGTCCCAGTTTGATTGAAGGTCCAGCTGGTAGACCATACCTTTTGATCCCTTTCCCTTTTATGCCAAAGACAAACAGCTCCTCGTCATCATCCACACTGGAGTGATTGATACACACACGCACACAAGCGCACGCACACACTGTGATCACGTTGAGGCACACACTTGCATGCACACATTTACATGATGATCACAGAGACACACTTGCACATTCACACACACATGCATTAGCATTTCCTTAATGAATTCCATCTCTCCGAGTGTAATCACTCTGCTAATGACCTGCTTGAACTCGGAATGAAACCCAGGAGGTGAGAACAAAAGGTGGAGAGAGACACAGTGAAACCATGCAGTGTGTATACATGGCTGCATTCATGTTGGTCCACTTAAATATCCTGCTAAAAAAGAGTACAATAGTTTTGATAGAAAGGAACTGTAATATGGATCTCAATTGTAGTCTCCTTAATGATTTGTGGTCAAAACTCCAGCTTAAGACTAAATTGACGATAAATAACGTAAAATTCAAAACTTAATATTTGGGACATGGAAACTAAAGCTACTTTAACTGGGTAGAAATGTTGTTGTTTTTTTCAGTGTGCACGCAATGAGTAACTACAAAGTTTTGTCTAGTAAAAAGTAGCTTGTCATTGCAAAATCTCCCTGATCACTGTCTATTAAATGTTCTCTCTTTGTGGCAGTGATGATACTAGGATTTTTCCAAATCCGGGGCCATAAAGGGGCCACAATTTATACAGAGGGACTAATTATATGATCAGAATTCATGTACAATTGCTGATTCAGTAAGGTTCACATTTAAGTCAGTCCTTGTTCACTGTCACGTCATTCAAGATAGAAAATTGTTCCTTTGTTTTTCAAAAAAGCTTTGAAAATACCAAATCTTTAAAAAATGTCATATTTATTATAAGTAAGTGACTAGTTCATAATTATAAATTATTGACAGGGGAACTTCAAGGACCAATCAGATTTCATCCGGGGCCAATGCCTCCCTGGCCCCATCCCTGGATCCCCCCAAGCTTTAAGCACATTACTGTAACATTAGAGGTTGTCTGCTGAAAATGCTGTTGCATCTATTGTGTCTATAGTAATCCTCAATCACTTCTGTTCAACGTGCTGCACATCTGCCTCCATGTTTCTTCATGGTTGTTGTCTCTAGCTAGTAACAAGCAGAACAAATTCCTCGAAAACTACTGAACACCTTATATGGTAATGGAAGGGTTGGGAGTGGGACAAGGAATTATTCGATTTTTATATCACTTGTTTGGGTCTTGGACATTTGCAGCAATGTACCTATGATTAATAGATGGATCTGGAATAAATAAATCAGGCACATTTAGGGGAGTGATATCTAGAGTGTATATAATTAGGTTCAGATCCAAATAAAAGTTGGATTTAAATGTAGTTTCTCAACGAGATGGAGTGCACTCTACTGAAGTATACATCTTATTCTCAGAAATATTAGAAACAGTTTGACACTGTTTACAACCTAGTGGTCCTGTCAATAAACATATAACTTACAAACGTAAATGAAACAAGTGTAGACCCAGTGTTAGATTAAAAAAACAAAATCAGCAATATTTACAGCTCAAAGTAATCCTTATTGTTTGGTCCAGAGGGGCACTTTGAGACAAAAACAAAGGACAATGGGGCAACAGCATGAGCCATTTATACCACTATCACTGGATTTACAAACCTTTTCCTTGTTTTAAGACAAATGAGCCTCTGGGGCTAAATAACTTTCAGCTTACTGCTACAATTGAAACATTTATATGTATCTGGAGCAGTTGCTCTTTATATAAACACAGTAACTGTTTATCTTATTGGGACTGAATGACTCCACATAACCACAACAATCATGTGATTTACAAGCTAATATCCAAATGAATATTGGAACTGGGGTTTTCCAGTGACTGGCTTTATTTTTCAACTTGTTCTCTGCACCTCTCTCCCCCCTTTGACAACCTGAGGGAACAATAGAAGGACAACTGAGAGGCAGTAATAGAGAGGAGGGGAGGAAGGGAATGTGCAGTCAGATCTACACGTTCTGGGTTTCTGCAGCCCCACTGGCCATTTTCAGGGGCCTCTCCTTACACGGGACCCAACCATACATGGAATTTGCATGAAACAGACTTTGGTGGGATCTCCCTGCAGCTAAAGTGCTGGGACACAACCTGCATTCATATTCACAACTGGACACTGCAAAGTGCATGAGGAAGAGCTCAGAGATGGGTGTCATCTTTCTCATTCGTGGACCACAGGGCGTCAGGATGTCTGGGTTGGTTTTTAGGAAGATAGTTTGTAGTTATAGTGCGAGAAGAGCGTGCAAGCGAAGAGGAGACTCAGGCTGCATCCATACTGCTACGTTTACATTCTCAGTGTTCACAGGCATTGTCTCAGATTAGTCAGAAAAAAGCTTGTCTCCTACTCATGTAAACAGTTGTTTCATAGTACATAATTTAACAACTGTTAGCAAAGACAACAGGGTAAGCAATGCTTGTAATTGATTATATATATATATATATATTATATTATAATTTTTTTATTTATTTATTTTTTATTATTTATTTGCACTCTACACTGGTAGCCGAGGATAAGGTCGGTTGTTTCTTCCAGAAGGGGTTTATGTGATTGGAACCGAAAAGACCCAATCAGCAAGCGGTTCTGAATGTTAACGTCAATGTTTCCTAACATGTCTCAAATGTCTCTCTCTCTCTCTCTCTCTCTCTCTCTGTCTGTCTCTCTCTCTCTCTCTCTCTCTCTCTCTCTCTCTCTCGCTCACTCTCTCCCTCTCTCTCTATATATATATATATGTATTTATGTTTATAGATATATATACAAGTATGTAAGTACAGAAGGGCTGGTTGGGAACGGAAAGAGAAATGGTTTGGAATAGACTAAGGCAGACACAGAGAAACAAAGGAACTACAACAATGACATATGGGAGAAAGGAGAAGGACACATGAAGTAAAAAAGGACGGTGATAGAAAAAAAAATGAAATGAATGAATCCAGATACTGTGAGTAGTAGAGGTCACCCCCCTCTCTCTCCTTTCTCGTATGGTAATCCCTCCAGTAGCAGTGAGCTGTTAGGCTCCTCCATAAATCAGCGTTTGTATGAAATACCAGCGGGAGCCAAAGGTCAAAGGAGAAAATTAGCAGCTGTCTTTTCCTCTCCTTTCATGTTAGCCGCAGGGCTAATCGCCAAGTGCACCATCAGCCTCATTTCCACTTTAAAACAAAGTCCCCGACAAGCTGGGGAGGAGCTGTTTGCCCGGTCTTACATTTTATGACACCAGATATTATTCTGGAAGGGGGATGGGGGGTGCTGGATGGTATTCTTCCCCTCTCGGCCTTCCTTCACCCCTCTCTTTCTGCACTCCTTTCTTCCATTGCCTTCAGGTGTGGGAGGGCAAATAGTGGAGCATGCTTCCCTCACACTGCTTTGTTGACACATGTCAGCAGCGTATGAGGAGCAACGATGATTGGTGGCCTCCTCCTGATTAACTTCGAGGCGCTGCTGCTCGTTAATGCAAGACCTGGTGGACTGTGATAACCTTTTCACTCCCACATCTTTATCATTCTCCTGTCAGGACTAACCAGTAAATGAAATACTCACATGTTTGTTCCACACTTGATATTAGTGGCTGAAGGTTGTTGCTGAAAAGTGAAGTTTATGAATTTATACTGGAAACTATTTTCTGGTTAAATTTGTATTCTCTTGCACCGCCTGTGTAAGGTCATGGAAATAGATGTACAGGATAATGCAGTCCCCTTACTATGTGTTCACGAATACAGATAAGACGTTGCTATAGTCTCCTCTAATGTTTATGTTTAACAATTATTCTGATATGCTGGAACGTGGATGTGAAGTTGGGTTTCTAATGTTTATGAGAGCATTTTGCATCCAAGCGTTGTAATGTTTAACAAAAATCTAATTAATAGTCACAGTGTATTGTTGTTTAAATTGACCGACCATCTGCCTGGTAAAAGATGAATCTAACAAAACACTTGCTTCAATTTGTCAGTTGGCTTCAGTAGAGGGGAATTGAAATGGAATTGTCATTTTCCACTTTACTGTGAAGTACTACATTTTAGGAGCGATTTGTTTGCATGCATTGTTTTCCCTTGTAGCTCAGAATTGTGCAGTTACTAAAAGAGCTGACCAGATTTAGCTTCTTTTCTACACTTGAGGAATGAAAAATCTAAAAGCCCCTATTAGAAAGCTGGGCAACTTTCAGATCCTTGGATTGGTACCTGTGTGTTGCAAGTTGCAAGTTTTGAGCCCGATCAAATTAAATGGAATCGTGTCAAACTCACACCTGTGAACAGGTCATTGAAGCAACATCACAACAAATACTGCAAACAAAAATACTTTGAAGATCCTTTGATGTCCATCTTAAATGTTACTTTAAGTGTGTCAGACTTAAGTAGAAGTGGGAGTAGTTTTGTATTCAGGTTGTGTAAATTAACACGTCAGACTCATGTTTAATAAAAGCTGAACATTATAGCTTCTCAAATGCATTGTTTGTGTAATATTTGTGTACTTGATAACAACAGAGGTGTTTCCATCACTCTGCCGACCATAACTGTGTCTGTGCCTTTATGTTGTCTACCTTTTTGTGATCTCTCCTCAAATTCGACTTGTTTTTGTGGCATGAGATGCAATTTCTGATCCCACATTCAGTATTCTCTTAAAACATGTGGTCAATAATTCATGCATAAAGTGAGACTATTTCTTCTTTCTCTCTGCACTTACATCTCTCTTTGTCTTTCTCTCTTCTATTTGACCCCTATTTCATCTCTGTGTTTCAGTTTACATCCCTTTGCCTGCTCATACGCTGTCTCTCCATCTTTGTTTCTCTCTCTGTGGGAATGTTTTCCCTACCGCTTGTCAGTGCAGTCAGTGAGGTGCATAGCAGCAGTGCTTTGTTGCCATGTTCCCCTTTGCCTATCTGCTGTGCAGAGTGTTTTGAAACTCAACCTCCCTCCGCACACCTGCTGAGTAGCTGCATGACACTGGGAAACGTCCCACAATAGGGTCAAAACACTTTTATCTTAGTTTTATTTATGGATTTAGAAACACTCTCAGGAATAAACTGAACAATATGCAGCTGGCCAGTGCTGAGGTCCTGGATGATTTCTCTCTTTTGCTGTATTCAGAACTTCCTTTATTCACACTGGGTGGGATTAAATCTTCATCGTTTAAAAATACCATAACTGCAAAGAAAAAATATCTTCATCATACAGTGGCTATTTTGAACCCCTTTGTCCTACTCACAACAGCAAGAAAAAACCCACAGATGGTCAAAGCAAAACGAAGTCGGTTCAATGCATGCATACTAATAACATAGATGAACATTTGTGCACATTAAACAGTATTATATTTATGCACACCTTGAGGGAGAAAATGTAGCACTGACTATACTTTCAGGGTTTTTGTGTGTTTGTTTGTTTTTCACTTTAATCATTGCACAACACACGCAAAATCACAGTTTTATTTTAAAACCAGGAGGTTTTGCTCATTACATGTTGTTTATACACATGAGTCATTGTGGCGTCGGACTGAAAATGATAGAATGCGAGAAATTAAGCTTTGAAACTGCTCTGCTTTGTAATTGCAGTTTCTGATTTAGTATGAGATACTTTTGGGGACTGTCAACAGTGTCAGGCTCAGCCTTAAAAGGGTATGACTCACACCAAAACCATGAGAGTCTTCGCAAGTACTCATTAAATTCCCTGCAAAATTCAAGCAACCCGCTTGTTGTTCTGTTCCCTCACTTTGAATTTGCCATACGGTCTGTCAAGGTCATATTTAATCTACTGTACAGATGATAAAATGCTGTCAAAAGTTGCCATCCTTTTCCCATGCACATGCTGTTTTATGCATTTTAATCGGCCCGAACCTTTCAGCTAGTGTGTCAGGAAAAAATCTCCCTCTTGTTTCTCTGTATGTTTAACAATCAGAGACTCGAGTTTCTGTGTTTTTATATATGACACAATATATCTGTATGTTTTGTTTTAATTAAATGTTTTGCAGACAGAACTCTGCTGAGATCACGAAATACACCATTCAAAAGTACTCATTGCTTTACTTTGTAATCCTGGTCCACTCACTTCAAAGTTGATGTCCTTATTCATGTCAGCTTGAGCTGTGTAATGTAGTGTGTGGATGGAAAATGGGTTTGAAAATGAAAGCAGATGCATCATTTCAAACAGGTGATGAACTACTTATCAGGTTGATGCTATACACACACAGTGAACTGTTTAGTTAGTCCCAGAATCTGACAGTGATTACTCTTACAAGGACACCCAGACTGCAATGATTGACCTTATTCAGAATAAGCTATTTTTCAGTTGTGGTATTTACTCGACTTGCAGATAGAATATTCCATTCATATTCCTGTTTACATGCTACAGTGAACTTATTTGGGTTAAGGTAGTCAGAAAAAGCTATATATACAAGACAGGACAGTTTCTTACATAGACTATTGATTTTAATCAGGGTAATATCTGATTATTGGTGTCCATGTTAACACAGCGTTTTTGTGTGTGTCGACACAACAGTCAACTACACCCATCATGCTGGAGCGAGTTAGAAGTGGCAGAATGTGTGTTGATATCACAACGGTTGGTTGTAAAGACTGCTTCAAACAGCAATTGTCACATCTGTTTGTATCTTTCTGCCGACTTCTCCAGAAGTGGACAGTCGTCCACTGGAACATTTGATCAATAGGGCCAATTCGTTTCTCTTATCAGGGCATGGATTTGCTGTCGGGCTGATCCTCAGACATTTAGCTGTTGTCAGTTGAAACCAGTGCTTCTCTGTAACAAGTGTTACTTGTCCTCTAATAGGCCCGACTGTTGCTTCATATTAAGCATTTTTCTACATCATTTGTCAGATCCTCATTAAGGACGGTCAACTGAACTCAAAGTGAGTACACACATTTTCTCACGATCAAGATTTGGATTACTCGATTTGTCAAGCATGATGAATCGACCAACGTATTTAATACACATGAAATTGTTCCAGTGGAGTTGCTGCAGAAGCAATTGTGTGTCAACAATAGTTTTTAATTAACTGAAATTTTAAGTATATCATTTTTTTGTGGTTCAAAGCAGCAGTGCAGAGTTTTTTTTCTGTTGTATATATTTTCTTGCACCCTAGAAAGACAGAATGGCATGTTGTCTGTATGAACAGACTGGCTTGGCAAACATTTGCACGCATCAGATAGGGTTTCGGTTACCATAAAGGTTTGCCGAGCCAAAACGGATTAGGCCAAGCATCACAGGCGATTGTTTCTATACATTATTAAACTTTTAAGCCACCGAAAAACAGGATTGGAAGAAAAAAGACGGGGAGTGGGAAGAGAAAGTAATTATTCATCTTAAGTGCTCACACTAACCCCCACACCTTCAGCAAATCTCTCACTCAAGTTTAAAAAGACTATCATTTATGATATGTTTTTTAACCTTGTTAAAGACCTAACTTGATTGTTGTCACCGTTGAATAATTTAGACTTTTCCTAAGTTGAAATTAAAGTTTATTTTCTTAAATTGGGCCTTTAGAGGGAATGGTCTTAATCAGCCATAACAAGCAGATGAATGGCTGGCTTCTCAAACTTTAAGGGTGTTATGCACCATGTCCGACTTCAAAGCCCCTCTTAACTCCACACTTTAATTGTATCTTCTTCAAGCCTGTCTGCCTGACCGCCATCTGATTTTGCTGACAACTGCACTCCTCTCTCTTCTTCATGCTCATCCGTATATCTCTCCATTCCTCCTTCTTCGTCTTTCTCCATCTGTCATGACAGATATAGACCCCGCCTTTTTATTTTTTCCCCCCTTTAGCTCTTCTAAAGTCACTCTGCTACAAGTGTCAACTCAGGCACGAGCCCTAAATTACTTTTTTGGATGAGGGTTGACATCTACCACTCACCCTTCAGCTCATGCAAACAGAATGATGCTATTTACCCCTCTCTCGCTACTATTTATTTCAACTCCCTTCTTTTCCCTATTTCTCTCAGAGCCTACAAACAGACATTCACGCTTCTCTCCATATGGGCTTTAATTTGCCATTGTTCCCCAAGATATTCCTCGCTCAGGCTTGAGATAAAGGGATAATCACTTCAAAGGGAAGCTAGGGGGGAGACTGCCCCCTCCCTCCCAGCTGAAAGGAGAAGTGGACAATACGCTAATTGAGAGGGAGAACTGATCACAGGGTCTGTTCAAAGGGAAGCCTGGCCACGCCCCCTCCTCCCTCCGATGCACTTAATTTTATTAGTGTTTATGGTGATGCTTCAGACAAAATTATCACTCAAACCCACCACAGCCTTTGAACTAAAAAATATTGGGTTATTTGCAATTATCCACCCTCTCCTCTGTTTTTTCGGAGCTTTAGCACAAGTATAGGATTTAAGTGGATGAAAGGGCGATAAAACAGGCCTGTACAGAATTTACTGTTTGCATTGTGCAGACATATACTGTGGGCTGTGATATGATGCAAATCCAATACACTTTATGCAAAAGCAACAAGAAGGAAGAACACAGGCCTACCTTGTTTAACTGATGCAACTGATGATACAGCGTCAAAGTTTTTTGCAGTACATTGCGTCCAAGGAAAGAAAGAAAGAAACAAAAAAGAAGAAAAGAAAGAAAAAAAGCAAAGAAACAAAGAAACAAAGAAGTAAAGAGTTTTTTTTTGTTATGCAAATTTACATTCAAATAATCAAAAGTTCTTGGACTGTTTCCTGTATCCTGATATGACACCTGTACTGAAGACATACTTTCTCTGTGCCTTTAATGCAGGATCTAATTAAAGAGGCGCTTCATTTCCAGTCTGTGGTGATACACCAGATGCCTTTAATTCCATCCCAACCACGAGCTATCAATTAGCCTCCAGGTCACCCCATTTTATTAGGGCTTCATAGCAAGTCACTGGCGGCACTCTCGTTCTGTATTGTGCTTTTAAAGCGTTTGGATCTCCCTGTGAAATGGTTAGGGCCCCAACAAAGGGGTCAGGGCAGGGTCAACATCAAAAAGGGGCTTCATGGGGCTACTTTACAGCACCCTCTCTCTTTTGTCACTGCTGAACACAAAAGTGGGCATTCAAGGGTCAACAGGTGTGGTCTCATGGGTTTAGGATCTTATGGCACTTCACAAATGAATTAAAAAAGACAGCATCTAGCGTTTTCCCTGTATCTGTGGTGATCACAGAATTTTTGGTCATAGAAAATGTCTTAGAAATAACCACATTCTGAATAGTTGAGAAACCCTGAACTAAACATGTCATTGAAAGCAGACAGAGCATAGCATAATGGAGGCTTCCTGCCTGTCAGCAAAACTTGAACTGTCTGAAAACTCTTTTTTTTTCTTTTGCAGTGATATGTGCGGCCTAATTTAATTTTAGGGAAGATAAAAATCGTATCCTGAATGTAAAATATCCCACTTTAAAGATTGTCCTAAACTTCAAAAATACATTTTATAACCCCTCTATATCTCATTACTCCTTTCAAAGTAGACTTAAAAGACATTAGTGTGCAGATAACAGTGAGGCTACATTTTTCATGGCTTTAATGTGGGCCTAGTTGATCAGCCAAGTGCCCCTTTAACGTTCGATGCCAACGCCACTGACCCATTTTGGGATTTTATGGTCTGTCTCGAAACAGCGGGCACCTCCATTTACGAAGTGTTGAAGGCTTTTTGTGCATTATGGGTGCTGGATTGTTTGGATTTGTGGCAGCAATGTTTGTCTTACAGAGCCCTCCAGTATAAACAGGAGCGACGAATGACCTCTTCACACCCACACTGTCACACGCACACATGTGCACTCAAACAGACACACACCCACAAGGAACGAAAATGCACTATCTGCTATGAAACGGCTTTGTGACACCTTGCAGGGAATTTTCTTTAACAACGAATTGCAGCATTCAGAAAGTGGTTGGCAGGATATCAGTGTAATCTACAGGATTCCTCTGCTGTTCAAATGTATGCCATTGCACATGTATTTGAAAGTAAGCTGTCGAATAATAAGTCAGAGGATCAAGATGATCCTGTGGTGTGGCTACAGGATACAGCGATTAAGTGTTGAGCAAAAAATAATTAAAATAATTAGGTTGCTAAATAATCATTCTCAGCTGGCAACAGGGTCTGTCCATGTTGGTTTAGACTGGATGAAATGACATGCCAGGTTAACAAATCATGTATAAAGATTTGGAAACAGATGCTGACACAACTACGAATCCACATGTGGACAAACCTTGCTTACTCCATATGTATAACCCTACATTAATTAATCACCATTTGGGGACCTCAGAGAAGTTGGAATTTTTTAGTTCCCTTGTCGTGTACCATCATGGGAGTTTTGTGAATTTGAATCCTCTGACTTATATAATTATATTCTGCTTTAAAGTTGATTTTAAACATCAAAGGGACAATATAGTCTTTGAAGTAGCATGGGATTGGATCACTGTCTAACCCACTCTTTAAGATTCTGTCACAATGACATTAGGGAAGTCATGTGAATTAAAAGACTAGAGAACAGCTCTTGCCTTTGCTCTCCATCCAGTTTCAATCAAAATGTCATGCTGTGCCATTTTCCCTGAATGTGGAACTGGCAAGTGTGTTAGGTTGACATCTTTGTGGCTAAAAGCGTGTGACTAATGTTAATTATATGACACTTACACTCTAAAGGATTATCAAATCTGGGCTATGACTGAAAATTGTTAAAAATCATATTTCATCTTTATTTATCATATTTAGCCATAGATTATTTACTGCCGCTCCTATCATGCTGGTAATTCTGTGATATGCCAGGGTTGACCTAAAGATAAAAGTCCCTTAATTCCCGGTACAAATATAGAGATATTAAATAAATAACTTGCTTTACAACAGGGGATAAATAAACCAAAATGAACTGCAAAAGTTGCGTCACTGCCTTCTCCTCAGATAGGTAGGCCCACTAAACTCACTGCTGTCACTTGGAAAGGCCACAGGCAACAATAGCTGCCTATGGCTTTTGTTTGCTTTGTGTTTCTGTTGGAACTTTGTGTAGTAACACCCGGACTGTACGCACAATGCTATTGGCGCGGTAGATCACTTACTTCTGACGCTCCAAAGCCTCGGGGAGTTGGCTCCGAATTGCCTGTGTTTGATAAGGTCCTGACTCACAAGTAAATATTTTCCCTCCGTCTAGAAAAGTTTATCAAACACTTTTGCGCGTATAAACACACTGGTTCGCTACGAGAAGGGATTCAGCAAAACACATGGTGAAACTTTAACCTTTTTCTACGGCTTTATTTTCACCGCGGTCGGGGTTGTTGCGTTGTATTCCATCGGTTGCCGCGAAGACGAGACGCAATGTTTTTTATGTATCTTCCGGGACCACAGCGGCGGCTCTTCGCTTTGAAGTGCACAGTTAAACCCTCAGCCCAGTTGGTTTAGGAACAGCCCTTAGGATTTCTACCGCTTGCCATGACTCCTTGAAACACTACCTGGGCAGGAGAGACACGAGAGGAAAACGCTCCTCTCTTTTTGTTATTATTGAAAGAGAAAATTGTCCGGGTGGAATTGGACATTACAGGACTGCGAGGAGCAGAGCTCCGCGGTGGTTTTTCTTTTTTTAAAAGGCGCAGCGTGTTGTTGTTTGGACTACTTTACTTTTTCACGTTGTCTAATCAGCGAGGCTACTCGGATACATGGATGGTAAGTTGCAGGAAAGCTGTTCCACAGGCCCCCCCTCTCTTGGCGGCTTTGATGTGCTGCTGCTCGGCTTTGAAGTTGAGAAATGCGGGGCGATGTTTCTTGTTTGTGGGCGAGAAATGCGGTGAGATAGATAAGAAGCTTGTGTGTGTGTGTGTGTGAGAGAGAGAGAGAGAGAGAGAGAGATGAGAGAGAGAGAGAGAGAGAGAGAGAGAGAGAGAGAGAGAGAGAGAGAGTGTGTGAGAGGAAAAGGAGAATGAATGTGTAGCTCGGATATAAAAAACAACAATATTTCTCGGCTGGTGCGTCTTCTAGCAGGGGGAAAGTGGGATGTATTCTCCAGCCGGAGCCCCCACCTCCACCTCCTCTTTTTACCTCCTCCAGATTTTGACACCCCCAGTGATCTACATAGGCTCTGAGCCTGCCTACTCTGAGGTCAGTCGCTGAATGGGACAGGGTACATTAAACTACAGCGGTTTGTTCCGCAGCGAGACAGGACACATGTGGCATGGCACAGTGTTGAAATAGTCCGTCGTCGTATTATTATTATTCTTTTTTTGTGGTGGATTACGATTTTGGAGAGTTTGTGGACTGATTTCTTAAAATGGAGTAATAATTCAACTTTTGGAAACTGTTTTTTGACTCTGGTTGGATCCTCTCTGCGATGGTACGTTGCTTTTACGCACGGTTTGTCCGCCTCAATCCATCGGATTTTAGAGTCGCTCATGTTGTTACGCTGCCTGTTGAGACTGAATTATTAGGCAGCCTGTCACTCTTTCAAACCGCTTGTCATTTTTATCGTACCAATGTTGCAGCCTCTGCTTTGACGCTTAAACTCTGGTTAAAGTCACTCAGGTACTGGGTGATGTTGTTTTACTACTAATACTATTAATTCAGTCTGTGTGCGGTGTTGGTAGTTCAGACACGTTGCTTTGCCGGGGCTGTGACTTTAATAATGTGCTATAATCGCCTTCTTGGGCAGACATTAAGGCGATTGATCGTTTTCATTTACGCATGAGCGGCTCGCTTTTCCCGCGGGGCTTTTTACCCCTCGCACGTTACAACGCTTTAAGGTCATTGTGGTGCAGATCAGATGCGTTTCCACATCCTCTGTACATTTCTGGGACGGCGAGGACAAGTGAAGGCACCGAGTGGAAACGTGTGTGCATGTGTGTGTGTGCATGCGTCGTGCAGACGGGGGTAGGGTACGGTCGTCCGAAACAGATTGGGAATTAATTGGAGTTGAAGCCTGTGACATGGACTCGTTAGGAAAACACGTGTAAGCCACAGTTGTGTGAATACGGTTTTGGTAAAGAGTGAGACTGAGATTCTGATTCTTGTAAAATCTTCTTCTGATGTGTCAGATCAATGCACGCGGAGAATGCAGGCTGCAGTTGATCTCTCATTTAGATTATAAATAGATAAATGAAACGAAAGAAAGCCTTTCATATTTCCTTTCTCTGTGAACCCGGCGAGTGTGTTTGAGAGGGACTGTTTACTTGATGTCTTTCTTTGAAGTTCAGCAGGATCTGGCTTTGATTAGATCAATACTTTGTGTTTCAGAGTGAAGAAGAGCTAAGAAGCTCCCCCGCTGCTTTTAGAGAGTGAGGAGGATTAGGCTGGAGCTCAGTGGAGGCACGACGGCACTCTCACACTGCAACCGGAGCTGGAGCCATGAGCAGGGCGCTTACGGAGCACATCAGCAGTAGCTTCCGAGAAGATGCTCCTCGTCCTCCGGTACCGGGGGAGGAGGGAGAGGCGTCATGCTACAACCCCAGCAGATCTGCCAAAATGAGAGCCCAGAGCAAGCTTAAAGATACCCCCGCCACCGCCGCGCCTCCCGGCTCTACACCGCGGAGGAACGAGGATGGACTCGGGGAGCCAGAGGGCAGCGCGTCCCCGGACTCGCCCCTAGTCCGGTGGACTAAGTCCCTGCATTTTCTCCTCGGAGACCAGGACGGCGCTCACCTATTCAGGACATTCTTGGAGCGGGAGAATTGCGTGGACACTTTGGACTTTTGGTTCGCCTGCAACGGCTTCCGGCAAATGGACATAAAGGATACCAAAACGAATCGAGTTGCCAAAGTTATTTTCAAGCGGTACATCGAGAACAACAGCATTGTCGCAAAGCAGCTGAAACCCGCCACCAAGACCTTCATAAGGGATAGTATTAAGAAACAACAAATAGACTCTGCCATGTTTGACCAGGCACAGACTGAAATTCAGTCCAACATGGAAGAGAACGCATACCAGATGTTTCTGACCTCTGACATATACCTCGAATACGTGCGCACCGGCTGCGAGAACGCGGCATACATGAACCACAGCGGTCTCGGCAGTCTGAAGCTGATGTGCGGATACCTTCCTCCCCTCATGGAGGAAGAGGAATGGAGTTGTAATGACCTGAAGGCAAAAACGTTAGGGTCCGTGGTTGGACTGTCTACGAAAACCCTGAGGGCTACTGCTACCATCCGGACAGCAGCTGAAGTCCTTGAAAACAGTTGCAGGTAAGAGAAGAACTCACCTAGTGATGCATGTCTGTGTTTTACATCCTAGTGCCAGTTTATTTTTACTAGCTTTGCTTACTTTACTCATGATCACCATCCCTTCATTAGTTAAGCTACAGTGATTATGTGGCAGTTGAAAGTTATTTCACAAATGCCTTAGACAGAGATAAAGGGCACTTGATCAAAGGGTCTCAGAGGAACATGCCTCTATATTTGTGCCCTCCTGCCTTGCAGTTAGCCAAGGGGTTGGAGGGGTGGAGGGGCGGGGTGGGTACAAAACATCAATGGATCTGAGCCTTCCTTTTAAGTAAATGGTGTCTTGCAGGCAGCCCTCTGCTGGCGTGCTCAAGTTTCCTGTGCTTTGAAACCCTTCCTCCGGTTCAGGCACAAATTCAGACACCAAGTCTCATGACTGTTAGAGATACATGAAACAGTTTGATGCTATTCTAAAGTTATGCCGTATTTTCCCTTCATTCTACTCACTCTGCCATTTTAGTTATTACATACCGTCACAAAATCACTTTAAGAAGATAAATGCCAATGCATAGTTAAACAAACTTGTGGAGCCTTATATTAAACAGACATCGTTCTATTGCTTAGAAATAAAATTGTTAATGGAAATTTTTTTTGGCTTTTAACCTAAGAGCTCATCCCACACTTTGTCCAACAGCTAATATCTTCCAGGAAATTTAAGAGTGGATTCTATGCGTAAGCCTGAAACAAAGAGTACTTTTTCATGTCACTACTTTATCCTCACACTTTATTCTCAAATCTGGACTCAATTATTACTTTGAGTTTTGAAAATGTATCGTATTAGATTTGTTAGGGAAAGTGTAATTTATAGATAATCTATGCTAAGCCTATCGACTGACCTAAACATATAGTTCGATTAGGTATCAAAAGTGGTCTGCAAGCAGGACCTATAATGACAGTGTAAAAACTGATAGATTACGTATAGTAACTCAACTTTAACTCTCCCTTGAATGTTTTATCCTTGGGTGAGCAGATCTCAGATAATGTGATAGCACTGTTGGTCATTTGCTTCAAAGTGATCATGTTGAGTTAGGAGCCAATAAGCGCAGGGTTTGTTGACATGTGGGCATCTCCTGGCTTCCTGGTGTGATCCCCAACATTTTTGTCTTTCACCGAAAGAAGAGCGGTTGGGAGAGAGCCCCTTCTTTCTCCCTTCCGTCACCCACTCTCTCCCCCTTTCCTCCTGCCCCTCACCATCTCTTTAGGTCAAGCAATTTCCATCTCAAACATGTGGAACTAATTTTACCTCTGCACAGATTCCTTTTTCCCTCTTTTTGAAAAACCTCCAATACTCAAATCCAAAGTGATAGAAAAACACAACAACAAACATCCTCAGCTCAGTTCCGCAGCTTCAACCATCAAAACGACTCTGCCATAGTGTGTGTGTGTGTGTGTGTGTGTGTGTGTGTGTGTGTGTGTGTGTTGTGTGTGTGTGTGTGTGTGTGTGTGTGTGTGTGTGTGTGTGTGTGTGTGTGTGTGTGTTTTACTTCCTCCTTCTCTTCTATCCAACACTTTTATCTCTCCTTTTTGAAAAGAGAAAATCTGTCTGACAGAGACTAAGCATGCTTTGGTGGGAGACAGGGAGAGACAAGAGGAGGGGAAGAGGGGAATACAGGAAAGGAGGGGGGTGTCTTGAAAGAAAGAAAAGAGATGGAGAAAGGGAGCAAGGGGTGCAGAGAGCCCAGCTGTGCTAAATACCTGACTCTTTGCATGGACCTTCTAAAGGTCAGGTTTGTGCTTGGGGCCTACGGCTTTAGTCATGCTGGGGTTCTCCTCTCAGCACTCCCGGCAGAAGGCATTCTCATAAAGAAAGGGGCCCCCCTTCCCCCTTTCCATCTCTCCCTCCCTCTGTAAAGCTCAAGTTCCCCCTCCCTCTTCTTCCCTCCCTCATCCTTGTCCACCCCCTTCACTACTGGAACAGGAATGCAACACAGCAGGAGAGAGAAGAAAGACAGGGAGAGAGAGAGAGAGACTTTAAAAGGGAAAGCAGGGGAGAGTGGGTAAAGGAGGGGGCCATAGACTGGATGATAGAGAGAAACAGAGATAGAAGTGGAAGAGTGTGAAGAGTGACGTGTGAGATGGAGGAAAAGAGAAAGACAGACAGAAAAAAGGGAAATGCTGTTGTTTATCTCCATTAAAGTGACTCTTAATTACGGAAATCTGCTGAGAATGTAAACAGATCAAACTCTTAGCTTCCACGTTTGCTTTTAAAATCTGATGTGAAAAACAGAAGGAGCCATGTCAAAAAAAACTCATTCAACTGTGTCACACCTCACCATTGTCTTCACATTAATACCTAATCAGTGGCATCACAGTAAACCATGACTTCCTGGTTCTTCCGCAGGTCCCATCGTCGAGGAGACCCTGCCAGCCCCTACTTTGTCAACTCCGGCTACATTTTTGCCCCTGCCACCAGTGCCAATGACAGCGAGATCTCCAGTGATGCTCTGACAGATGATTCTATGTCCATGACAGACAGTAGTGTGTAAGTGTTTTTCTTTCTTTTTATTGAAAGCACAAAAACTTGGTTGGTTAGTTTCATTTCAATCATTTCCATAGTATTTAAAACATGCCTCGAGTTCAGTCAAAGTCTATGGGTGTGAATACAAATATTTGGCCTCTTAGTATAAGAAGCTCTGCTTTTCTTGGGGCCAGGGGACTCCTCTGTTGCAAAATAATAGTCTGTAATGTTTTTTAATTATCCTCAATGATTGACTCCAGGTAATTCTATTAAAGTGTAGTTGTTGCTGTGGCCTCAAGGGAGATAACTCTGGGAAAGTCATTATGTCTGAATACCTTTTGAAGTATATTCTGATGCGTTACAGGCTGGAGAGGAGGGAGAAAAAATGAGAACGTCTTGATGTGGGTGGGGGCGTTGCCTCATTTCCCTCAAAGTTGAAATGTATCCATCCCACCCTTCTGCCACAACAGACTTGTTTTTTTCATATTATCTAATCGCTTTTTCCCTTTGAAGAGCTAGAGAAGAGGGGGAGGAAAATGGCCATTTGGGCCTCAAGACAAACTCATTGAAAAATGTTGGCACCAAATGAAAGGAGGCTTACTCACATGGTGGGTCGGTTTCCTGCCACTGGCCTCTGCGGCGTGCTGAGATCATGTGTCTGCACGGCTTTCACATGGGTTACTCGTTTCTAGACCTTGGGACAAGGCATACGGAACTCCAATGGCCAGTCTAGTTCATCCCAAAAAAATCTACTCCATCCACCCAGTCCTCCACAGCTCCTCTGCTCTAGCCTCCAGAGCCAATAGCAGGAATGGTGAGGCTCCAAGTGCAAGGGAGTGAGAAAATAAAGTGCATGGAGTATAAAGGGCTTAACTGAATCACTTTCAGCCTATTGTTAGGTGAGGGGAGCTTATGGGGATAAGAGGGTAGCTGGCTGCTTTGAAAATGACTTGAACAACTGAATAGGAGATCCCCATAAAGTAAGGACCCGTGAAAGCGTCCAGAGATATTTTCTCATTCCCAACCTGGACAAAACATCCAGCCGTGACATGGGTAGCCAGGGCAGGAACAGTTTAGACAGATAAAACATAGTCAGTGAGTGGGAATTCGGCGAGTTTTGTTTGTTAACACTGTTTTGCTACGAAGTTTGGAGTTCTCGTTACTGTTCCGGCTCCTTAGGGCTGTTGAATTCTACTTTTGAAGAGTTTCCTCTGTTTCTTCCTGCACCTTGAGGGATAATGGCTTGTACTCTCATGGGTACAGTTTGTGAAACATTGATTTTGGTAGTAGGCCCCACTTACAAGAAGCTTACTGCAACTCGAGTTGGGCGATATCAGCAGCGTGGCTCCCCTTCCCGATTACTCTTTACAATGTCACTGAAATGTGACTTGCAGAACTTGTTCAGATGAATAAAGGAGAAAAATGGGTTCATTGTTGAACAGCATTATGTGTCAGTCATATTCTTTTAATAGTTATCACCAAGGTCTTTGACACAGATCTCCGCTGTCCTTGTCCCCAGTTTTCGTCTCTCTCTACCCAGAACTGATGTTAATAAAAAACACAGCTTCTTCCTCTCTCATTTAACGGAACAATTTGATTAGTGTGTCCTTTTATGGTGGCTAAAAGGCAGACTGCAAATTTGAATCTCATTTCTGAGATAAAGAACAAGAAGAGGAGGATTTGGGGAGGGGGGTGAAAGAAAGGGTGGGGGTGATTTTCTTTCTTTCTCTTTTTGCTTATATCTTATTTATGGATTTACTTGGACGCTGGGGAATGCTGCTGCACCAACTTCAAACATTACCTTATCTTACAAACCAGCCTTTTGATGTAGCTGAGATCAGAGGCTCACAGCAGAGCGCTTGCCAAACGAAGATGGCAGCGGGTGCATATGTGCATGAGTGTTGAGATTTCAAAGAGGCAGCAGAAAAAGTAGCGTTTGGGCTAGGTCAGACACTTCTGAGCAGCCAAAACGGCCAAGATAATTGGCCTAGCCTAAATGGCAGCTGACTGGAAAAGCTGGCAGACATAGGATGAAAAATGGAGAATAAGATTCTCTGAATAAACGTTTAATTGTCCAGAGACTACCAGTGTTTCTAGCTACATCTCTATTTTCATATTAATATATCAGCTACAAAGCAAGCAGTGCTAATGCAACATTTTCTAGGCCGCTTTAACCTGTTGTGGTTTCTTACCCAGACCAGCAACTGAGGTTATGTGTTATTTCTTCTGGTTTTAAGCAACCACTGTCAGAGTTGACAAGGCTTGATGTAATCTTATCAGTGAGTCTCTTCTTTTGAAGCCCATGGGGATGTTTAGCATATCTCTCCTATTGTCCTTGTCTGTTTTGTTATGTGTGTTGTTTGTTCCCTTGGCTTCAAGGGCTCCATGGCCTTTTGATTTAGCTCTAATGTGCCCAGTGGGTGGTTACTGGGTGGCGCTTTGTCGATCACTTCAATGATAAAACTGCCTCCTAAGGGCTCTTTTCACAAAGATTGGCTAATGGTGCTAATGCAGCAACTGCTGGGGTGGAAGTATTGTGACCTGTGTGATGAGCAGCAGTGACCTACATCAGCAAAAATAACAAGCCTCTAGATAGTTGAATATAACAGTTAATAACAAATAAGGACAACAAGTATTTGTACCGTCCATTTCTCTCTCGTTTACACCATATATAAACCTGTGACATCTTTGGTATTTGCAGAGATGGAATCCCTCCGTACAAGCTGGGCCGCAAGAAGCAGGTCCAGAGAGAGATGCATCGTAGTGTCAAGATCAACGGCCAGGTTACACTACCCCACTTTCCTGTAAGTCCTACTTCTTCAACTTCTACTTTTTGTCTCAGTGTTTCCTTTTTTGTAATCAGCTAAACTAAAACTTTTACACACTGACTGACAACTGGGTCCTGATTCCTCTAGGAGTTGTGCTATATTTAAAAAAAAATGTCAGAGCTTGTGTTGTGACAGAATACTATATTTCATTCCCCTGCTTGTTTTCATATAAAAGTCAGGGTAAATGAAAGGCAAGATTTGCATACCACTTCACTCCTTCATCTGTTTCAAGCCCCTCCTTTCTCCGCATCCCTGTAGCTTCTGTAGGGCCATAAATATAAACTTATGTAGTCGTCTCTGTATTCTGACTCAATAGCTATATTGTGTTTGAAAGCATGATAACTTCAAGTGTTTTATGCATCAATGATAGTGGTGGTAATGGTGTATGTAATGGACATTATGATAAATTCTACTTTAAGATTTATCTTTGAAATATTACAAAAACTGCTGTCTACATCCCAGCAAATGAATTGGAGGCATATCACAATTCAGTTCCACTTTCTTCACTCGCACTCTGATATCATGTCCCATTAGTATTTGGTATAGACCGTGCATGTGCTATGAAGTCAACACTTTGTTGACCTGCTGAAGTTGCAGCGAGGAGGTTGAAGGAACTAGGTTACAACAGACTGTCACACATTAGTAGGGTGAGTCGTGGTGGTGGTGTGTGTGGGGGGGGGGATTGCAAGAAAAGAGATATGAAATTCTTTTGTCTTCATATCCAAACACAGGTATGTGTATGTGTACGAGTTGTGTGCATGTTTGTGCGCACATTTGAAAGAGCTGTCTGTTCCATCTTTTTCTCTCTTCTTCTTCTCTTCCTTCTTCTCTCTCAATCTCTCTCTCTTTTCCTTTCCCACTTGCACTCCTTTAATGTCTCCCTCCTGATTTGGAGATGGCTCTGTCTCCCATGATGCACCAGCCCCAGGCAGCAGGGGCCCCGTGCAGGGCTGGCGCTCCTTTGCCAGCAGCTCTGCTAGCCTTTCTTCTTCTTCCCTTCATCGTGTCTACAAAGAGATGAGAGGAACAACAAAAAAAGAGTCAAAATCAAGAAAGCCAGTGTGCCAAATAACAAAAAAGCAAGAGGATAGAGAGAAACTGGCGCATATAGTTAAAAAAGGAGGATAATGTGACTAGAGTACCTCTGAGCTGCCCTGCATGCAGCCAGGAAATAAATTACTACTTCCCCTCAGATCTTCCTAGTATTTGACTCCTCTATCCTCTCCCTCCCCCTTTTCCCTCCTTCTCTGTCTCACTCTCTCCCTGCCACCATTGCCACTTCACAAACGCACATCTCAATCCTCTTCCTCTTTTTTTCATGCTGTTAATTTTGTCCCCCTCTCCTTTTTTTCTGCTGCTCTACTCACTCTCTTCTCCGTCGATATCTGGCTTTTATTCTGAGATTTAAAGCTGCGTGTCCCTCCCACCCCTAGTGTGCGTTTGATGTTTGACAAGGGCCCTTTGAAGTGTGCTGACTTCAGAGGCTGCCTTGCTTATGGCTTGGTTGGGCTACAGAGGGTGCAGGCAGGGGGCCTCCCCTCCGAGCGAGACCAACTGCTACCCCGCCATCACTACCCCCTTCTCTCCCCTCGCCCGGCAGCCTGGCACTGCCAAGGGCACTGGGCATGAGAAGATCTGGGAAGTGATGGGCGGTGGAGAAGGTTCAGGTTAGCTCGAGGGCAAGGGCATCCGGATTAGGTCTTTTGGAATGGTAACAGGGTTTTTGGAACAAGATAGGATTAGGGCAAGGGCAGCGGATTAATGCACCATATTGCATCTGTCAGAAACACGAAGCAATCACACTCACACACAAACTAAAGTGTTCTTCCCCTGTGTTGCTTACCCTGCAGAGGACATCACGGCTACCCAAGGAGATGACCCCTGTGGAGCCCTCAGCCTTTGCTGCCCAGCTTATAGCCAGGCTGGACAAGCTGAAGCGAGAGCAGGACACCATGAGCTCATTGGAGGAGAGGCTGCAACAGATCCAGGAGGTACGGATGCACAGAAACGTGATCTAAACAGTGCACTTACAACCATGTGAAGCATGGCGGCCATTGGGCAATTCTAACTTGTGTCCAAATTAGCTTGGTTCTCTATTGCACTTTTAAAACCTTTTTGCCAGCTTTAGCATGTGGAAGAAAGGGAAGAGGTAAAAGTACCATGGGATTTGAAAGTCTGTCTTGGTTTAACTTTTCCTTTTTGTCCTACCATTATTTCATCTGGAGGAACTTTCAAACTTATGTTTCTAGACACACTTGAAGTTCCCTCAAATAGTTAGCACTCAGATACTCTCCAGTGGCACGTTTGCTGAGTATGTGTAGTGCCAGTCTCTTGTGAAGCTCAGGCACACTCTGCATTATAGATGAAGTGCACCCAAAGCCTGTTAGTGAAGATAACAGTGCAGCAAAAAAGAAACCCAAATCAAGTTATGCCAGCATTTGCTCTCACTGACTTCAGAGTATGATATAAGTTGGTGTAAGTCGGGAAATAAACTCCTCTGCTTGCTTTATATCAACAGTCTCAACTTTTTTGTTTTATTCTTCTTATTTTTTTGTTGTCCAGGAGGAGGAAAGAGAGGAGAGCAGTGACCTCACCAGCAACTCCTCCCTCCATCACCCTCTGCTCCCATCTAGCACTCAATGCGAAGAAGACCCCCAGGCTATTCTAGATGAGCACCTATCCCGTGTCCTGAAGACACCTGGCTGCCAGTCACCAGGTGTAGTGCGGCACTCACCGCGCTCACGCTCCCCAGATCGGACGGTTGCCATGGTGTCTTCTGGTCAAGGGCCCTTCTATGATGCTTATCCCGGGGCCACCAAAGTTCTGATGACAGGCAGGCCGTCCACAAAGCACATCCACCATCATTACATCCACCATCACCACACTGGGCCGAAGACCAAGGAGCAGATAGAGGCAGAGGCGGCTCAGCGTGTGCAGTGCCTCTGCCCTCCAGGGGGGGCAAACTATTCTGACTTCACCCCTGCGTAAGTGTTACCTCCTGGCCGTGATTCCTTCAGTTGTTAACCAGCATTGTACAGTAGCCTGTTACACTTAATTTCTTCAGTTTACTGTGTGGCAAAGTTGGTTTTGGTCTAAATGTGCCCGTCTTTCTCCTTTCAGTCGCTGCAGCACTTTGTCCAGACGGCCAGTCAAGGCCACAGATGAGGGCGTGTCCTCACCACTCCTTCCCCTAGATGCCACTGATCGCTCTCAGAATGTTTGGCAGTGGATCCTAGAGAGTGAAAGGCAAGGCAAGCACAAGCCACACAGGTAAGCATCTTCCTGGAATTAAATTATACTAAAGAGCCACAAGTCTTAAGGTCACATCTTATGTTATATATTAATTTGTAGTATTATATATAATATATATATTTTTTTCTATCAGCACTCAAGGCTTGAAGAAGTCCAGCCCACTTGACTCCAAGCCCCTGCCTGGTCGGACTCACTACTCTTGGGGAGGAGGTGGCATTGGCAGTGAGACTCACCTCCGCAGCCATCATCCTGGCCACCCATTTATCCAGGACCCAGCCATGCCACCTCTGCCCCCACCCAACACCCTGGCACAGCTAGAGGAGGCCTGTCGCCGACTTGAAGAGGTCTCCAAGCCACCAAAACAGAGGTAGTCAAACCCAGACATTCTTGCAAATTAACCAAAATTGACTATTTTGGTTAACAGCCATTAGTTACTTCAAATTAATGCGAGTACTGATTAGCCATTGATCTCTAACTTTGACAGGCATTCAACAGCAGCCAGCAGCCTTCAGCGAGAAAGGAACCATCCAGTAGCTTCCTTCCCCTCTGGAGATAGCCCTCTAGCCATCACTGGACTCCAAGCAGACGAGTATGTTTGTATTCTTTTATCTCTCCCATTTTGAATCTACAACACAATACTGTTTTTGTTTCTAAAACTCATTATTTCTTTCTAGTTTTCCAGATTTCACTCCTCATACACATTCTCCCTCTCTCCAAGCTTTGTGCATTCAATCTCTTACTCACAGACTTTCTTGCTCTTTCCTTCAAAGAGAGATGTTGTGAGTCAGCATAGCTGTGTCTTTGAACTCCTCTTCTCTAGCTTTTTAATCATTTAAGATTAAACAAGCTTTAATGGGGAATTCTAACTACCCACCCATCTCCCAACTTACACACACACGCACACACCACTGGAACTCAACAAAGATGTGTTGAGTAGCCCCTGGTAATTCAAAGTTATCGGCCCCTTTCATACATATGTTGTTAAAAGAGGGAGTTGTTTGATGTGAAGATACAGCCACCTGACTGTGAGGCCTCTTTATTTTTAATTGGATGACCCTCAGTGGGCCATGTGTCTGTTGCCACCTTTAATTAACAGCACAGCATAGATTATTTGTCTTCTTCACCTACAAATGCAGCTGTTTAAAAAAACATTTTTATAATTTTGTGTCTTCAGGTCTAAGGAACTAGTTGTCACCTACTTCTTCTGTGGTGAGGAGATTCCTTATCGTAGCGTGATGAAGACCCACAGCCTCACCCTGGGACACTTCAAGGAGCAGCTTAGCAAAAAAGGCAACTACAGGTAAACATGATTCTCTGACAGCAACACACGGATCACGGTGCATTGGCACATACTTGGGCTACACCCACCTTATTCTGTTTTCAATTGAAAACGTATAAACCTTGCTATGGAAACCCTTGCCATCCACACTGCTGTGTAGTTATATGGTCCCTTAAACAGAGGTTTTTTAAACATGGATGTACCTGTTTTAGATTGAAAACTTAGGGGTCACATTTTAGTCTGGACAGTCAGAGATGCCTGGAAAAGATTACGTAGACAATCACAACCGCTTTCTCATTGGGTAATTTCAGTTAAGACGTAGCCTTCACAGATTCGTCAGGCTCCTGTCACATGATAAATTCGGTAATAAAACAACTGGCATTAGCCTCAGCTTCCAGTGTTCCAACACAACAAATCGACAATTTTCTAGCGTTACTGACCCTATTGTCTTTTCTTACAGCTATTAACCAGTTAAATTCAGCATTTTACAATGATACAACTGTACATGCGTTAGAGATTAGCTGTTATTCAAGAAAACTGCAACTAACAACTCCTGTGAACACTGGCACGTGCATGCCCAGTGCCCAGTGCATGTGAGTGGCCATGTGAAATGCTTTCTAAAGAAAACGTAGGAATGTAGCCTCAGATAGATGTTTATTCACAACTGTTTGGACGGGGTTGTTACTTTAGTAGGGTTTGTTATATGCAAATGTATTTGCATTTTTGTATGCTTGTCTCCTGAGTGGGAGTGTGAAATACCCAAGCCCAATAGTTGAAAAGAAACTGGGCTGATCCACTGTAGGAGCTAACAGAGAGAGGGGAGTGGGGAGGGGTTCTCACATCTGGTACTGATTTCCATGGTAAGGCAGCCTCAATAAATATGGCTTTGAAGCCTGGGCCATTTTATTTTGTGCACAAAGACCATTGCGAGGCCTCTGCACTATTGCATCAGACATTAAAATCAAATGCCGCAAGCTCCTTCTTCTGTGAATGATTGGTTGCGGTTAACACAGCAAAAATATCTGAAACTAACCAAAACAATCCTAAAAAACATCAGGACATTTAAGGTAATTGGAAATACAATGGCCGGTCAGTTAGAAGACATTTTAAATCACCACCAATGAAGTCGAGGCTTGATTTATCAAGCAATTGTACTAGTAGTGTGCAGTGTTGTGTAGGTGTATGCCACTGCATCAACATAAAGCCTGCATGCCCATGACATCAACATTAGTTTACAGCCACATGTGCTTGTTAGGCAATAGAGAGAAGGTGACCTAGCAAACAAGTCATTGCACCCCTGCTATCCCATAACTCTTCAGTGAGCGAGAGAGAAGGAAGGGGGTGGGGGTTGATGAGGCGTCTGGCTTCAATGGCAGCAGAATGTGTGGAGTTGGTTAATTTGGACATGGCAGCGATACAGCAGAGAACAGTATGCCGTGGCTCTGCCAGACGATATTGGTGCCAGATGTTGCGAAAAGAGAAAAATCCTGCCACATAAAACATGTTCCAATGGAAAGACTCCCTCGGTCTCACTCTCTGAAACAAAGTGATGACTTTGAACTATTTGTGTAAAAAATGTAGCAGTGAAGAATGTGGCCATTCAAATTTAGGAGGATAGTGAATTGATTTGTTTTCTGCTAATGAAGATGAAAAGGCTTAATCTTGTCCAGCCGCGTTGAGACAACAGAGGAAATGTTTGCTGAAATGATTTATCATCAAACAAAGCCAGCTCTCCTCTGTCACATTGCTGCACACTTGGGTAGAAAGTCCTGCAGCTGTGGTAACGCGACCTCCTCCTTCATTTGTGTGTAATTACAATCAACATGGAAAATAAAACAGTATGTGCACATTTTTGTATCCCCCTCCTACACATGTTTGAATGACTTTAAGCGAGTGATAAAACAGAACTTTTCCGCCTTGTTTTTCATCTTTTTTTTATTCTGAATGCCGGCACACATGGTCAAAATGAGACATTTTTCCATTACAAAGCTTATCATTAAATCCCCTCCCGCTGATCTTTTGCTGGGTTTAAAGTAAAGAGGAGAAATCATTAGGAGCTCCAGGAGACTTCACAGTCACTGGGACTAAGCTAACCCTGGGAGTTATCTCTGCTTGAGAGAAGAAGAAGAGTGGGCTAGCTAGGTGACCCGTGACCTCCAGGAGACTGTCTAAGTGGTCACCACCCTCCCCTCCCCTTCCCCATCTCAGGGTAAAGCCCCTAGGCTCGGACGGCATCCCAACCGATCACACCCGGTCACCAAGCCGGGGGAAGGCCTCCACTCAATCTGCTTTCTTCTCTTCCTGCCCCTGCTTTTTCCCCGGTCTGCGCTCGGCTGGTGATCAGATAACTGCACTGTGTGCGTGTGTGCGAGCGCATATGTGCGTGTGTGTGTTATGAAAGAAACGTGGGGCGTGTGTTTATGTGCAAGCAGCAGAGTGTGGTCTTGCAGTCACAGGCAGACTCTCAGGCACCTGAAATGTCAACCTGTGTGACAGAAAGGCCCTTCATTTGACAGCCAGCCCAATTAGAAGCCATGGAGACACAGAGAGGGAAGGGGGGGGTCACCATTCAAGATTGGACGGGGAAAGGGAGGGGGGGTTTTAAGACAGCCTCTAATTAACCCATCAACTTTAATAAGACCTTGCAGGACAGATATGCATCTGTAGAATGGCCAGCAGTCAAGATGAACAAGTGGATGAGGAGCATGCACACATGGATGAACACACAAAAATACACAGGCTGTTTCTAGCAGCTTAAATTCTCACAGGGAGTGTTTAAACGGCAGGTTCAGCTCTGTTTGTGCAGCGGTGTGATGCAGAGTCAGGCTAAACCTTTGAAGTGAAAAAGGATGGCATTGAAGGCTATGACTAAGTTGTTTTGAGCAGGATCCATTTCTGGCACTCAGTGTGTGTGTTTTTGTTTGATTTGGACAAGAGGGAGTTGTGCACGAGCATGTATATGGAAGTAGTTGTGTAGGTGCCTCAAAGCGGTTTAAAACCCGATGAAATATATCAGATGCACTCTTGCTGCCACTGTCAGGTTTCGTTTGAGTTCAATTCTATGTTTGGTTTTGTTTCTTTCTTATGTAAACCTTCATGAAACATTTTCTAATCACAGACTTTTTTCTCATTCCTTCAGGTACTATTTCAAGAAGGAAAGTGATGAGTTTGAATGTGGTGCCGTTTTCGAGGAGGTGTGGGAAGACGCCACCGTGTTGCCCATGTATGAAGGCAAGGTCCTGGGCAAGGTGGAAAGGATGGACTAAAAGCCTCTTCATTGCCAGCCAACCAACACCCGTCCCTGCCCAACCAAAAGCTAAACTGTCCGTTAAGAAACTAGAGCAAGAGACTCTATGTAATTAACACTCTGGACTTCCTTTTTTGTATTTTTTTTGTTATATATTTCTTAATATTAAGCTAAACAGAGTTAATATATCCAGCACAAGAGGAGTGATTGAAGGAAGATGAGCCAATGAAGTATACCGAATCCAGAGGAGGTGCCGTACCTCCCTGACTTTCTCAACCAATCAGCCTTAGAAACACAAGGGAATGACACGACAGACAATTAAAGGCCAATACGAGGATGATGAGAATGATGGTGAAGATGATGATTGGAGCCCACGAGGGGGGGCACCTCTTCCTGAATATAACCACTGAAGATGTAGATGAGTGTCTCACCGGCTTCCGGGCCGAGTGCAACAGACTAGCACGAGCTGAAGACGCAGCTCCACCAATCTGCTCTTAATGTTACGCTCGTAAATCGTTACAAAAACGTCTGTACGTGTGCATATACATACATGCATATATGTATATATATATACATGTATTATATATATAGATGCTTTTTGTCATGAGATGAAAGTTTTTATTAAGTATTTATTGAAAAAACAACCAACTCCTTTTACCTTGTTCTCCCTTCCTAAGTCTTCTTAAACCTATCTTCCTCCCCCCTCCCTATTTCCAGCCAATGGGCAAGCTGCTTTGAATGTTGGGAGAATACTGTGGTAATAATGTATAATTTTGTGTTTTTTGTTTGTTATTACTTTACTCAAAGGATGTGACACTAGCCTAGCACCTCCCATAGCCTTGTAGCCCCATCTGACCCAAACTAACAACCTTAGCAGTGGTCTTGTCTGCGGCACTCTCCCTCCACTATCCTTATGGGCAATCCCAGTCTTAAATGCTGCTGATAGTTTGTAATGCTACGTTTGTCACACTAGCTTTTCCCCCTTTCACTTTCTGTCAGTCCAGCGACAGATCTCAAGTCTTTTTTGTTGTGCCTTTGTTTGTAAACCAGGCATTGCACGGGGGGGTTGAATATAGTTACAGATACACATAGCAGAGACCTGTCGGACAAGTTGTACCATCTAATAATGGCAGTGTTTACAGCCCGCACACCAAAATAACTTGTGCTAACAAGAACCAGCTTGGGTCAATGAGAATGACTTCCTGCAGAAGTCAGCTAGCGTGTCAAAAAAAACTAAAAAAGTAAAGAAACGTGAAAATCGCAGAATTCTGGCTCCGATATCCTTTGAATGTTGTTACAATAGCATCGTATATAGCAGGGTTCCTGTATACATTGTAATTATGCATTCTGAAGTATGGAAACTGATACACGTGATGCACGCTTAGAGTACATACACAGACACAATACACATCAAACACTATCGCTGGTGTTATATGAGTACAGCACCTGTGCCTACATGGATGCCATACCGTGTGCTACCCTGTTTCAGGGTTTTAATATATATCCCTTGATTCTCAGAAGGGTTTTATGTTGAAAAGATATTTTTATGCTTTTAATAATATCCTGTAATCATGTTTTTGTTTTTACACCATGGCCTTTTATTGTTTTGTTTCATTCTATCTAAACTGTAAATTATACATTATATAAAGAGTTTCATTTAAAGATTTACATGGACCTATAATTATTGTAATTATTGAGAGATGTAGCCTTTATTAAAGTTTTATATTTTTCAAATGAAAGCAGTTGTGTGTGAATTGTCTCTTTCATGATACATAATTACTTCACCCATCTCCTCTTGTGTCAACATGATATTGTTACATATTATAGACAATATTATGCAACAAGCCTCCAAGCATTAGTAAGAGATTACCTTTTGGCCATACAATGTTGGAGGATCGGTCAGGGAAACCAGGTAAATTATCATTGTTTTACGATTGTAATTGTGCAAATAAGAAAAAAGTGTAATTCCCATATTGAGCACTTTATTTAACCATGTGTTAAACGCCAAGCCTCCATTTGTCCTGCTGGCCTACTGTTTTTTGACGCATGATTTATATAGGCAAGTCACCTACATAATTCTTATGAGAGCCCTTTAGTACATATTGTGTTGTTTTACATAAATCAACATTTTCCTAATATGTATGAACGAATTATTCTCTCATTCAATGTCTTTTCTAGTTTTTCTTCTCGCTCTAATGTATATATCTGTTTTTTAAAGACACTGAACCCGGCATCCAGCACCTTACTATATCATTCAAAGAATGTGATATACCCTCAGGCATGGCACTGTTTAATGTGTGAAATGTGATAACTTAATACAAATAATTCTAGGGGGGAAAAAACATATCTTATATCAGTCTTGAGTCCTATAAACCTATCGGTCTTTTAGACCAAAATTTGCAGATATACACAGGTTCTCTAAATGCAGGTACACCTGCGGACAAAGGTAATTAACGTCTCTCCCATTGCCAGAAGAGAAGGTGCCTTTAGTTGTTCTTCTTTTCTTGTGTTTCATGTTCAATATTACGGATGGACTGACATCTCTCTCAACTCGCTGTCTGTAAAATAAGCATGTTCGCCCATGTAACACATTTCTATCAATGCCGAACCTTGAGTCAATAAAAACCTGTGTCTACTACAGATTTGTTCAACACTGGGCTGAGTGGTGAAGGAAAAAGGATTACATACGAAAACATATCATAAAGCAAATGTATTTATAGTAGAAATCCACGAAGAGACATCAGTATCAGCTCCACTAGAAAAAAAACGACAGTAGATACTACAATCTACTTTAGAAAAAAGTTACAGTCTCGTGGCGACTGACAGAAGAGTAGTAAACGTCTATGGAACCTGTTGTTAAATACTCACAAGAATTATTTTTGACAGCTACCTGCCTTTTCTCTAACCTTCATGTCTTCCTCAGTAATGAGCAACATGAAATGTTGTTAGCGGTGTCACCAATAAAGAAGTACAGTTGAGTAGTGCTGTGATCACACCACAATGCAGACGGAAGATGGAGAGGTCACTTTTCATTCAAACCACATGATTAATAAAAAACAGTCTGCATTGTGGGACGGTACGAAAACCTGAAAAAAAAGACCCTGTACTTGAAAAAAATTTAACATTCAATGTGAGCAATTAATTCACTGTGTAAACAGTAATCACTTAAAGCCTGTAACCTTTGATATATTACAGCCCCTCTGTGGTTAAATGTGCGGGTTCTGTATTCAACACTTAAATGGGAGACATTAAGCATGGAAATGGGGGCATGGGCTAATTGGTCCTATAAAGAGCAACAAGGACCGTCGTACTCTGTGACAGTCAACACATTAATGAAGCATCCTGCATCCCCTATCAGAGGGCCTTGCAATGTTTGCCTCAATTATCTGGCTTTATTTGAGTGGTGGGGGAAAACGATCGTTAAATACTAGGAAATCATTCTGTGGTGGGAAGCGCTGTGATGTCTTTCAGTTCAAACTGTTGACTAAAAAAAGGAGACTTGCAATTGGTAAAAAGAAGAGGTATCCATCTCAGAAGCTTTCACTTCTCCCCAAAAAATCTGATTCCTATCTACCCTGATAGTTGTTCCTGGAAATATGGCAAAAAAAATAAATAAGAAAAACAGACGAGCCGCCAAAGCTCATCACATCTATGAGATACTGTGTTTTTTTGCCCGTTTCTTCAAGCAAATATAAATTACTTTTTTGACACAAAAAAGAGGTATTTTTTACACCACAAATAGGAGTTTGATTACCCTGAATCTTTTCATCAAGTGAACAGAGAGGTGAAACTTCGACACTTTACTACAACATAATACAAACTCCCCAAACCTTATTATCCTCCCCTTCATGGTCCTAACTTCACAATGACGAGGGTTTAATCAAGCTGAACCAGCTAGTTACTGTTGAATCCCTGTAACGGGGCAGGTGTAACCCTCCACCCTTCTACCCCCCTCCGCCCTGCCTCCCTCCCTCTCTATTTTTACAGCCTCTTGGGGCTTGGGCTTTGAAGGGAAACCTATCCAGGAAAATTGCTTGCATTTTTCCCAACCAAAGTGTTGATAGATGGACATTGACCATCGCATTCCCCCTCCTGCACATCAGGAGCACACCACCTATCTTCTCTCCGGCATTCCAGTTCTATTAGGTGCTTTGTTGAAGTGCATCGCAGGTTACACATATGTTCTGAAGTTCCTTGTTTTCACGGAAACCCGACTTCCATTTGGCGGCTCTGACTCCTTTGACTTAGATATTAATTTGAAGCACAGAATTTTTCACGGTGTCTTTCCATCAGCAGGGAAACATTAAGTGATGTAACTTTGATTTAACTGGCAGCTTTGCTTTCCTGCGCTCTGTACGTCTATATGTCCTAAACTCCGCTACCTTCATCCCTGTCTTTTCTCCAAAATATGGCATTCACTTCTCCTTGCATTGTGGTAATTGGCATAGCATGGTTGATGCTATTGTAAACATGGCTGTTTGAGACTGGTATAAAGAGGCACCACTCACTCCCCGGGCTAAGCTAGTGTGCGAGGCAGGCTGGGGCTGCTGCCTATTGTGCTGGTGAAGCCTTTGTAGATTTGTGCAGTGGGCCCCTTTTAATCGCCTTCTCATACTAGGCCTGCCGACTCGCTTTGCATATTTAATTGCCAGGTAAAATCATTTTGTCGACAATCCGTTTAATTATTTGATTGTACAGTAACCGTAGAGAGTGAGCGAAGGGAAGAGGAAGGGATAAAGGGGGATAGAGGGAAGGAGAGAGACAGAGCGAGAGCAGCAGGCAGCGGAGAAAGAAAGAGGTCTGTTGCCAGAATAGACATCAAAGCCGTGCCTTGATGTTGATGTTGAATGGGCATTAATGGTTTCTGAAGGCAAGAGATTGCACAGGGAAAAAAAAGAAAGACGAGAAAGGAAAAAAAAATAAACCCTTCTTTTTCTCTGACAATCCCGCCAGCAATCTCAGTAAATGCATAAACATTGGGATCCCGGTGCCCGATAGAATGGTTGAACAGAGACCAGGAGAGTGAGAGTTGAATTGTTCACTTTCATTTCCTGTAATGACAGAAGAATGAGTAATGTAGAAGATGGGTCAAATGGACTGACTGGAGGTTTGCAGAGATCAGGAGGCCATTATCTATACTGCTTACCCTCTGAGGAGTGCAGGGGGCGTGGAGCCAATCTAAACTGACACTGGGCAAGAGGCAGAGCTTACCCTGGACAGGTCGCCAGTCTATGACAGGGCTGACAATAGACAAATCCATGCAGGCAAGGGCAACTCTACACAGAAAGGCCCCTGCTGACCAGCAGGATGAAACCATGGAACCGTCTTGATGACTTGTGAGGTAACAAATCTACCCATTGCTCAAACGTACCATCGTATCATCTAGCCACATTAAAAGCTAAGGTTAAATTAAGTTTCAAAACAGTAACAGTTAAAGCTAGGGTTGGTATTCCTGGAAAAGCTACAAAAAGCAGGCTACCAAAAATGGAACTAATACTTCCCACCTCCTAGACCATTTATCAAAGTTATATGCCCCTAAAACACTATACTCACAACTACTATGACTATCATTTTGCAGCGAATCCTCTCAGCAGGTCTTGTGCAGAATTCTAAATTCTGATCTAAATGTTGGATGGATGCTTATAAACCTTGCTCTTTTACACAAGTTATTCATAGCAGGTTGCAAAGTCCATGCTTGACTAAGCTCACATCCTCCCATATTTTTGGTCAAAAAGATACAAATGTGAGACAGTACAAGAATGGCCATAGTAAGATCCATCAACCTGCATTGATTGATTTTTTGGCCACTGGTGCAAAAACAAAAGGCTGTGAACACAATATTGACACATCATCACCTCATAAGGTTGATGTGCTGCACATGGCTAGAAATTTGCCTTGATGGGTAGATGAATTTTCACTGTTTTACTAATCCTTCTTTCTCTTTTCTGGCCTGTATAAAAAAGTAAAGTGCATTTTACCACGTCTGTCCCCCCTCTGCGATGCTTCTGAATAGCAGGTATCGCACATTAGACACGTGATACTGAGAGGAGAATAAGTCAGGGTACAGCATCCAAGACCTGATAAAGAAGACAACAGAATCAGAACAGGCATTGGTGTTCTGACATGTAGCTGCTGGCTACACTGCCTTGATAAGTGAATCACTCACCTTCCTGAAGCCCCTTTTCCACTGGTCAAGCAACCACTGATATCTGGCTTTTGTCTGCAATGTCAGCGTTATGATGCAAATTGAACTTCCGGGCGTGGGCACGCCAATAACACCTTTGTGTATCTATCATTATTCTGCAAAATGCAGTAGAGAGATTCTGGCTCATTTGTGCCGTTGAGAAACGGAAGGTCAAACTCCTCTATTGGCAATTGGAAAAGGGATCAATGGTCTCTGTTTTGGGGCTGGATCCATGTTTAAAGAACCTGCATATATCTACTAATTTGGGTCTTAAGAAGTATTAGAATATGAAAAATGGACAATGCATTGCATTTAATCCTTCACTGCTACACTTGATCAATCAATCAATCAAATTTTATTTGTATAGCCCATATTCACAAATTACATTCATCTCATAGGGCTTTAACAGGGTGTGGCATCCTCTGTCCTTAACCCTCAGCAAGAGTGAGGAAAAACTACTAAAAACCCTTTTAACAGGGTAAAAATAAGTAGAAACCTCAGAGAGAGCCACATGTGAGGGATCCCTCTCCCAGGACGGACAGAAGTGCAATAGATGCCACGTGTAAAAACATTCATCATTAAAGTCTTTAGCGGCATTGATGCAGTCCCGCTGCAATCACAGTCCATGGTCAGCAACCAGCAGAACCACGATCCACCATCCAGACCAGAGGCCACTCCAGTCCTCAGTCACCGTCCACCGCCGCCCACCAGGACCCACCACGAGCCATCGCCGCGGCCCTGGTCCACCTCCTTTACCCAGTGCCAACGCGACACAGGGTCCGCCACCAGCACCACGATCAGCCCACACTACACAGAATCCGCCACACTGGGTCCACCACTGCGACCCCCGATGCGCGATGCACAAACAGCAATCCATGGTGCGGCCACAGAGGCCCTGGATCTGCGGGTGTTAAAGCAAAGGGACCCCGGGGAAGGGGGTTGATGACATTTTGCACAACAAATAATAGGTTATACAACTACATAGTCAAACATATTAGATATATTTTCATCAATATTTACTCTCAAAGTTAAAAAGTTATATAATTGAATAAAACAAAAGTCAATTCAAATCTTAATTTAATTCTCTAGCATCAGCAACCATACAGAATCAAATATCATTTATACAATGGAAACTAGTTAGATTTAAGTATCAAGAAAACAAACAAAGTGCAATATGAGAATAATTTGAATAATACTGGATATGATGCTGCATTTTGATTCATGAATTGAAAAGTGGATGTTGTCCTTTCGCCTGTCACCAAAACACCCAAATTCCGTTTTGGGTTTCATGATGTGTGTGGTGGGGTTTTGGCATTTGCGTGTGAACAGTCCAAGCTAGAGGCTTTAACTGCAGCTCACCTCTGAAACTCATCCGAAACCACCTTGATCCTCTTTCGGCTGGCACTGCTGGAGATCTCTCTCACTCTCTCTTTCTGTCTTTGCATCCCCCCACCCAAGCCCCAACTCTCTCACTTTCTTCGTGTTGTCTGTTTGTCTGTCTCACACACCCCCTTCTCTTGTGTTGTCGAAGTTTACTTATCTTTCCAGCTTTCCTGAACTATCTTGTCTCTCTGTCATTCTGTTGTGAGGGTAGTGTGTATGTGGGTGTGAGGGTGTTGAGGTGATATCTGCTATCTGGAGGGAATATCTACATTCAACATAACCTTGACAAACATGTACGCCTGTTGAGAGAGTTCATAACTCTGCTCCTTTTACTGGCATTACCAAAACAAAATCTGGCTTTCTAAAAAGACGTACATAAGACACCAGGTTAAAAACAGATAGATAGAAATTATTATTGGAAATCATTTAAATTTCCTAATGTATGAATGATACATTTATAGCCAAATAACAAACAAATGCTCAGTGATAATCCAACATGTAACTGCAAACAAAAAGGGAAATTTACAAGAACACACCGAGGGCTGGAAGTCATCTGTCAGCAAGATGGATATGCCAGATACTAGTGAGTTGTGCATCACTAGGGCCTGCTTTGTCCTCTGTTAATTGTTGGTCTATGGTAACAGCAAAATATGAAAGAAATTGGCCGTTTAGAAATTAGGGCTGTGAAAAAAACCTGTAATCAAATTAATTACAGGTTTCTATGGATTAATCATGATTAATCACATTACTGATTTTCTCTGTATATTTTTGTGGAAAAAGATTTATGACAAAAGACAGATATATACATTTATCATGTTTCCTTTTTTTATTTGTAAATAAACAAAACAATGGTGCTGCAACTCAGCAGTTCTTTAGCAGTTCACTTTGCTATTCCATATGGAACATTAATATAATCTTCATCCTAAACAGAATTCGGGCTTCTTATGGTTGAATAAATATTTTTTATTTTCTTTTTAAATCAAACCATTGTTTTTATATTATGGTTGAACATTTTTCTATTTTTTGTCAAACAACCATTCACCACACCATGGCACAATATAATGCCTCTAAAGGCCCTCTTAGCTAGTCTTCCTTTAGCCAGTTGGTGAGGCAAACTAACTTGTTCACATTCTCTGACAGTAAAGCTGACCGCTTCTTTTGCACAATGTGTCCTGCGAGTGAGTCTGGTTTGGCGGATTCCCCTTGAACGCCCCTCGCCAACCAACGCATGCTCCGTGTTGAGGTGGAACTTTAAGCGGCTTTGCTCCGGTGAAACAATAACGTCTTCCCACAGAGTGTGCATATCACTTTGGTTTTATTGAATGTTCCATCTTTGTTTTTTTGGAGCACGATCTTCCCAATCCAGAAGGTGATGTGTGTTTGTTTGAATAGCAGCTGCCGTCTGAGTGACTGCATTAGAGCGGTGACTAGTGCAGATTGGGCGGAAATGTGCGTATATTGGAAGGTCCTTCTGCGCATGCGTTAAATGAGTTAAAATAAATTAACGAATTAATCCTGTAATTTAATCATAACGCGTTAAAGCAGTTTGACCAAACAAAACCTGTCTCTATTTAAAGATGTCTCTCAGAAAACCTCAATTTGATTTTAGTTTTTGTCCATGTCACAGATAATGCTGATTATATTATGACAATGACAGTTCTTTGACTACCTTCGTAATAAATTACCAGCAAGGACTCAAAAACAGCATTCAGTAGCTTTTTGTCCCTCTATGCAATGGTTTTAAGAGAGCTCTTTTTGAACTTTTCTTTCTTTATTTTGGGAGTATCCATCCATCTTTTAGGCTTTCTCTCTACCTCTGCCAACTTGGTGTCAGATGTGGATAGGCATTGTCTATTTTGTCTAACGACCCCCTGTCAGGTCTCAAACCACCCCCAAGGGAAGCCTGTGTTCTTTGGGTTAGACAGAGCTCTGGGCCCAAACCACTGTCAACAACGGGAACAATTTGGCTGGCAAGGGCCATATTTAAAGATTGGTGAACCACGGCTCCATTTAGCAGTCCTCTTTCGTCAGTAAAAACCACAGGACGGTATCTTTCTCAGATCTCAAGAGGCGAAAAAGAGATAGGATTATGCCATGCAGCCCAAAGTTGGTCTATGCTGACCACCACTCGGACCGCCAATGTTTAGAACTCAAGAAATGCCAAATGATCCGAAAACACAAGTTTGTCATGGCACGCAACTTTGCCCACATTCCTCAGTGACCCATCGGAATGCAGTCCCTCGAAAGGCTTCGCCTGTGGCCTCAGTTCGAAGGGTGTGTGTGGTATATTTTGAATCCGTCAGACTCTTGTCTTTTCTTGTACCATCCTGAATGTTGGGAGCGGCAATTCTAAAAATGCAAAGCTTAAGGCTTTGTGTTTTTTTCTTCACATGAATGTTTCAACCGAACACTCTTTGGGCCATTGCACGTATACAAAATATGTTAATCTGTCAAGATATAGCAACCAGAAGTCTCGTTAACACACTGGCCCACATTACATTGTGGGCCACTTGGTCTACAAACAGAGCAATCAGTTTGGGGTCAGAAAAGGCTTTGAAGCCAAACATACTCCCATCATGTAGTTATATCTGGGGCAGATGAGACAAAAATTGTTTTTCATAGATAAAATACGGCAAATGTCTGCACAAATGGGTCCGAAGTTTCCCTTTCACAAATGAGTTACGCAGGGTGAGATTCTCTTCTCAGACACCTTCACAATAACTCAGAAATCTCTGGAGTGTTTAGGAAAGAAGTGAGGCAGCGGGCGATGCAAGACGTAACACAAATACTGCTGCAACGATCACATTTTTGTTTACAGCACATCCGCTTCGACCATTATCACCAATAACTCTTACATCTACATCTGTGTTTTGTACTCTGTCGCCTGTTAGAAACGTCAACAACAATCACACACAGCAGTGTTCTCACATCGACTCCTTCAGACATTCTCTGAAGTTTTTATAAGGGTACCGGCAGTAAAAACTCCTGAGACAGACCAGAGGCTATCACTCAGACATTTGTGAGCTCACATCAACATGTCCGGAGATTATCTGGAGTTCATGTCTGAAAGTAACTCAATAAACTAGATTTACACTGAAAGTTGAATAGTTGGAAGATGGAAATGCACAGTAGAAAAGGATTGTTTCTGGTTGCCTCTCTGCGCATGAATCAGAATCAGAATCAGAATTATTTTTATTGCCATGTACATTTGCACATACAGGAAATTGCCTTGGTGTGGTTGGTTAGGCAGGAAGCAGTTGCTTTTGAAACTGCTACTAGAAGTGCAATAGCTAACTTAAAAAAAGACTGGGATCAAGGTAGAACACACTTCCAATTCAAGCATCAGGATGACAAAACAATTCAGATAAAGGGACATTCAGATTTTGGCTGTTTTGTTTGTTCTTTCTTTTGTTTGGTTTGGATATAGGCTACGACATGGAGCAGGCTGTGTTTTACTTTTAGTTTTACTATCAACTTATTATCAATTCAGCTAAACTTGAATCAACAACCTTATCGCAAAAGTGAACAATTAAATAGTTTCTGTTGCTGTAAACAAGTACACCCCCACGTTCTGGTGATGCAAATTAGTTCAAGATATCGATAAATTGCACAGCATAAAACAAACATTGATTATATTTACATAATTAAGATATGTTCAAACTTAAAATTAAGCCTATTCAGAAAGCAGTTCATGTTCCAAAAAAACCAACATAAACCACAAAGAACCTTCTGCAGCAACCAGACATTGTCAACAATGCATGTCTTGCTTGGGTGTGGCTGCCATGGACAATATTGAACTGAGTGCTTTTTTAGAAACAGGGGAATTTCTCTGTGCTTTTATCCAAAGACAGGCCTGGTGCTTCAGTGTTGTGCCTCACACATACCTTCAGGTCCGCAGTCCATTCCCCAGACGGCTGTGGGAACAGCGGTGAGGCCACTCTTGGTTTGGAGGCATCCCAGGAGCCACAGGGATAGAAAGTAGCCTCTGTCATGTGATGCGGTCATGTGACTCTCGCGGAACAGGAGTCCTGTGAAGAGGTTTAGGAAAAGAGGTAACAGAGGATTTTCATCAAGTAATTCAATATAATGATATATGAGGAATTCCAGTATGCATATGTATATGTCTTATTTCATGAAGCCATGAAGCATCAGTTTCCTATCTCATCTTTTGCCCTGCAGCAAAAAAATTATTAGTTTCCAAAACCATTTAGTGGCTAAAATGATCTAAACCATCCTTTATTTTTCTCAAAGACTTTCAACATCCAAAACAAGTTAAACCAAACCAAGAGTTTACACATGCCTAAATAGAACTCTTCAACCACCTGGGTTGTGTGTGTATGAGCCCTCAAGCCTGACTGTTTCCCATCATTGAGGCTCTCCTTTGCTGAGCTCGGGGCTTAGCCACCATTGTTTACCCACAAAGCTCAACACCTGTTAGAGATTGAGCTGTACACAACCCAGCTGCAAGCCATTTTCAATAACACCAAAGAAGATAACTCTCCCTGTTGCACAAACGATTAGGCTAATAGTCCATGATGATGGGAAGGGACTAAGTTGGATGAGAAGGTAAAAAGTTGTGGGCGAAAATGACATCAAACAGAGAATCTGTTTGTCTCTGACAAGCCAGTGGACAACCGCTCAATTCAGTCATTTCCCTTGTTTGTGTTCTTCATCTCACATGCCACTTACTGATGCGCCAACATGCACCCCCCTGGCACAACAAGATGCCACCATTGTGAGGAAATGGCTTTGCAGTCTGCAGGAGCCCACAGCAGTTCTGTTTATTTATTTTTTTCAACGGACTCCCTGTCGCCAGCTTGTCCCTCTTCTCCTTTACTTTTAACACACAAGCAATTAAGTCAGTTTCCCAATGCTGTGATCCCCTCCAACATTCTTTGTTCTTGTTTTTTGTTGTTTTCCTGTTCCTTAGGTTTTCTCCCTCTGTCTTGCGGGTTTCTTTCTTGGGTGAGGAGGTCGAGGCTGGGGGCGGAACAGAGGGAAGAAGAAAAACGAGGGAAAGGGAGGGGGGCTACATTTGCAGCTTTATGACTAACCACATGTGTTTCTGGGCCTTTGTATTTACATGTTTCTCATGGAAAAGAGGGTGGTGGAAGAGGATGACGGGAGAAGAAAGACATGCATATGGTTCTTGTTTGTGGAGTTAAATTCAGAATCGGACTGTTTGTTTCCTGTGACGAGCTAACGGAAATACGTTCTTGTAACCATCTTCACATTTGACTCCTCCCTAGGCAGTGGTGAGACTTTTCCTTGAAATTAGATATTTATATTAATATAAACAACATACTTTGTTTTCATGTACATATATATACTTCAGATAAAAATAAGAGCTACTTTCTCTTTTTTATAGTATAGTATAGAAGTTGAAGTTTCGGTTCTCTGAAGGACATTTTACTGAATTTGATTATTTTTGTTTGTATTATTATAAAGTCATATAAAGTCTCCCTCTTTCACATTCTCCATTGCTCTCTTTGTTCGAGGCTCAATGGAGCACACTCCCCTGCTCTAACTCTTTCACTCTGTATGCCTTGGCACTGGTCTCACCATTATAAGACCTCAACTAGAACCAAAACCAGGTACTCTGCTCCCCCTCTCTTCCTCTTCTGTCTCAGAGTTGTGCCAGCACCAACACTCATGAGCTGCTATTTGTCCATTTGCCTTGTAGCGGTGGCGGTGGGGGGCATTTCCTTCTGCTTTGCATACCTTTGGCATATAATCTGCATTATCGTCAAGGATGCTTGTAATTTCCACAGATTGTGGGAGGTAGAGGTTTCTTCGTGAAATAATTGAACCTGTGGGCCTGTTTTTTTATTGAACAGTGTCTCCATCCTTAGATACACTGACAATGTAAAATATCATCGTCCAGTGATTCCAGGTGTTATTGTTTGATTTGTGTAAAGTTAATTATCATGAAGTAATAGCAGTTTGAGGTGTGATTCAGATTTTTTGTGTACCCACCTTCCCTCATTCACTGTACTTCATCTGAAATTCTTGAGTTAATGATTTAACCCTCTGTGGGACTTTGTCATTTATACATGATGTTAAGGAACACCAACGTCGAAACAAAATGTTTGGGGAAATTAACACTTTTCAAACACTTCTACATATGTTGAAGATATGAATCCTTCAAAGTAGAAAAAAATTATGTGATGTATAACTTTTATAACACTTATTTATTAGATGTAATGTTATAAGGAAGCAAAGGACAAGGAGATTCACGCCTACATCCAAAAAATCAACCAGAATGGCTCTGTCCACTCGCTGGAAAGCAAAGGTAAATGTTTTTGTATTCATATAGCGGTTTTCTAGTCTTGATGACCACTCATAGCTTCTTACAGTACAGTTTGACATTCACCCATTCGCACACACATTCATACAGTGCATCTGTTAGCACATCTTTATTGTTCTTTGAGGGGTAATTCAGGGTTCAGCATCGTGCCCAAGGGCACTACTGCATGCAGATGTGGAAGACTGGGGATCGAACCTTGACAGTGACGCTAAAAACTCTTCAAAAGAGAGCTAGCACTCTAACAGGCGATGAATCTCACGATGTGAAATGAGACATGAGCCTAATACACTGAAGTTGCATAGGGTAAAATCAGTGTCTTCTGCCACTTCCTGGTTTTCCTGCTCTGTCTGCATGTCCTCAATTGGGTCCTTCTTCCTGACTGGGCGTGGCCTTTGGTTTCTTGATCTCCCCGCCAACACTCCTGAGTTTTATCGTTCAGACCTGAGGCCAAAGCCCTTCTGAGGTAAGCACCAGCCAACCAACATACTCCATAGCTGCTCCACCTTAACTTAACCTGGGGCTCTTTCAATCTCAAAACGTTTTGTACCATTTTGCTACGACAGGTTTGCTTGAAATGGTGTGCAATGGGCTTCAAGGTACATTTTCTTTCATTTAGTGGATTTGTGAAAGGTGTTCCCCAATCAGCACTGACATGTTTATAAACCCAGACATATTAAATTGCAGTGCACACAATGGGTTCTTAAGTTTTCTTAAAATGCAGTAGCTGCCGCTCGGTTGTTACATTAAATGTGGTTGTGATAAGACATGTTGGTCAAAAATATCATATGTCGCATGTTATATTTTTAAAGCATTTCAACATTTACGTTTGATTAACTCTTTACTATATTTTGTGTGGGCTGTACATAGCCCTGTTTTTGTCTTTGCCTGCTCCTAGCACCACTGCCCTTCTCAAACAATACTCTACCATGCCTCCATCACTGCTCGCTCCATTGTGGATCTCTTCCTGCAACAACATAGTGGTATGTGTGTATTTTTATGTTGTATTTTCTCTTGCTCATTTGATCAAACAATACATATGGTCATAAGGTCTGTACTCAGATGTATCTCTTTGAATTCAACAATCATTTTTGAAACAATGCCAGAGTCTCTGGATCTTTACACTGATAACATTTAGCCTCACCAATACCATTGAATCAGTATTACAGTTGCATGGATTATATTTGTTCAAATTTATAACAAAGAGGAATTCTAAAGCAAACATACTGTAGATAACATACTGGCTTAGTATATTGAAATGTTTGTGAGGCCAATACAACACCGTTTTACCCCTGCCGACATGATAAAAGATACTACATCTAGAAATTACCACTGATTCATGCTTAGTATTTCCTGTAATTTCCTAGCAAGTGAAAGTTCAAACCGTCTGCTCTAGCTCTCATGTAAATTGTATAGAGATAAGGGGTGTTTGCATGGATTATGAGAAGAAGCCTTTTTGTTGTTAAGTAGTTTAGCTAGCAAGTTTACTACTGGTACCTACTGTGTCTCTTTTTCTTTTACGCTTTGATTCTTTCTATTTGTTATATCTGCACAGTTAAATATCATTTTGTCAAATGCAGTGGTTTAACATTCCAACAAATCTGTTTGTGCAACCTAATAACTTTCAGTTGTTACATTTTTTTTTATAATAGGGACGATAATGTATAGATTTCCGCTCTGACACAAAACCTAATTATTACAATATGAAATTCTCTAAGTTTGTACAAGATGTTCGCTGACATGATTTTTGATATAGGGGCTCGGATTTGTGTAAAAATTATAGAACAATAGAACTATAAAGACATGTCAAAACTCAGCCAAACATCAAAGAGACATGTTCATTCAAAACAGTTCTGCACTAAATGAGTCACAGACCTCTTTCAGGAAGGATGGTCTGTGGTTCTACAAAATGGGACAGTGAAAAGGCAAACACATTGTTTATTCATGTGTTGATTCAGAGATCATTTTTGCCCCTTTTCTCACGTCTCCATTTTAAATGTTAAGCTACCTACTTTGAGCTGTGTCACAATGCACTGCCTGGAGAAAAAAAAAGACTTGTCACCGCTCTCGTGTTTAGCATTTGTTTTAGCTGTAAAACTCATTGGAATGACTTGTCTGGGGGTGTTGGGAGTGATTCAGAATATATGCCGTTAGCGGAGGTTGGAGGTCATGAGTGATGGCGGACATGTGCGAGCCAGGAAACAGAAAGAGAAAGATAGTCAACACTGCTTTATTTGCGTAGTGTAGGCTGAAACAAACACAGAGCTTATGCAAGCTTTTGATCTTGTGAACCATATAATCTTCTTGGTAAAAACAAGAAAATTAGGCCTCACTGCGGGGAGGGAGGAGGGGCAGAGCAGGCAAAGGCTCATGGGAAAAGATATTTAGTCTGAGATCGGGAGTTCCAAGCTATTAAATAAACTTTCCCCCCTCTGACTTAATTTAATACAGCTTAACACTGTTTCCCCTAAATGTTTAACCCTGAGGAACTCATAAGGATTGGTATTGGTGGAATTATTGTTCCCTCATCAAAGTACCAGAGCTGTAATTGTGCCCTTTGTAGTTTAATTGTCTTTATTCAATGGCAGGTCCTCATTACCAAAAACACTTAATCTAAAAAAATAGCAAGGCGCCAATAAATAGACATATGTTCATTTTCATTTTAGTTGGGGGGGGCTCATAATGATGGATTTGAAAATCTTCTTTTCATGCGAATATCCCATTGAGCAAGCTGATTTTCATAAGGTGGCCACATTACAAGACCCAATTTTGTTGACATTGCAATGGCAGCTAGCAGGAATGGGGGCAGCATGGGGTGGTTGGGTGTTAAAGTGATTAGTGGGCTCCTTCATAGATGAATTCTATTGCATTGGCCATAAGCTGCACATTTTCTCCATCACGTAGCTGCCTTGTAGGATGTGCGATTTTGGTACAGAGGTGAGTTAGCTTCCCTCCCAGGCCCTATGAAAAGCTTGTGCCCAAGAGCTATCCATTTGAACTTCCTTCTTGTGAGGACTTGAAACAGGCATCTTTGGGAGGCTGTTAGAAGTGCCCGGGCATAACTTCTTTACCTGATGTGATGTGAAGCTCTCTTTTGTTTGATGATTCCATACATAGATACAAACCAGTATCCTTGGCTGGATAGGAGTGAGAGAAGGAAAAGAGGGGGGAAGCGCAGATGGAAAAAGGGACAAGATTGACATTATAGCTGCAATACACCTGTTACCTGTTACAGAGCATGTTGTTGAGGTTCAGCTAAGAAATGAAGGCAAACATGATTTAGAGCTTTGATTTTGCAAACTTGTAATACAACATCTCTCACATATGTACACATATGAAAGAGTTAAGGCCGGCGCACGCTTCTGTGTTTTCAGGGTTAGACAAGCTCAAGAGTCCCTTGCGTGCCCCTTGCGTGCTTGCATACCCCTTCTTCTAGCTTGCGTGGCTACGCAAGCCTAACGCAGCCTGCAAGGCTGTGATTGGCCTGCTAACTACATCCTTTCCGTAGTCATATTTCCGGTTTCATGCCCCATAATACAGGTAGAAACCACGGAAAATTGAGAAGAACGAATATGGACCAAATAGAAGAGAGTTTGGCAGAAGAGATCCGAAAATAAGCTATCGTTAGGATGGCCCTCTCTACCAGTGTTCACTGTGTGTGTAGAACACGACTGGGAGAAGGTAAATAAATAGTCAACGATGACTGCCACACACAAAGAAAGCCACTCTAAGGTCGTCTTCAACAAAAAACTTTACTCCGCCTAGTGTTCTGGCGTTGAACTGCTTTGCAACACGCGCACCACTTAAAAAAAACAATAAATTAAAACGAGTCCGTCGTCACAACTGCGTGAAAAGCCACAGATGCAGTTGCAGAAGCATGCGCCGGTCTTTAGAGTCAGTAATCAGTCTTTCTGTCCACATTGGCCCTCAGACAATCATTTTCTAAAGCGATGACACTGTAAGAAATAGGACAAACATGCCAATCATTGTTATGTGCAGCGGGAAAAAAATACATTTTAGGCCAATGACAACACAAAGAAGAGTTGCTAAATGCCATAGTGGGTGTTCAGACCGAAGAAAGTTGTGCATTAGAGCAACACAGGAGACCGCTTTGCGGTTGTTAAAAGTACTTGAGAGACAAACAAATATGATCACGAAGTTCCGTCTGAGTGAATCTCCCTGAGTATATATGTACCAGGTTCAACTTTATTATCTCCATTTCAGCATTTATTGAGACCTCTGTGTTCTTATCCTACCATTTCTATGCTAAACATGGCCTGGGATTTTGTCCCCCATCTCTGAAGATGTGTATAGACAATAGTCTGTATATAAAAAAGACCACGCATCTTCCCTTTTACCCACTACTACGAACTGAAGTCCACTAATGGTGAATTGTTGTCTTTACATTATAGAGCCCTGTTAGCATGAGCTATTTTGCCATAAATAATGTATGTTTATTTATCTGTAATCAGACAAGAACGTAACCTTTAAATATCCATTCCTTGCATTAGATAGAAGGATGGAAAGCTCCCAATGAAAGTTTGATGTGCTCTGTCTCTCTCTCTCTCACCAGTAACAATTTGTGAATCCATACGTCTTGAGCTTCACCCAGCAGATACTGAGATGATATCACTACCAGATGTTTGGCGGATGCCTCAACCCTGAAAACCCACATTTCACAACACAATTCAATTGTTTGGCATTTTTCTGCATTGGTTGCTGTTAAACTAATATATCAAAGGTTTCCCAATCTAAGTCGTTTGCTTCTTGAAATACAGCCTTTGTCTGTGTGCTTTGTAAAAAAAAATATTTTCGAGAACAGAGGAAGTAGCCCCAGGATGACAGGCATCATGTTAAAATGGCCTAGTAGCAAAAATGTCACCAAAAAGCACATTCTGCAATACTTCTGATGCAGATCCTCCTTTTAACAAGTTCTCCTTTTAAGATCCTTTCATATCATAAAGGGAGAGAAAAGGGCAGAAGACAAAAGACAAAAGCACCCAAATGCAGAGACTTCACTTCTCCCTTGAAGATGTTAAAATTAGTGTCTTAAAAAAATCAAAGGCTCAACATTAAACACTGAAAGATGCTGGAAATGTCGACACTGCAGTGTTTTAGACAAAAGGACATAAGATGAGAGATACTTGCTACAGACTTTGGTGTCACTTCAAAGCTTTGACTTTAAGAAAGTGGGTTACTATAATACTGATAGGAGAATCTTTACCTGGCTTTGTTGACCTCATCTGGGGTTTCTGACAGTCCAGCCACAGATCCTGGGACCATGCCTTCACACCATGGGGTAAGGGGGGGTTGTGAGGGTCTGTGGGTTGAGGGGGCTAGGTTTGACGTATAACCCTGGAGGTCGTCTTTGGTCTCCTGCTCTGCGATGGCCTCTTTCTTCTCTTGTTATGCTCAGAAAAAGATGGCCGCCTTTGAACTCCACAGAAGCCATAGAAACGGCTGGAGTTCCTCCACTTTAGCGCTTGGCTGTCAGTGTCTGACTGGGCCATAGTGATGGGCCGGCATCATTAGAAGCCGGCGCACACAGGGCATGCATTGACACATTTGCTGACACAGGGTGTATAAACAAGGCCCTGTGGAAGTGTGTATGTGCGGTTGTGTTTGTTTTTCGGGGGGTACGGGGGTCATTTTAATTGGCTTGGCCTACGAACTTACGAGCAACAGAGAGCCTATGAGCAACAGTGACCTGATGTGTTTGGACAACTTAGAACTTGCTTTTTCATGTCTCAGATTCAAGACTTTGCTAACAAAAGAAAACTTTCACATCTCTTGTTGGTGTTACATGCTGAATCACGGACAACAACCTATGGAGGTACAATGAACTTCCTCATAGTTCACCAGGAGGTAATGGCTGCCAAAGGTAACAGATCAGAGGTGACCATCTGCTTTGTGGCATCATAATGACAAACAAAATTAATACATTAATTTACATAACTGTAACTGCTTGACATCTTCAGCCTAGTGTTCCCTCGCGAGCCCACTAAATCATGGAACCTTTCTCCTCCTATAATTTTTAGTAAAGACTTTAATTTTCCAGTCTCTGGAACTTCAAAGAACTGACGATTTGCAAGTCCACATCCCTCCAAGCGCTCCGTGAATCTCCATTCTTTCATTTCGACGGCCCCCTCAGTAAATATGTGCAATCGGCCCGCTTTTCAAACAGATTCGTTTCCCATGTATTTATTTTAAATGAATATTATTAGCTGGCCTGGCAAGAAAAGGTTCTTATGCTAATCCACAGAAATCGCAGGCATTTCCATTTAATGCCTACTTATAGGCCATTCTTTAACGACTATTTGCCTCACAGTCTTAGTAAATGAGCTCTGCACCCCAGACTCCTCTGCGCTCATAATTTCATCGGAAAGAAGAAGACATGAAGAACACCCCCCACACACACGCTCACACACCACACCCCCCCTTTTTACTTTGATCCCCGAATGTGTTTTTGAATCTGCTGGTTGTGTATTCGAACATCAATGGAGACGCGCTTGCAAGTGCTTGCTTTCATTATTTTTCACAGAGATAAAACGAAACAACAGAGGGATGGGAGGGGACAGAAGGGGGGAGGCAGGGAGGGAGGGAGAAGGCATGATGGGAGGAACCTAGCATCGCCAGAGAGACAATGTGTGTCAATGTGGAGTCACATCCTTATCAGATTGTGTGTCCTGCTTATTAAAACCACTGACCTCGCTGCCAACCCCGCTACAGCTCCTGCTCTCCTAACTGTAGCTCTCTGTTTTTCCGTACAACCTTATCTCCGGGCTCTCTGAGTGAAGACACAGAGACATCTGTGTCTGGATTTTTTCATACGAGGCCTCGCTGCAGCCTCCGCTCTCTATTTACCAAACAGGCTCACATTTTTGCTATTTTAACCTGGAAAATCCAAATTTTTGAGATCTTTGTGTGTGACCAGTCAAAAAAGAGATTGTGAAAAGTTTTTACTTTCACTTGAAGCCCTGCGTCCACCTCCAGTGTGGCATCCTGCACCGTGACTGTGGAAAATGGGGATTGAGGCATCCCACCAAGGTATAATGAGTGATGGGGCTTCTTTGATTCCTAGAAAGCTTTCATCTTCAGTCAAGGCCTCCACCGATAGACTGCACTTTCTCTCTTTCTGCTCTTCTTTGTCTCTTGCATTGATGTTTGATGTTGAAGACAGAAAAAAAGATCTTTTAATATGGTCCTCATTTGATTACCACTCTCCTCAATGCAATGCACACTTCGCATGCATCTTTTGTCTTTGTATTCATGGATTCATAATTGGGATACCGTCACTGAACCACGTGAACCAATTTAGCTTGTTTTGAGTGTGTGTTACAAAGATAGCAAGGCAACCTTTTTGCACATGCAACAGCTCAAAATCATTATTGTCAAAGCTCATAACAACCCTCTGAGAGAGACTTTTCGGGGGGGGCTTTAAGAGCACAGCAAGTCAGTTGGAGGCGAAAGAAAAGATTTCAAGATTTGTGGCGAGAAAGACAAAAAGTTGAAAGACAAACAACAAAGAAAAGCATTTGTTCTTTCTTTGCGCTTGCACCATCATTCTAGGGTTCTAATCTCTTATTGTTTCAGACCCAAACAGAGACAAAGGAGTCGCAGATCAAAACAAATGACTATCAAGCTATCAAACAAGCACCACCCTGCTATGATTCCAAACGCTGACTGTGGGAGAGCGAGAAGAGAGTCGGAGTCAGGCGGGTCGCATATTGTTTCCAGTCACTTTGATGCAGAACTTAAAACGCTGGCAAAATAAAAAATCAAACGTGTACCATGAAAGAAGGAGAGAGGGAAAGGAGAAGAGAGGGACAGGAGAAGAGAAAGAGGGGGCGATGGGAAACATGCTAACACTGTTTGCATATGTGCACTCGCCTTTGAATCATTAGTGGTCCAGCTGATAACTTTTATTAAGCCTGATCTGGAATTAAACTCATGGACCGGCGGTGCTTTGAAGCTACAACTGGCTCTTTTCCTGTTTGTGCTGTAAATGCAGGTTGTGGTGCAAAGATAAAGCACTTCTAAAGGATATTAAGACTTGAAAGTCCTTTGGCTATTCACTAGTACATATTTGATGTTGTTCCTTTGCTCCTTGGCTGAATTAGCATATCTCTTTCAAAGCACCCCCACCCCCCCCACTGACAAATATAATCCTCTGCCATTATGTGTTCATGAAAAGTCAAAAATGATAGAAGTACATTGTGTACGCCACTGACACATCAAAGTATGATAACATGATTAGCTATGATGACTCAAGTTTGTTTTCTCTCCTCCTCTCTCTCTGTTTCTCTCTCTCCCTCTCTCTCTTCATCACTGTAATCAGCACCCGTTTGCCCCCTTCTGCATTTCTGTCTCTTTCATTTCCGCGCAGAACAATTGCCAGTTGCAGTGGGGTAATACAACCTTTTGCCTCAGCTTGTTCACTCTCCATCTGCCTCTCTCCAGAAAATGTTATCACTGTCTAATTTTAGTTGCGATCATATCGTCGCTGAGTGTGACAGCTCTCTCTTATCCCACTCCTTTCTCTTCCCAAATCGAGTCGTGTGCATCGGGTGACAGGGCAGATGTGCCGCGCTCCTCTCGACGAGCGGCAGTCTGTAAGTTAAACTGCAAGGCACATTCCCTGCTTCATCAGAGTGCACACATCAAAACAAAAGGCAGTGACAGCCCCATTGTGATCTATTATTTAGCCCCCCACCGTATTTGATCACTAGCGCGTGCCATAGTGATGATCATGCAGATTAGGCCTGTATCTTCCAGCCGCTCATCTAAACTCCTTTGCTTTTATAGTTTGGATTTTCATTTTTGCTGCTCTTGCAAGTGCTGCAATGAGCCTAAGTGGTGATTTTTCAAGTGTGTCATGTTCCCAAAGGAAAGTTGAAACTTTAGGTAGCAATACATCGGTAATGAAATAAAAATGTAAATCTGCATTTGGAGCAGTAGTCAGGTATCAGGTTAAACAACATCTAATTTTGCACTGGTAGAAATACGACCTTCTTATGTTTTATATTAAATGCCTTGTTTCCCTGACAACTATTTTTTTAACAAAATCAAGCAGCCATTTGAAACTTGCTTGAGAGAGGTAAACAATCACAGTTTGCCGAGGAAATATGTTTTTTCACAGAAGATGATCTAGATGGATAATCTTTAATATCCCTAGAGTCTGTTTAGAATTTAGCAAAATTGCCTTTTTAAGAAAACACACCCTGGGAATATTCTACAAAATAGACTTAATTTGGAAACACTGCCTGTGTATTATTCAAACACTAAAAACAGTTTGAAGTTACATTTTAACCGTTCTGCAAAGACAAGGATGTTATTTCTTTCATTTCTTTCAGTTGCTGTTTTGTTTTGCTAAATGTAAATGAACCCTATTTATTTTTTTATCTAGCGATAAAGAGGTGATGTATCTGATGACAATATTTATTACATTTATTATTTCATTTATAATTATAGTCTTCAGTACTTAATTGTAAAGCAGCTGCAAACCTGACTCTTTGAAAAACATATATTTGCCAATGCCGTGTTTGTTGATGGTATTTTATAACAGGATCAACAAGAGCACCAAACAAGATTTTTATAAAGCCTTTTAATTTTATAAGACAACACTGGCATGTGAAATTTGTGGCAGTAATAAAAAGTATGGTGTGCATTATTTTGTTGTTGTAAATATCTCAGACCGTTTCTCCCCCTCACACCTGTTTATGTCTCCAGTCTTTACTTTGCTCTGTGTTCCTTTGGTTTATTCTACAGAGTCCTGATTAATGAGTCACTTGTTATTTAGACCCAAACTCTGACAGTAGAGTCTGTGAGTCATTTCACTTGCATCAATTTGAAAATAAACATATTTACTTTGAGCATAAGGTTAGCCTGATCCTTTGTTAGGAGGGAAAAAAATAAAACCTATGCAACTGAACATCTGAACTGTCAGCCATAAGTTGAAACTTCATATTTTCTCTTTCAGTCTGACTGAAGAAAACATGAGGTATAGCATTAGGTAAATTATTCCTGAGAGGGCTGAAGGGACACCAATCAGAGCTAATCTCGTTTGATTCCAAACAGGAACGCTGCTCCCTTTAACCTTAACCACTCAGCTGTGCAATTGTTCACTCAGTAGAGAGAGCAACTCTGTGTGTAATTAGCGGAAGACCTCTTTATGAATGGAATTAGCATCATCTTTGTCCGCTCACCAGGAGTATAAGCCTAATTATCCATCCGCATGTTCCAAGGGAGTCCATGCACAAGGCAGAGCAGGACAATTTCATTGTGGCCCTTCTGATGGCCCTGGTTTGGTCTGATGGTTTGTTGAGCTGGAAAACGTGCAGACTTTTGTCCAGAGAAACGAGGACAAACTCTTAACTGCTAATTGAAGTCTGACTGCAGATGGGGCTCGTTAATTTTCCACCACCAGGTCACGCCGTAACCTCCGGCATGGTCCTTTATATGGGTGTGTGTGCAATTGTATGTGTGTTTGCGTGCACTCAGTGTTTTGGGTGAGATCATTTCTGGGGCAGACGTGGGGGTGCCCAGAGATTAAAGTAACAACCCAGCGCTGGGTGCCTGCACAGTGCCCGGCCTCGCCGCTGATTAAAAATGCTAATGTGTTTCCTTTGTGCTTTGATGTGGGACGAACAATGGTGGCGGCGTTGGCGGGGGGGCGTTACCGTGAGACGATGTAATCCTTTATATGTCGCCATGCAGTGACACCCAGCTGAGCGCTGTGACAGTCCAAATCAATCATGTCACAGGGAGCCACCATGAGTCCGCCAGCTAACTATCCCCCCTACTCCTCAACTTCCAAGGCTGCGCAACTCTAATTAGCTTCCCCCTCTCAACATGATACAGAAGGAGGGAACCAAGAAAGATATGAAGAGAAAAAAACAGCATGAAGCTAAGGCGCTAAATACACAGTCAGGAACCAGATACATGAGCCACACTAAAATAACACATCAAGCCAACGCACAAACACGCATTTCTTTGGAAATCTTTCCTAGTGTGTGTGATGCACATGTTAGGCTGGTGGAAAGTAGTTTGTGCTCAAACAGAAGAAATGCTAATACTGGTTGTAAATGGTTGTATTTACTGTATTTGTCCTGCTGCTAACTGGCTGCACCAGAGACTGGTAATGGCTGCTGAACACCTGAGGGTTTTCCACTCTTAACCATTTTTTCCTTCTTGACTCCAGACATAATGACAGAACACACACTGGGGGATTTGGCCAGAACGTAAGGCCACTAACCTGCTGGTGGTAGAAATGACCTCACGGTGCAGATTGAAATCTGACAGAAACTCTTGTACCGCAGATGTTGTGTTTTCGGGTTTGCAGCGTGTGTGTGTGTGTGTGTGTGTGAAATCCACACCTTCACTGTGAGGCGGTACGTAGCTGTGTGCATCAGCTAAAATCTCTTTTGATGGACAATCCAGTCAGTGCTCTCTCTCTGCTTTCCAGGCAGTCTTGCGTACAATTAGTAAACCACTGACAAACATTAAAACTATTAAATAGTATACTTACAGTCTGTTGATCAGGTGTGTCTGGATTACAGTTCACATTGAAAAGTGTTTGAAAGTAGATTGGTTTGAATCAATGTAGACATCTCGAGGTAGTTCCACTTAGTGGCACCATAACTAGTAACCACAGATGCTTTGCTGTTATTATTGTACAATTCTCTGGTAGGCTTGGAGCACATGCACAGTTGGTGCCATTGTAGTATACTGGCCAAAATGATCATAGCCAACAAGTCTGCAAGGTTACTACAAGATGGTACAGAGCCGGCAAACAGAGTCTGTTGAATGCAGGGTATTCGACGCGAGAATACGTTGAACTTCTGATGCCATTTTTCCCAATAGGAAACATAACTTAATCAACTTAATAAAAATTGCCACATACGATAATGATAAAATTTGAAAATATAAGGTAAATATCCTGTGCCCAAACTTATGTAAAGCGTCCGTGGGTCTCTTGAAAGACGCTCCATAAATTTAAGCTATTATTATTATTATTATTATTATTATTATTATTACAAACTTTCACCACACACCTATTTAACAAAAACACCTAAAGCCTGTTTTTAGTTAAAGCTGTTTTTAGCCATGAACTCTAATGTCCCACAGACTTTCTCTAGAGTTTGCCTGTTATATATGAAGGACGCAGCAGGAGATTCTCTGGTTAGAGGTATTCACAACAACAAGAAAATCTGCAGAGCGTTCAGGTTAGGGGTGGCACAGCATGCAGGAGGCAGGACATAACGTATGAAGTCTGCTGCAGATATTGCATGTTTGACTTTAAAGCACATCGACATGGCATCAGCCAGTATTATTAGAGTCTCTTGAATCTTTATGTCTTTCTAAGTTGACATCCTCATCATTGTCTTCTACTTGTATGGCCAGGGATGGGCAAAGATACCTGCATTCAAATGTACTCTTCAAATAGGCACATTTTTTGGGTATAAAAATAAACTACAATATACATGTGGGCTATGGCAAACACCAGTGGTGTAAGGGATAAGAACTTGTTGTTTCGTGGCTTTGCAGCACAATGTTGTTCATGACAATAAGGCACAAAACATGTGTGCTAAACAATATTCTTGTACTTTAAAATAACATTGAACATCAACTTTTAAACGTAACGGACATATTTCTGACCTTGTTCTTTGGGTCTGGCTTCTTGCTGGATCATCAATTTTCTGTACCTCAATGTTCTGATCACAATAAGCCGGGACAAACTAACGAGGAGAAACAAATCACAGTCTGCATGCATCGATTTTCATTTTTATGAGAAAATATGAATCTATTTTCATAAAACCTATGAAATACGTATTTTAAAAGCATGTATCATAAATACTGCCCATCCCTGTATATGGCATCTCTTTTTCATCTTTAGATATTTGCATTATTTTGTTGTATTTTTCAGCAGCTGTATTCTCACATGTGCTAATTCGGACTTCATCCAGGAGAAACTCCGGAGAATATGTAGGATTTCAGGAGTTTATCTGCAGTTCAGTGCATGTCGGAAAGTGCTGGAGAAAATAGTCATCCTTGATTTTTTTTTCAAGTAGGACATTTTAGAGCTACATTGACATTTCTTCAGCTTTCCGTTTTCTCACTATATTTAAGAAGTCGTTAATAACAGCTACTTTTCCTTTGATTCATCACAGATTACATTCTAGAGTAACCACAGTCCTGTTCACCGAAAAGCTGTGCCTGCGAAATACTCTTTACAGTTATAGTCCACACAGACTCACTTTTCAGAGACTCACATCCTTCTATTGTGTCGTTCACTTTCAGAGTTTTGACCAAAATTTCCTGGCATGTTTACCATGTTTACTCTACTTTCATCACGCCACGTTCAGGATGTGACACTGCCGTGACTCTGTTTCAAGACATTTCCTCAGCTTGAAACCATCATCGTTGTCACACCCTGACGATCTGTCGCTCAGCTGCACGCGCACAAAGCTTGAAGATATTCTCTTCAGAGAGCTACGTGTATGGCTGTGTGTGTGTGTGTGTGTGTGTGTGTGTGTGTGTGTGTGTGTGTGTGTGTGTGTGTGTGTGTGTGTGTGTGTGTGTGTGTGTGTGAGAGACAGAAAAAGGGATGCTGGGATATGAAGTAGAGGGGCTTTTATCAGCTTCTGAGTTGGAAGTCTTTGAGAGCCTCCTCAGAAGCTCTGCATTTCTTCCATTGTTCTATTTCCATCCCTCGCTTCGCTCCTGTCACATGTAAAATTACAAAAGGCCCCTATACCCCCTCCCCCCCCCACCACCACCCATACCCCTCCTCTTCACTCATATTCCTTCCCCCCCATGTTCCTGCGTCTGAGAGGCATATAACCCACTTAGATTATTCTCAAAATACTTCACAGCTTTACAGTGTTACCACTGCAAATTGGGGTTCAGGCAAAAACATGGGACTGGAAAGCTGAGGTTGTGAACTCCTTTTACAAGCAGTCCTCCTAATTTAACCCAGTCATTCCCTCCTAGAGGAGATGATAACCCTCCCGTGTACTGTATTACTCTGTGCCACACGCTGTGTACACATGGCAACGGTGTTATGAGACCTTTTCTTGCCTCGTCCCGAATCCCTCCCTTCAACGCTGTTATTGTACATATATGTGAATATCACTGCGTCCATGATTTGAAAGATACACCTCACACAGTCACCGTCTAACCTAAGGGATGGGTGGAGAGATTCTACTCATCCCTCCGGCAAGATGGTGTGTTTACTGTATACGTCTCCTATCACAACCAGGGCTGACTTTGTCCTCTCTCACACATACATATACACACATACAAGCACACACCCACACTCAGATATCTGAGACCTTAAAAAGCCTGCCTTCAGGCCTGCACCCTTTAACAGGTGATGCCGTTGTGACATCTCGGCAACAAGACACAGAGCCCCTTTCCTTTTGCTCCCCTTATCTTCTCCATTATCTTGTCTTTACTCCTTGTCCTTTTTCCCCTCTTTTTTTTTGATTTCCCCCCCCATTCCATTCCCTCTTTTCTTTCCCTTGTGCCCCATCGTCTCTTCGTCTCTTCCCCCCGTCCTGCCCCGGGGTACGAAGTGACTTCAGGTTTCAGTGGCAGACACAGGAAAACGAGGATTAGTTGGCCATTTCCCTAAACATAAAGTGCAGCAGGTGCATTGGAAATCCCCCAGTCCGACTGTTGTGTAGCTAGGATCACCTTTGATTTTTGAGACGCATCGCCTGAGAGCACACACAACCAACCTGCGAGCCAGGGAATGCAAATAGAGTTATGTGTCTGTCACTGATACGTACTAAACACTAACTGTGCTTCACCAGTGGTGTGATAGCTGTAGAGTCCACCACTGCTCCACCCTCCCTCCTCCTCTGTTCACTAACCCAGCTGATCCTCTGTCCGATGTAATCAAATATGACACCAGCTTGCACAAACAACAACTTGGCAATGTTATCTGTGCCATTTTCCTCCCTTCACTCCCCCTCTTTTTCTCCCTTCCCCGGCTAGTTTTTTCTTTTTCACTCCTTCACCAGAGATAACGAGAGGTGATTTCAGTCGCTCCATATTCAGATGCTGCGTGAGAGAGCGTTCCTCTGCGTGTCAGCTGCGTGAGAGCGCGTGTGTGTGTGTATATGTGTGAGTGAGTGTGTGTGTAAGGTGAATAAAGGTATCATTGTTGGTTGCAGGTGTGTGCTTGTGCCAGGCAGGCTTCAGCGGAGGATCTGGAGAACAATGGCTCTCTGTTGGAGGACACACCTGAGTCAGGGAGGGGAGGTGAGAGGGCCCCGATCGCAGGAAGATTACACAAGAGCAAACTTCATTAAAACCAAGGGGGGCAAGGGGGATGGGGGGAAAAGGAGGAGAGGGAGAGATAAAATGGTGCAGGAACATGGAGGGAGTGTTTGGAGGATAGAGGAACGTGGAGGGAGAGGCAGAGGGACTAGATACCAGGAGTGGGGGGACTGCGGAAAGTGGAAAAAGAGGGTGGATTCCCAAAGTGTGCTGGATTGTGAATTAAACTAATGTAGGAGTATGCAGACGGAGATGTCAAGGTTACTTTGGATACACAGCAGGTGGGACTGACTGTGGAATGTAGCTCTAAGTGCAAGGCATCATGCGATAGGTGAGGATTCAAACTCCACCCTCAACATGATGACTTGTGCAGTACCCGTTCTAAACATGTCTGTTTCAACAGGTTGTTTGCTTGGCCAACCCTGACGCCAAACCACTGCAGCTGCACAAAGAGCTTTTCACCTTTTTCTTCAAAGTTCAGTGATCAATAATGACACGTTATGAGTCCCATCATCGGCTGCTACAGTGCGCTGGTTGCTACTTTAGTCAAAGTTTATTAATATTTAACGTATCATGTGTCTCATTCGCACCAAATTCAACACTGTACTTCCTCGGGCCCTTAGCAATACACATGCCAAGTTTGAAGTCGATCAGATATGTGATACTGTTTATCCTTTGAGGGAGCCAATCACAGCAGATATCAGAGGAGAGGCGGGGGTATACCCTGGACAGTTTGCAGGCATATCACAAGGCCAACATTAAGATACTAAGATTAAGATCCATTTATTTATCCCAAGCACATGCATAGACATGCACAGAAACACTCATGCAATATTAGGGAAATTTAACCTCTGCTTTTAACCCATCTGGTGCAGGACACACAGATCAGTGAGCACCCATGTACGGCGCCCAGGGAGCAAATGTTGGGGGAGTAAGGTGCCTTGCTCAGGGGCACTAGACAGGGTAGGGAGAATCCTCTTGGTTTTTGGACAGATCAATCCAGGTTTGTCTTTTGTTGTTTCTCCGTGGAGTCGAACCAGAGACGAACCAGAGACCAAGTTTCTGCCACTAGTCCAAACAACCATTCCCACTGACATTCACACCTGTGGTCTCCAATTAACTATTAACCTAACCCCAATGTGCACTGTGGAAGCAGGATATACAAACAAACAAACATACAAAAATATAATATAATACATATAACCCTCACAGACACAGAAAGACAGAAAGCTGAACTGGAATTCAAACCTTCCTGCTGTGTTGTGACAGTGCTAAACGCCGCCCAGTGGATACAATTAAGCAATTGAATCAATGTGATGGATTACAGCTGCGAGCGAGTCGGGTGTTTATAACGCTTCTAAATCTGGACAGATGCAACATTTTTAAAACAAAAATAAAACATATATCTCCTAGTAAAAACGCGGTGTCACACACGTAGAAGACACAAATGAAGATGTCAAGATGGTGTTGTCAACAAAATCACATGATCTTCGGCTATGCAATGGAGTTAAACCATCACTTGTGGTCTCTGTTTGCTGCCCCCCGGCTGCTCCACCTCTCCTCTGAAATAACGCAGATGATTTGTTGCTGAAAGCCAGACTAAGGGTAAAATCCAAAGCCAATTCTCCAGATTTTACCCGGAGTTCAAGTAACAAAAGGAAGTAGCAATATAATGCCATTCACCTGCATTACAAAGTAGATTAGAATCATTTGATTTAACTCAATGTGATTTAACATGATGCAAAAGAAAAACTAAACAAACAAGTCAGTATTGCACAGATGGTTTGATTTAATTTCTTTGGTTTACTTCATGTAATTGTTTCTCTAGTACTGCGACTCAGTGAGCATCTCCTTTATGCTGTTCTTCTTAGAACCATTTGGCTCTCTCACAAACAGGCCTTTTCACAAGGCCTTTGTACTGCAAAAGAAAAAACTCACACCAAAAAACAAATCAAACCAGGCCTGGAACTTTTCTTCACTAATGCAAATCTGTGAATTTCACCGTCCCTCATGTCTTCAGTGTATCGCTCTCTGATGGTCTCATTTACAATATATTAAACACAGGTAGGTAACTGTATGGATGAAACCCACCATTCTATCTATTAAGTGCAAATTACAGGAGAGACATGTTTTATACTGAGGCAGATGTACTGGTGATGTATAAACTGCTTTCAAACATGCACTGGACTTCACCTAACAATAAGCATCTATGTGAAAATTAAAAAGCTAAAGGTGATAAGTTGGGTTTGTTGATTTCATTTTGTAGGAATTATGTTCTGTTTGAGATCATGACATGTATCGGTCAAAGATTACTGCTAATGTGCTCAAATGTAACAGGACAAATATATGATGATGTGCTCCAGACGTGAAGACTGTTCAGTGTTGTTGGATTACAGACAATGATTAGAGGAAAGTTAGAAGGAATCTCATTCAGGGGCTCAGTAATTTATGACATGTTCCCCATAAAGTTGGATAAGAAGGAGGAGAAGTGGTGACAACATGACAAAAGGAAAATGCATTGAAAAACTTTGAGAGCAGTTTCGCTCCTCGTCTACCTACCTCCCTCCCGTGCAGGATGAACAATGTTTCTGTTCTCAACTCCTCAAACATGAAACGCAAATGGTATGTAAATGTCGTCTTTGATTCTGTTTAATGTTTCCGGGGTACAAGGTGCAAAGAATAAAAGAGTCTACTCCTCTCTGCCTATAAAGCGTTACGGTACACCTTTACAGGACAGTGGACCCCCTGCTGGGAGGATAATAGGAAGAAATTGTTTTGCTATGAGATGAAGCGATAAAGGGAAAAGTCTGAATTTTTTTCAAAGACTTTGCCACTCCTCTCCAGCACCCTGCACGCATTTCTCTCTGGAGTGCACGAAAGAGAAATTGTTGAGCACTAATTGAGTGATAGCTGATTGTTGAGGTGTTCATCTTTGATGTTGTTCCTCATTTTTTTCTTTGCAAGTAAATGAAACATCAAGAAAGTGACAGATGTGTTGTGAGGAATTAGGGTGAAGTTGGAGTTCGAATGAGGATGTGTTTGTCTGTGTGTATGCATATTATGTTAAAAGAAATATAGGCCTGTGCCAACAGCAGTGGTAAATATGATCCACAAAGTTTGTAATTGATACAGAAGTAAATAAAGATGAGGGGATTAGAAGAATAGAGATAGGCTGGGGACTGGGTGGACGGAGGGGATTATGACCACTGTCCCGCCTCCAAAGTCTCAAAAATGCTACATGACGAATTTCTGTGGAGCGTTGTTTAGCAGTTGTTGCTAGGTCTATTGTTGACACAGCGAATGTGTCTGTTGCATGTATGTTACCTCTGTGCGGTAGAGCAGCTACATGAGGTTGCTGGTATGATCACTGTATTTACTTTAATAAAAGTAGATTATGTACTCAACTAAATGCCAGGGCTCAATACTGTATGAAGCAGTGCATCTTCCAGTTTTGCAGTAACCCTAAAAAGCGTGTGGCTCACGCAAGCAGTGTGGCGACTCTTACCTGATTAGATGAGCCCTCGAATGAAATGCAAGACGTGTTCTAATGCACATGTGACAGTTTGCCCAGGTCTCAGCGCCATGTTGGCGGAATCGGAGTTGTCCATGCAGAGCAGAAATGCTCGCACATGAGTATGCCTTTCCACTCTTGGATACTGTTCTGTGCGCTTACAGAGTAAAAATGCTCCAGCAGGGCTATCGTCCCACGTCCATGAATTTTGAGACTAAATAAATACCATGTTGCTTATTCCACTGTCTGTGGCTAGTTGAGGAGATATTGTCGAGGCACAGCGGGAACAGGTCTGGATGGAGAGCAAAGGATACAGGATAAAAATGTTTTTTCATTGTGCTCGATTTAACTTCTTGTGCATAGTATTTCACCACAGTAAGGCTCCACCAGCTCAAGAATGAAACAGTGTCATGGGCCTGGTGCTAATATGTGTCGTGAGGGATCCGCTCCAAAGTGGACAACTCATCCTTTCACTCCTGGCGCTTGTGATCGGATATCACTTCCCGACTTTGAAAACTCAATCATCGTTTCTCTTTGCAAAGACCAAATTATATTTACAGTCAATCTGACTGTACCAATGTGTCATTATCAATGTGTTTGTGTATCCACAACGCTGGACTTGCTGTTTCCTGTTGTGTTTTGGAATTACTTACCTTTTGTGTCTTTTGCAAAAATGACTTCCTATCCTTGTCTCATTTCCCACTTCTGTCATTGTCTGCCTCGCCCTGATGTTTCTGGTGTTCCATCTGTGCCCAACTGTGCGTGCATTCCTTGTGAATTTAGTCTCTGTGCGTCTCTGTCAGATTGTCTGTGTATTCCTGCTCAGTTCTTTGGTGTTTTCTTTTGTTTCGAGTTACGTCCCTGAGTTTTGCCTGTTTTGCTGACTTACTTTGAAGTTTTATATTCCCTATCTAATGTCTTGGCTGCTATAATCAGCCAAAAAGAGACTCCTCTTTTGCTTTTGCACCTGCTGACCCTGTCCAATGTCTGCTCTTTGGATCCTGTGACTACACCATAACCCAACATGGGGTTCATGTTGGTTAAGCAAGCCAAAAAGCTATCAAAGAGTTAATTATTAAGATCTGAAACTAATCGTAAGCCAATGCAATAGAAGGAAGTTGTACACTATCAAATTTGATCCTTATCTGAACACAACGCAAAGACTTTCACAAAGACCGGAGAGGAGAGCACTGTAAACAACCCATTTGTAGAGTTTCAATCCATCAGCCGGCACAGGAAGGGTCCTACTTACTCTAAAGGAGGAAGTTGTTGTTATATCAGTGCAGAATTTTTTGTATTATTTAACTTTAATTCATATTTATTTTATTGTTCTTTTTATATGTCTTTATTCTTTTGTCTGCCTCATTCTGACCTGCCTGCTGCTGTTACAAGTGAATTTCCCCAGTGTGTGGATCAATAAAGTTTTATCGTATCTTATCTTATTTTTTATGAGGCTCTGGAGATTAATGCTAGGGTTGGTAATCCTGGAATGCATCATACAACATATGCAGCACACATCTCAGCCTCTCCTATCGGCCCCCTCATCAAAGCTACGCCTCCAAAACACACTGACATACTGACAACTGCTAGAAGCCAAGTTTTCAGTGACTTGCTTGTTTACGTCTGGCTATCGTCTCTGCTTCAGCAGTGTATGTATCTCCAGACTCCGGTCACGTGCAGTGACAGCACAGGCTGGCAGGTCGCTTAGTGACAGAAAGAAACAAGTAGCGTCTAATTTTATTTGGTCCCATTGAAATGTTTGGTCGTGTTATTATAGTCCTTCGAGGGCCCACAGAAACCACAATTTACTCTTTTTTACAGAAACTTTATTTAAATATGGCTATGGGGACGGAAGAGGATTTCAACAAATAAGATTAAAAGTGTATTCAGAAATAACCTACCAACCATACGTTTAGGGTCAGACTGAAAATTTACAACATATACTGTTTAGTACTTTTCAGGAGAGAGAGACTAATAGGAACATATTTCTTCTCTATACAGAAACATACAGAAAAGATTATATATAATCATATCAGCACAAAGAAAAAAAAGAACAATGTAAGTTAAAGCACATGCTTTTCAACATCATTTGAACATAAACTTGATCATAAATAACATTCTCTTGCATAGACATAAAAGGCTTTGCAAAAGACAGAAGTTTTGCCAGTTTAACGTCAGTGGTTTATCACAGCCTGTTTCCACACGAACTAAGACTGCATGTGACCAGACTGGCAGGCCTGATCCAGCTGGGCTTGACAGCAGAGCACAAATGAAAGAAAGGGATGGAGGGATGGAGTGGTGGAAGCTGGGAGGGAAGCGAGGAATGGACAGAAACACACACTGGAATCCTGCTGTTCACAGCAGCAGGTGCAGGGGAGTGTGGTGAGGGGTGGAGGGCTATTGAGGGGGGTTACAGGCGGGTTCTGTGGAAAGGAGAAAGAAAGCATGTGAAGGGGAGGGAGGGGTGTGGGTAACATATGCGCAGCATTCACTGAATCAACCCAGTGAACATAAACCAATGAGATGGAGACCCTGCATGGGTTCCAATAAACGGAATCACTGTTTGATTTTGTGATACCATGAGGCTTTTCATTATGATCCATTAAACTTGGGCGCGCTGATGACGCTCTGGGCTGGGAGCGGGAGTCAAGTCAACACGGGCAACAGCAGGAAGGCTCACACTGCGCTGTCTGCTGCCCGCTGTGTGAAAGTAAACAGCGGAGATAGCAGCGAGTGGCTGTCGATTGGCAAAGACACATCAAGGAATACCTTTTGAGTGGGTTGAAGATTTTGCAGAATTTTCAAAAAGCAAGACACAATTATTTCATGCTACTTGAAACATGCTATGCATTTGGCTGTAGCAGTCCCCTTCCTGTCTGTTTTCTGTCCTCTCTGCTGGGTGAGCGATTCAGATTATGGTCACTTTAAATCCTTTAAACATTGCTGTACATTCCACATTGAAACAACACACATTTGTTTCACATTTTTCTTACTGGTACAGTGGCAGTTTTCAACCTGCCTGTTTTGAATAGGCTGTGTTAATGCTACTTCAGAATTTTCCTTGTCATGAGTGAGTTCTCCTCAAACAGTTCTACAATATCCTGTTACTTTGGTTGTATTTTTGGGTTCTTGACGTTGTGTATAGAGCGTTTTTATAAACAGACTATGATGGAGAGTGAGGTTCGAAACTTTCCATTCATCCAACCTGGTTTATCTGCAATCAAGATGTTTTTGTCCATTTTTTTTCATAAAATGAAACTGAATTTGGTTTATTGCTTTCCACATGTTTGGTTTATATATACGTTTGAATGATTTACCTTACTGGTTAATTATTGTATACATTGCATATATAACTGTTGAGCATCTAAACAATGTCCAGACCCAAGTTCACAGCCTATCAAAATATAGGCTCTGCAATTCAGCTGGATATAAAGCACTAGAGCCACAAACCGAATGTTTCGATCAGACTGAAGACACACTGCCCCGCCTCCACTGACTGCTGCAGAGCGCTGGTCGCCTGTTTATTCCATTTCTATTAATATTGAACAATCTTTTGTTCAAATTGCACCGAACTTAACTCTGCACTTTTCTGGGACACTGAGAATACACTAAATGGTGCGTGTGGAGCCGAGAAGAATTAGCAGTTAACACGATTTGCGTTTTAGATTCAGACAGACAGACAGACAGACAGACAGACAGACAGACAGACACAAAAATGGATACAGTGCAAGTAAAGTAACCAGGGCAACCTTTTTCAACAGCTTTTTTTTGTTTTATTACACTGTAAAACAGGATAACTAACTGACTGAACCAGCATTAACATTTCCCCTGCAATCCCCTGAGTTAGCTGGGGCCCTAACAATGATTTTTGAAAAAAAAACACCCTAGAGTGGGGAAAATGGAGGTGTGAGGGTATCAAATTACAGTACGTCAGTCTCGAAGAGAAGCATCTTTCTTGAAGACTGGGCGTTGACAGACAGCAAGAGAACAGGCAAGGGAGGATAGCTGAAGATCTGTGCCTTTGATGAGACATAACAATATCCAAATCCCCGACTGACTCTTATTTAAGTTACTGAGGACTCTAAAAAAGGGAAGTTCTTCCAAAGTCGCTCAGAAGCTTGTGCGCTTTAGGTGTAGGGAGGGATTGGAGGGAGCAAGACGTAGAAGGGTGGGGGAAAGAAGTTAATGTTTATGCATTAGATTTTCAAAGCACTTTTTTTTCTGCAAGGAAATTCAGATTCAAAGGTGTATTTCTTGCAGGAAGATCTAAAGGATTCTTTCTCCCTCTCCCTGTTATTGCTTGAGTGACAAAGTCTCTCTGTAGCTTAGCCAGGACTTTGTATGCACATGGTAACTGAGCGTGAGTAGACCCTACATAGCTACAGAATATCCACCAAGGGGATTGAGTGATGTATAACTCTATACTTTATATATAATATTCTCTATGCCCAAGCTACATATTTGACATCAAAGAGAACAGTAACGCTAAAGTAACACCTTGGCTAGGCAATCTAATGCTACTGTTAACCTAAGTCAAGCACTCTGCCACCCACAAGAAATACCCCTGTGCCCAAAATGCAGTCAGAACTGTGCACACCCGCGCTCATCACTCCAAATTCAAACTCATTGGAGCGATATTAACTGAAACTTTTTCTAAGCGGATGTCTGAACTCGAAAACTTCAGAGGCAGAGCACTCTAGAAGAGCTGAAAGAGCGAAGATTACATCGGGAGGATGTGTGTATGTGCACGCTCGCGTCGGAGAGTTGCTGAGCACAGCACTCGTACATACAGTATGATTAAAAATTCAAATGAGTGCCTTTAGAATCGATGGAAGGCTTTGAGGCTCCATAATGAGGCTGATAGATGAAGTTTAAACATTCGGAGCCGCTGGAAGTGCCACCATGGAAAGGGGAGGGAGGCTAAGAAAAAGGGGAAGATTTGGCTTTGATGCAGGAATATCACCTTGGGCCATGGCTGGTCGGCTGGTGCCGGCTGGTATTGGGATCCTGAACGCTATCAGAATCTTTGCTACGTTCCCCAAGTACTTTCTCTAGCAGTCCCTCCCCGATAGTCTGGGACGACCTGGGAGGAATAAGGAGGTAGCGAAACAGACGAGAAAAAGAATGCAGAAAGAAAGCAGCACACAGTGGGAAAAAAGAGGGGATAAAAGAAGAATGGGGATGGAGGTAGAGGAGGGGGATATTGAGGGTCACAGAGAAATGTCGCCTATCACTTCTCTGTGTACACCTTTCAATCACAAAAACACTTGCACACACGCACAAACACACACAATAGGTCAAGTAGTGAGAAGTAGTGAGAGGAGCTTTGGTGTCAGGATCTGGGACAGGAGGAAGGAGGTATTAGTTCACATGCTACTGTGTGTGAGACCACATGTGGACACACACACACACACACACACACACACTGTTCTACTTCTATCTTTGGAAGCAGTGGGAGTCTAGTGCCACTTTGAACTTGCCTACCATTAAAAGCCTGACAGAGTTTTGAAGAGGCCCATTGAAAGGAAACCTGTGCATTTATGATGTAAATGTATTTTTTCCAACCCTTTCTTCTTCTCCCCCCCCCTTTTTTTTATTTTGACAGCCTTTGAAATTTGTCATATGCACATCCAATTTAACAGCCAGAAAAGACTTCTTTGGCCCCCTTTTTTCTTTTTTCGCTACAATCCATTTTCATATCAACTTGAAAGGAACTGGCTGAATATTTTTCCTTGACTCTCTTTAATGTGATCATCACTGTTTCAGTTGCTCAGCGTGTTGGAGTAATATTCTTTTAGTCTGGTAATTTTCTGTCAGGTTTACTCTCACAACCAGTTCTTCAAAGGTGAAAACAAGCAGTTTCAAAAAAAGGACAACAATATCTCTAGACCTTTTCTTTCACTTTAAACTGGTTGTCGTAACCTATTCTTCAATTTGTGACACAGGTCCCATTTAACTGCTCTGAACTGCTGGGTCAAACAGCATTTGAAAATAATTTTTGGTAGTTCTTTTAAAATTTGATTGTACAGGGTCAAATAGCATTTATCGTGTCCATTAAATGGCTTCATTATAGGTTAAAATCAGTGCGTGTCTGAAGGCAGCTCCAATAGCATATATTGCTTACCTAAAGTTTTTGCTGTGATGTACAGAGATAGCAGAATAAATTTTACATCTGAAATCTATCTCAAATATAGCGACACTAGATTCTATGTTCTAAGATGTATGATGACATGAACAATATTTATGAAAGTCTCAGAATGACATGAAGAAGTAACAGTTATTCCAGCAGTGAAGATAGGGAACACATAGTGTACATTGTGATGTATTAAACGTCACTGTCTGCACATTTCGATGGGCCAACTGTGGATTATAGTGTCAGTTACTGCAAAATTGCAACATAGTGTGAACTACAGTTGACTCCAGTTCAACAACCAACGTCGACCACAGAAAAGTCATCCTGACCACCTATGTTACACAAAGCGACGGTATGAATGGTCAAAAGCACGTCAGAGCATAATGTTTCATCCAGCTGCCAGGATAAATGGACGCTCTTTGACCAAAGTGAGTTCATGGGAAGATGGACTAATGGTAGTGAGAAATAAACTCATTTCTTTTTAGCGCATGTTCGGACTGTCTCAAAGCTTCCAGCTGGACACAGCAGTGGTTAACTGGGAGAGGATGGTTGAGGCGTGACAGAGTCGTACTAAGGATGGTGGGCCTCATGAGGGTGTGTTAAAGAGCGTTTGGGAGGGGGGCTAACGACAGCTGGAGGCCGGCAGCGTTTCGCTTGCTTTCCCACCTGTCAGTAAACCGCCTATATCCACACATACACCCACACAGGCACATTTGAACAACACACATGTTTAATATGAAGATATATGCAAGGTCAACTCAGTCACACACTTACGCATTAATTACATATAGTACAAAGGGCAACTCAGAAAGGCTTTCGTGTGTAGTGAGCCCCCTATGGCTCCTGCACAAACTGTTTGCATTATTTTATAGCGTTGTCGGCCTAATTTGATGTGATGATACTGAACAAAGGGTTTTATTCTGTTCTATAGAAAACTCCGGGATAGAGTAAATGTGACATCAAAATTTTAGAACAAAAGTCTGTTCCTAGAAATGATACCATCATCTCACCATGACTGATAGGTATCTTATATATCCATCAGCATCAAGACATCTGCAGTACATACTGGTTTTGTACAGCCAGGTCTGTATATAATACTATAGTGTGGCAACACTTTTAGACATGAGGTTCCCATTAGAGCTGATGCGCATCTTACTTCACTGAGGGGACCACCTACAGGTTGAGAAAGATACTTTGTGCTGTATCCTTCACTTATTCACTCACACACACCAGCATGCTGTGTTGTTGTGTGCCCATCCGTGGTGGCTGAGTCTTAATAAAGCCTAATCCCCGCCGTGCATCCTCTCTCTGTTCCCCAACTCCTGCTGGTCGACTGTCTCAAGAGTGTCGTAATTTACTGTCATGGAACTCCTCAAACCAGCCACCACACAGTGCACTGAGGGGGACCACAGACTTGGTAACACAGATCGCCGTCAAAAGAAAAAAAGAGGAAAAAACATTTTGGGGAAAGAAGAATGAAGTCTTAAAAAAATTATGGAGTAAGGGGGAGAAAACTGTTTTCTACTGACTCAAACACACCCAGCAGTTCGCCCAGCTTTGTTTAGATTTCCTCTTTTTTTTCAGAGGGGAGAAAAGGAAGGGAGGAAAAATTGCTTGGTGGTTGTCAACTGTTGAAGCTGCAGCCGCACCTGGCATCGTGCAACTAGTCTTTGATCACTTGTCGAGTGAAATTCCGCCACTGGATTAAAGTGAAGGTGGGGGCAACCAAGGGTGGAAGGACAAGAAAGAGTTATAAAGAAGGAAAACAGAGAGAGGACGACTTGTCTGAAATGTAGCCTGTGCGTCCTGTGCCTTTAATATTGCATTGCTGTAATTAAAATCAGCATGAATTGTTGTCTAAAGCTTACACTCTCTCTTCAGACCCTCACTGCACAAGTGCTATGTTTGGACTTGCATGAATGTCCCCTTTGCAATTACAGAACATCTCAATACCTTCATTTATTATTCTGTTTGTGTTTTATTTTTACTCATGCACATACTGGAGAGGTTAGTGGCTCTTACAAAAGTAAAGGGAAAAAGATGAGTATTTTAAAAAGAGGGGATCGAATCCAGATGATCGCCTCCGCTTGAAAATAATTTAAGACAGAACCTTTGTGTGTTTGTGTGTTTTAGGCACATGTATGTGGAAGAATGACTATTTGAGTCGGTGGGTGAAGTGTTTGAATCCACAAAACACTTTTGGGGCAGCTGATCATTGCAATCAAGGTAAATTTTGTACTCCTTGAAACGTAATAAAAAAAACAGAAAAAAAACTGCTTGTGTGGTGTCATCCATGTGTCCGTAAGCCCACCATTCCAATTTTGAATCGAAACGGCATCATTTACACCATATTTCTAGTCTTTGTCCTTTGATAGCCTCCTCAGAGGCGCGTTCACATACCCTCAGGCACACTGGAACACTGTACACACTCTCGCCCAAGGGCACGCGTTCGTGTGGCTGCGTCCGCTAGCATCGTCACTTCCCGTAGTGGACTTTTAGCCTTGAAACATTTTGTAAATTATACCATTTCAAGTCGATTACTGAATGTCGTGGCTTGCGGACATTTGGATGACACCACAAGAGCAGTAGTGTGGAATGTCTTCTGTGCTCAAACCTTCTTTGATTCTTCAAAGAGTTTTGACCATTTTGCCTTGAAGAGCAGGTTCTGTGTTATCATACTGTCCCCTCCCAGCTGCCTTCACTGTGACCTCCTCATAAGACACACAGTGTTGTCGACAGGTGACAATCCACACTGCTGTGTGAATGTAAAGCACCGGCCACTGTATAAGACCCTATTTCAAACATGCCAGGACATCCAAGCTAAACTGTTAGCGATGCCGAGTTAACACCTAGCGTGGGAGCCATGACAGAGCGCAATAGCTTTGAATGGTGGGAGCGACCTTGAGTGAAGTTCTAGGAATTCCTTCCACTTGACAGCTGGCTCTGACGTACGCCCTTGACTTAGCATGTGCTAATGCTGTCAGAGATGTTTGGGAAGAGAACTGTTGGCATGCTAATCTGCTCTATGTTTGCCACAAGGCTAAGCTGAGCTGTGCGTGGCATGTACAAGGAGGTGTTGACAGTAGTGCCACCAGTTGTTCAATCCTCCGCTGGGGTGGTACTTGTTGATGAAAGCGACTAGAAATTTCCCAGGTTGCTGCAGACAGAAACAAAACTAGATGAGTCGATGGTGCGAGGGGCGGTTGTCCCGCCAGCTGCTGTTGGAGATATCATGTACAATATTTCCAACAGAAGGGTTGGTGTATAACAGAAGTCTGATCCTTGTCCTCACAGAAATGTCATATAATTCACCCACACATAGCTGTTACTTGTTAACAACTAGTTCAATATGTTTGATATAAGTGACTTTGATGAATTACACATTTGATAGAAAAACCTAACACAGAGTGAACAAAGATAATAATATAATATTATTAACAATACATTTTATTTATACTGCACCTTTCATAGATTAAATGCAGCTCGAAGTGCTTTACAATATTAGGTGAGACAAGATAGCCCTAATAACTAAATGAGACCTTTCTCATTCACAATATACCAGTAAAGAAACTTTTCAGTCCAATGTCCAGACCCAATGTTGGGGCAATGACTTCCTGCAGCCCTCGGTTCAGCTTCCTGCTGAACAAACCCCTTCTGCTGAGCTGCGGGTGTAGAAGGGGGTGGGAGTACATATTATTCTTTCTTCCTCTCATCTAGTGTCCAACAGCACCACTGGAGAGAGATGAGCAGTGGTGGCTTGTGATAAAATGTATTGTGTGTGCGGGCTGAATCTGTTAATCGGTTCAGACCAAGCTCCTTTACCCTCTGTATTTCTTGTTGGGGTGTTTTTATGATCAGATTATCTTGCGTCTGGAGGAAGCTCTGCACCAACCAATTAAAGAGCAGCCTCAGGTCCCCTGGTTAACTTTCAGGACCCCCATTCACTTTCATATGGCCGGTGCCTGACACCAGGAAGTATAATCTATTCTGACAGAAATCAAACAAATGCAATTTGAAAACAACTTAAATTGGATGCTCACAGGTACTTATGGTCAACCAGGAGCATTGTTTGAGTAAAATTATTATTTTTATATTTATATAATTAAATTATGTTTAACATTTTTCTATTTTGTCTCAGGATGTCGGAGGGTGGCCGCGCCTGGTATTAACCAGCCGCAACTGGAGACGGCCACTCTGAGGAAGTTTTGCGTTTCTTAGCATCTGACACCAGCCCCAGCACACTACTGCATACAACACCACACTCACTGGTGCGGAGTGGGAGAACATTAGAAGGAAGCTGCTGAAGTACGTCTCCTTAGCAAGTAGTCTGCCATGTGTTGACGGCCTCAGTGTTGGTTTTCCACTCCACACCATCATGTAAGATGTACTCCCAGGTGTTGAAGTCACCACCTTATCCTCAGACACCTGGATGTTTATTGAAGAAAGCACAGTTCTACCACAAGTCCATAACCAGGCCCTTGGTCTAACCACTTTCCCCAAAAACTGCACACCCCTCAACTGCAGACAAAAGAAAACATTTTCAGGTGGCAGGACTCTGAGTTTACTCTGAAATCAGAGATGAAAAATGTAAAGATGAAAGGAGACAGTCACCATACTGGTCTGTTAACACACTAAACATATTTGGGCATAAATGAATACATCAACCCAACGTCAGAAGGTTGCCTGTTGAAGCTGGTGCTGTTGTTCTCAAATCGTCTGATTTCTGTGTGTAGTTTGTATGTTTTCCTAGTGTCTGTGTGGGTTTGGTCCAGATATTCTGGCTTCCTCCCACAGTCCAAAAACATGTATATTGGAGTGCATTGGGGATTAGTTAACTGGAGACTCTAGACTTTAGGTGTGAATGTGAACGTGAATGGTTATTGTCTCACATTTAGACCCTGTGATGGGATAGCGACCTGTCTAGGGTGTAGCCCACCTCGCGCCCGATGTCAGCTTGGATTGGCTCCAGCCACCCACAACCACCCTCAAGAGGATAAGTATTATAGGTAATGGATGGATGCATAGAACCCTAAATCAACCCTTACCCATAAGACTTTTGGGACTAGTTGCTGGATGGGCATTCAAATTTTGAGAAATCAATCACAAGTTGTGATAAAGGAGAGGCCCACTGACACAATGAGATATATTTAGTCATGGTGTGAATTGCAATTCAATCTCAAAATTCAAGGTAGACTATAAAACACGAGAGGTTTTTGATCAAAAACAATGTGACACCACCAATTTGTACATAACTCTCACAAAAATACAGTTCTTCAATTTGTCCATCAGATGGCAGCAGTCACAACATTTAAACCAACAGTATCCTTGCTCAAGCTCTGAAAATGTTCAAGCTTTGAAAAACACAGGGTTGCAATGCTTATAGAAAGATCCTTCAGGTTCCCCCGACACATTAGGAGAGTTTTTTTGCTTTAATCCTTTCTGATACTGAGTTTGTCTACAGGTGCCATTTTTCCCATTTTAAACTTCCAATGTAAATATTTCTTGTAATGTTAAGAACATGTGTTAATTACATCATGTTTTAACTTATATAAACAAATCTAGGTGTTTATTTTCATCTGGGATATTTTATAGTTTCGTTTCTCAATAGATACAATTATTTGCATATTGTTAAATTGTAGGAAACTAGCCACACACCTGTAGTATATACCCATAATAACGCAATTCAAGGACAGGCATTTATTCTTGTGTGTGCACATTGCTGCTTATGTGTTCTGCATACACATTTGTGTTTACATGTATGCATTTATGTGTAACCATGTCCTCTAAAAGCCCTCTCCATCTCGCTTGGGTTCCATGGGAACCTGTGTGCAGCTAATCCTCCTTTTGGCTGAAGAGGGCTTCTCCAAACAAATCATCCAGCTCTAAGACTCGCTGCTCCTCAAGTGGGCTCCTAGCTCTCTTTGCCAAGCTTCACCAAAAAACCTCTCCCCTTTCTTCTCTCTTTTCTCATATGCTTCACATAAAACAGCTACCTACCGTGAGGCAAATCCCCTTGTCTCTGTCTCTTTTCTTCTAGGAGTAAAGGAAGGAGAAAGGAATGTGGTGTGGATAAGCCAGGCCAGCAGGAGATTGTCAAGTTGAAGAACTAAGATGACCTGTTTTGGAAGAGGCGGCGAATCTGGATAATGGGTGCTGGTAAAGGGGTCATTGTTTGATAGCAGGCAAAAAGAAAGTGAGGATAAAAGGGTGGATCTTAATACTTTGATGCTGCTCCTTCTGCTTTCATTTACTTTGCATAACAGGATGATGTATGTGTATCTATCTACCTATCTTTATATCTATCTCTCTGGACTCGTATTTCATTTGCCTTATATCATGATACATCAAAGTCACTATCCTTACTATCCTTAATATGAGCCGTGCTCACAGCATGACATCACTGAAACATGTGATTAAGTCTCATGTGCCAGATATTAATAAATATGCAGTGGTCAAAAGCCCAAAACTAATTTCCCATTCAAGTGGATAGGCAGCTGGTCTAAGACCTCTGAAGACCACTATATATAAGAAACCATACTGTTACTTGTAGTTGACTGTGAAATATATGTTGAAGTATTGTTCAGAACCATGTCCAAGTAACAACGAAACAAAAGTAGGAAGTTTGAAGTGTTAATGTTGTTTAATTTAGTGAACATGGATTTAAATAAATGGATTGGTTTGAAATTACTTTAGTGGCTTTAAAAAAATGTTTACTGCACCCAAAGACTTGCACCCAAACTATAAGCTATTCATTTTTTTTCTTTTCATCATCATTATTCATCGTGTAGATAACCTTCAGTTAATTGTTACAAGGACGCATTCATAGCATCCCAGAAATCTGTGGAGTATTCAGGTGAGGGGTGGTGCGGGATACAGAGGCAGGAGGAAACAATTCTTCTGTGGGGATCACATGTTTATTATTAACAGCACATATAGACAAGGGCGTTTTTTCTCTTTATTTCATTTTTGTTTTTCGTTGCATCTTAAAAACATCACGTCACTCCCTCTGGCCCTCCCACTAAACATGCCATTGTCGTAAATAATGCTCTGATAAATCAGTGATGGTATAGAAAACTCTTGTTATTCTGGGCCACTCTAAACTTTTATGGGTTCTTCCTTGGGTTATGACCCGCGGGTTCAAACAATTTAAAGGAAATAACTAGTTTTGTGTATTGGTGCGAATAATGAAACAAACAAACACTGATGAAATCAATACCTCCTATAGTGGAGGTAATCAAGCTCCCTTATTATTCCACAATAGCAGCAAAATGTTGGGATTGTTAGATTTTGGCTTGTTCTATGTTTTTGTTCCCTGTCCCGACTCTGCTCCCTCTCTCCTGTGAGTGTGTACTGATGACAGGGCATGAGCACCGCTTCCTGCTCCTGTAATATTGTTGCTTTGCTGAGCTCTTGCCAGTCTTTGCTCAGTCCGGTGATCTGTGCCTGCATGATTTGCATGATTTGCCCTGTTTTGTCTTTGCTTTGTCTCTGGATCACCTACTCACCTGGGCAGCCAGCAAATGGAGTGTCCCAGTGGGAAAGTGGAGTCCCCCAAACATGGTATACATAAACATTGGAGAAAAAGAGATAGCTCCAGTGCAACATGCATACACATCATAAACAGGTGCACAATGAGTTGGTACAGACAGGGCATGTTCACCCTCCACTGCTTCTAGTCCACCAAGGAGCAGGAAACCCTCCATTTTCCTTTTTATTAACAGGGTCTGAGACACAAAGAAAGTTGCTTAACATCAGTTTAAAGTTTCTCAACACCTTTCATTTTTCTACACAAGAATTCTAAATATATTGAGATATAATAAAAAATTTTTTTTAACTATATCTAATTAAGGAGAAGTTACATTAGCTTTAGTTTATATTACTACAGTCATTTCCCAATTTTTTGATTTTATTTTTAATAAAGGTTGGCAAAGGAATACAAGTAATACACACTTCTCAGCCATAAGTCTGCAACGCCAGGCTACTTCTGTTTACCAGCTCTCATCTGTCTTTGTGGAGTGTGTCTTCTCCCTTCTGTCAAAACACAATTTGAGCTGTGCGACATGAGGGAATTGATGCATCCACCGTCTATTTATAACCCAGAGAGCAGGTGTGCAGGTGTGCTGAAGTGATTGGCTGGGATCTTTAGAAAACTCTTTGTGCTTGTGTAAACACATACACACACACTTAGATCTGCCCTGTGAAAACATGTTAGCACACAAACATACACAAATACATTGATCTATATACTGTGCATCAAACCTTATGAGATTGTAGGTGGGCGCATGTATGCCTGGAAGCATATTAGAAGACAAATGTATCCACACAAATGAGGATGAAGACATATAAATACAGACAATCAGGGATTTAAAGCTTGCGGCTCACACAGATATCCAAACTCTCATTTACATTCACGCTCATTTTCAAGTGTGACCGAGGGGCTTCTTCTCCCCTGAGGGTGGAGCGGATCCACACCCACAAACATAACAACGCAACAACACTTCACTCATGTGATCCACAGCCCTCAACAAATCAACTGAGCTTGTCCGGACCTCATACAGCTTCAAATAACAAACAAACAGCTATGGGGGAGAACACATTTTATGACTTCAACAGTGAGGTCAAAGAGTTTGCGAAGAGTCAGCCTGTCGATGGCAACATAAGAACAACCTGTACCCACACTTATTTATTACTGGTAGCACAGAAAAAAAATGACAGCCTTTCACAAGAGTCACGAGTGGGAGGGAGATCAATTTGGGTTCACCCCAGCTTTTTCTTTTGTGTTGTAGCAGCACAGTTTCTGCTAGGCCGTGTTGATTTGCCAGTATTCACCTGTGATGCTTGTCATTTACTGTCAGCCATCTAATATATAAAGTCTTGATGTGACTGAGATAATTTATAAAATCTCTGTGTTTGCTCTTGCTTTTAATTTTGGTAATTTGCATCTACCTGCAATGAGACTAAAAACACTGCTGCAATTCCAAAAAGGGAGTAAACCTGCTTTGACAGCACCACACACATTTCCACATGTTTAGATCACCTTCTTGTTAAATTTAGAGATTAGAATGCTTGCTCCATCCTTGAATGATGTTATAAAATTTTACCTCAATATAATATTGAATGTAATTTAAAAAAAATATTGCATAGACAGGAAGTACCAACTCCCAATATTAAGATTAACTGAATGGAAATTAGTTTGTTGACAGTAAAATCAGTTCTAGAAATCTGCTTTCTCAGCTTTATGTATGGTACTGATCTAGGTGTCATGTTCAGCCTGGTGTAAAAACACATCCTGCTTATTCATTTAAATGTTGGTACAATACAGAGGGTAGAAATAATCAACTGCTAATCTAGGGGTCTCTATCTCAGTATATGTTGTGGAACAATTTGTAATGTGAACGTCATATTTTACTGTGTAAGGCGCAATCTTTACAACTCAAGAAAAAATGTAGTAAAGTGTCTCGCCATTTGATAAGTCTTCAAATTCACGGATCTGTAAATCAAACTGGACCCTTCAGATTATTGTCTCTGTGGGAGCTGAAACAACACACTCACATTCACACTACTGCTCTTCCATTTTTTTCACACAAGGCTGTTTATTTTTTTTTAAGTATGGTTGCCTGTTGACAGAAATTCATGACAAATGTCACTAACTTCAGCATGATCAGGGAACCAGCTGTTTATGGAGTTTTCAGGATGTCAACGGCAAACTTTAAAATAAGTGGTAAATAAGTGGACCGTATGTGGGGGTCTGGGATGTTGATGTTCCCAAACAGACACTCGCAAACTTTTAGTGACCTTTAACCACACTTTAACCAACCCACCGGCTGTGGCTTAGGAGGTAGAGCGGGACGTCCATTAACCAGAAGGTCGGCAGTTTGATCCCAGTCTCTTCGATTCAGATTGCCAAAGAGTCCCTGGGCAAGATACTGCGCCCCTATTGCCACTGACATATTTGGTGGCAGTGTATGAATGTGTGGGTTAATGGCACAACTGAACTGTAAAGTGCTTTGATCATCAAAGTGATCATCAAAGCCAAGAAAAGCGCTATGCAGGCCATTTAGTTTTTGGGTGTGGTGTTAGAGGTCCACTGAAAAACAATATTGTAAAAGCAAGATCGGGATCAGCTCACTCTCCAGACTGATTATTCCACCAACGACTGTTCATGGTTTCACTTTTAAATGAGATATCAAGTCTGTTCATATTTCCACAAATGACCAGTGTGTTGTTCATCAAATACACAATGAAATGTTGACCATAGACGAACTTTCTCCTAGTTTCAAGACAGTAATGTTTAATGCCCCTAGCAAATCATGAGCTCGGCTGACAAGCAATCCTTCACCTCCGTCTCTATTTCATTTCACAGTCTATATTCATGGCAGCCTCGCAGATCCTGATGGAAGTGATGCCCTTTATCTCACCTCCCAGAAACACTTGAGAGACGTAACTTATAAGGTGTCAATCATATTATCATAGAATGTCTTGGTTTAAGGTGAAAAGGAAAGATGGTAACTGATGATTCAAGCTCAGTGCAGGATATTTTTGCAAGTTTTTAGCTGTGCAGAACAGACGCTGCAGCCAAATTTTTTTTAATTTGCTCCCATGTTTTAGGTCGGATAATTTTTCACTTTTGACTAAATAGATGTTACTTCAGAAAGGACAGGAGGACAAACATCTGCTCACTACTCACCTGTCAACGTTCTAGTTGACGGATTGGTGAAAGAAGGTGTGGAGTTCTTGTTTTGACATTTTCCTGCCAAAGGTTCTCACGGAACCTTCAACACCAGGAGTGGCAGCAGCGGTAACAAGGTCGACTTTCCAGTCTTTTGACAAACAAGAGGCTTCGTATTACTTTCAGGAAAATGTTTGTCAGTAAACATTAGCCCTGTCATAAACTGATGACCTTTATTGCGTCTGCACATGCCCATGCCCCTAAGACGCTCCAGCTTCCTACAGACTTGAAAGGGATTCATAAATATAGGAAGGATAGATAGATTAACTGTGTTCAGCCCTAAAAGTAACCTGCAGTTCCTTAAAACATGTAGCTCAGGGTGCACTGTGCACCTAAAACAACAAACCTGGCCCCTAAGTGTGAAGAAGTATCCCTATATAAAAAACAGAGCAATGCAGTGACAATAAAGCTGTTTTCAGACATGCACAGAATACAGCTGTATTTGTGAACACAAATGTCAGAGTGAGAGGCTCCGGACTTTCAGCGGAGTTTCACCAGCCCCCTAGTAAAACCATGGAGATGATAGAACATAGCAGAAGATCAAGGATTAATTGAACTTGACATACTAAGGATGTTTATAGCATGCGACTGACGCAAACTAAAAAAAGAAAATTTCTCAGAATAAAAAAAAGAATTTGTAGAAGCCACAGACCAAGACGTCAATAGTTTTTGGAGATAACGGTGTAGATGGGCGGTTGACAAAATTACAAGATCATAAGAATTAATAAGTCACATCCTGCCCCTGTCTATTGCACAACCACCCTCCAGATATTTCTGTGTAGTTGTGAACACGTCTGACCGGAAAATCTCCTGTTTTGCTGTTCATGTGTGAAAGACACACTCTGGAGAAAGTTGGAAACAATCGTGGGGACATCCTCGAGAGTTCATGTCTGAAAACAGCTTAAGAGTAAGAGTTCTCACCAACACTTCACACTGAGACCTGACAAATTCATAAACAACCCACTTTTGATCACAGAGCGCAGTCATCATAAGTGTGAGTCCTGTTCAAATATTTGAACGATTATTAGAGTTTGTAAAATATATGCGGAGAGAAATTTCTGGATTAAAGTTTACACAAGGGGTCCTTACTGCTTCCTTGATAAAGGAGTCCTGACACTGTCGATTTGTGGTCTTGAATTTGATTTGGCCACATCTTCCTATAAAATAAGTTCTATCCCCTGTTGCATTAGCAGCATCCAGCTTAGTAAGTGGTTGGAGATGATAGGCCCGGACCACCTGTCTTTATCTTTTGAATTAAACATACATAACTGGTAGGTAGAATATCAACGTCTTCATCGATGGAGTCCCAGTTTGACCAGAAGATGGTGCCATTGAGATGGCTATAAAAATAAATGTCCGTCCTTGATTCTAAAATAGCAGAAAACTGACACAAAACTCCCAAAGGTTCATCATAGGTCAATCATAGCAGAAGTACAACATCCGTTACACTCCAATAGAGAATATTAAGAGGAACTGAAAGTGCAGGTAAGTTAGTGGTTGAGGGATCATTCAGCAACAGTTACTATGCAATGTTATCCTTGAGTTCTAAGTGAATACAGATCAGATAAGTAGTTTTATAATATATATATAATCTTGTACTCTTTTGGCATGGAATTTCCATATTTGAATAAGTACTGAACATTACCAGATTAACATTATCTGGTCATGTTACCAATGGCTCAATTGTTACTCAACTATGGGGATATACTTAAGATTACTGCAAATAAAGACACAATATTTTCCATAAAGATAAGTGATGTAAGTTGACAAATTGAAAACATTCAGAATTATTCACAAAAGCCAAAACATAACAAATTGATGATGTGAAAAAACAATTTTGTGTTACGTGAAATTATCTTTCATCATTCCATCTCATAATCAGCAGGTGACCTCCAGCCTACTGATTTAGCATACTGCTCCCCCGACCCTCCAACATGGACCTTGGAACATCATATTTAGCACTTGTTGTTGGACACTCTACTCTGCAGGATAAGTGACTATAATTTAGCAGCTTCCTGTCACTGTCCATTCACACAAATCAATTTAACACTCACCACCACTCGCCTTGACCCATAGCTACCCCCAACCCCAACAGTGTCAGGGGGGTCTATAGGAAAGTCAAGGCCAATGTTTTAGCCTCTGCACACACAAAGCTTACACTGGAGAACAACCACAGAGGACTCCATGCTCTGCACAGGAGCAGTGATCCCACAGCTTTGGAATCTGTGTGGGAAAATGTACAACCTGAGCGAAATTTAAATGACATGGAGAAAAAAAATACTTTTCAATGATACAAACTCTGAATGTCTATTTCATTATAGATTGGATGAGTAACGTAATGACTCAAAAAGTGCACTGGTACAGCGCTGGTATTTGGTTTTAGCCACACGAAATTAACAATAACAAGTAGATATCACTGCACTGTGGTTTACAATTAAAAAGAAATTCCAATACTTTTCTTCATAAATACTGGCTGGCAACAAATCCTCCGCTGCATCTTAAGTGTGAATCAGCCTTCAGTTAATTTTCTTCCCATTCACATAAAACTGAGTTGTTATATTACAATCCATTCTACACATATGGTACACATTAAATCAAGTGTTTCTAGGAGGAGAAATAAAAGCAGTCAGTTAATGGACTCTCAGACACAGAGGTCAAGCATTGTTCGTCACTTGAGGCCTTTGCAAACAGACAGTGTGCCAAGTAAAAAAGAAAAGAGGAAGTAAAGCTCTGGCCAATGAATTACAGGCTATAATAACAGAAGTAACTCATTTACAAACCCATCTGATGTTGTCCCATACAAAATAAAAACTCTGTACACCATCCTGCAAAGTGATCACTCTGAAAGGGTCGGGCTGAAGCAGCAGTTGGAGAAATAGGTCCAGAAAAATGCAGTGTTGAAGATGATTGGTCACAAGTCAAACAAAAGGGATCTTTGCGTCAGAATACCATGTAAAACTGCCGTCCTGCTGGGACTGTGTGGTGAAAGGTGAGGTCAGACAGACAGTTTAGTGGAGGTCAGAGTTTGTAATGGAAATGATTTTCTTGATGAGTTGGACAGTGATCCACCATGAGTCCAATTATGGCCACACTAGAAATGTGGTCCCTGTTGTAGAGTCAGGGAATATTCATGCTCAGTCCCTCAGGTGCTAATGTGACATAGTGTAGTGAAGGTGATGACAGAATAAGAATTTGATGTTAGGATGAATATTTTATTTGAACTGAAAAGGATATTTTTCAGTTTCAGTCTCACTAGTCTTTCTATAACTTTTGTGTGCAAAAATAAACACTCATTATCCATCCCTCAAAGTTACTCCGTATATATATTTTTTTTAAATAAATTCTAAAAAAATCTACTTTATATGCTTTTTTTTAGTTTGTTCAAAAACCAGTAGGAGTCTTACTGATTTTATATAATAAAAATATTGTATTATATTGAAGTCAGGGTGTAACTGATAGATATGGAAATTAATAGCATCTTAGGGGCAATGCTACACGCTGTTTATTACCCAATATTTAATATATAATATTAATATTGTTATAGTGCCACATCATAGTGATGTCATGATGAAGCCATTCCTACTATGTAATCATTAATGATTTTTGTGATTTTAATGAGCTTAGGTCGTGTCTTTAGGATCAAGAGATCATTTTCTTTGTCAAAATTTTCCTTTGAACTTTGACTAATCAGCTTCAGCAGTTAATCATTCCTCTGAAGTTTGGAGAAAATCTGTCCAATATGTTTTCACTCTCACACACACACACACACACACACACACACACACACACACACAAACACACACACACACACACACACACACACACACACACACACACACACACACACACACACACACACACAGATCCAGGTTATATTAATGGTAAATTCTTGCAAATGTTGAAATGCAATAAATTATATGAACGTCACATAGCAGAATTACCTAGTATTTTGTTTTAAGGCACAGTCCAACTTGAAACACGGCAAAACTATCTCTATATGTGCACAATATTTTAAATGATATGTGCAGGAATGAACTATGATCTCAAGAAATGAATGCAGACTTCCTGTCACATGCTGAAACTTTGCTTTCTTTCAGTGCTGCAAGTTTGCAGATGCATACCAACTAAGAAGCAGACCACAAAATCTCTAACAGTAGAGCATATATAACTGACGTGTGGAAGGCTTATGAAATCTTGATTTAATCTATTTACTTGATTATTTATATGCAGTACCGAAATACTTTTGTGTAATCATAATGGACTTCTATGGAAATTAGAAATTCTTATTTTGCGGATTCATCTGTTTGTCTTCAATTTATGTCAGTCTACCTACACGATTTTGATAATGCTAAAAAGATATTGTTAGTTTTCATTGAATAGTAGGTTTGCGGCATGGCTTAGAATTTCCATGTATTTTTATTTATTTTTTTCATGAAAATGTAAGTGCACTACAACTGGCCTGTACATGCAGGTTAAATCTTTATTAAACTTCAGATGTCTGATAAACCTTGCAGCTTGAACATATCGACATGAAAATGTTCAGTCTTAATCTTAGCGGCATCTCATGGCAACAGGAAACAACTGATATCACACTTAGATATCCTCTCAGTAGGCTGACCACATCCACTTAAGCCATAAAAGCCTAAAAACCTCTATTGCATCGCCATGGCAGAGAGTTTAATTTCAATTGCAAATGTACAATTCTGTTCCAGCAATGTAATTTAAATTTTCAGCTTATGTTCAGAAACATTACATTTGGTCCAAATGAATAAATTAAATTGATCTCAATTGGTATCACCTTGACCTATTTAAAGGAACCGTAATGTACTACTAGCTGAACTACAGAAAAGATCAGATTAGACTTTAAATGCAGATTAACACAAACCCCTGACACACAACTCACAGCCATGAGCCTGCAACAACAGACAACCTCTGTTAACAAGCTCTCATCTGTCTAGTGGAGTGTGTCTTCTGCCTTCTGTGAAAACGCACGTTTTTGAACTTGAGCTGTGCGACACGAGGGAATTGATGCATCCACCATCTATTTATAACACAGAGAGCAGGTGTGCTGATACACAGAGGCAAAGTGATTGGCTGGAATCCGTAGAAGACTCTTTGTGCTTGTGTAAATGCACATGCACACCAACAGATACACTTCATGAAAACAGGCAAGCACAAAAAACATACACACATTTCTTATTAATTGGAAATATTTTAGACGGATACATGCACACCCATATGCATTTGAAACTAAAGTAGTCACAGAACATTGAACAAAATAAAAGACTCAAAGCTTTCCACAGGCACCCACATAGACAAACACTTATTTCCCATTCAAGAATCTCAAATTAGCAGAAGAAAGTGGAAACAAGATGCTTTTTTAAGGCCTGTCAAGTAAGAGCAGATCTGCACCCACCTATAGATCCTCTAAGCAGCACTTCACTTACTAGATTTACAGCACTTAAAAAATCAACTGATCATATCCTCCACATATGCACCTTGTTAACAACTAGCAAAAGGACCTATGACCATATTTAATGCCCTCAAGATATAAGAGATTCAAGAGTTTATTGTCATATGCACAATTACATTAAGCAGTTGCTGGCAATGAATTGCTTGGGTCACAGGCTCTCTTCTGGCAGTGCTCAGAATATTCCAAGAATAAATAACATATAGAATAGAATATCATAAATAAATATATATATATATATATATATATATAAACGCCTAAATGAGGTGAGTTCAAGTCATGAACTGTTTGTGATGGCCCTAACCTGTTGCAGTTTTATTACTTTAGAGAAAAGGGAACAAAACATTTTATGAGAATCAAGAGTGGGAGACAGATAGCTTTGTTGGCATATGTTTTTTAATGTGGTCATTTGCACCTACCTCCAGTAAGACTGAAAGTACTGCAACCTCAAACAGGAAGTAGGCGAGACCTATTTTGACAGCAGCAGGGCTCCGATATATATATGTGAAGAGTTACTCTGTTGAAGTTGTACTTTGCAAGTGGAAAAGGATGGAGCATTGGTGAACAGAATAGAAAGGACGTGTTTTTTTCTTTTTAAGATTTGTCTGAGGTTCTTTTTTCCGTGGACTCTACTGGACTTGTCATCAGAACTTCTTAAACCACAAGGATAAAAAAACATCATCTCTCAGGTACTGCGGGTACAACTCTTTGACGATGCCGGTGATCATACTTGAGACCAAAGACTTCACCAGTCCACTTTTTTTGGTGCGGACATGGGCGGTCTTATCCAGCTGTACCACCTTCAGTCTCGTGTCCTCGCTAGAACCTGTGGAACTAAACAAAAATGCATCTCTCTGCCAACACCCCAACCCATTCAGGATCTTCTGCATGTTTACCTGGTGCTTTTATTTCACCCTCACTCTCCTCATTCACATCCTCAGCGTCATCCAGTTCCACAACCTCATCCCAGTTTCCTGGAAAAACCTGACTATGACGGTGGCCTTGTCAGGTGCACTGATGTCCCTCAGTGCTTCTGTACTTTACCCGTGGATCGTCATGGATAAGGCGTCGCCGCGCTCTGTGGCAGCGTCTGTGGTTTCCTGTCTCACCTTCCTGGCCTACTCTTCTGAGTCCTACATTCTTCGCACCCAAGCCCAAGAGCAAAGAGGCTACATGGGCAGCATGCCTGGTCTCCTCAAGATATTCCAGCTGTGGGGAGGCTGTCAGATGATTGTCCTGGTTGTGGAGTTGGTCTGTGTGCTGCCTGCTTCGGAACACCGTTGGCAGCTGTGGGTTACCAGCATAACATATGGCATCTGTGTCCTTACCTGTTTTGCCACAGTGGTTGTAATCTTAGGTGACTGTGCTGGGCGATGTCTCCTGCCCTTTGACAAATGTATGACTGGCTTCAATCTGACTGGGGTGTTGTTCTACATGGTGGCCACAGTGATTTGTTTTACTGAGATCCTGCACCTGAGAGAAAAAAGAAGTATTTCAGGCAAAAGTGGTCAGCTGGTAATAATGGAAACAGTTGTTGCCAGTATTACACTCTTAGCCTACACCGTTGACTTTGCCTTTTCCATTAAACTACTGTGTCACAGGGGTCATACTTGAAATAACTCATCACATTAAATGCACTGTATGTGACATTGATTATGTATAGTCTTGATATTTTCAGTGAGATTATCATGTGTTTTCGTATATATAAAGTAAATTTGAAGAGATCATTTTGCTCTTAAACATTGCTGTGTAAATACGAGTTATTTATATTTTAGGCTTAAAGACAAAGAGATTTATATATCTGATCAGCTGTATGACATTTATACATGAGGTAGCTATGACTAATGTGCTCCGCAACCACTAAAAATTTGACAGGTGCACTGACTCATAAGCATAATTATGAGGTGTTTGAACTTTAGTGGCAGCTGAAAAACGGTTATCAATGATAAACATGAATTTACAAACTGTGAGCCTATGGCAAATAACTGAATTTATACTAAAGTGAATAAAACTGAAGTCACATTACTGAGAGATTATGGATCAATCATACAACGATTATAAATCACCTTAGCTTCAACCTGGCTGGAACAGTTCCTAATCATTAACAAAAGATGGCAACACTCTTATTAACAGATTTATTTAAATCACAAGATAAAATTTACCATTAAGAGCCTAATAAATATTTTCTTGCCCAGATGAACCAGAATTAATTGTTTTTTAACCAAATATGTCATATCAAGCTTCATGTATTTCCCACGGATAAGCTACACATCATAACAATTACCTTTCACTCATACATTTGCAAAGCAAACTTGTTTGATAAAGGGCTCATTGCCTCTATAAGATTTGAGCTGCTTTAAATTAATACGGATCACACCAATTAACCTACACATTATGGGATCAATTACAAAAAAAAAGGAAACCAGAGAGGGAAAAGGGAAAAAGAACGGAACAGAAACATTTATGTATATATATATATATATATATATATATATATATATATATATATATATATATATATATATACATAAATGTATATAAGTGTTAATGTTTATATATACATGAATGTACCGAAAAAAATACAAATTTTATTTAATATGTTTGTGTACATTTTTTGATTTGCAAGGCAAGCTTAATTGAAAAAAGGTTCATTACATGTATAATATTTGAGCTGCTGTGAATTTGTGAATACGTATCTATCCAATTAACCTATACACATAATTAGATGACATTTTGTTATATATTATCTATATTGATATATTTTTGTTGGCAAGGCAAGCATGACTGAAAGGGGGTGGTGGTGGTTGTGGGGGTGGCATTATTTGTTTAAGGGTTTCACTACCTCTATTGGATTGGAGTTAGTGTTGATAATGTGCATCGCCTCAATGAACCAACACATTGAAAGGGTTAGGGTTAGGGTTAGGGTTAGGGTTAGAATCAAATTGTATTTACTCTAATATGTTTTGTATAATATGTTTGTTAGAAGGGGCTCATTCGCTCTATCACATTTGAGCGGCTGTACACAAACACGACCTAACCCCCTTGTACTGTCGACGTTCCCGGAGCTGATACGGAAAAACGTGCTGTGCAACATTACACTCACATATTTACATTTGACAGTGGTCGCCCTCTCCACATCTGCCTCGTCTGCTCCACCTGCTCCAGGCACGGGCAGCAGCTGTGCGGAAAAATAGATGGCCTGGCGCGACTGGCAGGGACCGCACGGGCTCTGTTTCGATTGCTCAGGCCTGGGCAGACTCCAGCCTTGTGTCTTTAAGGAACTGGCTCGTCCGTTGTCAACAGGCTGCGCGCGGACACGAGCCGTCGAAAGTAGTCGGAACGTGGAAGTGACTCGAGACGTTAACGTGTCGAGAGAAAATAACGTCACTTCGCTTCGGAAGTTCAGCGTTTTGCTCGTCGTTTCCAGACTTAAAGTGAAACCCCCGCTGGCACACGGTAAGCTACCCCCCGTCCCCCTTTTCTGAAGCAGTTTGGAGGAATGACCTCGTCCAGCTTAGACTTTAATAACTACATCTGCGATTCAATTTATTTCAAGCGAGTTTGTCTAATATTGAAGTTGTGTGTGTTCGTGTTAATATGTAGTCCTAGTTAAGCTGATGAATGCTAAGAAAAAGTGTCTGTGTTAACGTTGTTAGCTTGTTATCCCACTGGCATCACAAGACAGGCTGGTTTCACAGGTCGCTTTTTCCCTTAAACTTGACAAGTCTCTGTTCATACTGCGTTAGCGGGCCATTAAGTCGATTTAACAACACCCAGGTAAACTACTGCTGACATCACTTAGTTTGCTTTTTGGTCTTTACAACCACTACACACAAACACTACCATTTTAACTACAGAATCGCCAAGGAGAAACTCCACTCCCTTTTTACTGTTAGTAAACACGTTTAAGTACGTTTGCATCCGTAATGATCTCTCTCTCTCTCTCTCTCTCTCTCTCTCTCTCTCTCTCTCTCTCTCTCTCTCTCTCTCTCTCTCTCTCTCTCTCTCTCTCTCATGATGATGATGATGATGATGTGTTTCTTAGAAGCCCCCCTTAGCATCATGGCCATGTGAAACTTGACTCTTCAGAAGCAGATGCGAGTCCCAGGCTGGATTGAATGGCAGTGAGGATCCAAGGTAAGCACTTTACCAGTACATCTGAACTCATTATCGATCCCTGGGCTGCAAATGACTCCAGTGAGGGCAAAGTCTAGATACACAGGGAGAGATGAACGGGTAGACATGGCTCAGGAGAATGATGATGAGAAAGGAAAATAAAAAAGGCTTTTATGAAATCAAAGGGAAGCCTAATCCTGTAGACTGTATAGCGAGTTGTACTCCTAAAAAAAAACAGACAGACATGCGCAAGATAGCATGGGGAACAACAGGTTTGGCATCTTTGTCAGTCACCTGGAGGGATGTAGGTGCATCGACAATTATGTTTGCAAATTAGATGTGAAGATACCTGGCCTCCAGGTGACTAATTGTCATGTTGATATGTCCCAGAACTTGAGGCCTTGAGCTAATATAGAGCTAATATAGAGCCTTATGAAACATTTTACCAATGTAGATTAAGGGTTAAAGTTGCAGTGTGTATTTAGTGACAAAGTGGTGAAGTTGCATGTGGCAGCTGAATACCCCTCACCTCACCCGCCCCTTCCAAACATGAAAGAGAACCTGTGGTAGCCTTCAGCTGTCATAAAGACTCAAAGGGTGTTTAGTTTGTCCAGTCTGGGCTACTACAAGAACCATTGTGAATATCGAAAAGGTAAATTGGATGATTGAATGACTACAGCTTCCACATGAAGTGTGAGACATGTATATATAAAACTGATAACAAATATTGGGAATGAAAAATTCAGGTGTTTATATATTGTTGTCTATCGACTCTTCAGCAATGCATTTCATTATCAAGTTAGTCAATAACCCTTAATATGCTGCTTAGCTCCTCACCATTTCGTAATATTCTGTTAAAAAAGGTTTCATTTTGCCGCATATGAGAGCACATGTGCTAATTCCAGTCTATCTGTAATAGGATTTTTTGGGCTGATAAAGTCAACTAAGGGATGCGGGAGTTGTGCTCTAGCAGCAAAGGTATATTTTAAATCAATACAACTGTCATTCTCGGTGCAACATTGCCATTCAAAATGACTGCCTCGACTGAAACAAGCTTCTAGCTCTTTTTACCCAGTGTTTTTTTTTCACTTTTCACTTTTGACATGTATCTGTTGCTCATCAGATAATGGTTGAAGTCCAGCTTTCTATAGCTGCTGCCCTCAGGAAAGGCTTATTCTAAGTTGATTGTTTTGGGCCCATGCATAAAGCTCCTTTTTATAATGTAAAAAGCATACTGCATAGACTACTTACTTTTTACAACAGGGAAATCAAGGATAAAGGACATAATGTACTAGACTTGGTTTTTCTAAATGAAATGTTTGGTCTTTTGTGGCACATAAATGTAGAACATTGCTTTGAAAATCTGTTTGACTTTATTGTCTATTTTGACATTTTTGCCATATTTGCCAGGTATACATCAGAACAAATAATCTTTAATGTTGGACTAAGAACAAATTACATGAGGGGACTAAAACCAAGAATTACCTGCCTATATACTGAGAACAATAGTCTTTGTATCCAAAGCCTGATAGAGCATGTCTACATGCACTTGATTACATGAGATATTTTTCAATATTTACACTTGATTTGACTTCACTTTTCTATTATTTCTATTAAATGACAATACCTTGATCAGAACCTGATTAGTATAAAAAAGCATTGGATTAGGTAGACGCTTAGGATCGCATGAGCTGAATTAGTCATAGGAAGAAAATCTACAAAATTAGCTGAGAGAAAATGTGTGGTGGGCATGATGCTGCTCTTTTCTGTGTTTTTAGTAATGATTTCTGCACAATGCATACATATTGCTGATGAATGTCAGGTTGACTATACATTTGTCACTGATAAGACACACCAGCAATGCACTGTGTGTGCTAAGCTGCCATGTTTGAAAGCGTGAGTGAGCGAGTGAGTGAGGTTTCATTTCGTTTGTGAGAAAAGAAAAGCATAATAAACAGGATTCTCACACCTGTGAGAGGCAGAAGGAGGTTTAGGGTTTGAGCAGCAGGTGTGGTGAAGGGAGATGTCACACTTCAGCAGCACAGCCAACAGCATATCGAAATGATTTGGAGATGATCTGGCCTCTATTTACTGTCTGTGAAAGTGTGATTAAAAATAAATGTGTGCCTAGTCCTCTGCTAAATGTTAACTGTTCATGTGAATGGATTTCACCTTTTACATCGCTTGAAAATACTAATAGTTCATCTTTCACTTTTAGACAAGGAACGTGTGCAACTAATTCTCTTTTTAGGATTGCCTGACACCCCTGTTGACTGTACACCTGTTCATAGCATTGACTCATTTTGTGGCTTTCCAAGTTCACACCAGGTCTAATCTATTTTTATGCAACCAAAATGTTCTTGTTTTGTCAAAAGCTCAGACCAGCTGAGATGCATTCAGTGTTACATATATCTAATTAAGTGTAGTCTTTTGGCTGCTCCCCATATTTAATTTGTCATTGATTATTTATTTATTTATTTATTTATATATATATATATATATATATATTTATTAATATATATATATGTGCTGGAAGCCCCTCATGATGTATATTTTTAATTATGTAAAAGTATTTTTTTAAATTGAGAATAGATGATTGTTATTGATATGATAACTGCACAAGCAAGGTGAAATTGATAACTTCAAAATGGCCCATTACAATGCAGTGGAATAAGTCCAGATTTTACAGTTAATTTCAGTTTAGTCTGCGATTGAGTCTTGATCTGAGAAAAGAAGGCTTGTAGCTATTGCTCAAGAATTGAACAAAATGTTTCACTGAAAGACATTTTTCCCTCCAATCAAGTCCTAGTCTAGTTCAGTCTGTTTTTGTCATATTCTACTCTATTTGGTTATTGACTCCAACATTCGTCAGTTTTCATGCCCTACTCAAGGTGTGTTTTGAGCCTCCTCTTCAAATATGAACTCCGGCTTCAGCTAACATGGCTTTGAATGATTAGTGCCTTGCTTCAGGGCTCAGCGCTCTGTTGTTATTCAGCCATCCTACCGGGTTCTCTCTAGTTTATTTGCATTCTGTTTGATTAAGAAAATGATAGATAGGTATATCTGTCCATTGACAGTGGCCCACCTTGACATACAGTAGTTAGTGGTCTTAACAGCAAAGTGCAAAGATGTTAGGCCCAGCCTACTGTGAAATGGGGGTGTGCTTGAGGAGGCAACTTAGGTTTTATCAGAGCAATGTCCAGAGCTTTGCTAAACATGTGATCTTGCCAGAATTCCTCGTACGGGTGTGTCATTGTTCATTTCATATACACCTTTTTGTAGATCTCGAAAGATAACTGTATCACTAAGAGACTGATAGTGCACAGAGCAGTGTAACATCAACACAATCAAGATATCTGTATTTTTGTTTAACTGGTGAACAATGCTGGAACTGACGTTATGACCTCTTTTACACCAAATCCAGTGGGTATATGCTGGTAAACCCAAAGGAACTCATTTCCCATTGGGAGTTTGGCTTTGTGTTTTTTTTTCCATGGTGCATCATTCTTGACATCATAAAAACTGAAGCACTCTCTCACTTCACTGTATTGCCATTCATTTAAAATCCATGTCTACTGCAAAGTAATTCAACCCAGTGGTAAATGTAAATTGTATCTATTCCCATTGCAGAAAAGGCCAGATGTTAGTGGGTGTTTTGACCAGTGGGAAAGGGGCTTAACAAGACTGGTTGGCCTCATTCACTATTTGAATGAGGCCAACCCCCTTCACAGGTGCCAGCAGACGTCAATGTCTCTAACAGGCAGGTGCTGCTTCCTCACTGCTCTACTCGCTGAAATAATGACCATTACTGAATCATCAGCAGAATATGTCCACCCGCCATCCAGCAGTGTCTCCAGGCCGGTTTCAGGTGCTATCTCAATTGTGCACTGACAGTACCGTTCACCCCGCTATCGTCATGATAATCACTTGTTCACAGAGGAGGGAGACAGAGACGAGGTGGGAACTGGAAAGATGTATAAATATAGCCTGGCTATAAATATTACTTCAGAGTTTCTCACTTGAAATGGAGACATTCACAAAGTTGCAGCACATTCACAAGCAGCTTTCTGTGAGAGAGCAAACAATTATGTAAATAAATCTATATATATGCCTTCATTTTTCTGTAAAAAATTAAATCCCAGAAGAAGAGTGCATCTTTCTTTTAATAGATTAAAGCCACCCCATTCTAATTTCAAGCACACATTCACCATGCTCTACAGATTAGTCGGCAATACAGTGATATAACACAGACCATTTCAGTCTCCCATGAGCTGCTCTCACACTTGATTACAATGAAGCCTTTTGTTATTACAGTTTGGCTCAGAAATGCTTTACCCTATTCCTCTCACTTTGACTAGTAATTATAATACTATGAGTACAATTATTGCATTCCAGAGTTATTGTTCAGTTACCATTTGGCTAATTGTTAACCAGGAATGCACAGTTATTGCGAGAATTGAGATACTCTGTTAGCCGAGGAGCAAATTTATTTTCTCGAACATTTTACATTTTAACACCTAATGATATTGAGAATAAAACCTCAATACTGTAGAAAATGTTTACCCAACTATTGATTCAGTGTGTAGCTCTAACTATCATTTATTATTGATTTAACTTGTATGACCTGGTGAAGCAGCTTCTCATCAGTGTTTCAGAGGCCTAGTGTTGGAAATCTTTTGAGTGGCAAGACAAATTAAATTACTCCAGACAGATAAGGATGCCAGGTGGTGAATGGCAAATCCACAGCTCCAGTTATAGTGAGAAAAAATCTCCTCCAGGTTGATTCTGCGGGGACTGAGACAATACCACTGGATGAATGTTTCATTGCCATTGTGTGTAGAAACTAATGAATATAATATGTTGACATTTGCCAAGAAGTGGTAACTATTTATGGAAACAGAAAACCCTTTGTGAAAGTAGAGCAGGAAGCTAGTTTCCTGGGTTCGACCAGAATAGGCGAGCCGGGCTGGGCAGAAGGCTGCTCCAAAGGCCTGAGCCTTTCATGTCACTGCCGTGGTCTGGCATGCTGCACCAGTCATATGTCCTCATGATGTTTTAGTTTTTTTGACTATGGGTGTTCTTTTGGAACATATTTAGAAATTTTCTAAAACTGAATCAGTTTTCTCAGAAGTTTAAACCAATGACTTTCAAGGTCTTTCGAAAAGAGCACGGAAGCGTCTGTTTAGCTTGTCTGCAAGACGATTACATGGATGACCTCTTGAAGTCAGTAAAAGCAGTGATCTTAAATCTACTTTGTTTTTGTAAAAAGAGCCTTGTTTCTTATAGGAAGGACTTAAAATGGAACAAGCTTTTCCCTACCAGTAAATGAAGAGAGGCTTAGTTAACTTACTTTGTCCATTTCAGACATGAACTCTGGAGAATGTCCACACAAAAAATGTTAAACGGATGTGCGTTCACAATACACAAAAATCTATGTCTCCGACATTTGCGTTCATACATACAACCCCTCTGGAGAATACCAGGAGATTAATCCTGCATTTCTACTAGTAGGCTGGCAGGAGAAATCCTTAAAAGATTATCCATAGTTTACTGCATGTCAGAAAAAAAGCTTTTGATTATAAGAGTATAAACTAACGGCAAAAATGGTAAAAACAGGTCAAGTAAAGGATGTGTCTCCTGTGGGAGTCTGTGTTGAGGCTGACACTGAGTGAGTTACTGTTACAGGAGGACAGAGGCAGAGCGAGGCTTGGTTTATGTCACAGTTTTGCCGCTATTATAGCCAAGCAGTTAATTTGGAAATAATGAGGGCCTATTGACAAGGTTAATCAGTCAAGTGAGCATCAACTTCTGAGTCATTGAGCTGACATGGTTGGTGAAGGGCTGAATTTCACAGTGTGTTAAGTGTTTTCAGAATCACAAGGTTTTTCTATGTTCTCGGTGTAACACGCAGGAGTGGATTGTATGGGTAGTTGTTGTTGTGTACAGCCAGGGTCACGGGGCTTTAAAAGCCTACTGTTACAGTGTCTCCCCCTGTTTTTCTTCTTGTTTATCTCCTCGTATGATTTTACTTTCTTGTCACAGTGGACGCTGTGTCACATGCACTCCATGAGCCAGCATGTTCTCACTGTTGTGATCCGCAACAGCTGAGCCACGGCAGACAAAAATTGAGCACTTCAGCTTTCCTGATGACCTTTTTAAAAAAGAAGTGAAAGCTCATAACCCTCACATTTAAAACCAATAGGCCAACCTTTTGGACAATATCTGTCACTTTTAAATAGCATTTTCTGTTAAATTCATAGCTAATGTTGGTTGCCTGCAAGAGTTTATTGTCTTTTGCTTAGTTTTTTTTCATCCATTATTGCAGCATGAGGTGGCTGATGCGCTGTCATGGGACAGAAATTCGTATCTCAAAATAATGTAGGCTGGATATTTTTATTGACGTCATTTGCTTTGGCAAATTATACACTGCACATTAGTTTATTGGGTTTAATGAGCCCAAGTGTCATGAGACACATTCACGTATTTGGGACTGTAAAATTTTAATACGAGATAAAAAATGCAGCATAGAAAGAGCTTTGAGATTGTAACAGCCGTGATAATGAGAGGCATGAGTAAAGCGAATGCTGGATTTTGTAAATTATCTAAAGAATAAAAGTGTTACCTTGTGGTGACCTTACAAAAGCAATAACATGATCATGATCCGCTAGTTCACTGTGTTATTCTTCTGTCGCTTGCAAAGTGTGCTCCATTTGGCAGAGAAAGGCTGGGAGACAGTTGATTACCCCCATGATCTCATCGGCCAACACTTCAGTCTGCGCCTGTTGCACCAGTTTGTCAGCATTCTAGAAAACAGCTTCACGTCTGTTGGCCTGCTATTGTTTATTTGTCCCAGAACCTGAAATCTTAAAGTCTCTGAGAAACGTACTTACCAGCTTACCAGCCTCTTAGTCACACACACGCATGCACGCACACACAGGTCTCTAATAGCGTCCAAATTGCAGTACTCAATTGTCTACCCATTTCCACTGAAACAAAGACAGAGGGATTTTTGCAGTATAAGAAACTTGACAATATCTTTCACAACAGATCTGCATCCAGATTCTTGCTGTCTGTTTTGTTGTCATCCAAAATAAGACTTAATGTCTTACAATGATGAGACCGGCTGTTCGCCAGACATGTGTTCAATAATGTTAAGCTTCATATCTCCTTTCTCAAATTTTACTCTACAATTTTTTTTTATGTACTTTCTGCGCAGTTGTGTATCTGTAAATTGTCTTTTCCTGTGGAACTGTTACTGTATGCTGCTGTTACTGTTTGCTACTGCAGCTGTGATGTTGGATGGGGCATTAATGTCATAAGGTCATTAGGAAAACTGTCAATTTACCCACAGGGGAAGCCATTACTACTAACAACAAACTGTGGGACTTCTAATCCCTTCCTAGGCAACACGGTTCAGGGATAGTGGTCTGGGATTTCATTATGTGTTCCACACGGGAATGTGCGTTGCATGTTTTAGTTTCTTTATGCCTGTCTTTTTTAATTAATTTTCTCTTGTAGTTTAGTCTCTGCCCCTTAGCATACATCACCTTAATGCCACTGAAGTAGTGTTTGACATTTGAGACACTCTGAGTGGGTGGGCACGTGGTGGTGTATTGGCAGAAAAAAATGGGAAGGATGACTTGCAAAAATATCCTCTGCAATCCCTGGGCTGCAAACACAGGAAACAAGCAGTTGAGATATTTTAGACCAACATGAATTTAGATGATAGAGACAAGGAAGTTGAGAGATTTAATAGTCAATTCATTGTTATATTTGATTATTTTAATATTTAAACAGTGGAATAAGAAAAGATTTTCAATCTCTATGCAGACTAACGTCTAGAATACCAAAATATACATGATCATTGTTTATGCGAGTAATCTGTAAAGGCGTGTGGTGTTCATCAGTTATATCTTTTTCAGTCTTTTCCTTTCGTCACATAACAGCTATAATTCGCCCAACTGCTCTGTGTGTTTCCCATTCCTCATTCTAATACCAAACCCTTAAAAAATGACATGATGTCTTAATTTATGACTATTTTAGATATATTTTTACTTTATTTTTCTTAATTCTCCCCAAATCTTTTTTTCTCATAATATAACGATATCATCAGGTTTAATGACCTCACCAGCAGCAGCTAGTCACCAGGGAGCCATCACGATGCTTTGGCTTTCTGGTCTGTCACGTCATCCATCTTCAGTCAGTCACCTGACTTGTCTCTTTCCTGACCTGCTATGAGGAAGAGTTGAAGTTTCAGTGTGATAGATGACAGGGTATGAGGGCGAATTTCTTTCCTTCGCGACATTAACATCTCATGTGTGGTTTTAAACGGTTCTTCCTCTGCATGTTTGATATACATTTGTTTACATACTACCGCAGGGCTCTAGATTAACTTTTTACATCTGTTGCATTGGTGCACCTTACTTTTTCATAAAAATATCCTAAATAAAGGGTTAGTCATTTAGTTTGGATGGTTAGTGTAAGGGGCTAGGGAATGCATTATGCCATCCTCACTAAAACAGAAGTACAAACGTGTGTGTGTGCGTGTCTCCTGAATTATGGCGTGAATCAAACAACCAAGCATATTGTGGACATGCACTGTATACCTCTCAATCACATAAAGTTCTATTGGAGTTTTAACAGCATATTGTGACAATTACTAACTGCTTGATGACACATGCCGTGGGTGTAAACAAAATTGAAAACTTTAAAAGAGTTGCAGAGTTTGCAAAGTTAGATATAAATCACCCAAAATACAGTAGCATTCAACTTTTTCAAGTTGGGGTTTTAAAACTACAGAATTCCGTCATACAAAATGTCATAGTTGACGTAATGACTTGAAAAACAGGAATATGAACGGAATATTTTGAATTGGGTCAATAGTTGCAGTATTGGTGTCCGTGCTAAAATAGTCAGTCAGTGTTGTATTTCTAATAACTGTGATTGTGTGTTAAAAAAAATCATGGCCTCATCTCGCAACTCTGACTGCTGTTCAGATTATTGGCAAAAAATGAACTAATAAGACCGTTCACGCTGTGGAGATTCTTTGATTAATAAGAAATAGGGTTCTGTGTGTGTTCTGAAACTTGTTTTGTTGAGGGGACTACAAATCCGTAAATGATACTGAGAGAACAAGGGTCAGCAGAATAGGTCAGTCTGCTCTCAAATCGACTCATTAGTACAAGGATCACTGTCGGGAAGCCAAGTAGGCCTGCTGGTCCAGACCCTGCTTTGGGGTTAAAGGTTATAACGACAAGCTGTAGTCTACACTGTAATATAGAGTTTTTTCATTTTATTGATGTTGTAATAATAATGCTAAATTCATCCTATCCTTATTTTCTCCTCTTCTATTTCTAATGCAAATAGGTTACTAATTAGAAGTAATTGTTAAATAAGTGCTTTTGCTTTATTTGCCTGGTAAAGTAACATAAGCTGTTTTCAGACATGAAGTCAGTGGAGTGTTCCCACATTTGCATTCAGACTTTTTCAGGGGTGTCTTTCACATATGAAATGCAGTAGTCAATTCTCTGGTCACACACGTTGACAACAACACAGAAATCTCTAGAGTGTTGAGATGTGGGGTGTGGCAGCATGCAGGGGGCAGGACGTAACATGTAAATTCTGCTGTGGATATCATGTGTCTTTGTTTACAGCCCATCGACACCAGGGAAGGCCCTTATCACCAAAGCTCTAGAGTCTTGTAATCTTTACATCTACATCTCTACATCTTCGCACAGTGTGTTCTACATGTTTCACGTGTTAGAAAAGTCATCAACATGCCCACTCACTTTTATTAAATCCTTCTGTGCTCTCCCATCGGCTCATTGGGACACTTATTAGGGGGATGGAAACAGAAACTCCAGAGAATGTTTTGATCAACTGAAAACATTAGACATTTGCTTAGTTGTATACAGCCCCTCCGTATAATCAGGAGATTATCTGGAGTTCAGTGCATGCCTGACAGCAGTTATAGAGAGTTATAGCATGGGTTTAAAAAGAGTGGCTTTTATAACACAGCACTAAAGTTTAGGTAGGTGACTGATAAAACCGAAGAACATATAAAGGTTACCTGTGGCGTTTTCTGACCTGTAGTCCTGCTACAAAGCTGTTTTCCAACGACATGCAAACAGTCCTGTCAGTGATTCACCAATTAAGTCCAGTTGTGAATATTTGAGATGAAATGCAGCTGGTCCCATTCTCCCATTAATATTTCTATTAATGAATACACAGATGATACCAGGAGTGGCTTTTAAATGAATTTATGCTGCAATTAGGTTGGACCCCTTATCAAGTTTAATGCTGAGACATTGTTGCACAGCACCACACACTTTTAATGATACTTTCATTAAAGGGATAGTTGTACCAAAAAATTAAAATGCACTCATAATCCACACACCAGTATGCTGATGGAGAGGTGTGTGACTTGTTTGAGTCCACAGAACACTTTTGGAGTCTCAGGGACAACAGTGTTGCAGCAAAATCCAATACAATTGAAGTTAGCGAGACCCCTTCTCCAGAAAAAAAAACATAACATGACTCCATACTGCTCTTTTGGTGGCATCCAAGTGTCCCCAAGCCCTGACATTCAAATTCGACTCCAAACATCATAATTTACACCATGTTTGAAGCCTAAAAGTCTTCTGATATCCTCCTTGGACAGACACGAAAAGAAACCGCACACACGCTCACATCGCTACCTGCACTAGCTTTGCTACCGGTAGTGGACTTTAAGCCTAAAAACATGGTGTAAATGACACCGTTTCAAGTCAAATATGAATGTCGGGGCTTGCGACACTTGGATGACACCAGACAAGCAGTATGGAGGTATGCTATGTTTTTTTCTGTTCTTCTATTACGTCTGAAGAAGGGGGTCACCTTGGCTGCAAAACTGTTTACCTCTGAGAGTGTTTTGTGGACTCAAACACCTCACCCACCCACTTCATCAGTATAGTGGTGTGTAGATAATGAGTGATGATTTTTCTGTGAACTATCCCTTTAACACAAGCATGTCCTCTCACAGATCATTTAAACACTACAGCCTAACTCAGCCATGTAACGCTGCTCAGTTCATTTGTGTAGACATCTTCAATGTGTGTAATAGTTCTGTGAGTCTCCTCTCTTTACCAGTGTTTACTGCTTGATACAGCAGAGGAGTGGTGTGAGCAGTGTTGCCACAGTTACTTTGAAAAAGTAACTTAGTTAGATTACAAGTTACTTTATTTTAAAAGTAACTAAGTTAGATTACAAGTTACTTTTTTAGTTACAATCAGCAGCTGCCGACAACACCTCCGCCGCCTCAACATAAAAATGAGAACAGGTTTTGCCAACACTCACTTTATTAGAAACCGCCGGAGGCCCCCCCCCCGTGAACGGAGGGTTCCCCCAGCGGGCGCCGTAGCTGAGGTGATCCTCCAGAAGGGACAGACACGCGTCCAGAGTCGCTGCCGCCGCCGCCGTACCCGGTCCCCTCCAACCCGTCCCCGCCTTCTGCACCGCGACGGACACCGACCCGCGGCCCAAGAGAAGGAAAGCCCCCACACCAGCGACGCCGTGAGACGCCGCGGACGAGGACAAAAAAAAACGTTGAGGCGTGCCGCACACCGAGCCACCGGCGGCGCGGAGAGGAGGGCGACTGCTCCCCCAGCCGCGGCACGTGCCCAGCGGTTTAACCACAAATACCCAAATAGTAACGCACAGTGACTTGTACAAGTAACTTTAATCTGATTACTGGTTTGGAAATAGTAACGCGTTAGATTACTCGTTACTGAAAAAAGTGGTCAAATTAGAGTAGCGCGTTACTAAGTAGCGCGTAACCGGCATTACTGGGTGTGAGTACATCCCTAATGAGCGAACAACATAAGGGTTAATGAGGCTGGATTACTACTGTAATTAGCTTCTTCATAATCGATGGCAGGATGTCCTTCCTCACTGTCGCGTAAGTCTGCTCCAGGGACACCAGAACAACACAGACAACATCACTGACAGTGTGTACGTATGCACTCTTGTGGATAGCAAAGTAGATGTTTCCCAGCGCTATTAGTATTTTCCATTTCCATCGCATGTAATTGGGAAATACAAACAGCTTTCAAGCCCTCACACACAAACATGCACATACTTCCCCACCTTATCACTAATCCTAACTGCTGTTGGCAAATACTGCTAGGTCCTTTTGAGTTTTGCATATTACAATGAAAACCATTTCGAACTGACGAGCAAGTAGAATGGTTTCATTGTGTTGCTGCTGACCGAATGCTAGGGACAGAGGTGGCTGGCAGACTGCCTGGCTGGGTCGCCCTCACTTGTGACCCATTTGACAGTGAATGGACAAGTTGAGTCTGTATATGAGGGAGCCAGCTTGGCCTCATGCCACCTCTGTTGACTGGACAAAGCTCATGGATGACAGTGCCAAATGTCAACCTGATATTATCATTATTCTGTTTTCACTCCTTGAGGATTTCACATTTTTGCAAAAAGAAGCTATAAATCTTTCGGGTTGTATTGCCAGATACGCCAAGGCCTTCCTTTCCATCATAAGTACAGGGATCTGCTTTCCACCAGTTAGTACATAGCAGCCATAGATTCTATGCACCTAAATTCTGAGATTTCTGAGTCGTAAAGCTCACCCATGATCAACTTTGTAAGGTTGCAGTACTTCGGTCAAGCTAGTCTTTTTCAGTTTTCTGATAACCCTATAACTGCCCTTTTGAAATGCAATGGCAGATCGAATTTTTTTTTAAATCAGGGGCCATAATGGGGCCACAATTTATACAGAGAGGCCAGTTAAATGACCAACATCAATGCATAATTCCTCATTCTGTAAGGTGCACAATTAAGTAATTCCTTGTTTACTGTTAGGTCTTTAATTTTGAGCAAAGACACACATCATTGAATATATTTTGAAAATGATACTTTGTTAAAGCAAATGTTGTCCTTCAAAAAGTTTTGAAACAAATCTTACCAAATTGTCATTTATAGAGAGAAAGTGAGAGGACATTAGTACTTCATTCAGATTTCAAATGGAAGAAATTCCTCTCTGGCCCTCTCCTTGAATCCGCCCCTGCTAAAAGGAGAAACTAGCTTTGTGGTATGAAGCTGTTGGATTAGTGACACACTCATTAGTATGTAGAATAAACTCAGAGTGTACTTGCAAAATTGTTGGTTGAGGTTTAGCTTGTACCGGCTAACTCTTATAAGCCAATTTGCCTGGTTGATGAATTATTTTCGTTCCCCAACAATCTGCAACATTAGGTAATTTTTATTCCAATCGCAGTTACCGGTAATCTTTTTTGTGTCTGAACATCCACCATTGAAGCATGTGTGGTAAAAGGTGTTGAAATATTGAGTCAGGTGTCGGAATATTATTAGCAAAGGTTTTAGAATAGAACTCATAGTCACAGACAAGACTCACAATCTAGAATGCAAGAGCTTGCAGGTACAGATGCAGTGTTCACATTAGCAGTGTAAGTCCCTGTCCAAACGTCAGCGATGTCAGGTATGTGGTTTGTTTTCAAAAAGAAGCTGCATTTTTCATACACCTTGTTAGGCTTAAATCTTTTTTAGATTACCTCCCTTTGTCCTTGAATGCAGGCTCTGTATTTATGCTATATATTTGCAAGTGTCAGCAGGTGGTGAGTGTGATTGTCAGTCTCTATGGTGATTTAAGATGCCTGGTCATTGTTGAACTGAAGACTGATGCAACCAAACTGGTTGAGCGATACAAAACTGCATATATGAACACCCACACAATCACATATGCAAATGTTTTTGGAAATTTACACTGCTCAAAATATGTAAGGGAACACTTTTCAACTTGAATAATTTGTTCATCAAGATGTGATATACATTGTATTAATGTAGAACAAAATGAAGTAACAATGGTCAATGGACACCAAAATCATCAACCCATTTAGGGCTTGATTCAAAATCAGACCAAAAATCTAAGTAAAAGCTGGACTACCTGTGCAACCTGTTAGGGTTGCAGGTACTGCCTTATGCTACCAGTATTGACAAGGACACTAGCAGAGCACAACACTTTCAGTCAGAAAGGATAAGGAGAGAACAATTGTCTAAAGCCACCACATGCAAAACTGTTGCCTTTTTGGGAGTTGTCTTGCTTTTGCCCTAAGTGGGAAAGTCCACATTGTTACTGTGCTCCTTTTTGTCTGTGCGGGATGTTACAGATAACGTTGAGCTTCTTCTAAGAGACATGGTTTTGCTCAGGAGCTTCATGGGGAAGGTTGGAGGTGTATACTGTCTATGAGATCCCAGTTCCCCTGAGTGTAGGTGCTCAGACCAGCCAGTGGGATTTGCACATTAAGGGAATGCTACCACATTTGTTTGCTTTTTGAATTGTTCTTGCACTTCATGCTCGAGTTGGAAATGGGGATTTTAACAGACCGTCAGTCTTGTATTGTAAGTAAATGTTGTTCTTTATAAGCCACCAAATACTTAGAAAAACATTACATATCTGTACATTCTTTCAATATAACAAATTACAGTGAATAGATTAACAGCTTCTCATTTACAAACAGCAGGTATCATTCTAAGGTAGGATCTAAGAGATTAGTTATCAGAAAAATAAGTAATGGGAGTAATCAAATTACTTCCTTAGCAAATGTAGTTTATTTTTTGCATAACAAAAAAAATATAGCCAGACATCTACTTACTGGAGCTTTCTTTAAAATAGTATGGTCAAAAAATGTTGCATGCTGGACCGTTGCCTGTTTCTTAAAGTTTTTAGCACTTTTGAAACAATTATATATAAAATTTATGCTTCTTGTTCAAATTAAGACAAAGATAATATTTTTTCTTGCATGTGCGACAGCATTTGCGGTATCTTTAACTATTAATATCACCTCATGAAGAACAAACAGCCTCACTCATTGTTTCTCACAGACATACTCAGATGTATTGTCTATTAATAGCTTTATCTATGACATAACAGTGTTAAAAAAATGGCCAATATAATTTCTCTCTATATCGTCATGAGATAACATCTTCAGAATTTCAAAACTGAGAGACATTCATTCAATGATGAAGCAGCAAATCTGTACATAGAGAAACTAGAACCATATCTGACATTTGGTGTTTTTACTTGTCAAGTCACTGATTTATTATCAAAATAATAGCCAATTATTTTTCTGCTAACTGAATTACTTAACAGATTAATTCAGTGTCACACCTTGTCCTTTTTTTACAGACTCAGTGGGAGTACTGCAATGACCAGTCAGCATCTTGGCCATGCAGAGAGCAATAATTCCACAGACAAACAGCCGCCTGCTGTGGCCCCCAAGCTCCTTGTACAGCGATCGCTGTCAAAGGACAACGTCACAATCCACTTCTCAGCTTTTGGGAAGGAGGAGGAGGAGGAGGAAGAAGAGCTGTACATTACATCTGTGGCCACTACCTCAACCGTGCAGGATGCCTCAAATATCGTGACAGCCGTAGAAGCCGGCGAGGTGATGTTTGAAGGTGTGCCGATGGACTCTGCAGCCAAGGTTGCTGTCATTCCTGAAACATCCAGACTTTCTCCCGTGTCGAGACATCACAATGTCAGTTCTCCCACACAATCTCCATCAAGGTGTATTGCTGAGCAAAAAGGCTTCTTTTCCAGCTCCTCCCCCACTAAATCTTTGAGCTTTCCCTCAAGTGAAAAACCTTTTCTCAGTTTGGTGAAGTCTCTTTCCTCGGAAGCCCCTGAGAGTCATGACAGAGTCTCTTCTGTTCCTGCTACATCAGCGAGGCACAGGCATCTCATGAAGACTCTCGCCAAGTCTTTATCTTCAGATGCATCCCAGGACTCCTCCTCCTCTTCCACATCCTACCGTCTTCCAGAATCCCGCCTTAACCTGCAACTTTTCAAGCAATTCACACAGTCCCGGATGCCGTCTGCTACCACGTCGTCAGCTGGCGACTCTAAAACTACCCCTTCCTCTCCTTTGACCTCAACCGATAGCCGCAGCTTCTTCAATGTCTCAGATGTCGAGGCACGAATTGAAGACACTAAGCGTCGTTTCTCTGAAGTCATCTCAGAACCACTTCAGCTGCTGAGTAAGATCATCGATGAAAAGAGCAGCAGCTTAGTTAGCGGCAGCATTTACCGCCCAAAGGCTCTCTCTGTCAGTGCCTCAGAACTCTCCAACATCACTTCTATCAATGGTAACCTGGAGAGTAACAACAATAACTGCATCAAGGAGGAAGAAGGAGGCTGGGAGGATGAGAGCTCCAACAGTGGGGCCTCTGGTCCACCTGAAGCCCTGGTTCCCTCCACTGTTGACAGTAAGAGCCCCAACACACCATCTTCACTTTCTATTTCATTGGAGACTTGTTCTATGTCTGCTCTTGCTAAACAGGAGGATGAGGAATTTTGCATCCTGCACAGTGAGGACTTTGACACTTGTACTGACACAGAAGGAGATGGAGGAGATAGAACTGATGATACTGGAAGTCAAACCAAAGTGCTACTAAGTGGTAGTACTGAACCGTGCAGTGAAGATGAATCTGAAAGTATTGTTCCAGAACCTAGTGTCCCTCACTATACTCTCATCACCCTCACCGTACTGGTCTATGGGTACTTTGTGTTACCTCTGCCCACCTACATTGGAGGAATGCTACTTGGGGTTGGGCTTGGATTTCTTTTAGCCATCGGAGTTGTGTGGCTGACGGGACCAAAACCTTCTGGTGGTTTTAGAAATTCCAGACACCATGGGAAACTTTGGAATCTGATCAGGTTGGAAATTAAGGAACCAGAAATCTACAAGGTCAGTTAATCTTTCCTCTGTTTTTAGTTTATTTAAGATTTGGATTTATTCTGTCCTGCACCAGTAGCCTTTAGAGCAGGGGTTTTCAACCGGGGGTCCACGACAGCATTGCAGGGGATCCGCGAAATTCGCTTTGATATTTCAACACATTACCAGATAACTCTTGAATATCGTGAAAAATATCTAAAATAAGAAAAATATGTTTAAAATAATATAAAGGTGATGAGGGGAACCTTGAAACCGGCTTGGAGCTAGAAACTGCCAGTAGTTTTCCCCTGTGCATGCGTGTTAAAGGTAGATGTAGAAGAGCGGTTGAGCTAGGTAGAAAAACTCTCAGGAGGTCTTGGAGATGTAGTTTGTATGATGGGAATATTTATTTTCCCAAAAAGAAGGCCCCAAAGGGCAGAATTAATAATGAAAATATTAAATAAAACAAAAGAGCAACAGACAAATACTTTGTAATGAGAAAAATAAATTGGCATAATAGCCAAAACAATTAATTGCAATAACGTCAACTTTACCGCGTTCACTTGTTGAGAAACAATTTCTTAGGATATTCTCGGTTTTTCTACACTGGTGTACTTGAAGTAGACCTAAAACCAGCAGTAGGTGGGATTTGCTGCTGGTGATCATGAGGTTAAACTTAAGTAGGCCTCAATTGTTTGTGTGATATTGTATGATTATCATTTGTGACATATTTTGCATTACTTTGTCATCTTCCCTCTTCAGTTGTAGCCCCAGTTTATGTTGATTGTTATTGATCACCGTTACTTTAACGTTCTCTCAACATGTCAGCTACATGTTGTACATTAAGTCTTGAACATTATATATTGATTTACATATGGTTCTGAGATGCAGTACAACTACAAGCTGATTTTAATTTTGTTTTCAATTCTTAAGCACTAAAAAATCAACCGTTTTTGTTGTTTTTTACATAGATTATTCTACATTTGTTTGAGGTTTTTAAATAAAACCAACATAAAAAAACAAATGTTAAAACTTCCTTCTATCCACATGCACACACGCAAACACACACACACGTAAGCACGCATGCACGTAGGCATATCAGTGGGCCGCGGATTACTTTCTAGTCAGAATGGTGGTCCCTGGGACAAAACCAGTTGAAAACCCCTGCTTTAGAGTCTAAAGGCTACTGGTGCAGGACAGATTTCTAAGGGTCTAAAGTTTAGACCCTTAGAAATCTGTCTGGTTGATTACTTCTTTGAATTTCTAAAGCGTTACTATGTCAGGTCATAATATAGGAAAACGAGTTCGAGAGATCTGTTATTTACGCTATTTTCAATGTATGTTTAATTTGTCATTCAGATTTGTTATTTTGTAACTCAGTAGACCTTTAAGTGCATAAAAACATTACAGACCAAAGCTAAGAAAAAAAAACCTTTTTAATGCATTATCACTTGGATCTCACCCTGGCTCTCACTTGGGGAGACCAGTCTATCTCAGACCTATACATGTAGAGAGAGGACCATTCACACTGACTTTCACACATGTAAAATTAAGTCCACAGTACCTGACACTGCATCACCATACCATCCTGTGTTTTTCTTTCTTCCATTATGTAAAACTGTGAAAACAAATTGTATGTGTTTATCATGCACAGTAGGTTCATCTTATATCATTTGAGGTACTGTATCTGTGGGATGTTGCCAATAAAGACGTGCAATTTTCACGCTGAAGGGACAATGTGGCTAATAGGTTAGATGTGCGTCCTTAAAATAGCCAGATGAATTGAAAGCTCAGTCACAGAAAGCAAATGACAACCAACTGTTTATGAGGTAGTTTGAAAAAAACTACGGCGGATACAAGATACTCTCATCAGTATGAGGTTCATAGAGAGAGACAAGTAACCTTTACCGTCAATGTAGAAACATGTCGTATGTGTGACAACACACTGTGATTAGATATTTACAGTGTCATTTGCCAGGCACAATGTTGGATTGCTTTCATCTTTCATGTTTTTAATTGTTCAAAAGTCCCCCTCTCTCAAAGGGCACAATACATAAGAGCTGAATTTCTATAGAGAGAGGATCAATCAATATGCGGAAGCTTACTTTGATCCAAAAAATGTAAATTAATTATGTCTTCCTTGCAGGGCTGGATGAATGAGATATCAAACTACGACCCAGAGACGTACCACGCCACACTGACCCACTCTGTCTTTGTCCGGTTGGAGGGCTCCATCATTCGTCTGTCTAAGCCCAACCACAACATCCCACGCCGTGCTGCACACAATGAGCCAAAACCCGATGTCACCTACATCAGTCAGAAGATCTATGATGTTACCAACAGCAAGGTATGCTGTCACACTACTGTTTTTTCTGTGACTGGTTAATATAAATATAATTATATACATCTGTAAAGCTTTAAGATCTTTACTGACATGTGTCCCTTATTTCTTAGTCACTTGTTAGTGTTGGATGTCAACTGTAATTGAGCTGATACCTGTTTCAATGATTCTGAACACTATTTCTGAACAAGTCAATATGCACTTTTACATTACATTTGATTTAGCTGATGCTTTTATCCAAAGCGACTTACAATAACTATATTGCTTCAATATTTCAGTAATATTGTAAATGCCATTCACCTAACAGTGTATGCTTAGCTGATGGAACGGTTCGTGAAAAACCTTAGTAAAAAGATTGGAAAACAAATATCATGATATATTTTTACCCCCCAGGTATACCTAATGCCTCTGAGCCTGGCCAGGAAGCGTGTGTGGAACAAAAAATACCCCATCTGTATCCAGCTTGGCAAACAGGATGACTTCATGTCAAAGGCTGAGGGGTGGGATGCCGATGAGGGCACGAGCATAAGGGACAGAGGAGAGGGCAGTGGAGGACCGCAGGAGCGACGATCTTCATCTTCATCCAGTAGAGACCTGACCCTTTACTTGTTTGCAAGGACTGGAAGGGAGAAGGAGGAGTGGTTCCAGCGGTTCCTCTCAGCTTCCAAGCTCAAGGCAGACTTGAAGAAATCTCCCTGTGTTGCAGGGAGTAAAAGTGGTGAGAAAGCAGAACTTTGTGTCCACAAACCCTCTCCTGCTGTTGTAGAGTTTTCTTATTTTGTTTTTTTTCATGGCTACAGTTGTCAGAATTTCTTTTTTCTAAGGATCGAAAAGTGGCACCATCAAACTAAAGCTTAGGTATTTTAAAATAGTAAAAAGTGAGAATGAAGCATCTGATCTCACATCTTTCTGACGTTTTCTGTGGCTCACAGGTCAGAGCTCTCACAGCCGCAGCAGCAGCCGCAGCAGTATGGACGAGGTTCTTATTTCTCAACTAAGGCCAAAGGACTCCTCTGTCCCCACAACAGCAGCAGGTAGTGCCAAAACCAAGGCGCTGTTGGACTACAGTGTCTATATGGCCAATTTACTGCCAGAACAGGTGACAGTCAGCCCTACAACTGCCAGCCCTGCTGTACTGAGTCCTCAGAGCAGCCCTGGAGCTGACAAGAAGGTAGCACTTTCTCATCCCCCATTTACACTATTAACATTTTTTTTTAAATAATTTTGCAGTTTAAGGCTTCATCCATACTTCTACTTTTCTTTTGAAAACAAATCAGTTTTGGAGCCTCCAGAGCAGAAAACTTTGGAAACGCTGTTGGCCCTGTTGAAATTGCAACATGGATAATTAATTCAAAGCCTTGCTATTATTTGAGCAATCTGTCATATGATATGCTTTTCAGGTACATTAGTATGGATGGGATAAAACTGATATAGAACTAAAATGATTGCGGTGGCGGACATCATTTAACTTCAAATGAAGTTTTCAGGGTGTCCTATAGTTCACTTGGTAGAGCTGCTGCCCCATCAAGGGTAGGCCCCATCGTAGTGGCCAGGGCTCGTATAAGACCCGCAGCCCTGTGCTGCATGTCTTCTCCGAAAACATAGTAGTATGGATGTAGCGTCACTGTGTTACAAATTGTTTATTTGAAAACAAGGGATACTGAGAGTAAAAAGGGTAGGGCTATTGTATTGTAGTGGGTTTAAATGTCGGCATAGACCCTCTGATGTTTTTTAATTTTGCCTGCTGTGTCTTTAGCTTCAGAACAGCACTTCAGCTCCGGTGCAGCCCAGAGGGGAGGAGGAGGCTGTTGCCTGGGTGAATGCTGCTCTTGGTCGGGTCTTGTGGGACTTTCTGAACGAACCTTACTGGGCTGAACTGGTCTCCAAGAAGATTCAGATGAAGCTCAGCAAGATACGGGTGAGTGGAGCAGACCATAGCAAACCCTTCCGTTTAGAACAGAGTTGAAATTTTCAGTGGAAAGTAGAGAAGAAGTAGAGATTTAGTTATGTTCACCTTCCTGCTGAAAACATGTGTCCAGGCACACACAGAGAATACATACACACACACACACACACACACAGTACACACACACTCTGCCTTCAACAATGCTTATAAGCATTGCTTATAAGCATTGTTGAAGGCAGAGTGTAGCATCCATGAATTCGAATTGTGTTAGTATATTGGTTATGTCATCATTCTGCAGATGAATTATTTATGTGCAGTGTGTTCAGCTGAGTTCTTTGCTTGTCTCTTTTTCCAGCTGCCTTACTTCATGAACGAGCTTACTCTGACAGAACTGGACATGGGCTCAGCCACTCCCAAAATCCTTTGGGCATCCAAGCCTTCAATTGACTACAGAGGCAAGAGAGAAATCGATTCCCAACAGCAACACATTTACACAGACAGACACATAAGAAGATACCTTGCATGTCTGGCTTACAGCTCGACCTTAGGAGCTTTATATGCTATTTTCTGGAAAGTCTCCATTTCATGTGCAGTATATGCCGAGTTAAAGAGCCTTCCTCAGTATTTCAGCTCAACAACCCCACACCCGTCTGTTAACCATTTCGAAAAAATAGATAACAAAGATAAACATTGCTAATAATCTATAATCATTTTGGGCATATGAAGTATTAATGTATCAGCTTTTACAAGATATCAGTGAGTCAAGTTCATGAGCTTGCACCCTGGACCCCTGAGTCAGTGTGTTGCCTAAACTGTATGTATACTATCAGATGCACACACACACACACTTCAAGAAAGATTAGCTAGAAATAGAGGCATTTAAGAAAAATCCACGTTGGTGCCAGAATTTCTACAAACATACACAAACTTATGCAGGAACTTCAAATAGCCTCCTCCACCAAAAAAAAATCGATTTACTTATTCTACTTAAGAAAAAGAAATCTGTCTTTCTTATGTGGAACACTCATCGGAAGAGTCGTTCATCATATTGGCTTCACACAAGTCCATTGTGACGGAACCAAGGAAGTGCTGAATTTGGTGTTGATCTTTGGGTGATATGTTCATTAACAATAAGCTTTGTAGCATCGGTGGCTGGGACTCATCAGCGTTAGTGACGACGTAAATTAGGACAACAGCATGTTCACAACAGTGGGTGCGCTCATGACATAAGCAACAACTGCTGATTTTCCAGTTAAGGGTTCTGAGTGGAGCTTCACAGGATTTTAGAGAACAAGTGAACAGCTCTTTGTGCAGCAGCAAATTTACGGCTCTGTGGCCTGACTCCTGCTGGAAGTCAATTGCTCACTGACATTAGGTCACTTTTACAGTTTCTGACATAAACTCCAGCATCACCACAGGTCAAGCAAATGGCCCATTCCAAACAGGCTGTTTTACAATGGAAACTGCTCAAATTTACACAAATTCGTATAAATCTGTGATGAATACATTTTTCCTGGTTCACTCTAAATATGTTTCTAGGCCGTTATATGCTACTCTATTGTTGCTCACTCATAAAGTCTAGTTGTGTTTTGTAGTATATTTTAATATTTTGTCAGTGAGTACAGTGAAAAGAAGACTAAGCCTCTTATAAGCAAGAATAATACCATATTTCACAATCAAAATTAAATACCACACAAACCGCTTTAATTCCCTGCCATAGAGGTGAAGGTGGGTTAAAAAATAAAAGTTGAAGTCATATGAACATGTTATAAGCAAAGTGAGCATGCAGGATGTTCCTGAGAAAAGCATCTTCAAGCCAAACCAGCAAATATTTCTCTATAGTTTAAACAATTTGTAAAAAATATCAAATGGGGTGAAAACCCTAACACACACACACACCAGTGTTAATTTCGTTGACAAAAACTATAACGAAAACTATTCGTTAACGACCCTTTTCCCATGACTAAGACGAGACGAAGACATAATGAAAACGGATCTTTGAAAATAACAACTATGACTAAATCTATTTTAACTTTCGTTGACGATACGAGACGAGACGAAAATGTTGGTGGTGGACTAAGTCACAATCATTTTTAAAACATCATCGTATCAGGCCGTCATGAAGTATCAGGAGCGGGCGAGTGAGTCTGTCTGTTTGTGTGTGTGTGTGTGTGTTCTCCCAGATAGCGCACCGTAGCTCCGCCCCCCGCCCCGCGCACTCGCTCAGAGAGACACAGTTAGATCAGAGCTTGTTCACGTGGAGCAGCCTCTCAGTGACTGACTGCTTCTTAACTATGGAAACAGTGAAAACACAGAGTTTCTCTGGTCTCAGCTGATCAGAGATCAGCTCCGCAGCTTCTTGATTAGAGCAGAAGCTGCAGTTGGTTTCTACCGAGCTGCAGTTTCTGTGTTCGCCTCCAGTCTGACCTGCTCTCCCTTTTTGTTTTCACATTTAAAACTAAATATATATTTTTAAGCTATTAGGCTGCAGCTATATGTTTTTATAGAAAAGGAGTTTAATGTGGCTATTAAATGTGACTAAAACTAGACTAAAATGTTCTGAGTTTTCGTCGACGAAAACTAGACTAAAACTAAGAAGGATAAAAATGACTAAATGTGACTAAAACTAATATGCATTTTCGTCAAAAGACCAAGACTAAGACTAAATCAAAAATAGCTGCCAAAATTAACACTGACACACACACACACAGACACACCGTTAGAAGTGACCTTTTCCCTTCTGACTGCCCACTGCTCCTGTTCTCTCGTTGTCTTGCTGTGACCAATAAGATCACAATACTGAGGCTGTGTCCGCACGGTCCAACACGAGCTCCATCCAAAGAACTAACCCTTTCACTGTAAACAACACTGCCCCCAAGGAAATGTTGACAACAACCAACTACAATGTTTAATTGATTGTTTGCACTTTTTCAGAGTGTCGCTTGCGCTTGTTAGCTTGTCCCGGATAATCAACCATAGCATTAATTTAAAGCAGCAGTAGATACAAATACTGAGATTGGTGCAAACAACTCTAAACCATGCTGTCAGCAAAGATCCGATCATGGGATCATGACACTCATACTGTGCTGGTGGTAAGAAAGTCATGTACATATGAATCAGCATCGACATCAAAATGCTGTAATGGGTATGTGAAGATAAATGTTGTTTTTTTAATCACGAACAACTGGGAAATAGCTGCATCCATAAGCAATAACCATATGAACTGTTCCATTCAGTAAATAGAAGGAAATTAGTTTTATTGTGCATTATACTGTGGTGTAACACCCACTTACACCCACTCAGCTTGTCTGGTAGTGGTACCCTCACGGTTAGAGAAACATGCTTGATTCTAGTTGTTCTGGTTAAATAAAGTACAAACCTTTGCCTTCCTTTACAGCTGCGGCCAAAGTAACTGATAACACAGCTCAAAGTTCAGCATGATGTTACCGGGCTGCTGCAAAGTGTTACACAATGGCATGTTTGTCTGAATAACATGAAGAAATCACTTTCATCAAAGATGTTATGTACTTCATAATGGAAAGGCTTTTGGAAAAGTGTACTAGAATTTGATTGGGTGGTGAACTCGTGGCTGAATGTAACACAGTAATAAGAGCAGCACTAAGCACTTCAGTAAATTATTCATGAATCGTACAAATTGAGGTCTTAGCATTGCGAGCGATCGTATATTCACTCAATATCTGAAGTTTTCGGCGAACTCTGCTCCAGTTGTGATCAGAGGGAGCTTTGTCTGCGTCATTTCTAGAGGAATCCTCCTGTGATCTTTCAGACAAGCGTCAGCAATGAGCTTTCCATCACTTTTGTACCATGGTGCTTTTTTAATTTTCCCCTCAGAATCCGTGACAGGTTTGTCTCCTCACCGCTTTCACATGCAGAGTCTCCTGCTCTCTTCCTAGTTTCCTCTTCCCTCTTGCATTCACTTTCATATCATCTTCCTCTTTGTACCCTTAGTCACTCTTTACTCCACAGTAGGTCTCTTCCTCCCTCCTGAGTTCTATGAGTCACTACTACACTTTTTTCGCTGCAGCACTCACATAACCCTGTAATGAGAGCAGGAATAAATTGTGGAACCAGTTCAGTTTAGTTTCCCTTTTTGAAATTTCCGCTGGTGCTACTGTTGCTTTATACTCCAGGCATCTCAAGTTCTGCCTTTTCCTCGTATCACCCCACTCTTTCCTGGAATGAGCATGCTGAGTGCAATGGATCGATGAACCGCTCCAACTGTGTATGTGTGCATATGTCAGCAAACAATTGCCTCCGCCTGCTTCTACCTTTTATGTCCATGCACGTTCGTGTTTTTTCTTCTTATGCACTCTGTCTTATGATTATGTTTTTGCACCATGTATGTAATGTTTAGTGTAGAATGCATACAAGCCATAAACCCATGCACATATGTTTAATATGTGAAGCACGACTCTTTGCCATGTGGCATGTGGTCACCCCAGTTAACAAATCCATGACCTGATTCAGCAGCGTGCACTGAGACTTTTCTCTCCTCTCCAAAACTAACAAAACAAAGTGCCCTGCACAAATCCCTGACCCAGCCGTAGCCCACATAGTCCTGTTATTCAGCATGCCTCTCAGGAGAGACGAATGAACCGGGTCCACTTGGCTGCGCAGACCCAGCATGTTCACTCTGCCTCTTTGTCTTTCTGATAGTCTGAGTGTCTTTTTATACTCAGTGCTTTCTCAAACCTCCTCTGACGTTCTAACTTAATAGCTTTCCAATTTTTCTTCACTCTCGCTCACTGGATGTTTCCCTCTCTGGCACAAGAGACTTATTGCATTATCACACCATTTAGCACAACTAGCTGGTGTTCAGGCAACAAAGCAGTGATGAGAGGGCACGTAACTTCAATGCTTTTGGTCATTGCTGTGTTTGCCTTCCCACACTCATGAGCATATCTCAAAACATATTGATTTTTTTCCAATGTTTGTCCACTCATGTCCCCGGATGTTTTCAGGAAAGCTAACTTCCTTTATTTAAAAGTTGACTGGTAACCGTGCAACAAAGCTGGCAACATGTCTTTGGACAATATTTCTGGACTTTCGCAAAGCATATCTGCGCAAGTTTTTTATTAATACCCAAGTGCCAAATGTTTGTTTCAAATCTTTAATGACTTTCATTATCTGACGCCCACTCATCAGTTGTCCTTTGCTGCCTTCCAGTGGTACGCTGAGAACCCACACCCACATTAACAGTTAGTTGTTGCTCTTTGTGTCACAGGAACATGTGATCTGTGTTGCGAGGAGAGAAAAATATAGTCAAAACAGAGATCACATAGTTTGCCCCTATACAAGCAAAGCTTTCGGTAGAAGCTTTTGAGGAGTTTGTATAATCCAGATTACAGCAGGTTTAGCAGAGCAGGGTAAAATGAAAAGAGGGAGAGCCCTGTTTATGCATCCAGTCCCCCCTGCTGATATCAAACGGGGGGCTTGAGGGGGAAGATTGCATGCTCTCCGACTGTTTCTTCTCCGTTCAAAAGACCTTGTGATCTCTCCTTCTTTCCTCTTCCTCCTTTCGCCTGGTGATTCGCTCCGTCGTTCTCATCTAAGCGCAGGGATCAAGAAAATAAAATCTGTCCGGGTCCCCGCTTCTGTTGATGCTCCAGGAAAAGAGGGGTGCCACAGAATAGCGAGGGTAGAATGTGAGCGGTGATAAAACAAAGGAGTGAGAGAAAACGAGAGCGAGAGAGATGAGGCAGCTAGGATGACTGGCCTGAAGAGCTTTCCATGTCTCCACTACTATCGACTCTGCTTAAAACCTCATAAGCCCGGGTTGTACAATACAATATTTAAGATGAGACACTTTTGTCAGCTGGTACTTTTTGACACAACTACATATGTATGGTCCATGGTGGAGGATCTGTACATTTATCTCATATCATAAAATTATAAATTTAACAGTTTCACTTCTGTCATCTGCATCTCAGATCAACAATTCTTCTATGTGTCCCTCAGGACTGTGGTTCGACCTGGAGATTTCTTACAGTGGCTCCTTCCTGATGACCTTGGAGACTAAGATGAACCTAATTCGCCTGGGCAAGGAGGGAGAGAGCCTCCGCTTAGGGGAAGTGGGCAAAGATGGGTAAGACAGTCAAGCTCCATCATACCACATGTACATTTTACAGAAGCCCAGAGATATTTCTTGTTAGGATTTGTCACTTTTTCACCTCTACAGTACATTAAAAAGTGTGGTTGTCTCTCTCGCGCATCGGCGCCAAACTGTCAATCTGACACCTTGCCTTATATATTTTGTATCTTCTCCTTTCTTTCCACTGTTATGCTCTCTCTGCCCTCTGGATTCTACCTTTTATGTGGCTGTTAATTGGATGCATTTCTGCTCCTGGTGAGTGCTGCTTGATTTTCAACAATCGTCGCCTCCGTTCAACTCTCATTTTCTAGTTTTGTATGTCCATAGTTTGGGGGGTGTCTCATTTCATAACACCATCCAGTGCTTTCTCTAAGTAGCTATCATTTCTTAGAGTTTTCAGTTAATTTTTCAATGGTTTTGGCCCTTATCCTCTTCTTAATGCATCATCAGAAATGAAGAAAAACTCAACATATTTTACTACTAGTTAAAAGTCTTACAACACGTGCCCTTTTCCAGTTTTCCTGAGTTGTAAGCAGTTCAAGTCCATTGAATAACAAGGTTAAATAAATCAAGATAATAAATCGTCCAACTATTTATTCGTTCTATGCTCTAATTAAAAAAACTCTGAGACATTGAATCATGTAACGTAATAATAGCTGGAACATTTAACCTGTATGTCCATACAGTCCTTACAGTAGAGATTCACCAATCAAACTTTTGGGGCTGTTCGATAGTGTTCGCGCACTAAATGTTGTACTAACACAAATTTAACATCAGTACTGACAACTTATGATGATTGTTTAAGTGTAAAATGAGCGCAGGTCAGCAGGAGTATAGAGGGAGGACACTCAGACAAGAGACTCTGACACGGTACAAACAAACCAATGCCTCTGCTCTGATGCTCTGATCCTGAAGCAGCAGCTAATCATTATGCATAAGCGTTCCATTGTGCAAACCCCGTTTTAAACAGTTTTTGTTATGTCGTCACTGTTTGACATTTTTACCGCCTGGTTCACCGCCTCTCCTCTCGTCTCTGCTTCACTGTCAGTGTCTCCCTGTGTGAGGGAGTGAGTTGGGGCGGGGCCTGTATGCACATAGACAAACCAGCTAATTGCTTGGCGCTTCGGTGCGACCCAGGAAAAGGTTGCACTCTGGAGCCCTGATGTGAGCAATCGTGGTTATAAACATATGCATCTGCTTCTGTCTGCCTGCCTCTTTTTCGCATTTTTCTGTTGGTCCAATAGAGTAGAATTCAGCTACTTGGCATAAGGAAACACTGCTGGACCATGTGCATGTCTTAGTGCATGATTGTAGGTGTGCGTGCATGCATTTGTGTGTGTGTTCTCTCTAATCCATTCGTGGTTGTTCATGTGTTTCCAGATACAGGCCACGGACTTACTGTCTGGCTGATAGTGATGAAGAGTCGTCCAGCGCAGGCTCCTCAGATGAGGAAGACTCGTCTGAGCTCTCGAATGACTCTGCAGGACCCGAAGGGTGAGTTCAAGTTTATATACATTCTTTGTATAAATGCTCATGTAATCTAGAATCACATGGGTATTGAATACGTTTTTAAAAATGTTACAGGGTTTAAACTTAGACTCTGATTATCATTAAAGGAAAAATAGAAGCAAAATTCTGTGTTTGTGTGTGTGTCAATGAAATGTAAAATTATTTAAATAAGTAGTATATCACTTATAGCTACAATACATTTTGTAGGTGACTTTAACCCTAACCGTCCTTATGTTGAATACAGTTTGGTTGGAGGCCACAAGCCGAGCAAGATCATGCGCTTTGTGGACAAGATTACCAAGTCCAAATACTTCCAGAAGGCCACAGAGACGGAGTTCATCAAAAAGAAGATGGAAGAAGTGTCCAACACACCCCTCCTGCTCACAGTAGAGGTGCAGGAACTCCAAGGAATGCTGGCTGTCAACATACCCCCTCCACCCACTGACAGAATATGGTACGTGAAGAGAATGTTGTTTGTCTTCTTTGCGGAATGCTGTGCATAGTCAGTTCCCATGTTTGTCTGAATCATAAATATTCACATCTTCTTTACAGTTTACACTTTCTTAGAGACGGGAAAACACAGGCGAGTGTGTTGATAGCAAAGGTCCTCAGATTGCTTACTCATATTCTTATTCCTCCCTCTTTTCATCTCAAACACACTAAAAAAATGTTTATTACTGGATAATTCATATGAAACATCCCTACCCAAAACTCATTCTACCTTTTTATATTTTAAGTTTTATTGATAAAATGAAATGTATCACTTTGTTTTGTGCTACACTGCCCTCTGCTGGTGCATATTGAGAATGGGTGCTGCCACCATTTGTTCCTTTGTGAGCTGTTGATTGTAATGACTATTTGTGGTTGCAGGTATGGCTTTAGGAAGCCACCTCACCTGGAACTGAAGGCGCGACCGAAGCTTGGAGAAAGAGAAGTCACTTTGCCTCATGTTACAGACTGGATAGAGAAAAAACTGAACCAGGAATTCCAGGTATTTATAGACACTACGATTACGATTTTTACTTTCACAAAATGAGGAGAATTATAGATATCAATAGGTCAGTTGCATTCAGCTCCAAACACACAAATATTACAAACAGTTATTTAGACTTCTGTAAACTTGATCTAATCATATTTATAAGATCAAGATTAAAACAAATTGTCTGTACCCTTGATGTTTAAGATGCCAAGACTTTGTCAGAATTTGTTAAAATTTGTTTTATGAAACTCACTGTCCCCACCTCAATCTGTTCTCCTTCATTAGAAAGTCTTTGTAATGCCAAACATGGACGATGTGTGGCTGACCATCATGCATACTGCCATGGACCCTCGCACAGCCAGTGGACCATCAGTTGTCTCCACAGGTGACACAGAGCCTTCACAGCCAGAGAGCAACAGCTCCAGCCAGCCATAAAGATTGTTTACAGTATTTCCAAGAGCTTATGAAGTCAAGAGATGCAAACTGGAGCCAAAGTCGATATGTCAGACACTACTCTAATACAGCCACATTCCCGGGGGGTGAATTTCTCACTTACCATTGGGAAGAGTTTAAAGGAATATGGTAGAGTTGACCAAGAAATACACTTTAAGACATACTAACTGTTGCTTGCTGCTCTGTTCAGTGGTATTTACGGTGCCAGAGGAAAGGGTGACTTGTCTTTGAAGGATTTATATAATGTTAAGGACCTATTAAATAGGGACTGATATGTGAAGAGAGTTGTTTGAGGTTTAAGTTAATAAGTATATATGTGGATACAGAAGTTTATAATGTCCTTAATGAACACTGATGTGGAAGCATTCACCAGATACCTTACAGCCTGCAGATGAGTCTTTGCTGCAGCTTGAAAGTGAGATTGTGCATTGTAGCCCCTTTTTATAATAGAGAAACAGCAAGTGGTGATACAGTATGATAGAATGTTGTGAATGATTACTGAGTGAAGGAGACATGTTGGTTCCATTGTTAAGGATTAAGGGTAAGCAGGAGAGGGAAAGAAAAGTGTATTTACAAAGCATAAACACTTGGTGTTTGTTTTTTAGCCATAAAATGTTAAACCTTTTAAGTTGCTTTATCTGAGCAGTTTTTGATCAGGTGTTAACTAACAGTATTCATTTGTGCTGTGACCACACCCTGAACAACCCCTATTAATTTGCCAAACCCCTCTTTGTATACCAATGATGCCATTACCCATATCTGTATGAAAATATTGCTCAAGCGAAAACATACGTAATGTAGAGGGAAGCATCATTCACTCTGTAAATTCCACTCTAATGACAACAAGTGCAATGACAGAAACGCTACACAGGCTTTAGTATGATACTGTATAGACATGATATTAAAGTTGATGTCTGATGAAGTACGAGGCCTCTAACAAATCTATTGAATGTATGTATGGATATTTACTTTCTTTTGTTAATGTATGAGGTGGGTTATGCAAATTATTGCACAAATACAAGTGAAATATTTCTTTATTTATGATAAACACACTCATCTTGCAAATATTTTCCCATATGTGTCTTTCAACAGTTATGTTGATGAAGTTGTGCGTTAAGCTATTCATCAGTTATGCATTATGGGCCGTAATGTCCTTAATGATGTTGGAAGTAATTTTACATGACCATTTGCTATATGTGACAATGCTTTCATAAGACTCTACCTGCCATACTGAATGCAGAAAGACACACATTGTGGGAAATATTACTTTGGTGAAGTGAGTATACATACTCTGTAGTAAAGCATTTATTTCCAAGAATGTATAGTCTTATTAACAGATATCCTTTTTGAGACGGTCGTTTAACGCTGTTTCTAATCTTAACCAAAGTCCACTGATTGAGCCGACAGCACCAGATCTCTCATCTCGAAGGTACACACCCTGCTTTGGTATTGATGTGGAAGGTAAAATTTCCCAATATGCTACAATAACTGCATTAACATTGTTTACAGGAATTATTACCTAGTTTTCATTTATTGCTCTTGACACTGTCTAATGGAATTTATTTAAAATTTTTTCTGTATAATTGACTTACCTATATGCCCTGACTACTTTTTGCTGAGTATTTGTTTTGAATGACTACATGAGGTTTGGATATATGAAGGTTGTGCTATTATTTGCATCCGTGGGTTATTGAGTTTCTAGAATGTAAAATTGTATTTTAAGGCCAAATTCAGTGATTACATGTATCTGCCTTATTTATAGATCTAAATAAATCTGTTGATGAAAACATATTCCGTGTGTCCTCAATTGTCGACACAAATCTTTCTTGTTGGCCTGTACACAGATACCATTTGTTAACTATCTTGTAAAATTAATACATTTATATGTATTTAAAGTAGTGTATGGGAGTCCTGTAACTACAAGTTGATAACACATAAGCAATTGAAAAAATCAAGGTTAGATTCATATGGAATGTTATGATGTGGCCTAAAATTAGACATTAAAAAAGCTCCCTTGATTGTAAAGCCATGTAAATGATATATATAAAATTCAATTATTAATTTACCGGTCAAAAATGAAAGCGCACACACATACACATGTTTGTAAATCTATCTTAGTGACGACACATAGTGATGTAATGCGCTTCCTAACCTAACCTTAAGCATCACAACCATATGTCTAACCCTAAACCTGATCCTCACCTAAACCTTATTCTCAAATGTATAGTTTTTGGGTCACTTGACACATTCTTCACACCTTATTTATACCATTAGCTATTTTTACTGTTATCAGGCATGATGTAAAAAATTAGCATTATTACCAGCATTGGATGTATGAATATTGTTGGCTTATGTTTTCAGAGGTTATGGGAGTAGTGGTGGGTTAAGGGGATGGGTGGTATATATATTTATGTTGGTTGGTGTCTTTGTTTTGCCGTTGTTGCTTCTCTTTTTCTTGTCAACCCTTTTTTGAAGGGTGTATATACCTAAGTGTTATGTATCTTATTAGAGGCCAGGGGACACTCTTTGCCCTGCCTTGGGCCAGTGTTGTGAGTGACATGGTACTTCACTGTCTTGTGAAAGAACAAGAGCTCAGGAAGGACATTTTGCCTCATGAGGAGCAGGCTGTGGTCCCCATGAGGGGCACTGGTCCTGACATTGTCATTGTTATACTGGAAAAGGTCCTGCAGTGGAACAAAAACAGGTACACACACACACACACACACACACACACACACACACACACACACACACACACACACACACCGAGCTGCCTTCCCGACGGAAGTTTGCGGTTGCCTAGCAACGTCGTTGCGGTGTCTTGTCAGTTCTCCGCTGGTGAGTGTTGCTGATGTTAGAATGAAAGGACATCATTACTGTTGACTCGTTCAGAGATGTGCTGTTATTGTATTTGTTCAGTAGCTTACGTTAGCTGTCCACTATTCGGTAAGCGTGTTACTGAAGATTTTTGCTTTAGCTCCATTGACCATTCATTAAGCTCAGGCTAACAAGCTACAGCTAAGCTAATATCTGCTAAAGCAAAGCTGGTTAAAACAAAACTAAAGAAGCACATGTCAGGAGAATAATAACTGTTTGTAAGTGCTTCACAATTGACTAATGACTCAAAAAGATAAAACAATAAAAATGCTGACATGACATACAATAGAAAACATTTTAAAAGCTAAAGTAACAATAAAAATAACTTGCAATAAATAAAGGAAAAGTCAATGAAGGGTATACACACATATACTAGTAATAAAAACAGACTAGAATATAATCTAAAACATAAATGTAATAAAATAATGTCTATTAACAGTAGTTAATCTAGATCCAGGCTAAAGAGATGAAGGTTTTATAGGTTTTAAGCCTGTGTTTAAAGATTGTGGCTGCTCACGGTCCTCAGGTTGTGTTCCAGCAGCTTGGAGCATAAAAAGTAAAAGGTGCATCACACATTGGAACATCTAACAGACTCATACCAGACCTGTGCTTGTTCTTCCACTGGTAGCCTGTATGTAAGACCACTTGTTCGTCATCACAGGTCCAACGCAGAGCGCTATGGAAGGAAGGTACAGCCAAGTTGATGAACACCCCGAGCCACAGGAAGGAGAGGCAGCGACTGACCCACCAGAGGTATGCTGTGTGTGAGGAATCAAGACGAATCAAGCTACTGTTTTTTTAACTCCTTTATAAACCCTCTGTGAAGACATGTGACATGATGTTGCACTTGTAGACTATTTAATTTATAATATAATCTGATTAGACAACAATTTCTAGCGACTCTAAAGGTCCACCACTGCAAAAGCACCCTGTCGAAATGTTTGCAGTGCAAAGTGGTAATGTTATGTTTGTCTAACAATACACAATGTCTATATCAGGACGCTTTATCAATGCTGTTTTATGTGTGCCAGTGTGACTCGCAGGATCAGAAAGGACCAGAGCCTGAAGACTCGGCCCCTCAGCCTGACCCTTCCCTTAGTGGTGAGGATGAGAACTCCCAGGATTCGGGTCGGTCACCCACTAAACCTGCTGGGATTTACAATTCGATACAAAGCTGTGCCACAACATAGCACTGATCAATACATTAACATTTATAAATAAATAAGCAAAGTTACGCAGACATATTTACAATTTACATAAAGTATGGTACGTGAAAAGGATAATTTATGTTGGTTTTCCTAAGATTGCTTAGCTCAAATGTTATTGCCATTCATTAATTTATATATTTATTATAGGAAAACTTTTTTGTGCTTAAACTTACAATAATTCATAAACTTTAACTTCATTCATCCTATACATATTCCCATTGAAAAAAAGTTCATCTTAGCATACTCACAAGTTCATTATCACATAACAGTGTGGATCCTTTTTTACATCATAATTTATTGATTAATTTTAAGAATGACTTATTTTCTGTCTTTCAGTGCAAAACAACTCTGCTCAGATGCTGGTGAATATTAACCTCTCCAACCTCAACACGTTAGAAGACATGGAGGATGAGGAGCCACTGCTGGAGGAGGAGGAAGAGGAGGAATTTCTTGTTCTTGATCCTGAACATGTGTGTAGTATCTCCTTAATATTTATGTGATCAGTAGTTGCCTCCATTCATAGCTATTTGGATTTTGAGTGTATTTGAATAATATTAGATTTCTTCATTTATTAATTTGTCATTGTTTCAACGTTTCATCTTTTGACAGCCCCTGGTCAGAAGGCAACAAGCTGCTCTGAACAAACAGCTGAGAGAGGAGCTTGAGAGGATCGAGATTCAGATAAAGGAAAAGGTTGTTTACTTTTCTTTAACTATATGTTCTCAATATGTCCAGAAGATGGTGGTGTTGAGCTGTTTAGAATAGGGATGAAATCAACAACACCTTTGAGAAAGAATGTGTTCAGGACAATAGAAAGCCAGAGTAAAACTATCTGGATACTTTGTTCTGATTCCTGCTTTTACTCTTCCTCCCTCGCTCTCTCTCTCTACCTCTGCCACAGCTGGGAGTTGAGAAGGCAGAGGCCAGCCTCATACAGGAGAAAGGCTTAAAGATTTTCAGGATTCAGGAGCAGCTGGCCAGACTCCACACAAGGCTGGAGGAGCATCATCAGAACAGGGAAAAGGCGGAAACCCAATATCGGCAGGCCCAGGATCTGCTGGAGGCAGGGAATAGATACTTTTCCAACATTAGCAGCCAGCAAAGCAAAGCCAAAGCTGATGGTGAGCCTGACTTTCCATTCGTGGGTCTTGATTCAAGATTATATTTCATTCTCACATGTTGCATCATGTACTTTAAACGCTTATGAACAAGATTTCAATTTAAATCTATTATGAGTCTAATATTTGGAATTTTGAGTGAAATATACCATAGTGCAGTCGGGCCCGTCTTTTACTGTTAGGAAAATTGTGAATGGAATTATTATTATTATTATCTTGTTTAAAATTCAGAAACCAGTCCTGATCCGCAACAGCAATTTGTGTTTGTCAGTGCCGCCATATCCAGAGAAAGAACAATAGACTCACCCAACAGCATAAAATATTCGGATTATTAGAAGTTGGAGATCGTTTTTTAGTCATCTAGAGTTAGATTACATTGTATCTTCCTTTGTTCTGCCTGTGAAGCTAACTCAGTCATCTAAAACATATGCAGATGTAGATTTAGACATGGGTCTAGATTTTAGTGCAACCCGTTGAGACAAATTGCAACATAAAGCTAAATCACTAATTAGATTAGCTTTATATTTTAAGTTTGAATGTTTACACAGAACATTCAACAGTTAAATCTAAATTAAATAAATATGAGCCACATCAGTTCAGTGCTAAGTTGGCTTTGTAGGAAATACTTAAGTCCATTGGACATAAACACTGTTTCAGCACCAGTAAGACAGAATCAGTGTCAGTCCATGTTTCCAAACTAAAGATTTTAGGCTTAGTGTTAATATTTTAACGCTGTGTATCTTCTCTAGTGTCCCAGCTACAGGCAGAGGTCGACAACTTGTCGCTGCACCTCGTCTTCGCACAGAGAGCCTGTGAAGATCTGCATTCTAACGTCAAAGCCAATAGGACCACCAGGCGCAAAGCGGGAGCCGAGAAGAATCAGGCTGAAGAGCAGAAACTGAAGCAGGTGGACAGGACGAAGTCGGGCACATTAACAATATCAGCTCATTTGAAGCTTTAAATGTATTATACATATTCATTGACTCATTAATTCACTTTTATTGGTTGAAAATTGTGTTTCATCAGGATTTATATGTGGAGCGTCTGACAAAGGAACTGGAGAGGCTGACTCAGCAGGTTGCCATGTATGAGTCCAAGGCCAGTGCTCAAGCAGAGGAGACACAGGCAGCCAGACAGGTCCTCTCTGAGGTAACTATAGGATGAAATAAGACAGTATATACTGCATCTGCAAGGTCAAAGTTCCTTAGGCATCAACCTTAGTTTAAATTAATGCTACTGTAAACAGGACAATCATTTGCAGTTAACTGACAGGATTAAAGATTAAAGCTGCAATACAGTTTTGGCCACTTAAGAACAGTGGTGCAAGCTGTAGGAAATAAAATGACACAAATGTCAGTGTTAGTAAACAATAAATAAACAAATTATGTACATTATAGTGGTGTTTCTTGCCACATAATCAACAAAAGTCCAACATTTATCCTCCTTTTAATCTCCTGAGAACATCTGGCTCTTTAGCATCTCAATGGGGCCCGAGTTTACCTGCTGTTTGTTAACTATTGGCAAGCGATCGGTTAAGCAAACCCAAAAAACTGCAGATGCTAAGATGCAGCATCAGGTGAAGGTGACACCTTTCATAAGACTCATTTAATCCAGTGTTAATGTAAAGATATTAATTTCTGTGCTTCCAAACGATTCAAAACATGAATCAAATTACTGCAATCAATATGCACAAGATGTTTGGGAAAAGCAGTACTGTATATATTGCAGTAACTTATAGTTGACCAGTGAGATTATTATGAGAGTATATGCTTGATTTGATTTCATGAACCTGTAAGTATCACCCGACTCAACCTAAGCACTAAAGGCAGGGTCATTGTCCCATTCATAGATTCTCTTCTAAATGTAAGCTTCTGATATACATTGTTTGATTCTCATATTATATGAGTGTTGATGTGGTGTCTTCACAACACTGGCATTGCCACATGTCCACGCATGTTTGTGTCTTTGTGCAGGTGGAGATGGAAATGGAGTCCCTGGTGATGATGCGTAAACAGCTGCTGCAGCTGTGGAACAGTAGCGTGTTGAGCTTGAGGAGACGAGATGAAGACCTCAGCAAGATGCAGGAGGATGTGCGGTGAGAATTAGGGAAAGATAGGGATGAATATTCATATGCTCCTGATCAACTTGAAATAAGCTTGTACTTCCAACATGTTGTAAATGTAATGTCTCTGCTGAAAACATGTTTCACAAAAAAGATGGGAATAATGTTTTTCTTAGTGACAGATTGTTGCCATCCTCTACTTTTCAGGCTAAAGCTTCAAGGGAAATGAAAACTTAAATAACAGTCACTATGATGAATGCCGGTTTTTACCTGTTTCAGCATTTGCAGAGCTATGAAGAAAATACAACGGTACATTTAGAGGAAATGTCGAGGTGTGGCCAATATGAGAATAATCTATATCTTCACCTAGTCTTGACTTGCCACAGAAACAGCTTGATAACTATGTTTTATTACCCCTGCCAAAGACATAATGTTTTCATTTTATTTAGCAGCTACTGACCCACTCAATTACTGAAATTATTTCCATACAATTTTACAGAGGAGTTAGGTTTATGAAAAGGAAGAACAATTAAAATTTTGGAACAGATCCTGGTAAAAGTGTGGATCCAGGATTTTCTTTTTTCTTTCTTTGACATAGCAAGATCGGCCATTAGCCTTGGCAGAGTTATGTGTTATGTAAGCCTCCTTCTAGTTTTACATTGGGTTTTCCAATGAACAGAGAGAAAGATTTTGGCTTAGGCTTAGATAGACCCCAACACAACAAACAACATATCTATCTGAATAAAACTAACTTCCCCAACTAAACCAAACAAGAGAAAATGTGATTATATTAAATTGCATTTCATTTAGGTGACGCTTTTATCCAAAGCTGCTCACAATATGTGCAGTCAACTGTGAGGGTACAAATTTAGAACAACAAGAATCAAGAGAGTACTATTTCTTCTAGAAAGCCAAACTACAAAGTGCTATGTAAGTGCCATTTAAGTGACACTAAATTGTTAGTTTAAACTTTTATTCAAGGTATAGTCTGAAGAAGTGTGCTTTTAGTTTGCGCAGGAGATGTATAGATTGTCTGCTGTGCTGATGTCATTGGTGAACTTTTTCCACCATTAAGGAGCCATGACAGCAAATTGATTTTGTTGAGTGGGTAGCTCGCATTGAGGGAGCAACAAGCCGATTTGCCGATGCAGGGCGGATTGAACGGGCTGGGGTGTAATGTTTGACCATGTCCTGGATGTAGACTGGACCGGATCTGTTCGCAGCACGGTCGGCAAGTACTAATATTTTGAACCGGATGCGGGCAGTCACCGGTAACAAGAGAAGGGAGCGGAGGAGCGGAGTAGTGTGAGTGAATTTCTGAAGTTTTAAGACCAGTCGAGCTGCTGCATTCTGAATGAGCTGCAGAGGTCGGATTGCACTAGCAGGCAGACCAGCCAGGAGAGAGTTAAATAGTCCAGGCATAACATGACCAGAGCCTGGACCAGAACCTGCACCTCCAAATGGAGTTGATAAAGGTTATAGTCAGGTCATGGGGGGGGGGAGCCTTTCCCTGGAAGGAAAAGTAATTCAGTCTCCTCAATGTTAATTTTCAGGTGGTGTGTGGACATCCACTCAGAGATGTCAGTCAGACAGGCAGAGATTCGTGCTGCTACCTTTGTTTCCGATTGGGGAAAAGAGAGGATTAGTTGGGGGTCATCAGCATATCTATGGTAGGAAAAGCCATGTAAGTGAATGACAGAGCCGAGAGGGTTGATGTACAGAGAGAAAAGGAGGGGATCTGATGAAAAGACAAAACCAACACAGAAACTGCCAGCCTGGCAAACTCTACAAATACAAACAATGGTGTATATTTAAAGATGTCACTTGACAGGAGCCAATAAGCTGAAGGATCTGGTGTCTTCAGCCACTCATTTCCTCATCCTGGTGCCCCCCTATGTGGACACACACACACGCAATCACAGTTCTAAAACTCATACAACAATATTAATGATCTGAGATATAATAGTGACAAATATCAAAATTAAAGCATGCGCTCACACATGCTTTTCTGCTATTTGTGTTTCCCAAAGCACGAAAGAGCACCAGGTGATCTTATTGGACAGAGAGATTGAAGGCTTCAAGAAATCCACCACTGAAGAACAGGAGAAGAATGAGGCACTGACTCTGCAGCTGAACTGGTCCCAGATGGATGGAGCCACCTCCGGAAATCTGATCAGTCAGAAACAGGCCCAGCATGAGGCTCTACAGGCAGAATACAGCATCTGCATCCGCATCCTGAGCGACTCCGAGAATACCCTCGACAGGCTCGCGAAGGTGGAGAGAGGGCAAAGCCTTCTTTGTTTGTCCTGACAGTTGTTCTACTCTCTCTCCCTCGATAACTATTTCACACACTTTCTTTACCCCCATCTTCTCCTTCGTCTTTCTAGGCAACCAGCAATCACCAGGATGAACTGAATAATCAGAGGAGGCAGTTGGAGAAAGAGAATGCTGTGCGTCTGGAGCTGGAGGACAAGATCATGACCCACATGCAGCAGAAGCTTACCCACAACAAGGCTGCCAAGTACTCCCAAAGGCTCACCAGCAAGAAAGCTGACCTCAAGAAAGAAAAGGTAAAGATGTCATTTTTGAACGATAGAAAAAAGCATCCAGCTGAACAAGCGCTGGATCCTAGATTCCCCGTAATCCAAATTAAAAACTTCTGTCATTAGACGTCCTCATTCCTAAATAGCCAATTTTTTCAAATTTCTCATTTTCTGTCTGAAACCGAAGCCAATATATTATTTACTTAACATTGGTAAGGTCCATTCACAGCCATAGAAGACATCATAGACCTGGTTCAAGGACTGAGTGTGGCTACAGTGTCTGTTTATTATGCAACAGAATTAGAGGGAAGATGAAGGCAGAAATCTAAAAAAGGTCTAATGTTTAGACTAAAAGTGCACAAAAAAAAAGGCAAAATGGCGTATGCAAAAAAAAATCTAATTTATAAAACCGCAAAAGAACGCCATTTACACGTCCACATTCAACAATAAATGGTCAATGCAAAGAACCTCATGAATATGAAATTATCCTGCTGACCAATGGTTTTCCACGGTGAGTCATGGCATCAAGCGATGAGAAGAGGAAGCAAAACTCTCTTACGCTGACATCGAGGTGTTTGTTAGAGATGTGGAGGTAAAAAGAGATTTTATGGGACAGCAGTGATGTCATTAATAAAGAAAATATACAGATACATTGCTGCTGCTGCTGTTAATACTGTGAGTGAGAGTGAAGACGATAGAAAGAACCGAGCCTGAAATAATAAAAAAAATCGAATTCAAAGTTGGAGGCAAAAAAATGATCGCTTCACACAGAATGTGAGGAAACTTGTTGAATTGACAGTTCGGGTTTTAATCATCCAAAATTGCAGGATTATTCAATTCAGAGACAGCTCTGATGTCCCCAATCTATAAAATTTAACACAATTATTTCATATGCTTGTGTTTGTAGTGGCATGGTTCGGTTCCTTCGGTTTTATCTAATACTGGACTCAGCTCAGCACAAAGATCACAGATCTATAGAATCTATAGAATCTATAGAATCCTTGTTTCCTCCTCATCCTTCCATTCACGTGCATCCATCAAGCAGCATTACGTGCGATTGTCACTGCATGATTTATATAATATAGAGCAGGGGTGTCCAAACTTTTTAATCCGAGGGCCACATGCAGGACAAAATACGAAGGTCTGGGCCACTCACACCACCACGGGTGAGTTGGGCGCCACATAGTGTCTAAACTGAGAAGTGCAAAACAGTGGGCCAGAGTCAATTACATTACATTTCATTTAGCTGACGCTTTTATCCAAAGCGACTTACATTACAGTGCATTCAACCCCGAGGGTACAAACCCAGAACAACAAGATTCAAGAAAGGTCAAGTGTGCTAAACGTAATTGCTAATTGTTAGTTAAAAAAATTATTACATTTTTTTTTGATGCAGACCAATTAAAAATGGATGCGTGCCACAGTTGGCCCGCGGGCCGTAGTTTGGATACCCCTGATTTAGAGCAAACGGACAGATTACCTTACAGATCAGTTGGATCATAACCGCAACTCTGGGATATAATTTGGAAATAGAAGTTTAAAAGTGAATCATTTTTTTATTTTGTAAGTGATCTCCAATTTGCTCTGTGCGCTCTGTTGCGAAGTGAATCAATAATCTGGCTTCAGTGCACCGCCTCACGTCTGTATCGCCATTTTTCCATCTCCAAATTGTTGATACACATGGGTCAGAGTGAGCGTGAAAGTGCGCACATTCTCCGGTCAAGTTTGTTTTTTTAAATCCCAAAGTTTGCGTGAGAAGTGGCGTATGAACATTTCAGGCCCCGTTTTGTGAGTAAGCAACAGTTATAAATGAGGCCCCAGGCCATTCTTTTGAAAGAGCTCTGTATCAAGTCAAATCAACAGTTTATGTCAAAAGTAGGGGTGAGTGAGTACACCAATTATCCATAGCTTTACAACCAACTAGATTATCCTTATAAGTATCCGTACTCGGAAGGGGCAGGACTTTAACCGGAAGTGGGCAGGAGAATTGAGAATTTAGAATTGAACAATGTTCATGATCACAAGAGTAAGAGACCTATTCTTATAAGTCTTTTTATAAACTTCAGTGAATAAACTTCAGTGAATCAATCTACACAACACATGCCGTATTAAGTTGAATGCGGGTTGTCATAAAGATACTCGACTCAACGACTAACTTAACTACGATGTTACATGTTAGTATCCCTGTGGACAGAGTGGCTGTGACAACGACAAGATTGCGTTACTCGGATTGGTACTCGTGCTCGTTCATTATCAGTACCAAATACTTGTTTCATCCAAGTATTTCGGCTCAACCCTAATCAGATATTAAATCGAGCTCAGAACAACACACCTGTGCCACCAATTAATGATAAAGAGGTGGATGAGTATTGCACACACCTTGAGCAAGTTTCTGACACTTTGGAATGGCCAGAGGAGTTCAGGCCATTGCTGTTACGGTTTGAGGAAGAAGGAGATGGACTCAGGAATCGGAGGTTGTTAACAAAAAGGTATTTAATATAAAAAGGGCTTTAAACAAGACAAAAACAAAACATTAACACCAACAGGTAAGTCCTGGCGACAAAGCGCACGGAGAACAAGGAACGAGGAAGCAGGAGAAGCTGGCAGAGACAAACCATATCTCACGATTTTTGGAAACGAGTAAGAGAAACAACTAACGAACCGACACCAGACAAAGGGAAACACAGAGGCTTAAATACACAGAAGGAAGGCAGGGGCAATTACACACAGGTGAAACACATGAGGATTGGGGACGACAATCAAAGACAGGAAGTGACACACCGAGAAGCTGGAACAAGACACAGGGAAAGCGAGGCTACAAAATAAAATAGGAAACAGAAAACACAAAGACAGAAATCCATAAACATAAGTGACCGAGCGTCACACATTGCTTCCTCAAACTGTGCTATTGGGCAAAGCTCAGACTGTTTATGTATCTTTGTCTGTTGCTCAAAGTTCTCTACTATGAAACTGTGTAAGAGGCCATCCTCTGTGCTTAGGAATTGGAGCCAGAAACATATCGGCAGCAATTTTGTAAATTGTAAAAGATTGAGTCTTAAACTCACGTAGAATTTGCAAGGTGACACTAGTGTTTCTTTGAGCGTTGTTGTTTGGATGGTTTGACAAATCTTATCCTGTTGGAACAGTTAAAGCATTGTGTTCATGGGAGAGTTGCTACTGTCGTTATTTTATCCTGAAATATGAGAAGAGCCGGTCTCGGTTTGGTTCAACAAGTATTTATTTAGAAGCAATGAAAAGGTATGAAAAGGTACAGCACAGCAATGCGCACCCAACGCAAGGCCCTGGCCCTCTAGCAGCATGGGGTTGTCAAGAGTCGCGCCGAACAGATGGCGGGTATAGTACTTATTAGGGATGAGCGAGTACAGCATTATCTGTATCTGTATCTGTATCTGTTAAACATATGAATTATCTGTATCCGTATCCGTACTCGGAGTGGGCGGGGCCTAACCCGGAAGTGGGTGTGATTTAACCCACTGTCAGCTGAAATACTCTCTGTATCACTCATTATTCTGTATCACTGATCATGAGAGAGAGAGAAAGAGAGGGGGAGTGTGTGTGTGTGTGTGTGTGTGTGTAGCTTAATTTGTAATATTTTTTACACCACTACTACCTAGAAAGTGTCAGACACTCAGTGCGTGAAGTAAAATAAAACTGGTTAGAGCCAACTGACAGTTTACTCCAACGACCTGCAGAGAGAGGGAGAGAGAGAGAGAGCGAGAGCTGCGGAGCAGAGAGCCTGTCTTGATGCGGCTACGAGGACCCCCTGAGCAGGGCCCCCGCTGCTCCTCCGGTACCGGAGCGATGGGGAGCCGGTCCCCACCCCCGCGATGCTGACCTCACTTAGACTCCGGGGAGCCGATCGCCGCGGGGGGGGCCCGCCACATCTGATCAGCCGGGGTGATATTATCACATGAACTCAAATAAATGCCCGTCAGTTTGGATGATTTTAAATGGTCATTTATTTTCACACTGGCATTTAATTATCAATGCAAATAATTACGCTGCACTGAACTGTAAGTAAAGTACAAAAAAGTTAAAATAACGAAACATGTAATTATTACTTGTGAACGAATATCATTCACGTCTTACTAAACCTAGTCACGTGAACGTGCCACAAAAAAAAATCTCAGACAGGCAGAGTCGCAACGCGAGTCGCTTTCTACCAGCACCACGTCTGAACGAACCCACGTTTAACAGAACTCTACTGGTTAATAAGTAAGTACAAACTGAAATAAAAACAAACTTCAAGCTGAATAAACCCTAAACGTTAACGGGAAAGACCCGCGAACCTGAGTGACTGAGAGACAGAGAGCTGTTCTGTGAGTGAGTGAGCAGAGCGGTGTGTGAAGGGGAGGAGCGCTGTGACTTCATTCAGTCCGAGCACAGATCGTGATCGTCAAAAGTGCTTTATCCGTACCGGATACTCGTTTCAGCCGAGTATCCGGCTCATCTCTAGTACTTATAACAGTAGGTAGAACAGAATTGGTCAATGACGAGGGGGAGTCGCCGTGGTTTAGATTTGGTTCTTCCTTGATGGTGCGCAGGCGTAGTCCCAGCCTCTTGGCACTGGATTCTGGAAATGGTGAGGAGCCGCTTCCAGTTTCGCCCCAGGGAGTATGGCTGGTTGACTCGGCGTGAACAAGACTTATGAGGGCATGTTGCTAAATTTCTATAACTAAATAAGTATATGACGACCTAACCTTTTAGAACCCAAGGACCCATTTTGTTAGTTTTGTTGCAGTGTTTAGTGTTTTGTTAATTGCCCCAACAGCGGCCACTATATACCAGGTTTTGTTTGTCTTGGGGCGAAATGTAACACAAAGTATACAAACACAATTTAATGTGACAGTATTGTCTCTCTTATTATCTCTCTCTTCCCTTTAGATCTCTCAGCTGTGGCAGTTGGAGAATGAGGTGGTGACAGTGGGACTGGAGAGCATTGAGGTCAGCCAGCATCTGGAGAGCCTCTCCGTCACTCAGGAAGCCCTCGATGAGGAGATCACCAAGTACAACAAGTTTCTTACGTCGAACCAGGACAAGATTTCTTCCTTCCATACACTGATCGAACAGAAGGAGACTACCATTGCCAACTACAACAGAAAGATCAGTAAAATCACAGCCAGCACTGGGGTGAGAGATCTTGGATTCGAAATCCCGAGTTTTCTGTTGATTATGTGGATTATTCAATAATAAGCTATTTGAATTTTGAAGTACATTAGAAACCACTTGGGTTAAGTTTAATGGCAGTTTTTTGAACAATTCCAACAGAATCACTCAAAACCTGTCCATAGACAAAAGACAGAATCACCTGCCATGATGACGGAGAAAACAATACCAGCTCTGCTGTTGTGCCTCATAATTAAATGTTATCTCTTTGATTTGTTTACCTTTCTTTCCAGAATGAAGACCTAAGTCCTCTGCAAATCAAGGTGGATGCATTGAAGGCTGCTATCGCGGAGATGGCAGCGACTATCAAGAATGACCAGCAGCTCTGGATGAAACGTCAGACGACTCTAGTCGGACTGACGCGGGAGATAGAGGCCAACAGCAAAAACATGCATAAGCTGCAGATAGAGCACACTGTCATGCAGCAGAAAAAAATACATTTCAAGAGTATGTAAAGTTCTTAAAAAGCACATGCATGTATTAGTAAAGTAAGCAGGTAAACAGGTCGAAGTCAGTTAATTACAGGCTACTAATGGTCTTTAGCTTGTAAATGACATGTCTGAGCATGTAACTATTAATTTGACAAAGTACATGTATTTTACAAAAAACAGATATGATTATAACTTTATTGATCCAAGTCTGAGGAAATTCACTCTACACCCACGATACATATAATGACGTAGTATACTAAAATAGCAGTAAGTGTAATTATATAAAGGGATTTGCACATACTATGCACAACCTGTACACTTCCATCTGCGGCCGTACTCTGACACCCTCTCCACATCCACCAGATCAGATTGAAGCAGAGCACCAAGAGCATAGAGATCTGGAGAAGAACACAAAGATGCTGAGAGGAGACCTGCTGAAGCTCAACTTCATGCTCAGCAAGAACGGGCAGCTCAGCCAGGCACTGGAGAAGGAGAATATGCTGATGGAGTCCGATTTTCTCCACAGACTTAAGGCACGGCATGGCTGATAAATTCAGCTTTAATTGTTTTTATTTTCTGAACTTTTAATAGTAAATATTATTAAACAATAATGTTTTCAGGAAGCAGAGCGGGACTCAGTGGAGATCCAGATGATGTATGAGAAGACCCATGATGAAAAAGAAAGACTCCTCAACAGTCTGGTGGAAGCTGAGTGAGTTTTTGAATGTTCAGGTTGTGTTATTATCTAGAATATTTTATATTTTATTATGAAATATTTTACAACAAAAATCTTTCAGCATTTTAGAAGATGCACATAAGGCCTGTTTTTCTTTGTACCTCCACACTCCCCAACTGGCCTGCGCTTACATGCTCCATATGTCTACCTTTCTGTGACTTAATTTGAGGTATTGGTACCCCTAAGACAGCGGTCAGCAACCTGCGGCTCTTCAGCCCCTCTGCAGTGGCTCCCTGTACAGTGCATGTTGCGCATATTTTTCGCGAACGGTGAACTTAACGAATCAGTTCTTTCATATGATGAACGTGAGTGAACGTCAGGTTCACGCTCATTTTTTAAATAATCATCGTATCAGGCCGTCATGAAATACCAGGAGCGTGTGAATGTGTGTGTGTGCGCTCCCAGATAGCGGACAGACACACAGAGCCGAGGCTCCGCCCCCCGCATCGCTCACTCGCTCAGAGAGACAGTGAGATCGGAGCTCGTTCACGCCGCTCAGTGACCGGCTGCTTCTCAACAGCGGAAACAGTGAAAACAACGAGTTTCTCTGGTCTCAGCTGATCAGAGATCAGCGCCTCAGCTTCTTGATCAGAGCAGAAGCTGCAGGTGGTTTGTACCGAGCTGCAGTTTCTGTGTCCGCCTCCAATCTGACCTGCTCTCACGTTTTGCTTTAATATTTCAGCAACTAAAATATGCGTCACATCCTATTACCTCCCGGCGCTCTTCCCTGCAGGTCGCTAATCTATAGTTCCGACCCCCGGCCTCGGTAAACTAATCATGGATAAATCCCAGAAAAGAAATGTCTGGGAAGAAAATAGAGTTTAACTCTGCCTGGACAGATTAATTTGCTTTCACTGCCACCGATGCTGTCTTACATGTATGCTTAATATGTGGAGAGGAATTAGCAAACAATAAGAAATGTAATGTTGAAAGATACTTTCAGAGCAAGCACAGAGCATCTGCTGAAAAGTACCAAGCTGGAGATGAGCAAAAAAAGCTGAGTTCTGTGTTTAATTTATTCCAAAGTAGGTCTACACATGTATTTTGTTCTCCACTATTAGAGTTTGTTTTCCTATTTTGTAACAGGTAAAAATAGCAGTTAAACGTCAACAGTTTTTTTTATTGTCGTTCTATAATTTAATAAATGCAACAAACTATAGTTTTTATATATATTGTTTAACTATATATATATATACAACTTTATAACCTGTGTTATCAAATATGTTGTGTGGCTCCAGACAGATTTAATTTGGGGGAAGAGGGGGCGAAATGGCTCATTCGATAGTAAAGGTTGCCTACCCCTGCCCTAAGATGATATATTCATCATTTAAAGTGGAAAAAGCTGCTGCAATGTGTATTTCAATGTCCTCTCTTGTGCCTCACTAAGGCCCTCCAGACAGAACAGGTTGTTTTTGCCTGCATCATTAATTATTTATGAGCCTATCCTCTGATTGGCTGTCTTCAGGTTTATCTCCGGTCTCATTCTGGCACATTGCTATCTCTCTGCTAAACACAGTATCAGGACAATCGGCCAATGTAGGAGTAAGTCCCGAGATACAGTACAGAGTAACGCGTCTACGTTACTCCGTATTGAGCACACCAAAACGGCACACAGAAGAAATAATGCGTAGCTGTTGGTCTTGAATAGTAACGTTCTTAGGAGGAATGTGCAAGGACACAGACAAAGTAGACCACAGAATGCCAGGCTCAACATTCACTTTTATTAGACTTTTGTTGAGGGAAAGTGTGTTTTGTTTTAATTGCTTCTACTTTCCCTGTCCTTTGTTTACAGAATAAATGGACACTTTTTTTATATCAGCATAAAAATGGATACTTGAATATTATTTTATTGTTTATAGTAGTACTTTGCTTGTCCTTGGCTATAAATGGACTAAAAATCCATAGAAGCCTAATAAGCCACAAAGTTCATTAAAATAACCTTTTTGAATGAAGTACTTTATTTAGATTTATTGTTAGTCATCACTTGCCAAAAACAACCACAAGCTAAATTTAAAAGTTGATGGCTAAATAAAAGCCATTGAGTATTTGCATGATTCATTCAAAAGTCGATAGGTTAATCGCCAATCAGAATAGTCGTTAGGTGCAGCCTGAGCCAACACCAAGGAAGCATATAAATCTACACCCCTCCCCCCCCTTGGGACATCTGATCACAACCTGGTCCATCTTCTGCCTGTGTACAAACCTCTGGTGCACAAGCAACCATCTGTGACCCACACAGTGAAGAGGTGGTCCAATGAAGGAAGAATATATTGAGGAACAGATACAGGATGATAAATGGCACAAAGCTGTTCAAAGAATTTACTCAAGATCATACATCGAGTCCACTGCACCAAAGTTAGATTAGCAAAGCGTTATTGTGATTTGTGGTTTATTGAGAGAGTTTTACACAGGACGATATTTGTGTGGTTTTAAGAGCACAATTGAAATCATGGCTTACATATAGTGTACATGAGTTAATATTTGAATAAACTTTTTCTATAATTGGATTAAAATCATTCAGTTATAGATTGCTCAATATAGTCTGGTTTTATAATTCCCCCCGCCAAATTAACTGCGTGTTTTTTTACATGCAATCCTTTGTTTGATTCATGTGTTGTGTGCATGTGACATGCAGGTGGCAGATCCTGCTGTGGGAGAAGAAGATCCAGCTTGTAAAAGAGACTCGTTCAGCTTTATACTCTGAGTCGGTCCAGGGAGAAATCCAGATGATGAAGGCTGAGATACATCGTATGGAGGTAAACACTGCACACAATAAATAATCATCGAAGCAGGCAATACATGTTAAATGTTATTGATGATATGTGTGCTCGTTTCAATGTTTGTTTAATCTCATTTATTACGTGTCTGTTAGGTCCGACTCAACCAACTAAAGAGGCAGCAGGAGCAGTTGCTGAGGGAGAGTGAAGAGACAGTGGCGAGGAGGGAGACCATTGCTAACCGTAGAAAGGCCATGGTCCACAGCTCCCAAAAACAGGCTACAAAGGGCGAGCTGAGCCGCCAAGCACAAGGCCTGCGGCGCAAGATCAAGGACGTGCACAAGGTAGGACACATGTCCTGATCGTTCATTTCTGCATGTACATGAAGCACTGTTATCTCATATGCATCATTCATCTCTTCAGCATGTGACTGAGTTTGAGCAGGTGATCAAGGCCCAACAGGAGAGCCAGGGGAAACTGGCTGATAGGCTTGCACAGCAGAAGCAGCAGCTGATGGAACTGTGCAACAACAGCTGCACCCTGGACCCTGAGTTTGTTGATCAAGAGGACACTAAAGTCAGGGTAAGGAGCAAATACTGTGCATGAATACATGCTACTAAGTGAATATACATTAACTGTGCTTTAATTCATATTCATTTATTGAACTGGTTTGCACCTGCAATCTGAGTTTAACTGACTCCTCACAAGGCACGTGCACAGACCTTTTGGGGGGCAGGGGCTCAAACCCCCCAAAAAGGGCACCCATCGCCAAAATTATTTATGAAATTAAAAATAATAATAATAAATAAATACATAAATACAAAACACAGTAGATACATTTTTCGTTAACAAACTCAAATGATCAAATTGAATAAATAAATGAATAACAGGCAAAAACAATATACATCACCAGAATGTCATGTAGCTCAACTTAAGACCTACTTTTCATTTCAATAATTACGATTTTAAATTAAACTAAACTAATGAACATGTCTAATTTGTAGAACAGTAAAACTGCCTTTAAATTCGGATAAAGTCAGTCATGGTTTTCCACTTTCTGACATCAGTTTGAAAAAATAAATCAAATTTGCTCTCATTCTTTATATGTCCCTCCCTCTAGAACTTAGACCACCTGGTGACTCTACAGAGAAGGGCCAAGAAGCTGCAGGGGGTGTGCGATGGCCGCTACAGAGCTACGTCCACCAGAGAGTCTGTCAGAGCCGCTCTGCAAACCCAGACTGAGCATGTGCACGCTACCTCTGCCATCTTGCACCGAGTCTGTGAAGAGTTCCCCCAGCTCCAGGGGCCACTCCGCAGGCTAACATTAGCGTTGGCAGGTCGTGCTCAGGCCCTAGATCAGGAGGAATCCTGAAGTGTGGGAGACAATATAGACATGACAGTACGGGAAGTGAGTAACATGGGGTTAGGATGAGAGGGAACGATTACACTGGAAAAAATGAGGAGTGACTGTGGAGGTGGCTGGTCAGAGCACCTCCAGGTGAACCACACATTAGACTCAGAAAAGAGACTTGAGCTGACGAGACAACTGCACAAACCGCTAGCCAATTTATGTTTGCTGTTCTCACTAATAAAATCTACATCAAAACCCAAATGGTTCGTCTCTGGCTGCTGTTAGCAATGTCCTTTTCCACAGTCCTCAAGTAAAGTTCAGACTGTTAAAAATATTTTGAACCCTGCAGCCTTGTCTCATACACTAATGTACTTTAATGTTAAAATATAATCAAGGCTTTCCGTGAGTTTTAAATCAAACTGAGGAGGCAGCACCACACAAGTGGCATAAAGGGATAAGGTTCCTGGATATGAAAGTAATTTAGAGCTAGAAGAGGGAAGCAATACATGTCCTTTTCTCCCGGGTTGAATTAGCACAGCCCGGCTCCTCTGGTACACAGGCGCTGTGCTTGGGCCTAGAGCAAATTATCATGTGATAACTGTCCAAGTGTGTGGAAGTTTGCTCGCAGGTCTAGGACTGCTGAATTTCATTCTTACTGGGGCTTGGACCTTCCCAGTTTTCTCTAAGTAGGTCCAGTATGCCCCGTGGTTTTTCTGCCAAATAGGTCGAAGGAAAAAAATCCTGTGGAGGCCTTGGCACCGCTCTCACTGCAAAAAATAGAGGAGCAAGCCATTTAGCCCAGTTGTGTTTGTTTATGTGAATGAACTTACGGATCATGGAATTTAACATCTTATTTACAAGACCATCAGTTTTTGGGTGATATATGCTGGTCCGAATAGATGTGATGCCCAATAATCCGTACAGTTTGCTCAGTGTTTGTGACATGAAAAATAAAAAAATGTAAAAGGTTAACTTACCAAACTAGCCTCCAATAACGAGTGAAGACAAGTTAACAGCACCAAAAAATTGCCCTCAACTGACTGAAGGGAAACATATACAGTCACACTGAAGGGGGATAGGTTTAAACATACTAACATTGAATACAATCTACGGCAACAACATAGCACACCAGTATAAGGCCACATATTAATAACGAAGGAAAAAAAATGTAGCAAAAATATCAAACAGTAGTCAAAGATTACCAACTAATAATCTAAATAAGGAAACAATTTCCCTCCCAATGATTACAAAAGGCATGGTATAGTCCAATTAGCGCTTAAGGTAGTAGGCTGAAGCTGGGTCTCCTTTTGATGGCTGGCAAGACGACTCCAGCAGCAAACCCCAGGAACATGTTAATGAGTTTCAGTGTGTGGTTGCTGGTGCGGACTTTACAGTCAGTCAGGAGCTCTTTCGGGATCCCGACTGGGGAGATGACCTGAAACATTGCCTGCCCAATACTCTTTGCAGAGATGGTGCACAGCGTGACTGCCTTGGGACATCGCGTCAGTCATACTAGAGTCGTCTGACGTTTTATCCAGAGCGGCAATGGTGGTCTCCTTCTGTTCGAACAGTGTATGGAAGGAAGATATCTTCTTGTGGTTGGATGTAAGAAAGTTGTTGTACTTTGCTTTCTCCTTATCAAGGGCTTTCTGAGTGAGGGAGAGGCTCTCTAGTCCCACTGTCACCACCTCATTATCCAGCTGCCACAGCTGAGAGATATAAAGGGGAGAGAGAGATAATTAGAGAGACAATACTGTCATTAAATTTTGTCTGTATACTTTGTGTTACGTTTCACCCCAAGACAAACCAAACCAGGTACATAGGGGCCACTGTCGGGGCAATTAACAAAACATTAAACACTACAACAAAACTAACAAAATGGGTCCTTGGGTTCTAAAACGTTACGGATGGCATATAAGGTTGTCAGGATACCAAAATTATGACTTCGATACTATACCTGCCAAAATATCACGATACCCGATACTTACGATACGACACCACAAATTCGATACGATACTGGTATATTTATCTAAGATAGTAATTAATAAAACATCTGTAAGGTTCCCTTTTTTACCAGCTTGTTCATGCCCACCTTTTTCAACACTTAACAAATAGCATTCATATCAGAATCAGAAGTATTTATTGCCAAGTAGGTTTACACCTACAAGGAATTTGCTCTGGTAATTAGTGCATACAATGAACATAGAAACATAAAAACGCAATCAATACAACATACATAAGAAAAGCAATACAAATAAAAAACAAGTATATATTTACTCACTATTTACTTCTTATTTACTCACTTTTTCCCAATATTTCTGCAAAGTAACATTTATATAGACATAAACATTTCTAAATAAAACTATATAAAAGATAAAAGATATAGAAAGTGAAGTAAAAAGTGAAATGCAAAATATTAGCCTACAGCAAGATATTAATGAAAACTACATGGTGACATCATGGCATTGATAATACACGGCTATGTAGGCCTATTGTCCGTATCTAACTATATGACTACATAGTTATTTCCATAAGTATGAGTTACATTATTTTACAGATGTGTGTTTGAGGTGAAAAAACTAAAGCTATGTGGGTTGGGTACATTAAAGATGGACACATAATTAAAGGGCAATTTCTCCCCTTTATTGAAAAACAGTTAAAAACATGCCACCACATACCTTTGAACCAATACACACAAGCCATTACACTATGGTGAACAATGAGACAGCCAGTCTGTTTGACAGAATTTTGAATTGTGAATGTTCACACTTGTTGCAACTATTGCACTTGTTACAACTGAATACAACTGAACAATTTACACACTTTTCAAACTAATTACACACTAACAGTAACACTAACTCAATAACTTAACTGAAATGTATTTTGTGACGGTCTAGCTACCGAACATGTTCTAACAAAAAAAGTATAATAGGCATGACAATAAAGTGCATTGTCTCATTTTCTGGACTGTTCTTTTGCCAGTTGAAGGTTCTTTGCCAAAAAAATAAAGCATGTCAACATGCTCTGCGCTCAGCCTACAACGCCTCGGACTGCAGATAATGCCTGATCTGCTAAAGACTCTTTCTGATGCAGAGCTTGTGGCAGGAATTGACAAGTACTATCTGGAAAAACAAGCAAGATTGGTAGAGTGGCTGACCCAGATCTTCCACCAGGTCTAAGGATCTTCAGTGGTACTTATTTCCTTCATGTGCTTGTACTGCAATAATTCACTTCTTAGTTTGTCAGCTGGTTGCAAGGGGTCACAGTCACTAGCCTCTTCTGACCCCTTCTTTTCAAATTTGATGGTTGACAGCAGACTTTTCAGATCAGTTTTCCTTTTTTTTGTCCCTCCTTGACCCTCTTCTTGAGGGTTGCTGATACTGCTCTCCTGTTCGGACCTGCTTCATGACATTTTTGCAAAAGACGTTCCTTCACTTCGTCCCCCATTCCAACAAAAGTGTCTTTGATCCTAGGTTACAGATATGTTGCTGTATTACGGACAATGCTCAGCTGTGTGTCTTCATATCTGGAGGCTAAGTCTGATTTTATTTGGTCTTTCATGGCACCTGCAATGACACATTCTCCATCCCTCTTCTCCAGAAAGGAAATTAACTTCTATTTCAGAGGCAACACAGAAGACAGTATGGGTACCTTTTCTCCACATCTCTCGAACAGTCTCTAAATTTACCACATCCAAATCATTTGGCATCAGATGCCACTTCTTTCTGTTTTGTGCCAAAACAGCACAGACAGCTTATTCATGTTGACAGAATCGGTCCACCATCTCAAAGGTTGAATTCCACCGTGTTTAAAAGCCTGGGCAAGCTTGTTTTAATGTTGTCCATGCCTAAAGCTTTGCCCACTGCCAAATGTAGATTTTGTCCAAAACAGGGTATCCAAATGAAACTTTCAAATGCCTTTTTGTTGTTGGAGGCATTGTCAGTAGTTATACCAGTCATATTTAACATGTTCAATCCCCATTTCTCACATACCATCTCCTCCAGTGCTTACTGGATAGAATCTGCAGTATGGTCTGAATACAAAGGAGTACACCCTAAACCCCAGGACTGCATTTCCCAGGTTGGTGTTATGTGCTGGATTGTGAGTAACCCTGTCTGCATCAACTGCCCTGCTTGTCCAGAGATCAGTGGTGAGAGCAAAACAAGGCTGGCATTGAAGTTGAGCCTTAATAACCTGGTTGGTCTCATTGTGAGACTGTGGAATTTCAGTTTTCATGAAGTAATTCCTCCCCGGCATATCGTACTTCCTGTCCAACGCATGCACAAGATTCCTAAATCCAGCTTTTTCGACTGTATATATTGGCACCTGATCAGTACAGATGAACTCATCCACTGCTCTGTTTAACTTCTTCGTGTTTTTTGAGCCTCTCTCATATTTCTGGAAGGGAACTCTGTCTATGTGTTGCAGCTGACTCTGCTGGCATCTGTTTGACTGTCTGTGAGATAAACAATGCTTAATTTACTTGCATATAGAGTTTGATATTCTCACATTCATATTTTTTCTTAATTCGTGGAATAATTATTTGTCCTTAGCTACAAATAAAAAGAATTAGCTCATATATCTTAGTTCCGACTCCCATTTCCCCCTACCGGACTCGCGCCCCACCTGTTAAATCTCCGCGCCGGTCGTGCCACACAGTTTGAGAATCATTGCGTTATGATCATTGTACTACGTATCGTCAAAATTCAGCAAGAGCTCCTGCACTTGAGGCCATGTCTCCCCTGATATCATTCGCTGTGAGTAAGGCCGGCCTGCTGCATGTGTGAGAGCTGGGCAGCCCCGCCCCTTGCAGTCAATGCGTGCAGGTAGATTGACATGGAGCGGAACAGTGAGTGCGCTCTGATTGCTGCTATTTGAATGAAGTACCGGTACTAAAAATATGCAAAATCATATCAATTTTAACGTAAGGGTACCGCAGTACCTTTCTAGTACCGGTACACCGTGCAATATTAGCATATACTTATTTATTTATAGAAATTCAGCAACATGCGCTCTTGATTCTTGTTCACACAGGGTTGACCAGCCTATTCCCTGCATGTGCAAGCTGAAGTCTCTCGGAACAAAGTGGTATTGAGACCACTATTTGAGATACAGCCAACTTGGCATCTTCTGACAGGGTGCATGGTGCCTTTTCTCATCAAAGCGTTAGCTCTATTTCTGTACCCCACTGGAGCACTAGCACATTCCTCTTGTGAATGTATATCAATGTAAAGGGGTGCCACAGAAACATCCTTTTCCTGCTCAGCAATGAGATTCTTATGAGACATTTTAATGCCAGTTTTAGAGACCTTATCCACATTCTTTACAGGTCCACTCACCTCTGTGGCGTTCAAAGGTAAGGGCAACTTGAGGGTTTTGACAGAGTCAGTGTCACACAAAATTGTCTCAGAGAGACTGACTGAAGTATTATCCAAAACATAACTATCAGCAATAACATGCTCACTTTCACCAACAGGAGAAATTGTCTCAGTAAACATATCAGAGCCAGTATGAAACAAAAATATCCCAGAATAATCAACCTAAAGGTCATAGTGCTATCGACAATGTTCTTTCACATAGCACAGTGGCTCTGAACCTTATTTGAGGTACTGAACCCTGCAAGCTTCATCAGTGCATTCACCGAACGCTTCGTAATTTGAAAAATGTAATATGACTTCAAAACATAGATATATATTTTATTAGTGCACAAAATGAAACATGCATCAGTTGCACACAAAATCACTATGTTCAATGAACAAAACCAACAAAATATGAATTTCACACAAAAAACATAACTCAATGAATATTTACTGCAAATCAATGTGTCTTTTGCTGTTGCCTGTCAGATACAAGTTCAGAAATGCGCGGCTTGGCAAGTGCCACTCTCGTATCATTTTCGCAACAAAGTCTGTTCTTTTCCTTAGTTTTTATGTCTACCATCCTCGAAAAGGATTGCTCACAAAGATATGATGTAACAAACGGTGTGAGTATCTCAAGGGCTTTCTTAGCAATAAGAGGGTATGGTACGATTTGGTTAGCACATGCAACTACACAATATACACTCCAGGGTGGAACTTTGCTAACCCCCTCATCTTAAATTTTGGACATCTCCATTCCAGCTGGGTTTGGGGTGGCGGTGACTTTGTCACCTCCTAAATCATTTCCCATGAGGAATGTGACCCCTTCCACAGGTAATCCATCCCTCAGGACAACCTTTACAGCAAGGGATGGGTATTGTTTTTTTTTCGATACCGGTGCTTAACAAATACTTTTAAAACGATACCTGTGCCCAAACGGTGCCTGAACCGATACTTGCCAAATATATGAACTGTATGCACAGGTTTGTGTCTGATAGTACAGACAATATGTGCAGGCTGTCCCGCTACATCCACCACCAGGCTGCAGGGTCTTGTCCTGATGGGATTGAAGGCAGACTTTTGTATATTTCGATCTCTTTCTGGACCTGTTCAGTGATTCACTGTGCACTGCCTTCAGAGGTCGTTGTCTGTAGAAGCTCTCGGTCCTCATGCTCAAACAGCCCCTCTAGGGCTAACATCTTGGCACGCTTGGCACGAAAAATACATAAAAGTAGTGTTTAGACAGAAATGCATTCATTTGAGATGTTTCATGATTATATATTTACATGTTTCTCTGCCTTGTCCTCCTCATGGTCATCTGATACATCTTCCTCAATGTCTTGAATGCCCTTCATTGGAAGCTGACACACTTTTGCACATATAAATAGCAATACTTCATCATAGAAACTGTAACAGGCTGCTATGGGAAACAAGGATGAGCATAAAGGTATGGGCACACATGTTAACAAGGATGAGCATAAAATACAGTCTGTTGCACTGCCAACTGCTGCTTTCTCCAACCCGTCCTAGGCATCAGCAACAGCATACACAAGTCTGCCCTTGAAGCAACGGTCCATCTAAGTGGCCTCCTGGAGGAAGTTCTGAAAGTCTTCATCATGTAAAGAAAACATGACAAACTATTTAGTGGCCAGCTGTAAAAATTATATAGTTTGCCCTGGAAATGGAAAATACGTGGTATAATTTTTTCAGATTTCCCAAGAACTTCTCTTTTACATCACTTGTAAACGCAGTGTCCTCTTCAGCCACCTTCAAATGCACCTCCAGCTTAGTCAGGATTGGGAGAACATGTGGGGGACCTCTCACTCGATACACAGAGGGTTGAGGTGTATAACAGCTTCATGGTGTTGACAAACTCCTCTGCTTTCTGGAAGTCGTCCAGTCTGGGGATAAAAGGAGATATGAAGATCATAATTATATATAAACTATTAATATGCTGTTACTCATTGTTTAACAATCTTCTTATCCATCAACTCACCTGTCTTTCTCCATTAGCTTCCATTGTTCCATCGTGTTCTGACATCCAGAATCACGTTGTGTTCTGGCAGATCTAAAACACAAAAATACGTTTTTATTTACAATCTACACTGCTGAAGATGTTTGAAACAAACATATTTTTTTAGATTTATAAGGCTACGCTACTTAGCTTACCAAGAAGTTGTTGTTTCTCGTGCAGGACCGTTTTGGCCATGGTGGACCTCTTCAGCCACACCACGACAGCGCTAATTTTGGCACACCACTTTCTCACGGCAGTGATGCTGTAAACTTTCTGTGCTGCCAGGTTAAAGGTATAGGCAAAGCTTTTTTTTTAATGCCTTCACTGCGACATCCATATTGCTGCCGTTGTCTACTGTGGCAACTCGTCTTTTGTTTTCAGCGAGAATTCCACCAGAATGCTAGTTATTAGAGATGAGCCGGATACTCGGCTGAAACGAGTATCCGGTACCGATAAAGCACTTTTGCCGAGCACGAGTATTATACGAGTAATACGAGTCAATATCTGTGCTCGGACTGAATGAAAATCCTCACACAGCGTCACAGCGCTCCTCCCCTTCACACACCGCTCTGCTCACTCACTCACAGAACAGCTCTCTGTCTCTCAGTCACTCAGGTTCGTGGGTCTTTTCCGTTAACGTTTAGGGTTTATTCAGCTTGAAGTTTGTTTTTATTTCAGTTTGTACTTACTTATTAACCAGTAGAGTTGGCCTTAATTGCACCCTCCAGAATCCTCTTCCTCCTGATTGGAATAGTGAATCCCAATTCACCATAAAGGTGATCTTCTTGAAATTTTTTCAAAATTGTTGCAAGATCCACTTCTTCCTAAAATATGTAAAATGTATGAAGTTCATCATTGAAAAAGAGGCAATAAACTATTATTTTCATTCTAAGTATGTGGACGTAATGAACAACTCTTGAAGAAAAACCTATCACTACTCTTTAATCGAAAAAATTAAATTATACTTACCAATAGAGGACCGTCACCTTCAAAGGGAAGGGAAACACTCCCCTCGTCTTCCTCCCCATCCTCAGAATCCTCGATGAGGAAGTCATCGATGGGAGTACTAAAAAACGAATTTCAAACTTCTCTGTCAAATCTATGTAATAGTTAGTAATGACAGTGTTTATGGGTGTAAAAAGAAGTGTCACACGTGGTTCTACTTTGTAAACTTAAAAATACTGTACCTGATTAGTGGTGCAATTCTTGATCTTCGGTAAAACACCTTGAAAGTACAAAGACTGCATGAAATAATAATATCTAAACACATCAATATTTGAATGATATATTTAATACCTCATTTGAACAAAAACTGAACTACAGTATAATCGTCCAGATACTTACTGCTGGGGTACCGACATTAAGCCACTCTGCAGGATCCAAACTTGCCTCCTGTTGATGACAAGATTTAGCATTTATTCCAACTGTCTTTTGCTGAGGTAAGATTTGAAAATTGAGCAGATGACTTATTAACCCACTCTTCGACAGTAAGATTACTCTTTACTTTAATATGAATAATCAAAACAACATTCAAATTAAAGGGCTACAGACTAACTTTTCCCTCTACACATCCGTATTTGTATCTTTAATAATTTAGCACCAGGACTAGGGATGGGCATAATTAATCGACGATAGATCAATTGATCATTAAGAATTTCGCTATTTATAGCCTATAAATAGTGAATTTTAATATTAAAGTTTAAATGAAAAAATCGATCGTTTATTCTCCCGACGATCGATTAAGACAATTAAATCGAATGCCCATCCCTACCCAGGACCCATTTAATACCAGGTTTCTTTACCTATCCCTCGCTCCTTTCCTGGTGTTTCACATGATTTATGACCTAGTTATAAAAAAAAGTCGCAGTTTGTAGCCCAAAACTATATTATTGTTTTGCAATAACTTACGGTTGATGAGCTACCATCAGTGTCCAACCTTGGCACAGTAGGAGCCGGTTGTGTGACCTGGGAGACAGCAAGTGAGGCCGAAGGTGAGATGGCTGATGTTGATGAGGCTCTGGATGGACCTTCTAAAATGTCTGAGAAGGCAGTGGGTGAGGCTGCAGGTCTGGCCACCAGCGTGGTGGATGATGATGATGATGTTGAAGCAGTCTCTGGGAGAGTGCTTTCAGCTTCTGAGTTCTAGAAGGACAAAACAAAGGGCCTAATTAGTCACTATTATTAATGTGGAGTGTTGGCCCAAAAGAACAACAAAATATTACCTGTATAGGCAGTGTTATATTGGCATGGGGAATGATATAAAGCCTGCTTCTGCCCACTGCTGTCTTCAGCTCCTTCAGCGTATTCGCTTGAATCCTTGAAAGGACCCTGCTGCGCCACCTAATTAACACGCCACCGTCAATTACCAAATCAAAACAACGAAGACACTCACTGCGACATGACACACGCACTGTCAGCTCCCCTGTCCGTGGGGAGATCAGTCAGGCGGCTGCTGCTCACCGTAAACAAACACCGACAGGTCCACCAGAAGCGAGGGGACTTGGGCTCGTCCCTTACCCTGGCTCTGGTTCTCGGCCAGATCTCTGCCAGATCTCTGCCTCTCACCCCGCTCCCCGGCTGTTTAGCGTCCCCCCTCGGCTAGCTTCCCAGCTAACACCTGCTGCCTTGAGAAGAGGAGGAGGGGGCTATGTAGTCTATGACGCCAGAACAAACCGTATTCCCATAGGACGCACTCTAAAGTATAGTTTCTGACATAGACGAACCACAACAAATCGCGGGAGTGGTTTTTTTCCAGAGTTTTTTGGACGGTAGACATGCCAGATACCCAAACTAACGTGTAGAAGCACTACAAAAGTGGATTTTTCATAATATGTCCCCTTTAAGTCATAACCTTTTGCCCTGCCAATGACCTGGCAGTAAGGTACATCTCTGAACTACTCATCCCCTATTTCACCTTACCCCCTAAGATCCGCTGACCACTCAATGCTTACCATTCTATGCACAAAGTTAAAAAACCATAGGTTATCAGTTTTTTTTTCATGTTGGCCCTAGATTGTGGAATTGTTTGCCTTTAACATTATATCTCCCCCATTGATATCTTTAAGAACCTGTATTAAGCCCAATCTCTTATCTTTAGCCTTTGGATTGTCGTCACAATGACTTACTTGAATACATCCTGGCTTTTTTCTTTTGGTATTTTATCTGTTGCTTGTGCTGCGATTTGATCAGTGATCATTTCAGTGTTTTATTTATTCGATTGTTATTATCTTCAAGCAATTTTTTCTCTCTGTAAAGCATTTTGGTCAACGTCTGTCATTTTTAAATTGGCTCTATAAATAAAGTGACATGACTTTGTAGGCCATGAACAACAAACGTTGTTTTATTGGTTTTGTATTGAGCACATGATGTCAATATCTGTGCTATATACACAACTACTTCATGATAACATTTATTGTTTGGATTTATAGGGTGTTTGACCAAATTAGTCACTCACTATACGTGCAAGTTAAATGGGATAATGAAATCATGTGACTCTAAAGATGCAAGACTGGACGTATATGTAGGCTGAGGTTTTATATATTTATACTCTGATGTACATTTTGATGCATTTATCTCTTGCTGCCAAAAGTTGAGCAAATGAGTGTCTTTCATTGTTTTTTCACATTGCACACTGAACAAAGAGATGTAAATACACTTCATATCCAACACTTGCAGATAAACTGTTGATGGGAGTACATTACCAGTTTAAACAAATAAATATGATTGAAGTTCATGCTCACATCAAAAATCAACACAGTGTCTACGTTAACGTTACCTAAGCCGATTGTGCTCAGTTTAGTGCATTCCGTATATGACGGAGGAAGAGCCTTACTCGCCAAATTCCAGGTGTCCTTGCAGCAGTTTCTGTACAAAAAACAATGTGATTATACAACTTTGCCAGTAGCACCTAAATCATACTATGAATTTCAATTTCACTTTTACTTAGCTGAGTACAGTTTGGCCAGGAGAAAACGTACGCATGACCGTTTTCTTATAGTGTGGAATTTGGATTCAAACGCAGAAAAACAATTCTTGAAGTTGGGAACACAAGTCTGTGTCCCGTTTATTCTTGTAACTAAGCAACAACCAACAAAATGGCGCTAACTTTCCCAGCAAGCCTTGGGCTCGACGTCATCACGTTACCCGGCAAGCACTGGGATAAACGTCATCACGCACATATATATTTAAAGGGACACGATCCCGGCACAGTAATTAAATAACGGCATGAAATAACAGTGTATAGAACTACACAAAGAACAAGGTGAATTATGTATATCACATTCACTACACACGTCCCCGCAGAATTCACCATACAAGAAAAAACATCACCGGAGAGGTGGTCGTATTAACCGGCCAGAACGGCTGTGTTTAACAGGGGGTCGAGGAGACACTGACGTGGCAGGCACCCCGCCATTACACGGGTGTGGGGCATGGAGTGTGGAAGGTTTGGAAGGAAAAGGAGCAGGGGGTGGGTGCAGAGCTGGAGGACGCCCGCGTCGTGGGGGCTGGGCCAATTCAATGGGCCTAGCCACATCCAAATGAGCCGGCTTGAGGCGATCGATGGAGAGTCACTCCGGCTTGCCACCCATGTCCACCACAAAATGTTTTTCCCCCGTCTTCAACACACGGAATGGGCCCTCGTAAGGCGGGCGTAGCGGTCCTCTGTGAGCGTCGTGGCGAATAAAAACTTACTCAGCCGTCTGAAGTCCAGCGGGACGTGTGACTGAGGAGCGCCGTGCTGGGAAGTAGGGACAGGTGCGAAGAGCCTCGCGTTGTCCAGTAGCGTGGAACGCTGGAGAGTTGCAGACCAGGGAACGGTGGTAGGAACAAAATCCCCTGGAACTCGCAGTGGCTGGCCATAGACCAGCTCCGCAGACGAGGATTGCAGGTCTTCTTTTGGTGCAGTCCTGATGCCCAGCATTACCCACGGGAGCTTGTCGACCCAGTTGCAGTCTTTGAGGCCAGCACGAAGAGAAGCCTTCATCGACCTATGAAACCTCTCACAGAGTCCGTTAGCCTGTGGGTGATATGCAGTCGTGCGGTGGAGTTTCACCCCTAGGCTCTGGGCAACCGCGTTCCACAGCTCAGATGTGAACTGCGTGCCCCGGTCAGAGGATATGTCCGAAGGGGTGCCGAAACGGGCAACCCAGGTGCCGATAAAGGCCCGTGTCATCTCGACGGATGCCAACGATGTCAGCGGCACAGCCTCAGGCCAACGGGTGGTCCTGTCAACCATGGTCAACAGGTAGGTGAAACCATGAGAGGAGGGCAGAGGGCCAACCAGGTCCACGTTGACATGGTCAAACCGCCTCTCAGGCACCGGGAACAACTCTAACGGGGCTTTGGTGTGGCGGTTTACTTTGGCCCGTTGGCACTCAAGACAATTGGAAGCCCAGTCTCTAACTTCCTTTTTGAGACCGCGCCAAACAAACTTCGCCGCCACCAGCCTCTGTGACGCTTTTGAACCAGGCAGGGAGAGACCATGGATGGCCTCAAAAACACGTTGCCTCCATGCTGTGGGAACGATCGGCCGAGGACTGCCTGTGGAGACGTCACACAGGAGCGTGGTGTCAGCCTCACTAAAAACCACGTCCTCTATTTTCAAACCTGTAGTCGAGGTCCTCAGGATGTGTACGTCCGGGTCTGTGGGCTGGTCCGCTGCCATGCGGCTGTAATCCAGACCAAGATGGACGGCTCCTGCCACAGCCCTTGACAGGCAGTCCTCCACCTGGTTGTCCTTACCGGCCACATGCTGCAAATCAGTGGTGAACTCGGAGATGTAAGACAGATGACGTTGCTGGCGGGCGGACCACGGCTCGGCCACCTTGGCCATGGCGAAGATCAGCGGCTTGTGGTCGACAAAAGCGGTGAAGTGACGACCTTCCAGCAGGAAACGGAAGTGTCTGATGGCGAGGTAGAGACCCAGCAGCTCCCGGTCGAAAGTACTGTATTTACGCTCGTTGGCGCGCAGTTGGCGGCTGAAGAAAGCAAGCGGCTGCCAAGCCCCCCCCTACCCACTGCTCATAGACGGCACCGACAGCGTAGTCCGAGGTGATGGCGATGGAGGCTGTGGCAGAAGGATGTGCCAGCATGGTGGCGTGCGCGAGGGCCGTCTTTGTGTCAGCAAAAGCCCTGACCCTGTCTTCAGTCCAGTCCACAGTGTGCGTGGGTTTGCCTTTTAAGGCCTCGTGAAGGGGCTGCATGAGCAGAGCGGCTCGAGGGATGAAACGGTGGTAAAAATTCACCATGCCGAGGAACTCCTGCAGGGCTTTCACGGTGAGCGGGGTGGAAAACGTGTGACCGCCTCCACCTTTGATGGTGGAGGCGGCGTCCTTGGTGACTCTGTGTCCCAGGAAATCAATGGTGGAGAGACCAAACTGGCACTTGGCAGGGTTAACAATCAGGCCATGTTGGTTTAGCCGCTCGAACAGTGTTCGGAGGTGTGACAGGTGCTCATTTCGGGCTGTCGGATCGGCGGATTATTCCAAGACGTTCCATGTTAGAAAACTCAGCCTTAGCAACGGCGAGCTTAGTTGGGTCGAGGCGCCGAGCACGGGCGCAGACGGGTGGACCAGTAGTGGCGACATGGTGCTCCACACCATGCTTCACGGCAGACGCGGAGAAAGTGGGCTGAGTGAGTGCTGGAAAATCAGCCAGTAAACGGTGGAAGTCGTCCGACGTGGAGAGCATGCTGGACAGTCGTAGGGAGTCAGCCCCGCTGAGTGTGCACGTATAAGAACACACAATATACGTGCCAAGGAGGGGAACGGCGACCTTTGCCGTGACAAAATCCCAGCCAAACCGATGCCCTCCGAAACACAACTCAATGTACCTCAGTCCATACGTGCGGATGGGGGTCTGATTAGCCGCTTCCATAGGGGGGCCGTGGCTGTCAGTCACCATATCTAAACTGGATGCAGGCAGGACGCTCCGCTGTGCTCCCGTGTCGCACAGGAAACGTCGTCCGGAGATGCTGTCCTGGATAAAAAGCAGCCTGCCGACGTGGCCGACACTCATGGCCACTACTGTGCGCCGGCCCTGGCGTTTCCCAACCTGCCGAAGCTGCACGGCGAACGGCATTTAAGAGCCTTTCATTCAAACTTATCATGGTAAAAGCACAAGCCCGAAGAAGACTGCTGGGGACCTGAAGACTGCTGCCGACGAGAAGAGGTTGCCGCGATGAGGGTGGAATCCTCCATTGTCACAGGAGCGACGTGCGTGGGATGAAACGCGGCCATGACACGGTGCTCTTGACCCACCAGGAAAAATTGATCAGCCTCTGCAGCCAGTTGTCGACAGTCAGTGATTGTGGTGTTGGCCAAGGAAGCTCTGACTTGGGAAGGCAGCTGACGCAGGAACAGATGGATGAAAAGAAAATCGGGACTGTGCCAGACCAGGAGATCCAGCATACGGTCCATGAGCTCAGAAGGTTTGCTGTCACCCAGTCCTTGGAGGGAGAAAAGCCTGTTGGCTCTCTCAGCGTCGGACAGTTCAAAAGTCTTCAACAAGTGGGCTTTGAGCGCTGCATACTTCTCCGTAGCTGGAGGGTGTGTAAGGAGACTCACCACTCGGGAAGCTGTTGAATTTCCGATAGTTACATGTTGTATCGGCGGTTATCTCCCGTAATGCAAACTGCACTTCAGTCTGGGCAAACCATGCCGACGCCGATGATTCCCGAATTCGGGGAGTTTGAGGGCAACAGCGTTCGCGGTCATGGTCGAGTCGCGTTTGTGAATTCGTCAAGCAAACAAACGTCGGGGTCACCAATGTGGGAATTGGATTCAAACGCAGAAAAACAATTCTTGAAGTTGGGAACACAAGTCTGTGTCCCGTTTATTCTTGTAACTAAGCAACAACCAACAAAATGGCGCTAACTTTCCCAGCAAGCCTTGGGCTCGACGTCATCACGTTACCCGGCAAGCACTGGGATAAACGTCATCACGCACATATATATTTAAAGGGACACGATCCCGGCACAGTAATTAAATAACGGCATGAAATAACAGTGTATAGAACTACACAAAGAACAAGGTGAATTATGTATATCACATTCACTACAATAGTATGTTTCACTTGCTTTACCTTATCTTACCACATACAGTCCACTGATGGTATGTCCTCAGCCCCAGACATACATGTTACAAGTCATATGATAGGTTGTATTCTCTCTGCTGTTATCTCCCTGTATACAGGACAGTACAGCACCTCATATTTAATAACTACAAAAAAATTCAGAAAACCCCTCTGACATCAAGAAGCGTGTCCCCCTTGAAGCACTGTATAATCTTTTTATCATATTCATGTGGTGATAAGAAAGAGGGGAGCTTCCCCAAAAGTTATATTAAATTACACACATAATATTTTTTTTAAACACTCGTCTAAGTACTGCCATGATAATATGATCCAGTAATTGCACTAATATAACCATTAGGGCTCTGCTCCTGAGTCTCTAACGTTCGCGGAGAGAGAGAGAGAGAGAGAGAGAGCGCTGTTACTTCTCTCCCTATTCAATCACGCACATTGAGGATGACCATAAAGTTGTCTCCCATCATCACATTACTTTTTTTAGGCTACACAGCAACCAGCTAACGCTAGCTTACTGTTCTAGCTCTAACAGGTAGTGAAAAATACCTCATATGATGACTTCTGAAGCAACTTGAAAGTTAGCAGTAACAGCAGAAAAGACTATTCTGAAATTAACTCAGTAAACCTTTTAAACTGATACAAATCCTTACTTTTAGAATCCTAGGTAACAGTTAACCCAAACTTACCTGCCATTGGACCTGCTCTTCTCCGCCTTCTAAACGTGGTTCTAGTGGCTGTAAGCAGGTTGTCTGCATTTCGCCGTGAAGCCAGTTCTCTTCTTGCACTGTCAAGTGCATTCAAAACACGATTTATAACTGTATTAAATCCACTGTCAGTGGTATCATCTTCTGCAGTCCCGCTCATTTCGCCAGAGTACCTGCCGTAACGCTCTGTGGTTTTGCCGCCCCCTTCTGGCTATATTTGACCATGTAAATGTGCACAAAAGCCCCTTCAGCTGCAGTATGTGCAGAGTGTGCTATATACGGATATAATCAGAATAATGAAGTCGAGATTACGAATCAAGTGCTGCATCATGATTGATTGTTTTATATGGTATTCAAGAGCTATCTGTCGGTCTGACTTATCAATATAATATAAGTGGTTCAAGATTCAATTGATTAACTGGTATGGCTGGATGTGAAGCATTTTTAGGGTTAGTTACAAGTATTCTTTTATTTCTCACAACTGCTGATCTAATAAATAATATACAATTACTTTAATTTCAAAGAACAGAATAATATTATTGATGAAATGTGTTGTTGCAAATGTTCTACATATAAAATATTGATGTCACATTTATTTTGTTTTTCCATGTGTGCATTAGGCTGTTTGACATTTAATCTTCCACAAAGCTTTCATTTAATTGGTATTTCCTAATAAAACACAATAAAACAAATGAACACACCTCCCCAAATAACCGCTCCTAAGACTGAAGTGACAATTCAGAGCAGGCGCTTTAAGGCTTTGAAAAACAGTTTGAACACTGACCAATCAAAATCCTTGTCCCGCCTGCCTCATTTGCTTACAGTCCACTAGTTTACTAGTGGACATTTGCGCCCCACTAGCTTACTAGTGGCTGCATTTGCAGTTCACATGTAAACTAGTGAGGCATTATTGTCCACTAGTAAACTAGTTTGGGTCTGTTTGACCTTACTAGTTAACTAGTGCGGCTTTAAAAGAGTCACTAGTTAACTAGTAAGAGCCAAAATGTCCACTAGTCACACTAGTGAGGTTGTTTTTTACCTTACTAGTAAACTAGTGAGGCTCAAAATGGCTCACTAGTTTACTAGTGGAGCCTAAAAGTCCACTAGTATCCCAGTTGGGGTCTTTTTGTCCGTACTAGTGAGCTAGTCACAGCCACATTATTTAACTAGTAAACTAGTAAGGTCCAAAAAGAGCCACTAGTAAACTAGTGGCACTGATCTTTCCTTTACTAGCTTACTAGTGAAAGACATTTTGCCTCACTAGTTCGACTCTGTATAAAACATGTAGGGACTTTTACCGAGCATGTGGAAAAATGTTCTTACATGTTGGGCATTTTCTTCAACTAGTCTAGCTTTGCTCAGAACAAGTGAACGACTGTGCGCAACTAGTAAGACATTTGCTCGACATGTTGGGCTGTTTGTCCAGCTAGTTGACATTTTGGGCACACTAGTTGACATTATCATCTTACTAGTTTGACAAAACTGCTTACTAGTCGACATGTGCATGCAACTAGTTAACTAGTGAAATTCTGTAGCGTCCTACATGTTATCTAGTGACCTTTTATCACATCACTTTTTTTTGTATCCATTTCATTCATATTCTGCATGTAACTCAGCAGAATATAATTGAAATGGACTTGAGTGATGTGGGGTTTTCAAAGAGACAGGTTTTGAGGTCTGACCACTCCCTAGGCTCCCGTGTCCTGGGACTATACAACTCTGCTGGGGGAGCAGTCACTCTCCTCTCCTCGCCGCCGGAGGCTCGGTGTGCGGCACGCCTCGACTTTTTTGGGGGGGGGGTCCTCGTACTGTGGCGCCTCACGGCGTCGCTGATGCGGGGGCTTTCCTTCTCTTCAGCCGGTGAGGAAGGCGGGGACCGGTTGGAGGGGAACGGGTACGGCGTTCGGCGGCGGCGACTCTGGACGCGTGTCGGTCCCTCCGCGCGGATCAACTCAGCTACTGCGCCTGCTGGGGGAACTCTCCGTTCGCACGGGGGGACCCCTCGTGCGGTTTCTAATAAATTGAGTGTTGGCACTTTTTCAAAGTAACTGTGGCAACACTGGCTGTTAATAATGTTCATCTAGAGCTGAGATTTGACTTTTCTGTACATCTATTAGAAATCTATTCAAAATCAAAATAAATGCTAAAATATTTTTTCCTTTGTTTGATTGTTGTTCAAAAACAATAATGAATCTGATGCACACACACATGCAAGTCCTTTATTCTGTTTGGATAGTAAGCACGGAGCTGCAGTTCACCGCAGTGAAACCTCATCAGGCTTTATAGGGTTAACATTGTGCTGGCTGGAGCTCTTGCTGGAGAGCCAATAGGAAGCTTCTATTTTAATCCCCTCATTAGCATGTGCGTCCAGAAGTGCCACTAGTGTTACTAGTAGGCATTTTGGCTGCCACTTGCTTACTAGTAAGACCTTTCAGCCTCACTAGTTTGCTAGTAAGGTCACAAAACACTGCAACTAGTAAACTAGTGGACATTTCAAGCCCACTAGCTTACTAGTAAACATTTTGCACCCCACTAGTTTGCTAGTAAGGTGTAAAATAGGTGTTTACTAGTAAACTAGTGGGTTTTTTTGCCCCCACTAGTTTACTAGTACACATTTTGCACCTCACTAGTTTGCTAGTAAGGTCAAAATAGGCTTTTACTAGTAAACTAGTGGATTTTTTGGCTGCACTAGTTTACTAGTGTGCATTTGGGCTCCTACTAGTTCACTAGTGCAGAAAATTGGAGGCCACTAGTTTACTAGTGAGCTGAATCCATGTTTGACTAGCTTACATGTCAGAGCTTTTGCAGCTCACTAGTAAGCTAGTAACACTTTCAGCCTTACTAGTTCGGTCCAGAGGGCCACTAGTGCAGCAAAAAGCCCACTAGTAGAGACTCTGGCTCTACTAGTGCGGCACACAGTGTTACTTGTAAGGTTTCTGTTTTAACTAGTTGAACAAAAGTGCCACTAGTTGCTGAAAAAGAGTGACTAGTAAGATTTTTTGTTCAACTAGTTCAGTAAAATGCCGAACTAGTTAGACCAAATGTCCAACTAGTGCTGACAATGACCGAACTAGTGGAGGGGACTGGAACTTGATATCAAGGATATGGAATAAATGCTCAATCGGCTTGCCATACTCTCCTAAGAAATTCTTTCTCAACCAGTGAACGTGGTAAAGTTGACTGTTATTGTAATTAATTGTTTTGGCTATTATGCCAATTTATTTCTCTTATTACAAAGTATTTGTTTTTCGCTCTTTTGTTTTATTTAATATTTTCATTATTAATTCTGCCCTTTTGGGAAAATAAAAATACCCATCATACAAACTACATCTCCAAGACATCTCCTGAGAGTTCTTCTACCTAGCTCAACCGCTCTTTGACATCTAACTTTAACACGCATGCACAGGGGGAAACTACTGGCAGTTTCTAGCCCCAAGCCGGATCAAGGTTCCCCTCATCACCTTTATATTATTTTAGACATATTTTTCTTATTTTAGATATTTTTCACGATATTCAAGAGTAATCTGGAAATGTGTTGAATTATCAAAGCGAATTTCGCGCACCCCCTGCAATGCCGTCGAGGACCCCTGGTTGTAAATGTTAACCCTTGACTGACTAGCTGCGCCAGTCAGTCAAGGGTTAACATTTACTCTTTCCGTCTATAACATTAAACATGGTCTTAACTATGATAACAGGCTGCTAAAGTTCGTTGAAAACATTGAAAATCACTATTTTATTTCTCGGATTGGTTTTAAAGAGGTAATCTTTCAAATAGAAACTTAAAAGCAGTTTTCTCCCAAGTTCGCTAGCATGATTCTAGTAATGACTAGAAGTGACTAGCTAACCATGTTCACTCACCGGAGTTTGCAGTATCAGATTACTCTTATGGAATCTCTTCAGTTGACACTCTCAAGTTGGACGTCTATTTGGGATATAACCTTATTAGTATAATTACACGTAGACTATGGTAATATTTTGAGTGTTATATGTTATTTCATACCAAAATCGGGAGCTTCTTTCTCTACAGGTGACATGAGAAAATCTCAGGAGGAAAAGGGTTTCTTATTCGTGTGGGAGCTCCATTGAACGGAACACACAGTGCGCCCCCTTTGGCAATAACTTTTACTACTTCTGAGGTTAATAGCCTTAATTTCATGAGGGTTACAGAGCTTATAGTCGCGACATTGGGTGAAGGTGGAGTGAAGAGCATCATGACAAACAGAAAAAGGCATTTCATATAACCCTTCAATCCTAGACACCGTGAGCCAGACTGTCTGGCTGGACCCGAGTGAACAGGTATCTGTAGAAGCACCCCCAGTAGCTGTCGAAGTGGCAGTGTGCTGCATGTTCATTGTAACCCTCTCCTTAGTTGCCTTGCTCACTGCGCAGGTCAGACCTGAAGGATACTCATACAAAGTGTCCTGAACTTCATTAGCAGTACACTTGTCCATTGTCTTGGAACGAAAGGTCATAGAAAGTTCAGGAGAGCGACAGTTCTTTAGGAACATGCACAAATTTGTGTCCCACCCCTTTTTAAAAGTGATTAAAAGTCAAATATTTTACAGTCTTACGGAAATTTGTTTTGGTTGTGTACACTTTTATGTATTTTAGTATATATGTAAATATGTAGTTTATTTTAATAATTAAAACACAATATTAAACCGTGTCCAAGGTTTGAAGCGCAACTCTAGCATCAAATTGTAGTATCTACGACCTCAAAGACACATCATTGGTTGCAGGGTGGAATGTCATGGAACGCCTTTGAAGACAAGATAACAGGTATTGCAGCAGGTATAAAAGGCCTGTGTGAGCCTTAGTGGATGAAAGCAAGGCATTTTGAGCAGAGAAGAAGAAGAAGTAGGATATTGAAATTGGTTGCACCTTGATGTTAGTTGCCACCTGCACATACACTAAATGAAGAAGCAGAAACATACTTAGAAAAAGTAGCTACAGACAACCAAGAAGAAGCTACATTTACTTTTCGGCAAGAGAAAAAAGAAAAGGATCTGATTTCAAACTATTAACTTCGGCCCAGATAAGGTAAAAGAATGCTGATTCTTAAGGATGATGGCAACAAAGGATTTTTCTTTATTTAATATGCAACCCATCCATAAATATTGTTAAAAAAACATCATCCATTTGACATAACACGATACATTACACACAACTCAACACACGCAGTATATGCAGTAGTATTTAAATGACCATTTTGCTTGAGATACTGGTTTCCGCCATGCAGCATTATGGATAGCAGAGTGAGCGCAAGTGCGAAGTGAAATTGAATGCCATTGAATTGGAGGTGTTAGTTCAAGAGGCAAACAAACATATTGTTAACCTACAGCAGTGGTTCCCAAACTTTTTACAGTCCTGTACCCCTTCAGACATTCAATCTCCAGCAGCGCACATATAACAAACTGTGAGGGATTTCAGGACTCGGATGGAAGTTTAGATGAAACAGAGTTTATCTATCGATTGTCAGTTTTCAATCAGTTGTTAATCATGATTGTCAGTTGTTAATCGATTGTCGGGAGAATTATCGATCGATTTTGAAGAAGGGCAGTAGACTCCTCAGGCGTTCATGGAGACGTATAGCTTCGCAGTGTTGGCAGTGAACGCAACAGAATTACGTCGATGACAAAATAATGTCATCGACGTAATTCTGTTGCGAAATTCTTAATGATCAATACATCGATCGTCGATTAATTATGCCAGCCCTAGTTTTGACTAATGGTCACTAACCTACCTGTAACTATTTTTGGAAGTGTATTTTGCTGAATATTGGTATACATGAGTGTTTTTGGCAATGCGGCTTGGCTATTCAGACTATTTAATATTGCATGATTATTTATAGTTCAGTTTGAAAATGTAATGAGCTTTTTCACTTTGAAAACGCAAATAAAATGTTCTCCCCACGTACCCCCTGAAACACTTCGCGTACCCCTGGGGGTACCCCCGGGGGTACGCAAAGTTCCCAAGTTTGTACCCAAGTTTGGGAACCGATGACCTACAGCAAAGAAATATAAATATAACTTAAAGAAACGCAATATAAGAGAGTATCTGTGAGAAAGTAAATGTTGTGGGTAAAACAAAAGGAGTGATAAAAGTAAGAGAAGATGGCAGGACATAAGACGAAGAACTAAAGGAAAAATAGCTCATAAATATAGCCCCAACCAGCAATGTGCGGGTTCGAACCTTAATTCGCTCAATAGGAGAAAGCAGCACATCATGTCGTATAGCCGACTACCACCCTTAGCCACAGCCGACCACAAAAAGCTTCTTAATTAGAGGAAGCAGCTCAATTATTTATATATCTTTTTATTTTTCTTGCTCCGTATGGGTGAAACTCAAAATGCTTCAATGCGCCTATTATACAATGGAATATAAAGATATTAAATAAGTTTCACGGTGATTGGAAAATATTATTTTTTTAAAGTTATTGCCAATTTTGGCTAAGTTTATCGTTAATGATAGCCATGTTTTTTGACCAATCTAGATAATTGATAAACGAAATGTGTATATCAGTCTCACAATGCTTTATTCTGAATTTGGTGTTCTAAAATTTTATTTGTAGAGCACATTGAGCTAGACTTGTGTCTGAAATTTCGAGTAATTGGACAAACCGTGGCAGATTGGGCTCTGATTTCTTGGGCATGTCTCCCAACCATTACCAATAACGTACCAATTTTATGTTTCTATCTTAAAATATGTATTTTGTGAAATTTGGTTCAGTGGATACTGCTCTATAGATTTTGGGAGACTTTAGCGTCCCGCATGTGCAAATATGTAAAAGTATTTAATTCTCATAATGCTGTTTTCCAAACTTAGTGTTGATAGTATAAAAAACAAAAGTTCATGTCACATTAGCAAAAACATCATGAAGGACTTTTATGGTCCTAGAGAATTTTTTGTGGAACACCTTAAGCTGAAGTTGTGTGTCAAATTTCAGTTCAATATTGAGCAGCAGGTACCGTTCAGTTTCTGTGGAACGAGCGCTCAGCCACGACACTCGGGCCATAAAGTGCAAACCAGGCAGCTGGTCAGCGCTGTTTCTGTTGTGGCCATCAGTGCCCTGGCAAGAGGGCTGATGCTTGTGTTTTTTCTACTTGCATGTGTGTTCTTAAGTTGCAGTGCGTTTAGCTCTCAGGGCACCGTAGCTCTCGGTCTTCAGGTTGTGTTCAGGCAGCTTGGAGTGTAAAAAGTAAAAGCTGCCTCACACATTGGAACAGCTAATAGACTAACACCAGACCTGTGCTGATTCTTCCACTTGTAGCCTGTATTTAAGACCACTTGTTTGTCATCACAGTTCCAACACAGTGCACTATGGAAGGAAGGTACAGCCAATTTGACGAAGACCCCAAGCCAAAGGAAGGAGAAGCATCAGAGGACAGTGCAGCGACTGACCCACCAGAGGTATACTGTGTGTGAAGAATCAAGACGTGTCAGCTACTGTTTTTTCTTTTATCGTTTTAGCTCCTTTATAAATCCTCTGTCCTTTTAGCTCACACAATCTTGAAATGAGATCAAAAAGACTAATGTCAGGCATAAAGTAAGGTTAAAAACGAAATCACTTTTTTTAAGCATCAGATTACTTGAAATGTAGATTTTTAAAATTGATGATTTTAGGGAGTGAAACTAGACTAGAAAATAAGAAAAGATGACAATTCTCTCTGAATTTCTTTATTTCTACATTACAATCAAACAAACAAATGTACATAGCCAAATGCCCTTGCTTATTTTAAGCAGCAAAAAAGTTCTTGTAGTGAGTGAAGCATCTACAACTAAATTTAAATTCATAAAATTTTAGTAAAACAGTGTGGCCTTAAATTTCACTTGAAATGTTTAAAGCGAAAAAGTGGTAATGCTATGTTTGTCTAACAATGCACAATGTTTCTATCATAGTCTATATCAAGAAGTTTTATACATTTTTTTTACTTGTTTTATGTGTGCCAGTATGACGCCCAGGATCAGACAGGACCAGAGCCTGAAGACTTGGCCCCTCAGCCTGACCCTTCCCTTAGTGGTGAGGATGAGCACTCCCACGATTCTGGTCGGTCACCCACTAAACCTAATGGGATTTACAAATCGATACAAAGCTGTGACACAACATAGCACTGATCAATACATTCACATTCATAAATAAATAGGCAAAAGTAACACAGACATATTTACAATTTACATAAACTAGGTAATTACGTTACGTTTTTTAAGATAGTTTAGGTTGGTTTGTTTAAGATTCCATAGTTCAAATGTTACTACTATTAATTAATTAAGAAATATTATAGGAAACTCTTTTTTGCATAAACTTACAATAATTTCATTAACTTTAACTAAATTCACCCTCTAAATATAAGCTTTTAAAAAACGTTCATCTTAGCATAATCAAAAGTTCAGTATCACACAACAATGTGGAAATTTTTTTACATCATAATTTGTTGATTATTTTTAAGAATGATTTTTATTTTCTGTCTTTCAGTGCAAGACAACTCTGCTCAGTTGCCGGTTAATATTAACCTCTCCAACCTCAACACGTTAGAAGACATGGAGGATGAGGAGCCACTGCTGGAGGAGGAGGAAGAGGAGGAATTTCCTGTTCTTGATCCTGAACATGTGTGTAGTATCTCCTTAATATGTATGTGATCAGTAGTTGCCTCCATTCATAACTGTTAGCATTTCAAGTTTATTATCATCATATCAGATTTCTTTATTCCCACTGTCATTGTTTCAACCTTTCATCTTTTGACAGCCCCTGGTCAGAAGGCAACAAGCTGCTCTGATCAAACAGCTGAGAGAGGAGCTGGAGAGGATCGAGATTCAGATAAAGGAAAAGGTTGTTTATTTTTCTTTAACTATATGTTCTCAATATGTCCAGAAGATGGTGGTGTTGAGATGTTTAGAATGGGGACTATTTGGGGATTTTTATTTCTTTGTGCACCAAGCACATTTTAAGGCCCAGCACAAAATATTGTCACTAAAAAGCAGATGTCAACACACTAAACACCTTTGAGAAAGAATGTGTTCAGGACAATAGAAAGCCAGAGTAAAACTATCTGGATACTTTGTTCTGATTCCTGCTTTTGCTCTTCCTCCCTCGCTCTCTCTCTCTACCTCTGCCACAGCTGGGAGTTCAGAAGGCTGAGGCCAGCCTCATACAAGAGAAAGGCTTAAAGATTTTCAGGATTCAGGAGCAGCTGGCCAGACTCCACACAAAGCTGGAGGAGCATCATCAGAACAGGGCACAGGCTGAAACCGAATATCGGCAGGCCCAGGATCAGCTGGAGGCAGGGAATAGATACTTTACCAGCATTAGCAGCCTGCATAGCATAGCCAAAGCTGATGGTGAGCCTGACTTTCGATTCGGGGGTCTTTATTCAGGATTATATTTCATTTTCACATGTTGCGTCATGTAATTTAAACGCTTATGAAATAGATTTCAATTTAAATCCATTATGAGTTCTATGTTTGGAATTATGAGTGATTACGGGCCCGTCCTTTACTTCTCATAAAATTGAGAATTGTAATATTATTATTATCTTGTTTAAAATTCAGAAACCATTCTGGGTCTCCTTAAACACCCACATTAGTCAGTAACTTGTGTTTGTCAGTGCCGCCATGTCCAGGGAAAGAACAATCAAATATTAGGATTATTTCGGTGCTAAGTTGGCTTTGTAGGAAATACTTTAGTCCATTAGACCTAAACACTGTTTCAGCACCAGTAAGACAGAATCAGTGTCAGTCCATGTTTCCAAACTAAAGATTTTAGGCTTAGTGTTAAAGTTTTAACGCTGTGTATCTTCTCTAGTGTCCCAGCTACAGGCAGAGGTCGACAACTTGTCGCTGCACCTCGTCTTAGCACAGAGAGCCTGTGAAGATCTGCATTCTAACGTCAAAGCCAATAGGACCACCAGGCGCAAAGCGGGAGCCGAGAAGAATCAGGCTGAAGAGCAGAAACTGAAGCAGGTGGAGAGGATGAAGTCGGGCGCATTAACAATATCAGCTCATTTGAAGCTTTAAATGTATTATACATATTCATTGACTCATGAATTCACTTTTATTGGGTGAACATTTTGTTTCATCAGGATTTATATGTGGAGCATCTGACGAAGGAACTGGAGAGGCTGACTCAGCAGGTTGCAATGTATGAGTCCAAGGCCAGTGCTCAAGCAGAGGAGACACAGGCAGCCAGACAGGTCCTCTCTGAGGTAACTATAGGATGAAATAAGACAGTATATACTGTATCTGCAAGGTCAAAGTTCCTTAGGCATCAACCTTGTATAGTTTAAATTAATGCTACTGTAAACAGGACAATCATTTGCAGTTAACTGACAGGATTAAAGATTAAAGCTGCAATATAGTTTGGGCCACTTAAGAACAGTGGTGCAAGCTGTAGGAAATAAAATGACACAAATGTCAGTGTGAGAGAACAATAAATAAACAAATTATGTCCACTATAGTGGTGTTTCTGGCCACATAATCAATACAAGTCCGACATTTATCCTCCTTTTAATCTCCTGAGAACATCTGGCTCTTTAGCATCTCAATGGGGCCCGAGTTTACCTGCTGTTTGTTAACTATTGGCAAGCGATCAGCTACGCAAACTGCAAAAACTGCAGATGCTAAGATGCAGCATCAGGTGAATGTGACACCTTTCATATTACACATTTAATCCAGTGTTAATGTAAAGATATACATTTTTGTGCTTCCAAACGATTAAAAACATGAATCAAATTACTGCAATCAATATGCACGAGGTGTAGGGCAAAAGCAGTACTGTATATATTGCAGTAACTTATAGTTGACCAGTGAGATTATTATGAGAGTATATGCTTGATTTGATTCATGAACCTGTAAGTTTCACCCGACTCAACCTAAGTACTAAAGGCAGGGTCATTGTCCCATTCATAGATTCTCTTCTAAATGTAAGCTTCTGATATACATTGTTTGATTCTCATATTATATGAGTGTTGGTGAGGTTTCGATACAACACTGGCATTGCCACATATCCACACATGTTTGTGTCTTTGTGCAGGTGGAGATGGAGATGGAGTCCCTGGTGATGATGCATAAACAGCTGCTGCAGCTGTGGAACAGTAGCGTGTTGAGCTTGAGGAGACGAGATGAAGACCTCAGCAAGATGCAGGAGGATGTGCGGTGAGAATTAGGGCAAGAGAGGGATGAATATTAATGTGCTTCTGAACTTGAAACAAGTTATTGTACTTCAAACATTTTGTAAATGTAATGTCTCTGATGAAAACATGTCAAGATGGGGATAATGTTTTTCTCATTGATAGATTGTTGCCATCGACTGATTTTAAGGCTTACAAGGAAATGAAAACTAAAAATTACTTTCACTATGATAAATGCAGGTTTTCACCTGTTTCATGATCTGAGATATAAGGAATGGTGACAAATATCAAAATGAAAGCATTTGTTCACACGTGCTTCTTTGCTGTATGTGTTTTCCAAAGCACAAAAGAGGACCAGTTGATCTCATTGGACAGAGAGATTGAAGGCTTCAAGAAATCCACCACTGAAGAACAGGAGAAGAATGAGGCACTGACTCTGCAGCTGAACAGCTCCCTGATGGATGGAGCCACCTCCAGAAAGCTGATCAGTCAGAAACAGGCCCAGCACGAGGTTTTACAGGCAGAATACAGCATCTGCATCCGCATCCTGAGCGACTCCGAGAACACCCTCGATAGGCTCGCGAAGGTGGAGAGAGGGCAAAGCCTTCTGTGTTTGTCCTGACAGTCAACTATCTACTATCTCTCCCTCGATAACTATTTCACACATTTTTCTTAACCCCCAACATCCTTCTTCATTCTAGGAAACCAGCAGCCACCAGGCTCATCTGAATAATCAGAGGAGGCAGTTGGAGACAGAGAATGCTGTGCGTCTGGACCTGGAGGACAAGATAATGACCCACATGCAGCAGAAGCTTACCCACAACAAGGCTGCCAAGTACTCCCAAAGGCTCACCAGCAAGAAAGCTGACCTCAAGAAAGAAAAGGTAAAGATGTCATCTTTGAAAGATAGAAAAAGCCTCCAGACACAATGCAGAGTCCTTCCATGTACATAAGAAGTCATTTTGTCATTGTTATTAGTATATTATTTAATAAACAGTATATTTGAGACCTTTAGTTTCAAACTGTTTTTTTTTAGAGAAATATAGTATGTGTTTGATTCCAGTTTTATAAGTCCAGAAAACTGAAAACTTAAAAGAGACACACTAGAAAATAAACTAGTAGAGATGTCCTGGTTTTTAATTTCTCTATTTTTTGTCCAACTGAAAAAGAGCTTGATTTTAGAGTGCCCGCAATCCAACTTAATAGCTTATGTCATTAAACATCCTCCTGCCTCCTAATAACCCAATTTTTCAAATCTCCCACAATCAATTTGTCACTCAGGCTTTCTGTCTCAAGCCTTGGTAAGGTCCATTCAGAGCCATAGAAGATATCAGAGACCTGATTCAAGTACTGAGTGTCTGTTTATTATGCAAAGTACCATGGGAAACAGAATTAGAAGTGATTTGTTAAGAAAGAAGGATTCAGGAATGTAAAAAAGGTCTAATGTACAATAAGTTGTGTATACAGTAACAATTTAATATTACAGTATTGTCTCACTTGCCACCTCTCTCTCCCCTTTAGATCTCTCAGCTGTGGCAGCTGGAGAATGAGGTGGTGACGGTGGGACTGGAGATCATTGAGGTCAGCCAGCATCTGGAGAGCCTCTCTGTCACTCAGGAAGCCCTCGATGAGGAGAGAGCAAAGTACCAAAGAATGATCACGTCCAACCAGGCCCAGATTACTTCCTTCAATGCACTGATTAAACAGAAGGAGACCACCATTGCCAACTACAACAGAAAGATCAGTAAAATCACAGCCAGCACTGGGGTGAGAGATCTTGTTGTTTATGTGGATTATTCAATAATAAGCTATTTGAATTTTGAAGTACAATAGAAACAATTATAAGAGTCAGACACTAGTAAAAACTACAGAGTATCTTGGGATGTGATGACATCAGCTTTAATGCCTGTGATGACTGATTAGTCATTACTACATTATTATATAACTCAGCGCTCATGGGTAAGACCACACCCATCTTCCTACTTGGCCTCCATTTTGATCTATACTTGTGTTAAGTTTCATGGCAGTTGCAACACTATCCCTTGACTCAAAACCTGTCCATAGACAAAAGACATAATTACCTGCCATGATGACAGAGAAAAGAATACCAGCTCTGCGGTTGTGCCTCATAATTACATGTTATCTCTGTGATTTGTGTGCCTTTTTTTCCAGAATGAAGACCTCAGTCCTCTGCAAATCAAGGTGGATGTGTTGAAGGCTGCTATCGCGGAGCTGGCAGCGAATATAAAGAATGACCAGCAGCTCTGGATGAAACGTCAGACAACTCTAGTCGGACTGACGCGGGAGATAGAGGCCAACAGCAAAAACATGCATAAGCTGCAGATAGAGCACACTGTCATGCAGCAGAAAGAAATACATTTCAAGAGTACGTAAAGCTCTTAAAAAGCACACACATGTATGAATAGGTAAACAGGTCCAAGTCAGTCAGTAAAAGTCAGTTAATTATAGGCCACTAATGGTCTTTAGCTTGTAAATTACATGTCTGAGAATGTGACTATTATTAGTAGTACATGTATTTTACAACAAAAGCTTTGAAAAACAAATACGATTATAACTTTATTGATCCAACGCTGAGGAAATTCACTTGTCATGAATGAGGAGATATTGAAATAGATGTCTACACACACAGACTGTTACAAGCATATAGACAGGTATGGTATACAATATGAACATAAAACTATAAAAACGTTTTGTACTATATAGTAATATATATATATGGATTAAATTTCACCATAGTATACTAAAATAACAGTATGCTATGTATAGTTTAACTATATAAAGGGATTTGCAGATACTGTGCCCAACCTGTACACTTCTATCTGCGGTCATACTCTGATGCCCTCTCCACCCCCACCAGATCAGATTGAAGCAGAGCACCAAGAGCATAGAGATCTGGAGAAGAACACGAAGATGCTGAGAGAAGACCTGCTGAAGCTCAACTTCATGCTCAGCAAGAACGGGCAGCTCAGTCAGGCACTGGAGAAGGAGAATGTGCTGATGGAGTCCGATTTTCTGCGGAGACTTAAGGCACGGCATGGCTGATAAATTCAGCTTTAATTGTTTTTTTTCTTTGCACTTTTAATAGTAAATATTGTTAAACATGAAATATAATGTGTTCAGGAAGCAGAGCAGGACTCAGTAGAGATCCAGATGACGTATGAGAAGACCCATGATGAAAAAGAAAGACTCCTCAACAGTCTGGTGGAAGCTGAGTGAGTGTCTTAGTGACAATTATCTAAAATATAGTATTTTCAATTATGGAATATTTTGCAACAAATAAAGCCTTCAGCATTAGGGCAGAAGCACATTAGGTCTATTTTCGTTTTACTTCCACACTGCCCCACTTGCCTGCGCTTACATTGCTCTTAAACATTATGCAGCAAAACTAATCAGAAGTTATTAGGACCTGTACAGTACTTGAAGTTTACATTGTGATTGTATGATTTGTTCCAAAATTTATGAGAAACGTATTTAAACACGAGGAGAAAAAAAGTCTAACATTGTGCACAAGCAGTTTTCCTTGCTACACACAACTTGAGACGAGCACATTTTCACAATATTCATTTTTCCTTGAACTATCCCTTTAAGGCTGAGACGCATCACACAAATCTAAAGTCAATAGGTGTCATATCAATATGAAGACCATACAAATATTTAATTAACTATTGGGGGGTTGGAGGCTAGAGTTTTTCACAGGACCATATTCATGTATTTTTAAGAGCACAAAACCATTACATCTAGTGTACATGAGTTAATATTTGAATAAAGTTTTCCTATAATTGGATGAAAATCAGTCTGACTGCTCAAGTCAGTCTGGATTCATGTGTTGTGTGACCTGCAGGCGGAAGATCCTGCTGTGGGAGAAGAAGATCCAGCTTGTAAAAGAGACTCGTTCAGCTTTGGACTCTGATGTGATCCACGGAGAAATCCAGATGATGAAGGCTGAGATACATCGTAGAGAGGTAAACACTGCACACAATAAATAATCAACGAGGTAAACAATACATGCACAATTTTATGGATGATATGAGTGCTTGTTTGTTTAATCTCATTTGGTATGTGTGTGTTAGGCCCAACTCAACCAACTAAAGAGGCAGCAGGAGCAGTTGCTGAGGGAGAGTGAAGAGACAGTGGCGAGGAGGGAGACCATTGCTAACCGAAGAAAGGCCATGGTCCACAGCTCCCAAAAACAGGCTACAAAGGGCGAGCTGAGCCGCCAAGCACAAGGCCTGCGGCGCAAGATCAAGGACATGCACAAGGTAGGACACATGTCCTGATCGTCCATTTCTGCATATGTACCTGTTATCTCATATGCATCATTCATCTCTTCAGCATGTGACTGAGTGTGAGCAGGTGATCAAGGACCAACAGGAGAACCAGCGGATTCTGGCTGATGCACTTGCACTGCAGAAGCAGCAGCTGATAGAACTCTGCAGCACCAGCAACACCCTGGACCTTGAAATTGTTGATCTCGAAGACACTAAAGTCAGGGTAAGGACCAAATATTGTGCATGAATACATGCTACTATGTGAATATACTGTAACACTGTACCTGTTTGCACCCGCATTTTGAGTGTAACTGAATCCTCACTGTATTGAAATTTAATACACAATACAGACTTCTTTTTTAAGCTGCCGTACTATATTATAGCTGACATGTGTCAATCAAGTCTCTTTTGAAAAGTAAAATATGCACCTTCTGTCTACTGTCGGTAAATTTTAGCTACTGATGTGTTGAAGGTGTGGTGAGAATATTTGTTAAAGCACTGTCCAGGTCACGTTGACACAGCTGTAGATTTACTGTCATCACAGTTTCCACTCTTGGAACCACTCCCACTTAGCAAACATACCAGTCATTGTTGTCCACTGTCTGACATCAGTTTGAAAACATAAGTGAAAACATAGATAAAAAACACTCTCATTCTTTATGTGTCCCTCCCTCTAGAACTTAGACCACCTGTTGACGCTACAGAACCGGGCCAAGAAGCTGCAGGGGGTGTGTGAGGGCCGCTACAAGGCTTCGTCCACCAGAGAGTCAGTCAGAGCCGCTCTGCAAACCCAGACTGAGCATGTGCACGCTACCTCTGCCGTCTTGCAGCGAGTCTGTGAGGAGTTCCCCCAGCACCAGGGGCCCCTCCGCAGGCTAACGTTAGCGTTGGCAGGACGTGCTCAGGCATCCTGAAAGTGCAGGAGACAATGTAGACATGAAAGTTATAACAGGAAGAGGAAGTGAGTAGCAGGAGGTTGGGTCAAGTGGTGAATTGTGTCCAGTACAACGTGATCAAATAAAGTCTTGATGGAAACTCGATCAGAAAAGACTTAATCCTTCTCTGTTTGGCTTATTCAATCCAGCTGCCAGTTTGTAAACTAACTGAACCAATTACATTAAGCAGTCGCTGGCAATGAAAATGCTTGGGTCACAGGCTCTATTATAGCAATGCTCAGAATATTACAAGCAAAAAAATATTGAAAAAAGAATATCAAAAAGAATATCAAAAATGTATAATAGAAAATAAAATATATATATATAAATATATGTATACTCCTCATGAAAAAAAATCAATAGTACAACTATGTTCAACAGTACAACTATGCTAAGGTTCTGGTTTAGTGGAGTTATTGCATATTGGAGGAATTCCCAAGTCTTTTGACCTGGGGCATGAAGCTGTCTCTGAGCCTGGTGGTGCGGGCCCGGATGCTGCGATACCGTCGGCCAGACGGCAGCAGGGAAAACATTTTATGACTGGGGTGATAGGGGTCTTTAATGATCCGTTTGGTCTTCTTCCTACACCTCTGGGTGTAGAGGTCCTGCTTTGCAGACTTCGAAACCCTCTGTAAAGCCTTGCGGTTCAGGGCGGTGCAGCTGCCATACCAGGAGGTGATGCAGCCAGTCAGGATACTCTCTATGGTGCACCTGTAGAAGTTGCAGTGAATCCTGGCATCCATGTTGAGCCTCTGCAGCCTGCGGAGGAAGAAGGGCTGCTGTGTGGGCCGTCTTCCTGATGACAATACAATTATATGTTGAGCTCATGCACCTTTCATTTGGTCATTGGTTAATTGAAATTGTCATATTTCATAGCTTTTTCATGTTCTTATTCTAAGCTTGATTTATGAATTGAAACACTTTTATCAGCGTTGTTCATACAGCATGACTCCTGATTGTTATTCGTTCTAAATTTGATTTCAATTTTTATTGAAATGTGTAGTCTCATTGACAATAAGATTTATTTTCACAAAGAGAACGGACACAATTTTACAATACAGGGAGCTAAGAGAAAAAGGAATGAAGAAAAACTGTAACCCGAGTCGTAAAACACAAGCGATGATAGAGCTTTAAAATATTCTAAGAGACAGTAAGACACTAGTTTGAAGGCAGTTTGCACGTCACGCCATTCACATGTTGCATAATACATGAAACCAGTTCTGCCAAAGTTAATGTCTAAGTATGATTGTGTGCTGCAGCTACCATTTTTTTAATAACTCTTATTGACACCAGTGTCCCACAGTGCAATGCCCAACATAAATGGAATCTGCAAACATTGAATTATATTGTGGATGACGGTTTGGCAGCTCCAGTAGAATAAAAAAAAACTGAGGAAAATAATCTCCCATTTTTGGTATTGTGCTTTGTTAAATTGGATCAAGTGAACGTCTGTAAGTGCATATAAAGTATCGTACACTGACAAAAGCTCTTGCTGTTTAGATTTGGCAATATTATTATGTTTACTAATTGGGAAACTAATCTGTGATATGGTTAATTTAGTGCCATTCACCTGTGTGGTGGTGTGTCACTACCTGCACATTTACTATCTTCATAATCTGCTATTGAAATAATCAGATTACAACAGTCCAGGCTGACAAGGGCAGTTACAATGGATCATAATGACATTTCTGTTAGTTCAAGCACGGATATCAACATGTTACTTGTTCAACACGTCCTGGATTTAATACAGCTGATTACCACAGCAGCTGCAGGCCTTCCTTGATGGCAGCACATAATCTGCTGTACGTAACAGGGACGTGAACGCTTTCTTGAGAATGTTGTGCAACCGGCTCAAAGAGGTTGCGTGTTCTAGACGAGCACCATCCTGTACTTTCCAGAGCACCCGGAGGCCCTGTGTAGAGTAGGACAGTCCCCAGAACTGGTAGTTAGTGTGCACAGGCCTGACATGACAAACAGCAAAACCAAACTAGTTCTGAGTGGAAATGACACTTAAACATTATGTTGTAATGGCTGCTTTTGGCTACAGCATACTTCCACAAATACTTTATTTAGTGTGTTAGAGTAAAGCCCTACAGAGATGGAATTTGCATAGGTGTGTGTTAAAGCACGTGCACTAATAAAAGGAGTGTGTTGTTAGCTGGTACAGAGCTTTTTTCCTATCTATAAATAGTGTGGTATTTCAGTTTGAGAGCATGACTTATTGAATTATGTTCAGATTGTGTATTACTTTTCATCAAAACCCTGCCCTTGCACTCAAATAGCCCATTTTTATGAGGGTAGTGTAGTAATTATTATATACAAGTATATAGACTTGAACTTTTTATCATGATTTAATAGGCGATTGCTTTAAATGCAAAAAAAAGTACAAAAATACAACAATTATTTTAAATAAAATCGAATTTACATAGCTTGATATATATCAGATAAACACTGGATAAAAACCCATATTACCGTGTTTATTGTCAAGAGATCGAGACTCACGTTTTTGTGAATTAACATAAGGGGTTAACTGCATATGACAAAGACTGCACCTCGACGCCTTGCAATAAAAATAATTATCTTATCAAAATGGCCTGCTATACTAACCAGGAATATCTCATCTTATCTTAAAAACTAGTAACCATGTATTGTTATCACTTTGATTTAGACTTTGAGAGATGACCTTGATAATCGTGAAACATGTTAATCTCTACATTTAACTAACTTTTTTTTGTGTAATTGACCATTTTTAATCTTCCACTTGTCATGTAGCTAAAACATTTTTTTATTTACTTTTTATAAACACCATTGTCCCACAATGCACTTCCCACAGGAAATGAATGGAATCTCTAAACCATTGAGGTAAGTTGTGTATTGGGGTGTGGCAGCTCCAGCTAAATCTTAATCAAGAAAGAAGGTGTGTTGTGTTTTCTTGTATATTCCATCCCATGATCTGCGTTATAAGGGAGGCTGCTCCGGTTATAGATCACTGCAACATCGGCCTTACCCAGCAGCACTTTAGAATGGAGATGATATAATCATATTTGCTATATGCTGTTATTAATTTGGCAGAACATGTATGCAGTGCTGAGCAGTGGTCTTGACGAACTTAGATAATTTAATTTGCAACTCATATGCACCTCTTTGATCACAACTTCCTATATGATTGTTAACCATGTCGTAATTAAACATAAGATATAAACATAAACAAAAATTACAGTTTCACATCTCTTGTTTTCTTTAATACAGGAAAATATATCATATCAAACAATCTCTGTCATTTAACGTTTTTCCTGGAACTGGTGAGATCACTACATTTCCTACATGCTCTAAACTCTTAATGTCAGTGTATCATTTACATTTGGTTGCTTCCCCTTGTTTGCATAAACTATTTACAGTACAGTAAACAGTGATTTCACACAGGATGGTGGTAAGTCAGGTAACAGCATGAGGAACCCTCTGACCTTGCACAACGTCAGCTAAACTTCCGAACTTATTTCCTTCTGAAACAGAGGACTTTGAACTTCACGCATCACTGTTTGCTGCTCTCACTGTGGTATGTGTGTTTGCTCTGCTGTGATTAGAAATGATTGAAGCCAACATGCATTCACTCTGCTTCTGTGCTACGAGAGGCCTTGTTCTCTTATGACTCAGGCTGCACCTTGACTCCTGTCAACAAACAGATTTGGCTTCGGTCACTAATAAAGCGAGGCAGAGGTTTATGATGGGATCTGATATTGAATCAGCTGCTTAAAGCAAATTAAGGAGACATATATGTGTGGCTCACTTGACTAATGTGTGTGTGTGCATTTGATATGTAAATTCTCTGTTTACACCAACGTGTATTTATGCTTACCTCACAGAGGGCCTGTCTGACAGGTTTGTCCTACACGCCCACACACACAAGCATTGCTTTGACAAAAACACCCATGGGGTGGGGAAAGTGGCTGATCCTTTTATAATGCCTTTCTGCTTCATCCGGTAATATTTACTTCCAGGAGCGAGTATGTGAACAGTGTCTATGCAGCTGTGGAAGTCTGCTTGCTCTGTCTGTTCCAGGCTCTGAGGGCAGACAACGCTTTAAACATTTATCCACACACTCAGGATGGCAGGGGAGTGTGTTCCGTGTGAGGGTCCAGACCTTAAGAAGATGGGTGAGGAGGAACTATGGGAACTGATAAATGACAACCGCCACCGGATCTCATTAGGGGTACGGCCATGCATCTTGATCCCGTACCTGAGGCAGGCCAGGGTGCTCACGGAGATGGACGAGGACGAGATCGTCTCCTGCCACAACCTCACTAACCGCTGCATGAGAACCAGTGAGATTTGTGACTTGACCTGTTGCTGTTCTGATATTATAGAAGTTTATTATGTTGTAGTCAGTGTGTAGTCGACAAATGGATTCTGTTTTGTCCCTGTTTTCCTGTGCCTGAGTTGTTTACACTGACTGTTGAGAGTATTGCCTAGAGACAGCTGAAATCCCTGCATAACTCTAGTACTAAAAAATAATGTTTATTAGTAAAATCTTTATGTTTTGCCACCTGACACTATGAAAGTGTATTTGCCAGCTTTACTAACAGAATACTCTGATAGAACTCTTATTGGCTTGTTTTCTCTCAAAACAAATTTAAATTGGTTTGATCATATCTTGATGACCTTCGTGAATTTAGATTGAGTCTGTTGGAGCTAGAGATATAATCAATGTCTACTGTCAACAGGCTACATGCTTGATCTGCTGAGGACTCAGGGAAGGAATGGTGCTGTGGCCTTATTGGAGAGCTTGATGATCCACTACCCCACCCTGTACACCCAAGTCACTGGACGCAAACCCAGCACTGAGCCCTCCAGATTCAGCGGTCTGTGGTTTGAAGTCGTCTGACTTTTTAAAGGAGTTATCTGTCGCCTTGTTTAATTATCTGTCATTTCAACCTCTAACCTACAGCGTTCTCCTTTCAGGCCTGATAAAGTACTCCGAGTTGACGGAGTACCTGGTGAGAGCAGTGACAGGGATGCAGAAGGAGCTCCAGGAGGCTCGTCGTGAGGCCGGCAGAATGACCACCCGCTGCACCTCCCTGGAGGCAGAGATTAGGCAGGTTACGGAGCAGGAGGAGAAATCCAGATGCCTGCAGGCTGATAGTGAACGCATGCGTAGGCATTTGTGCTCTCTGCAATGCGAGGTCACCAAGTTGAAGGATGAGAAGTGTGACTTGTACGTGCGCTACACAGCAGCCATCGAGGAGAAATCGGCTGTGACCAAGCGTCTCCATGATCTCAACCTGCAGGTCAGTGATGCTCAGTAATGTTTCTGAGCTTAGAAAACCAGAACTTAGATTGAGTTTCCCCTCCCTTATAACACAAAGCTGTGATCTCCGGGGAAAGTCCTCTGAAAGGTCAGTTTTAGAGAACTGAAATCTGAGCATTTGCATGTCCCACCTCGGGAGGCACCGTGAACACAGACTCTGGAAACAGTTGTATAATGTCTTTATGGCTGAGACTGCACTGTGTCTGAGAAAACAGCTCAAGTGATATCACATGGGAAATCGTGGAGACAATTTCTTTTTAGCAGCAAAGCCTGTTTAATAAAATATTTGGTGTTACGTTAGCTGGAGGGGTGCTACAGGGAGGACTTCTTGCCAGAAAGCCTGACTAGCATCTTTTTCAGTTTAGTTTAAGGAACATTATTAATGGTTAAGTGTAGAAAAATATCATGATTTAGGTTAAAATAGACCCCATCACAAAAGCTTCATTTGCACTCTGCCTCCTACATTACCCACAATGCAGCTTGGCCACGGGGTGATGGTATGTAACAAAGTACACTTTGTTACTTTACTCAAGTACATTTTCAATGTATCTCTACTCTCTAGATTTATTTTCTCTTACTTTTCAATTTTATTACACTACATATATCAGCATCATTGGTAAAGAAACACCTGAAATGGATTCAGAAAAGGCCACCTACTTCCTTTACTTTTTAGAGTGGATTTAGAAGTACTTACTTTAACTCAAGTAGAAGTTATGTGGTACTTTTACTTTTATTTGAGTACATTTTTATATACTTTTACTGTTGCATAATACAACAGTAAAAGTATACTTTTAAGTTAAATGTTTGAGTACTTCCCTTGCCACTGTCTACTATATACATTTCAGCAGAGAGGTTGTAACAGTTTGTTGTGCAGTAGCCTCTAGCTTCAAGCAGAAATGAGTAACAAGGTCTGGTAAACTCACTTCTTTCAAATTCCACAGATTCCACAGAATCACTTGAGGACATTCATCTGATCTATATAATCTTTTTTTTCACATGTAGTACTCCCTTCCCCAAGATTTGTAAACAGACCTGTTTTTCACAAGTTCCCCAAAGTTATGGAAATGTTACACTAAACTGCTGAACTGAGCAACCTTTAACTATGTGTCTCAATAGGATCAAGATAGAGCAGTTTAGGCATCAGAGAGGTGATAAGGATTGTGTTACTAGCTGGGAGATACAATATGTCAAGAAATATATCATCATATATCGGTCAATAGCGATAATTATCACAATAAATGTCACATTATTATTTTCTTTGTTAAATTAATTTAATACAAATTTTCCTCAGAGTTTACAGACTTATTTCTTCTGCTGTGTGAAGGTTGTGATGCCAAATGACAAAAACTTTGTTATATTACTATTTATAAAATTATATTGTGATAATTATTGATTTTGCTTAATTGCCCATTTCTTAAGTTTTGATTATTCAGTACATCCTATATGACAGAGGCACATTTAAAAAAAGCAAATAAATACTTTATGAGGTTTCATAATTTTACTTCTATTCCTCTCACATTCATGTATGTATTGTACCTGAGGTGCATTGTAAAATGTTAAAACAATAAGTGCTTCTATAAACACTGATGACTGAGGAGACAGGGCATCACATTTTAACAATCCCACGATAAACAATTATCTTGTGTTGCAGGTGTACCAGCTGCAAACGGAGCTGCAGAGATTCCAGCTGGAGAGTAAGTTGCAGAAGCAGTGCTCGCTCAGACGGGCTTCTTTTGCCAAAACACCACAACTGCAAGAGGAAGTTCAGAAGCTGCGCTGCCAGCTGATGAAAGCAGAACAACTGGACCCAGTGAGAGCGATCACTTCATCCCTCTGTGTTAAATTAGCTAATTTAGCGACAGTTTTCACTCACTCCTCGCGTCTTTGTCTGCTCTGTCTTTGTCAGGCTCATCAGGACATCCTTGCCCAGGACCTGGCTGAGGCCATCGACAGCCAGGTGGAGCTTGCAGAGCAGCTCAGGTGCTACAGAGAGGAGAATGAACAGCTGCACAGGGACAAACAAGGGGTGAGTTGTGTTGGTCTGCCAGTGAATGTTACATAGCAATGCAAATTCAAGGGTGTGCAATACTGATTACTCCATTGCGAGCATAATGGCATACAAAAGTTGGAATCTAATTGGAAGCACAGTTTTTTTTTCTTTGTGTAGCTCTACAAACAATGGATGTATTTGTGTTCAGCTCATGGACCAGAAGGAGGGTCTGAGCCTTCAGGTGCAGCAGTTATCCTTGGACTGTAACATGCACCAGCAGAAGACCACCATGATCCACAATCAGTTGAGGGAGCTGCAGTCCGAGAGAGACGAGGTAAAAGACAAAACTCTCCTTGTTAAACATTTTACAGTCAGTATTTTCCTGTTTAGATTCTCTTTGACAACATTGGAACTGTACGATGTACAGTATTAAGTCAAATAAGGAAATAAAATTCTGAGATTTTGAGGATAATGTTGTGATATTAGGAGAATAAAGTTGTAATTTAATGAGAATTATTTTTTTTATATTAATGAAGCAACTCGTTAGTCCATGCAGGACATGGAGTCATGTGCTCAGCTGTCATAAGCTGTCAGCTATTGGTTTGTGGGGGCTTGTCTGTCACCCACCAATCACAACCCTTTCTCTCAACAAAGGGGTCCCTTTAAATCCAATCTCCTCCTCACTGATCCCTGCTCAGCCACACTGCCACTCATGTCCTGCTGCTGGCAACATGCCTCCACCACAGCCTGCTACGCCCACTGGGGATATTTGCATGTGTTCCGTGTTTTACCTTAGCATGCTGCGTGGCTAATTCAGGGAAATTCAAAGAATGGAGCGATCCGCGCCAAGCACAACTCTATTCCCATTTGTGCAATAAATTGTTAAATCATGACAAGTGTTCCCGACTGAACAAGAATAACGTCATTGAGGAAAGACATAATATTATGAGAATAAAGTTGGAATATTACAGTGTTAGAGTTGTAATTTACAGAGATAAAAAAGTCATGACATTACAAGAAGAAAAAGAAAAAGGAAATTCTAAGGAAATAAGCAGCAAGGAAAACCTGTGTTCCCTCTGGATCCAGAATGTTGATTACTGACGTCACTGTGACCACAACCAAACATTTCCTCCTCCACAAAAGAGGCAACTTCCTCTAATTCACTGTGTTATAATCTTCTGTATAGTGAATCTTTTTCAAAGTCCTGGTACCTATGATAATATGGTGCTAATGAGCCAAACAATATTTCACTATTTGGGAAACTTATAGTAAAACTTAACAAGATGCTCCACATTCCTTATTTTAACACAGCAGTCTTATCTTCTGATATCCTAAAATTATGATTTTTAATCTTGTACTATTACGACAGGAACAGAGCTATATAAATACAGACAATTTATCATTTCACAAAGTAAACCTAGCAGAAAATACTCCAGAAAAATCCCATCCACAAAACTTGATCTACCAATTTTCAAATATATTCATCTTGTTGGTTTAAATAATTTAGATATATTTTATTAAGAATGAAGTGAGTTTGTACTATGTCACTTTTCCTTACACATTAATTTTGCTTTAAAGTCTCATAATCATTGAATGATCCATAAACATCGAGCGACATATGACTCATACATCATGCCTTGCTAGCTGATGTTGTGAAGTTGTTATGAATCTTCTCTTGTCTCTAGGCGTACCAGTCCAGAGACGAGGCCCAGGCCATGATCGCCCGCATCCTGGCTGAGAAGGACACCCTGAGGTGCCAGCTGGTGGAGCTCCAGGAGAGGGCCTTCAGCCTGCAGGACAAACGCAGAGCCAGGGAGCAGCAGCAGAGCTCTGAGGTCCTTTCTCACACAAACTCTTATATCAGCACACACATAAACACAACACACATAGAAACTACAATGTCACTTTGGAGAGGCGATACTGTACCTCAGCCAAGACCAACCTGTCCCTTTAAATGCAAGCTAAACCAAATTACACACACATATAGATATCAGTTCCCTAAACGTGTCTGATTATTTCCAACAAGTTCCATGAACTTCTTCTTTGGGGAATCCACGCCCTATCTCGCAATGTTAGGGAAAGTTATAACAAATTGCTGAATCCACCCCGTGATCTGAATCTGCACCAAAACTGAATGAAAACATAACCTCCTTGAGAAAGTTAATGAGAATGCTAATACAGTTGCCTATGATTGTGTCGTAGGAGACGGATGACAGCTGGGCGAGCCCGGGGTCCAGCTTTGAGGAATGCCCAAACTCAAACAGACGGAGACTTCGCCGCATGGACGCAATCAATCCCATGTCACTGAGTTCCTGCCAGTCAGACGTTTGTGTATGTGTGAGATCAGCTACAATCATTTTAACAGGGCTGGTCAGATCTTGATAGGATATTCTTCTTTGATCAGAAATGCCCTGTTCCAAACATTAGTTTTCACTAGATAAACTCTTTATACCTCGGTCTGTGAGAAAATCAAACGCAACTCCTTTACCTGTATGGTGAATATGAAGCTACCAGCAGACTGTTAATTTAGTGTACAAGTGACACAGCTCACCTGGCTCTGTCCAAAGATCCATCTACATCCGTCCACAGCTCACTAATTAACAAATTGTAACTTGTTCGTTTAGTCAGTATACAAGGAAGGAATGGAACCCCCCCCAGCCTCTTTCAGTAGAGTTAATCTGACCTGCTCAATGGTAAATTGAGCTGGTCAGTATTTGTTTCTCAAGACAAAAATTTGCGAATTTAGTCTGGTATGGCTTGTTGAAACCAAAAGCATATCATATATCTTAATTTTTTCATATTTTTTGTTCTCAACATTTTTAGTTTTTTGGTCTAACAAGATATACACACCAACAATGTGGCACAAATACAAAACATTTTAATCAATTTAATTCAACAACATTTAGGGAGCAAAACACAGTAGAACTAATAACTGAAAACCAGAGGCTGGTATTTTAATAAAAAATACAACTAACAGTGGACTGAAAAGGAGAAACAAAAATCATCCGTGTTTAACCACTCATCTCCACCGTATCTGATATTATTGGGTATTGAGGAGTGACATTCCAAATGAGACCCTGCCTTAGATTCTATATAATTTAATTGATTGTTTATTAAAAGCTTGTTATTTTTGATATGATGCTGATTGTGTTTTTGTTTGTGTGTGTATTTGATGTCCAGAGTGACGATCCTGCAGCAAGTAGTGTCCGATCCCGAATCGCAGAGCCACCCAGTTCAGATTCCCTCCGCAAAAGGGAAGAAATACTACATGCAGACAACAGGTGTGTGTGTGTGTGTGTGTGTGTGTGCATGCGTGTGTGTGTGTGTGTTTGCATTTTACAGGAAGGCATCAGGAAGGATCATTCTTCTGCATTCCTTTGTGTTGCTGTAACATGACATGACTAGTTTCAGGTGGATTATAGATTTACAGCAATGAGAGGATCTACACGACAACTCACATGATTCCAAGAGAGACACAAATGAATGTGTTCAAAAGTAAATTGTAGAACACAGGATATTGCTGATGGAGTCTGTTGAGGAGCTAAACTACTAACCCCCAGAGATTTCAAATTTCTAGTGTGTGACAGAGACAGAGAAAACACTGACGCTTTCATGTTTCCATTGTCTTTTTTTCTCTTGTAGTTTTGAAACAATGGAATCTGATTCTGTATTGGACGACTTCGTGTTCCTCCCCAACAGTATGTATGAAAAGTATCTGAACTCGTTGTTTAATGTCGCTGTTGTTTGGCAGCTCTTTCATTAGCCATTGTTCATTGTTGGACCTCGGCCAGGGCTACATACAGTGACACATTAACTCTGGCAGATAATTTACGGGGAAACCACCCTGCCAAAACAATTAACAGCCTCTCTTTTGTTTAGTGGGGATGGAAGACATGAAGCCACCCAGGCTGTGCTCCTCTAATGGCTCCAAGTCTGACGGGTGAGGAGATCCACTGGACCAACATTGTTACAAATAATGAGTTTCATAGTCATATTTTTCATGTGGAATACAGCACTGCATATCCTTAAGGAGACAAAATATTTAAGAAGAGGGTAGTAAAGATAAAGAAGATTTGTAGACCGACTTAAAAGTACAAACATTTCCATGAATATCAGTACAAATGTCATGTTAATCCAGGCAATATTTCATCCAGGCAAAAACGGCCAATGAACTGACATCCCTAAATTCATGCCACTAAAGTTCACACTGCTCATCTGATGTGAAAGAAACTGTCATTGTTAAATTGAGCTACAGCACCTTAAAGGGATAATTCACAAGAAAAATATAAATTCTCTCACTATCTACTCACTGCTAGGCCGATGGAGGGGTGGTGGAGTGTTTTAGTCCTCAAAACACTTTTTAAGGGGTAAACAGTGTTGCAGCCAAATCCATTACAATTGAAGTAACTGGTAAACATAAAATGCATCCATACTACTTGTGTGGTGTCAAGTGTAGGTAATCCCTGACATTCATCAACAGCATCATTCACACCGTGGCCTTAATGTCCTCTGATATCCTCCTCTTGATTCAAATGTGAATACCGAGCCCCCTGAACACTTGGATGAAACCACAGGAGCAGTATGTTATGTTTGTTTTTTTACATTGGAAGAATCTCTCACCATTTACTTCAGTTGTATTGGATTTGGCTGCGACAAAGTGTACCCCTGAGACTCCAATCGTGTTTTGTGGATTTAAAAACTTCATCGGCATTGTAGTGAGTAGATAATCTGAGAACAATCCCATTAGGATTTGTTTTGTTTTCAGATGAATCAATCAAGCAAACTGTATTTGTATAGCCCATATTCACAAATCGCAATTTGCTGCACAGGACTTAACAAGGTGGGACATCCTCTGTCCTTGGCCACCAACTAGAGTGAAGAAAAACTACCAACAACATATTTTTTTAAACTTTTAAATACATTTTATTTCAGTAAAAAAAACTAAGAAACCTCAGAGAGAGCCTCAAGTGAGGGATACCTCTCCCAGGAACATCAAAATTGTCCATCCTGAGCCATCACTACTTTAAATGTATCATTGTTCTACCGCTTCAGCTCTGGGTACAGCTGTATTTTCAAACATATTGTTTTTCCTTTCCTATGATACCAAAAATCTAAAACTTTCACCTAAGCACATATATCCTTTTCCTCATCTTCTCCCACTGCTCATCAGCCTATCACAGACCTCAGTCCCTCCCTTCCTGATGCGCTCCCGTCCGAAAGCTATCCGCATCAGTGGCCGAGTTGTCAGCATCTCCTTCCAGGGGGAGGCAATGCTCAGCCAGCTGGTGGTTGTGGGGGGGAATAAGACAGGAGTGTTTGTACACCAGGTGACAGAAGGGAGCACTGCTCACACAGTTGGCATCAGCCCAGGGGCACAGATAGTGGAGGTAGGTGCAGTGTGTGTGGGATTTTTTTAAATACCTGTTGCAATGGTATATTTCTCATCGTACTCTTTCTCTCCAGGTGAAGTACGAGCAGAACAAGAAGGCTCTGAGGATGGTGCTGGAGGACTCCACTTTAGAAGAAGCTATGTGGGCTCTTGGCCAGGTGACAGGCCTCTGTCACCTCTCCCTGCGCCCCAAGCAAGATGGTACGTCCCACAGCATTTACATAAAACACTTCCTTTGCTTTGTGTCATCGCCAACCATTTTGTTTGGTTGTAGTGAAGATGTTACTTCCTACATTTCTCCACTCCTCTAGCCAAAATATAGATCATTGTAAAACTATTCACATTGGATCATGTTTTGGATGATAAAGAATATCTTTGTCCTTATAACAAATTTATGTTTTCTTTAAAAGCCTAAATTTCATGCCAATCTTCAGTTTTTGATAATTTGTCCTTGTAATGTAACAGCATCGTAAATTGATATACTGATGTAAAACAGCAGCATTAAACACATTTAAATTGACAGAAAAACCTTTTTATTTGGATCTGAACGAAATTGAACACACTAATAATATCAGTCCTCTAAACATGTTTGATTTTTTCATCACGATCAATGAGATATTCTTTGACAAATTAATGTAAATGTTGAAAAACCTCCTATACCACAATATAAACAAAAGTGGAAAAAAAGGCCATCAGGAAGCAGCTTTTTTATTTTTAGATTTGACAGATACCAGCTGCCACATGAGGTAACTAATTGGTTAACCCAACCTGTGGTTAAGGTGTGGATTTCACTGTCTTAGCAGATCTACAGCATTCTTTAAAGTACACAAGCCTGTTGGACTCCACGTTCCATAGATGAAACGTGATCTAAGAGACAAAACAGAGCAGGAAAAACAAAGATAGGTGTTCTCTTGGCTGTGTAAGAGCCTGGCATTTGTTACAAAAGTGATTGCGAAGTGTGAACTGATGAATGAAGATAAGCTTGAATATATACCTGACCTTATCCAAAAGTCATGTCTGAACAACAACACAGTGAGGTGTTCACAGCAGCACAGTAAATGATCTCAGCTCTGACAAATTACTGGGACTGAAAAACTCTCTGAGAGGGGGCACATACTGTATTTACCAGCCTCCTGTGACGTTTGGGTTTCAAGGATACATCCAATGGTTTCAATCTTACTAACTGATTAACAATGAGACGTACTAGTCCGGATACATGGTCCCTTCACACACAGTGTGTGGGACACACTGAAACGACAATCTGAGATTCAGTGTCTTTAACATGCAGAATGGAGGGGCTTAATTCACAGACCTCTTTTTCATAAAAACACTGATGATTAACTTCTGGCAACTGATGTCACATTTAGATGATTTAGATATTCATCATAATATTCATCATAAGCACTCATGTACATGAATGTATATCGATGCTCTGATTACTGGCCAACCTGCTCTACCTCATCCTCAGCCACCGCTGCCCAATCAAAATGTCAAATCTTTGACACTGTAGTTGGTTTATTTATAGACCAGAGTCGTGTGCGGAGTTAGTGAGTCCACTAGCTTTATTTTTTCCACTCTCATGTAAATTAAATACATCCATGACAGGCAAATTGAATAAAACTAAATAAAATAAGCAAACACAAGCAGAATATGCTTCTTGCCAGGCAGAAACATGATGACTTGATGTGGTCATTTGATGAGTGACAGCTAGGTATTAAAGATATAAAACCCCAAAATACAGTACTTAACACCTCAAAGAATGGAAATAACATTTGTGTTTGCTAGGCATTGGGTTTAAAACCCAATGGTGGTGTTCATTACATTTCCCTTTTGTTTAATTGGTGCCATATTTTGCTTGATTATCAAAAGGGGCAACAGATCACATCACACGTCCACAATGTACAGTTCAAGCTACAAAGTCACTCTATAATGTTTCTGTGTATGTTGTCATTAAGTGACCTCTGTCTGTTGTTCAGAATATGAGGCGCTGCTGCAGCAGCTTAAAAACAGTGAGATATCATCAGGAGACTCCTTCTATGTACGCGTCAACATGTCTCTGCCCACTGGCCCCAACACAACCCTGGCTGTGTCCTGCGACAACATTCTGCATGTGACCAACACGCGCCCCGCTGACACTGAGGACGCATGGCAGGCCAGCCAAGTTCACCCCTGCCAGCTACTGGACCTCCAGAGTGGAACCGTACCCAACTATTACAGGTGTGGTTCACTGATGAGGAATATACTGTAGACACATGGGAATGAGGGCAAAATTCAGGTCCATTGAAAATGAGGTGAAATCACTGCTCAGTTTCTGAAACAGATTTTTTTTATATCACAGAGCACAAAGACTTCTGATTCGAGCTATTGAGGAAATGAGTTTTCAAACTAAGAAATCTCTCAAGGTAAGAAGAATCTAATTTCACCAAACACAAGCGATCCTGTTCAAAAATATCTTTTAACCAACATTATCCTCGGAATATTCCTCCCCCAGAATAAAGAGAAAGAAGTGAGGATTGTGAGCACCGGGCGTCAGGGCAGGAACCCACTGTGGGTCAGTGTGGTGGATGAAAACTCGGGTATATCATCCTGTAGTAGTAACACACAAGCATCACAAAAGTGCATTTGTTTTGAGCTGTTTACGCTTGCTTAAAGGGTGCATACTTTCTCCTTTAGCTGATGCGTCTGCACCCAAAAGTTGTGTATCCCTCATGCCCTACACCCTGGTCACCCCCCACCACCCACCTGTCTGCAGACCAGTCCTGCTGCTGCCCACCGTCCTGGGACGCATCCTGGACAAGAAGCTGGCAGGGTGGAAGGGCTTTCAGCTCTGTGAACCTGGTATGAAACACTGTGGTGTAAAATGTGCATTCATTCATTCATTCATTCATTCACAGGTGCAGCATTATAAACTGACTACTAGATACAGAAGGGCGATACAGTTTACTGAACGGACAGATAACACTGTTTGACTTCACAGATCACAAGTTTTATTGGTGACAGTTTGTTTAAATCCTCTAATTTCATGATGTAATGGAAGTTGGTCGGCTCGCCCTCTCTAAACAGCCAGTCTCATATTGTACAGTGTTAAATATTTTATAGGTTTTTATGTTGCTGTTAACCACAAAGGAAATAAAATGTGTGAATAAATAGTGATAAAAAGCTGTAACCAAGCTCAACAGTGTTCCCTGCAATGAGAATGTTCAAATAAAATGTAATGGTCTTTGTGGGATAATTTGATAATAACAACAAAAAAGGACAATTTCAAGAATATTTACAAGAACCAAAACACAGGATATGCAGAAGAAATTATGCATGTTTGAGGTAATGCAACAAACAAATTATAAAAGAGAAAACAACAACTGAAAAGTTAAAAATACTATCGTCATGTAGAGATTAAAAGAAAAATGATGACATCATAAAAAATTCTTCTTTCATGACTTTACTCTCATTATATGATACGTATTATCTTTTATTCCCTCCTATCTGTTTCTATCTCCACTGCGTCCCCTGTCACTCTGCTGCTCTGCAGAGAAGCTGAACTCCTGTGAGCACGCTGCCCGGCTGCAGAGGTCTGAGATCCTGGAGGAGTGTGAGCAGGGACAGCACCACTGCTACACCCTGCAGAGTGTCGAGAAAGTCATGAAGAAGGTCAGTACAAAAATAAACATTATATTTGCACACTTTCAGTACTTTAGGTGAAATATGGAAAAAAGATGACAGCGTTGGTTGGTCCGTCACTTGGGTCCAAATTGTGTTATCTTAATAACTACTGTGCGGACATTCATGGTCCCCAGAGGATGAATTGTAATCCCCCCAGTTTGCCATGGTTCCCATGGTTCTTAGGGAAATTCATTGGATTACAAGAAATCCCTGATAGAGGCATTCATTGCATTCATGTGGGATTTATTTTGTATGGACATTCACACTGTGATCCAATGACTTGATTTATATTATAAAGTGTAAATAAAGATGAATTACATGGCAGTTCCCCAAAAGTAAAGTCAAAGTGTCTCAATTGCCCCCTGGTGGCTGGCTGCGGTATAATTTGTATAAATTAAAAAGAGTACACATCAAATAAGGTTTTCACTTTGAGTAGTTCTTATCACACTGATTTTTGTTCAAGGTAAGTTTGGTTTTAATGACTTGCATGTTGCAATAAAAGCAGTGATATTAATATAGCTACAACTGGCAGCTGTTTGCAGATTATTTCTATGTCCTTTTATATAAAGTTTTATTGGGCTGCCATTTCCGAACCAAGTTCAACCATACAGGTTTGCGAAAGTAAAAAGACTTTTGGTTATTTTAAACTTGCATGATGCAAAGCACTGCCCTTAAGTCGTGCTCAATCTTCCTCCTACAGGGGATTCACTGTGTGCTGCCCCTGGGCCTGGACTGTGTGCGGCGGCTGCACCGGGCCGATATCTTCCCTATCATCATCTACATCGGCCAGTCTGCTCGGAGTGCACGTAAATTGAGGTGAACTCTTCTTTCTTCTTCCTCTTATAAACAACGCTAGTGACAAAAATCACATTTAGAGCCTCACCATTAGAACTCATGTACAGTAATGTGTACTGTTGAACTGATGACCTCACTGACAACAGCTGGCAAACTGTGTTATTACATCAACTTCCCAGTGATAAGTCCAAAAATAGACACAAGGTAAATATCCGATTCTCTGAAAAGGGGAAGTACAGATCAAATGTTAAAAACATTTACATGAGATTTACATCATTCTCATGATCTCTTTTGTCACTTGTCACCTCCATATTTTCTCTCTTATTTATTTCTGTAGTAAAAATTAGTTTTGCTCTCTTAGCAAAATGTTATTCACAGCCGCTGTGTTATTCAGTTTAGGGTTTTGTCTTATGCTGCAAACCAGGAAGGAAATAAACCATGTAAGTAAATAGCCATGGTAAAACAACAGAGGCTGTAAGAACAGTAGATGCTCTTCTTTGGTGGTGAACGGTTACTTTTAACATGTAAGTAACTAGAGATACAGAATAAATGCTCTTTAATGTTTACAAAGTCAGACACCAGATTTCATGTGGCCACCTTGGATTATAAACATCATTAGACCAGAAAGAAGCTGAAGAGAAAAAAAGACTATACATGTCCTCTGGTGAACGCAATGTGCTCTGCTCTATTTTTCTGCTTCAGTGCAAATAAAAACTGGTTCTCTTCTGTTCTGTTATTTGACTATTTAAACTATTTCTAGAGCAAATTCGAAAAGACCTGACATTCAGTGCCTTTTCGAGAGTAAAAATCAAATGCAAATGAGATCACAAATGAACCTTGTCTTGCCTCCATCACTTCCAGGTCAAAGCTGCAGCGCCATGGCCAGTCGGAGGAGCAGCTCCTGGCCTGCTCAAGGAGCGAGGAGCCGCTGCTGGACAAGCTGCCTTGTCTGTATCACAGCGTGGCATCAGACTCGTGGTGTGACCAGACGTCCCTGCTGACCAGCCTGCGCACCGTCATCTGGGAGGAGCAGAGGAAGATCGTCTGGGTTGAGCCTGACCTGTGGTGAAAGAGAAATAAATATTATCATTTTTAAAAGGGCTTTTTATTACGATTGTAGAGTATTAAGAATGTATTGATTCGATAGAAGTACTTTACAAGTGATATTTTTGTAAACATGAGTATGTATCTGTGATACTTATGAGTAACTGCAAAAGATGGACTCCGATAATGTGATTAAGACATGAATATGCATGTGTTCGTTATTTACTAAACATTTTCTGTAATATGTGTAACGTGCTGCCTCCTTTTTGAGGCTTGTTGTAAACAAAGGTGTGAGGTGTTCACCACATACAGATGGAAACTGACTAAAGTGACATTGAATATGTAGCTTCTCTACTAAATGTTGTAGATCATTTCTTGTGTGAGGGATGTTATTTCAGTGCTCTGTATCTGTTACTATTGCAAGTGTTTAAGCACACTGCGTCTCCCTATCGTAATTTTACTTATATTTTTTGTTAATTAGTACGAAAACGGATTCTTAAACGGTGAAAAATGATTAATATACAGTGGTGATTATTGAAGTCATCATATCTGTTGTTCTGTATCATGTACGCTGGGCCCATGACATATACCACTGTAACTCCTCTCTTCACTCTGGATATCACATTCTTCTTCTTCTTCATGATGCTGCCACCCATCCATGAATGTTCACTCTTTTGACTTAACCGTCAACTTTTACAAAACTTGTCAGAACATCTTCATGGATTTCTCTGAATGTTGTTTTGTTTCCAATGTGGCTCAGTGTCCACATAATATGAATGTGGGGAGATTTAATGGTTTATGTTCAATCAAGTTTGACAATCCGAATTTTCATGCAACACTTTGTTGTTTTTCCAGCTTGTTTTAAACATGTGGTAATGTTTAGATTCACTGAATGAATCAATGAATTGTCTGCTGTGAGTTTGTTCAACTCAGCATATTAGCAGACTTCCCAGCATGCATTGCTTGACTCTGGTCCAGGAATGACTCAGAACAGCAGCAGCATCAGCTTGAAGGATTGTTCTGTCAATTGAGGAGCTGACCTGAGGTTCAGTGAACTGGTTTGTAGCATTAGAAGTCACTGGTTACAGATCCACAACTCATAAGAAGTATTTGAACTGATGCAGGATGTGTGTAGCTATGTCACATGTTAAGGAAGATGCTGAACCATTCAAATAAATAAAGCTTTCAAAGTGTTTCACTCTTCAAATTATTAATGATTATCTGTATGTATTCTTAAAATGTCTTCACTGCATTCACAATATGAGACTTTATTTAGCAATCAGATGCATGACCAAATAATAATAACAACAATAATAATAACAATTATTACCATTTGTATTATTCTGATTTGTTGTTACTGTGATCATTATTACCATTATGATCCTATTATTATTATTATTATTATTATTATTATTATTATTATTATTATTATATATATATTATTTAGACTTACAGCAGGTTTTCATAAGGTAGACCTGTGCCACACTTCATTACGAGATCCAGAAAACACATATATGATCTACAGTTGACAATTTGTAGAGTTTATAAATTGTCAATAATTTAATAAATGTTTAAAAAGAAAGCACAAACAGGTGCTTTTCAGTAAAAATCCATATTGTGCATACAATAAAAGGTGCTAGGGTGCCTGTTTATGAGGCAATTTATTGATTATGTAAGGATCCTTTATTTAAGTTGTTCATAATTTTGCTTGTTGAAATTAGTAGTCCGTATTACACAAATTGTAGTGTTACCACATGATTGAAATTATTAGTGTTATTATATCTGAAAAAGAAAGAATTCTTCTACTCATCAGAAGCTCTTCACGCTCACTGATTATTATTTTTTTGTTGCAAAAAGCCTTGAGCTCTAGCTGCCACAGGGGGGAGGCAGAGAGGAAAGAATGTGGATTGGAGGAGGGAGTGTCCTGCAGAGGAAAACATGGATCCTACTGACAGAGAGGGGAGAGCAGGGAGGGCTGAGAGGAGACATAAGCACCACTGTCTTTCCTCACACTGCCATGCTGTTGCCTGGGCTGTTTTCTGGCTTTTCACTTTACTGCCTGTGTCCACTGGGCAGCGGCGAAAATAAAGGTAATCAATGTCCCCACCGCACCACAACCCCCCCATACCCGTACTTTTGTATTCAGTGGTGATTATTGACTGGATCTGAGAGTTTTTTTAAGGCTTCCATTGAATTTCCTCTCGTGGAAGACGTGTTTGGCTCCATCAGGGTCCAAGACACCAGCTCACAGTTGCTGGGAAACCAGCCCAGTGTGTGTGTTGTCAGGATGCATCACAGAGAGAGAGAGGAGAAAAAATATTTCATTTCGGCTCCCTCTCAAATACTCACATGGATACAGTACACACACAAACGCACACGCACACACACTGCATACATGCTTTGATTACCCTGTCTGTCTCTCTCTTTTCTCTCTCTCTCTCTCTCTCTCTCTCTCTCTCTCTCTCTTATCTCTCTCTCTCTCTTCTCTCTCTCTCTCTTCTCTCTCTCTCCATTGGTATTTTAACTAGGTAGAGTCTCAGCTTCTCAGTTTAAAAAGATGAAGAATATGTTTGGCAGGAAAACAGTTGGGAAGAATATCTAATGTTTAATTGATAGACTTTGGATGTGAGAGCAGAAGACTCAAATCACAGTTTGTGTGTGTGTGTGTGTGTGTGTGTGTGTGTGTGTGTGTGTGTGTGTGTAATACTATTGTTCAGAAACCCTGTTTGTTGCCAAATCACTCTCCACTTGATGTGAGAGTTGAACTTACAGGTTAATTAAAAAAACAAAGCAGCCGGTCGGATCTGTCACCAATACATGTGCTTATTGTAATTCAATTTGACTTTTCACAAGAGTGGCATCATTTATTTTCAGTAGAAATACTTGAGTAATGCAGTACACGTTACCAGCAGAATAATTCAGCTCAAAGATAATACATTTCTGAAACACACAGTGAAAACTGAACACGACCACATTGATAAACATGCAAGTGAGAATGTGTGCTGCAATAATCGATCAATCAGATTTTATTTCTATAGTCCATATTCATAATTTACAATTTGCCTCATATGGATTAACAATGCGCGACATGCTCTGTCCTTAATCCTCAACAACAGTGAGGAAAAACGACCCAAAAAAGATAGCGACCTCAGAGAGAGCCACATGTGAGGGATCCCTCTTCCAGGACAGACAGAGTGCAATAAACAGCTCATCAATACAATAACAACATTTACAATCCTGATGAGAAAGAGTCTAGCATAAACAGAGCAGTGTATGAATGTTTAAAGTATTTATAATGTAAATATAATGGCATAGCCAGTAATGGTAGTATATGGCGTTAGGTATATTATATATCTAACCAATCTAGTTATATAGATACTTTAGAACCATCTTAGCTTCTGAGTATTTTACTTATTTAGCCTGATGAAAGCTCTTCTCAGGATTGTGTACACATTTACAGACAATGCATGAGAGCAGGGCTGGTCTATTTGGCCAAACATTTATTTGCATAAAAATTAACAAATTCAACATCAATGATTATAACGATACATGTCACGTTATTATTGTTATTTTTTTTCTCCTGAGTGAAAGTTGTGGTTTTCTTTATGAGGAAAGAATGTTTTTGATAAAATTGTACAAATCTGAGGTCAATCAATTATGTTTCCTATCTCGCTAACTGTGCTTACACAATGCATGCGCAATGTGTCATTATATATGGACTTTAATTATATTGCTATTGATTACAATTATATGGCAATAATTAATGATATAGTTTTATTGCCCTGCCCTACATCCTTAACACATGTTTGTTGTATAAATTATTTATGTTTATCACCTTTTCAGAAATGCGTTTAACATTGGATTATGATGTATATCCTATATTTCAAAGTTTGATTACAATGTGTATTTCATATTTATGGTTATTCCTTTTTTATTACAGCTTTCTGTAGTGTAATCGTGTAAAAGGCTGATTGAGCACTGTAAAAATATACAGATAAAATACATACCAAGGATAAAGGACCGTGAAACTGCAGCAGCTGGAATTTAGCTTCGTTCATCTCATAGATCACACCTTTGTTTGTTTTCCACTAGTAAAACACCATTGTGTGAAACCTATGAACCAGGACAGTGTCTTCAAGAATTCCTACTATGGAACAACTTGTCCATGGAATGTTCTGTACATTGGTTTCTGCTGACAGCCTCAAACATTTCAAACATGAATATTATAGTTCCGTAACTCTACACTTACCAACGACAACACAAACATGATTATTCATGGTTGTCAGACAACTCAAATTACTTCTCAGTTTAGTACATGCTATTGTCTAAGGAATGAATGACAAGCAGTCCTTTATCCTTAATCCCTTGCATTAGCTTCTTAATTACTAGTTTCGGACTTGTTGTTAGTGTTCATGTTAACATTCACGGCACAAGTACTGCTTGAATAAAAACACAGACAGCTTTGATCAGGTTAAGTCTGATGTTCAGTGTTAAAATATCTCTCTTCCATCCCTCCCATCAGATGTGAATGCAGCGACCTTATTTGTGAGGGAGTGTCGGGCATAACGTGAAAGGTCATACACAGTCTGCTTATTCTCCAGTGTTTCTCATCATACTTATGGACGTTTTCTTATTGTAATATATGTAATGTATTTCCTCAGAAAAGGGAATTGGGTAGTAGGTTAAAATGGAAATATTGTATTATAGTTGCAGAGTGCTGTCCCTCTGATGACCTAGCTTGCTGTGGAACGTGTCACATACTTTATAAGTGGCTGTAAACACACAAGTGAGTGTGTCTGCATTCATCACGTGCCTCTGTGTACCAGCACGGATGAAGCCTTCTGGTCAGTCAACAGTGTCTTAGTACACTAATCCAGCGTCTTTCATCATGGTTTGTAACTGAACCCTGAAGGGCAGGAACACAGTCTCATGGCACAATTTTGTAACATGTGAATCCTTTTTCTATGATAAATGGTCTCTCTTTATATAGCTCTTTTCTAGTCTTGAAGACCATGCAAACACTTTACTGTACGGTTTTGTTTACCGCCTTTTCAGAAAGTGTAATCCTGTAAGGGCTCATTGAACAAGTAAAAACTATTCAAACAAAATATGTTTACTTGTTACTGTATTATTTAATTTGAACTAAACAATGCCAGGATGAATAGAGCCAGGACCTTGATACTGCATGTATATATATATATGTCTATCTATATCTATATATATATAGAGAATGTAGCCTCTGGTGCACTGCCTTGTTTGAATGGATTTAATTTGAATCTTAATTTTGCACCTGCCATAATAGGTCTCTCAGCTATTCTTAATGAGAACAGAATAATGTGTTTTCTATACATTATTCTGGTACATCAAACATTAATGATGCAAGTTTAAACAAACCCGAGCAACAAATCAAATTTTTGAGAAGAGAAAATAGAAGACAATGAGAACAGGAGGTGCAGGATGTTTGTTGTTTCCTTCTCTTCACCACAAATCTCCTCCTACAAACCTGTCTGCACACATTCTTGTTAAGACCCACAAGCGTTACTTTAAAATTAGCTCATGATCCCAATCTTTCAAGCTGATATATAGGAGCATCCAGCGAAAGTGCTGTATTTTAGTTTTGTAGCAATTGTGACATTACACAGGTGGAGAGCAGAGGATGCACAGTAAATATACAGTATATGTCCTTTTGTAAAAAGTATTTTCTAAAATGTTTGTAAAACTAGTTTTCACATAAAACAAATAAAGCATTGAATTGCTGTCAATACTGTCACACTCACAATTTCACTGCCCCACCCCTCCCCTCCCTCACTGACTCTTTCCTCCCCCTCCCTTCACTGGCTGACAGTCAAGGTTGAGGCTGGATGGCTTTGAGTGGAGCCATTGTGCCCAGAGGTCAATGAGAGTCAAACAGACACAATGCCAGGGTCGGAGTCATTGCAGTGGTGGCCCGACCTCTTGGCAGAAGGGTTCTACTAGCCCACATAAACCACATCAGTTTAAAAAGAAGGTTTGAATTAAAGAGAGGGGGATGAAGAAAGAGGAGTGGGTACAGAGAGCAAAGGAGAAAGAGTTAAATGACACAGAATAAATAAGAAAATTAAGATTTCAGTATAACTATTTACATAGTGGAGCAGTGAGACTAGAAAGAAGATAAAACATAGTTTAATACAAATATATATAGGGGCTACTGTAAAAAACATGGCGGCCTCCATAGAGAGGACCCACTACTGATTTAAATATAGTATTGAAATTTAAAGGGCCCATTCTAGGGTAAAGAAAACAACAAATCTATCAATTCAGATTGTTTAAAAAACATACTAGTTAAAACATCATTAGAATTATTTATTTTCAAGATCCCTTTCAACTAAATCTAACACAGTGAACCTTTAAGTCTTTGTCTATTTGCTGTTTACCACAACAGCAAAATGCAGCAGGAAACATGATTTGTGTTCAAATGGCCTGTTGTATGATAAATGGAGACGTGTCTTTATAAGCGTGCACATACAAGGCGACTGAAGTGGCTGAATCACACTGTAATACAGCCAGAGATGTCTTCATATCTTCAGAAATCTTTATATAAATGGGAGCCATAATGTCAGTGTTGTGTTCAATAATCATGTCCTTTTGTTTACTGCCCGTCTCCACTGAAGTGCTAATGTGTTGGTCTGAAGCTCTGTGCAGTCCATAAACGTAGCCTCAGCTAGAATAACCACCATCTATTAGCTGACCTGCTGTCACCCCGCCAGAAGACAATCAATAGCCCTTGATAATGATGTCATTTACTCACAGTGAAGCACAGATAATGACGAGACTGGAGGTCTCCTGTTATTACCTCATTTCATGGCTTTTGTCTCGATGCAGGGATCAAACGTTGCATGAACCCTCTTTGTAGCATGAAGATGAGTCTGTTACAGAATCAGTTTGAACTGAGGCCTTCGCACAAACACTATAGTGAAGCAGGGGGAGGCATCTATTTGATCTAATTGTTGATTCACTAGAATTGAATAAAAGTTTGTTAAGAAACAGACTGAGGTTAAGAACATCAATTTGGGATTTGGCCAATTGGAAGATGAAGTGAAAACTGTTAACAGTTTAAATTTAACTTAAATAAAAAAAATATATAAAAAAAACTCTGTCCATAATTCAACCCTAAATAACAGCTTCAGTAATACAATTAAAATACTCAGCTTTAATCTCATCTTCAATTGCCAGAGACGCCCACACTGATGTGCTCGTCTTTCTTCTGATTTCAAATGAATCTGTGTTGCCTCATTAAGTTTTCTATGTTCTGTCCTATACACAGTATTGTCTTTAAAAAAAAATTGTCCTGGTGTTTGAATCCTTTGGCATTAAATTCAACCACACTTTAGGCATTTAATGTAATATAAACTAGGCCCATGCGGTTATGTTTATGTTTCCTGATAGCAGGTCAACTATCAACCACTATTGGCAGCTGAAGCCTGACAAAGAGAACGTACTGGACACAGTGTATTTGCATGTAGAACAGTTAACTTACTGTGTTTACTTTACCCCCCTCCACTCGGCACACATGTGAAATGAAGTAAACATAATGTGGAGCTGTGTAAATAAAGGAGGCCTTGGTACTTTAAAGTAACCTCAAGCACTTTCTTGGCTAATCGTGAATTCTGGCGCTGACAGTGGAAGAGTCGTTCATTTCAGCTGATGATGTAGCCTATCACCCAATCTATCAGGCAAAAATATTAGCTAGCCGGATTTCAGATTGTATATTTACTAACATTTGTTTGGTGGATTGTGATAAAACATAGCTATTAAATAACAACAATACACCATATTTTAAAGCATCTATGTCCACTGATACCATCCGACGAGGTGCATTCAGGGAGCATCAGAAATGCTTATGTGCGCTAGCTTAGCCACTTCTGGTGGACTTTTGGGCCTAAAACACGGTGGTAATTACATCTTTTTGTGTCGAATATGAGTTTAGGGGCTTCCAGAACCTTGGATGATACCACAGGAGCAGTATGGAGGCACGCTATGTTTGTTTGTGATGTTTTTTTACGTCTGAAGTTAAGTCTTTAATATCTTCAGTTGTATTGGATTCATATGCTACCAGTTTACCACACTGTTTAACCCTAAAACTACAGCAGTGTTTTGTGGACTCAAACAGTTCACCCACCCCTCTATCGGCTAAGGGGAACTATTCCTTTAAGATTTAAATTGTGCCTATAGTTACTGCACTAAATTGTAATCAAAGTATTTTTAATCACTAGGAATTTGAATCCTTGCAGTGATTAACAAAAGAAAACACCCTGTTCAATTTTTAATCAATTAGCAGTTTGTAGGAAAAGGGTCCAGTGGATTTTTCCTTTGAGGACTTGTTCGTAAGCATGTCCAGAAAAAGGAAGAAATGTAAGCAGTATGTGTAGTGCAATTGTGTGTGTGTGTAGGTGTGTGTGTGTGCGTGAGTGTGTGAGTGTGCAGGTGTGCACCTGAGTTGTACATTCATGCTGAGCTGAGGTCTTAGCCTCAGGTTGATCCACGGTCGATCTGACAAGAAGCACAGGGAGTCAGAATCCGCCTCCAGCCAACCCCGACACACACACACACACACACACACGCACACACACTCACCCCGGCTCCCTCATTTACTGCATACAAAGCCTCCCCCTGCATCCTCCACTCCCCTCTCCTCCCTCCAGGATGCGGGTAAAGACAGCCAGGCTGAAGTGGATGTCGTGGGGAATTAGTTGCTAGCAGACAATTTGATTTCTTCGTCTTCAAGGCTTCCTTCCCCTCCGCACACACTGGCAGCAGAGGGTTTGATGCTCACAGACAGCAGACAAGCAGGTCGGAGAGGAGGAGGATGCACACAGAAACAGACAGAGAGAGAGAGAGAAGGAGGCAGATGAAGGTTAACAGTCATAAAGACAGAAAGAGGTGGAAGGTGCGCGATAGAGTTAGAATTAAAGAGAAACATATAAGGAATAAACGTAATCATATTTGAAGATAAAAAGATATATACTCTTAACAAGAAACCAGAGTGTGGAAAAAAAGAAAGGTTGAATTTGTCAATATAGGGGAGAAACAAAGGAATACAATAGCAGAGAATATCAGGCTGCTACTCATTAGTCCACCCACTCGCTGCCCTGTCCAAATGGGCAGATTGACGCCTGTTAGCTCTTTTAATAGCTCCTATAATGGACCACAGCTTAGGTGGGAGGTGAGAAAGGGAGCCATCCTTTCCAAAGTAACTCAATTCTTTGGTTCTGTTCTCTGGTTTCAGCCCCTTTCAGCACATCAGGGCGCCGAGCAGATGCTGCGCTCCTACCTCACGATGAACCTGCACAGATAGATTTACTTACCCACAGAGGACCAGGTGAATTATGGCCGGAGTAGCTGGAAACAGTTCTTCAATTTAAAGGAATATGACAGTGAACCTGGAGGAGTCACAATATTACACTGTATTTGGCAGAGTCCACTGGTGTTTCCACTTCAGTTTATTTTAACACATGTATCTTCAAATCCTCAATCCCCAGTTACATGCTGCTGGGTGAGGTGTATACTGTGCAGCCAAACATTGTTCAAAACCACAGGACTTCATTTTATCTTTTTATTTCCAATTGTGTGGAGTCTTGGATTTGAATATTTCTAAAATTTAAAGGATCCTATAGGTTTAATGGCGGGTTGGAAGAAGCTGGTAAAGGAAATAGATGACACTGTCAGACGGTGGGGAATAAAGCATGCAAGCTACAGATTGCAAAAGGGATGGTGTAGGAGTGATGACTGGAATTTAAGGGGTTAGATATATTAAAGACATTTTAAGATGTAATGTGTCTGGTAGTTGATAGCCAAACCTTTGCACCTATACACGTTCTCCTGCACTCAGTTTGCATCTAATACTTCTTGAACCTCTCAGCGATCAAATAGAATCTGACTTCTTGTTGCAATTTTAACAGCTTTTGAGAAAATACAGCAAGATACACCGTGAATATATACTGTCAATTTGAAATAATTTATCTAACCACCAATTTACCCAATCCAGAATGCTATTTGGATCTGCACCAAATGACACACACTCATAAACATCAGTACCATGAACATGAACATATTTTCAGAGAAATCAACGAAAATATTCCAAAATCTCTCAATGTAAAAGAAAGTAGAAAAAAATGTATCATTGATCTGCCCCCTGATCTGGGTCTACATATGTAAAGTCCCCACTTCTCAACAGAACTTAATGGAAAAAGGAATTTAGAGAAGCTTTTAGTAGCTTAATCCTGCTAACGAACAAACAAACAAACATACCCTCCTTGGTGGATGTAATAAATAGTGTATTATTATCATAAAAATAATGTCACATATTGGCATTAAATGAGTATTTGTGTACATCTTAGTGACCTGCCTGTTATAATCATAATATCCTACAATGCGTCAAAGAAATTCAGCATCCTGGCAATAGAGCATTTGAAAGCTTATTAATATGTTTCACACAATAGCAGAGCACACACACTTAAACACACTTTTACTTCCCAACACGCCCACTCAGCAGTGCACAGTCCACACCCAAAGGCAACAGTCCACCTTGTGTTCATTGGAGCTCTACGGTTACATGTTGCCTTCACCACTGGTTTACAGTCTCTGCTGTTTGTAAATACCCCCCCCCCAGCCGTACAGTTATGTGGCCGTTGGGCTCATAACAGGGGAGGACACAGTATATCCGCTCCATTGGGGGCTGCCAGGTCCTGAAACCATCCAGAGTAACTTGTTAACTGTTCACTGTTGGTGCCCAGCAGCCTAGAGGCTACGCTTTACATGTCTCTGACACCCCCATGCTCCCCCCAGCTTTGGGTTGCCAGGTCTTCAGTCCACCCAGATGCGGTTTGGCAGATCGTACTGAGCCCATGCAGGGTGGAGGGGGTCTGAGACGCTGGCTGTGGCCCGGTGCCACGCTGGGCCCAGTTATTATCTCCAGATGACATCAGCATGAGCAGCAGATGCCTTTTTGGCCACAGGGGCTGAACAGAGAGCGAGAGCGAGAGAGACAGAGTTTGTGTGTCTTTATGTGTGTGTGTGCGCGCGTGTGTGGATGCTGTTCACAACAGGATCAGGCTATTTATTACCTCCCCACTTATCAGGCCATCTCCCTCATTCAGCTGGGAAGGAGTGTCTGTTTCATTCCAAAACAACCATCTCTCCTCCTGATGATAATGTAATCATACATACAGACATACACACACACACACACACAGACACGGAGATGAGCCATTTAATACTGGTAATCGTTATCTATTTGCTGTGGCAGATGCTAACATACATGTGAAAAATGACATGTTAATTTGCCCCATGAATAATTATGCTACTAATGATACTAACAGTAATTGATAGTAATAGTAAAATATATAAAAGCCAACTACTTGATGTCACATGGGAATATACTTTACTATGCAATCAACTCAGTAGCAGTGTGAATACATGAATAATGTTAGTTGCTCTCAAACAAAATAGCAGAAGATATCACAGTTAATGATGGTAATGGGGTTTGTTATTTAGGTCACATGAGGTACGTGTGGCTACCTATGTGTGTGTGTGTGTGTGTGTGTGTGTGTGTGTGTGTGTGTGTGTGTGTGTGTGTGCGTGGTGCTGCTGTTTTATTTATGCCTGTGTTTTCTTTGAGGGACTGGCTGAAGAGGCAGGAGATTAAACTCATGGAAGCAAATCAAAGCAGAGGCAGACGATTTAGATTAAAGTGCCTGCACCTCACCAGGTTCTGCAAGTGCACAATTCGTGTGTGCATGTGCACATGCACGTGCCTGTGTGTGCCCGTTAACATGTGTGAGGCAGCAGGCAGTGCAGCCGTTCCCGTCTATCTCCTCGGTTATTTTACAGTCTTTCTTCTCTGCAGATTATTATATACAGTCTATCCCTGCTTGGCTTTGACCAATTTAATGGAGGAAAACAGACGGGCATCAGGAAATGATATTTCTAATCAGACAACGGCAAAGGGCCTCTTTTATTAAAGTGGGGGTGCTGTCTCTTTCTGCCTGCCTGCCTGTGTTCAGAGCAGTCGACAAGGCTGATAATGGCCTCTGCCAGCCTCGTGTCATCATATTAAAGCACCAAACGAACACACACACACACACACACACACACAACGCACACACACACACACTTCCACATGCACACACATACATTCCCTCTTGTCTCATCCCTCTCCGAACAGTTCCCTCATATTCCCCCTGCTGCACACTTTCCCAGTGAAAATAGACACTTTTGTTGTTATTTCTTTTATTGCCAGATGCGAGAGTGTATTTTACCCTTTGGAAAAAATATTGAATTCCCCCGAGTTCTCAGGGCGAAGCAATCGCACCTCATAAAAGCAGCTCTGGATTTGTTGGGCAGTAATGTGCTGGTGATCTCATGCACTGTGGCAGGTGGATGATGTGGCAGAGCAAATAGTGCTAGCCTGCAGAGTAGACTAGTGTTATTACAGTAATAGAAATGGAATTGAAACATATTTTAATATTTGATTTGATGTGTAAAATGAACTGTAATGGAAGACTTATGTTAAAATGATTGTATCCATTTAATACAAAAATATATAAAGTAAATATAATTGATTTAAAAATTGTTTCTAGGGCAATCAGCTTTTTTGTGAGGTTACATCCGGGTATATGGAACTATGACAAAAAAACTAAATTAAAGGGTTCTGTCTTTGTCTTTGTTTCTGTGATTAAATACACTTAATGAATACAAGCTTTTGAAGTTGTTACTGATGAAACAAAGGGCTGCAGAGATACCTAGCAAAATGTCTCTATGGATACTGTGAACTCTGTAATTAAATTCATAACGTTTGAAGGTCAGTCTTCTTCATGCCAAGAGAGTAGATTTCTCAAATGGAAAACATTTCTTCTCAAGCCACAATAGGTGGCTTAGGAACATTGTCGTCATTTACTCAGTGTTGTGTACATACAGCTGGACTCATAACCAAGTTGTGCAGACTTTCATGAGTACAGGTTTTTGAACAGTGACTTTTTTTTCTCCTGACTTGTCTGATTTGTTTACAACCTCCTGCTTAAGCTGTTACTGCTGTGGGGAGCAGGATTGAATCAAGCAAGAACATTGTAATTAGTCTGCAAAGAAAAGACCTTTTTAAATGCATTAAAAATATTTCTGCCAACCAATCAACTCTCCTCTGTTCATGATGCCGGATTAAACCCGTGCTGACAATAAAGAATTATTATTTTTCCCGAATATTTCTAAAACTCAGTCATTAAATAGTAATATATATATATTTACCACATTCCAAAGATTTAGATGTTTTTCCACAGTGGCAGTTCCTTGTTTCCTTGAAAGCTCATAATAAAACTGGGATATCCACAGTGGCTCCGTCTGCACTTTTCATTTCAGAAAGCAATGATGACACACTGAGTAAACTCCTCATCAGCTGATGGATGGATGTTTTTACACTGATGTTGTAATCACATAGTAACACTCAACTATAAGGAAGCATTTGAGTGGTTTATTATTAAATTATAATTTAAATGTTTTTTTTAAATGACAAGGGGCTATAGCTGTGTCTCAATACAAGCCAAAATAAGACGTCTGTCCTGAAGAGGCTTTTCCTGATCGGCGTCAGAGGCTCATCCCACCCTAATTGCTGTTGCCTGGCAACAGAGATGAAGTTGGCCTCAACAGGAAAGTTATTATACCCCTTGGTTTTCTACCCCTTGTTGAGCCAAAACAGACTCAAGCATTAGAGGTCACTAGCTGGCATCACTACCTCTTTGGAAAATGTCACTGAAGCGCAATGAATCCTGGGATAGGGTAGGCCCAGGCCGGGACTGAAGGGGGCGTTTGTCGGCTGCATTTGAAGGAGCCTTTGAAATGGAACAGCCTAGTCTCGCTGCTGTAATGCAGTCGGTCTCCAAGTGCACCTTCAAAGGATGCAGTTTCTGAATTGAGATGCAGCTTATATGTTCATGCAGTGTAGATGTTATTTCAATAGTATATCCCACCAGTGATTTTCTGTGGATGTGCCTATGGTGGAATACACCTAGAGAGTGTCAAGAAGCAAATGCAGTTTTAGTCAAAGCAGGGAATGTAGATGGTGTCTGAACAGAAAGAGACTAAACAGTTGCTCTGGGTTGCATCAGTTGTGTTTTTTCTTTACTTTGCACCATATCATCACAGTGGAGCCAGATCAAACTTAAGTCCAAATTACAGGCCGCTGATGGCTACGTGGGAGTTGTCCCAGCGATAGTCAGTGGTTAGTGAGGAAACACGGAGGAAACCGAATGTGTCACACAGGTAACAGAGCCTGGTTGGTCAGCTTTGAATCCCGTTGATCTTTCCTTTCTTTTCCCCTCTCCTTGTCTATTCTTCAGTTGCATAAACTGCAGAAAACAGATCCTCTCATAAACCTCTCTGTCCCTCTCTCTCACGTCTAGGCAGCATGTTTTCACCCGGAGGCCCCTCCACTGTCCCCGAGGTTGACCACAGGTGACGGTCCAGATCTGGAAAACCACTGGTATTTTGTCACCCAATCTCAGACGCCACCTCCAAGATTCAGCTTAAGGTAAACATGAGTGTCGCCACCACACACACACACACACACACACTCGGTTCAAATACAAAACTACGTGGCACTAAGTTACACACAGTCGGTCTGCTGTCATGCCAGGTAAGCTCAACAATTTGGGTTTCTGACGTGGGCGATCACATGCACTGACGCACATACATTGGGTATATTGACACAAAGCAAACATGTCCACCCAAGTCATTTACACAAACACACACACACACACACACACACACACACACACACACACACACACACACACACACACACACACACACACACACACACACACACACACACACACACACACACACACACACACATATCTCAGCTGTGACCTCTGATATACAGAGCAGCATATTTACCAAACGGTTTATAGTGGCTGTTGAATACTCGGCCTGTCTCTTGACAGTGTGTCACTCCGTCTTAGCCCCTCTGGTATTTACAGCATGTGACAGGCGACACACAGTCCCAGAGATTCCTAGGGTGTGGTATAGCTTACTTTTGTTTTCTAAGCCAGCAAACATCCTCGTTGCATGCAACTGCATTACTTATTGTGTGTACTCAAACACAATTGTCGAAAGAAAAAAAACAGCTTCAAATTCATGCTCGGATTGATTTGTAGACTATAAAAGAAATGAAAATGATAGTGATGTCATTGAGAACAGAATATTTTCTATGTGTAAAATGTATAGTTTTTCTCAGTGGCTGTTCTGCAGAATACATCAGAGTTAAAAAAAATCTGTCTCTATAAATGCACTTTGGTTTCATACAATGGAGACTAATGCAGGTTTGTGATGCCTCTGTAGAATTTTATGTACATTCTCTGCCGATACTTCTAGCTTTTCATGGCGTTTCATTACAGCATTAAACTGGTTCAAATGCGATAAAAGACAATGGCTTTGAGTGGATGGCCTTGCCTGTGCTGCTACAGCTGAGGCAACCATTTTAATAGGTATTGACGCCATGTTTTAGCCACTTTCTCCCACCACACTTAAAAGCCCATGTTCTACTGATTAGCTAATTAAAACCTATAGAGCGAGGGCTATTGATTCAGAGGAAGGGCAGTTGGGAAGCATATGTCCCTCAGCTTGAGCTAGCCCTGGTACTCCCCCCCACTACCATCACCCACCCACCCATTTACCCACACACACACACACACACCTCTTCAGTTAGGGCCTAAAAGCATTACCAAGGCCTTTTACACTTCACTAGATCTATATATTGGCTTTGAGTAGAAGCTATCACTTCTATTTTGTGATTCGTGATTACCAGTTGAGTGATATTCCTGTGTGTTTGTGTGTGTGTGTGTGTGTGTGTGTGTGTAGTCAGTCCCCTGCCAGGCTCTCAGTAATGGAGGGTATTTATATCCAGAGCTATCAGACACCTGATGGCTGTAGATTACAGGGTCGTGGCTGGACAGGTAGCTATAGAGGTGTCAGTCCTCTCTTTTACAGAATCAAGTCTCTTTCCTTTTTCTGTCCACCTCACATTACGGCTAACACCATGATGATCACCAGACTGATGTGAGACAAGTTTATTTTTCTGGCTAAGGATAGACATAAATGCTGCATGTAGCAGGCTCAGGGAGATGGAAAGGCACAGAAACAATTGATGTCACTCTCTGGAGAAATTTTCTTGGAAATGGATCACTTCAGAAACACACCAGACATGATGAACAGTGAAAAATAGAATATCGATGTAGTAAAGTGTGTTCATTATTTTTCCATAATATAAATAAAAAAAGAATTAGAGGAAGATTACTGCATCATCCTTTATTGTTATTTAATCACAGCTAAGAGATTTAAAATGGGCTATATGTTCATTTTGTGTTTGAATGGCATCACTCCTTTTGGGTTGATTAACATTGCATTAGTTAGTTAGTATCTAGTTAATTCAGCAGCCTCATGTTTCGTCGCTCTGTGTCTCACTAAAATTACAAACAGAAAAATAAAGCTTATAAAACACTCATGAAGCAGGAACAAGAAAACCAACGTATCTTTGTTGTCAAATCATTATTTGAGCTCCTGCCCAACGACAGTGAATATTTCATTGGCATGGTTATACAACGTGCACAAACACCTACTCACCTGTGTGAAAATAGGCCATTTAATTTCATTATGAGACTTATCTAACCACTAATCCCTATTACTCAGCAGAAAAACTGTGTGTGTGTGTGTGTTAGCATTTGTGTTTTTCTGTGTGGCATATGTGTGGATGTGTTGATCCATCCATGAATCCAAAGGCTAAACAATGAGTGTACATGTGTGTAACGAGGGTGTGTGTTGGACGGTGTGGTTCATGCAGCACCTTACAGACTCACATTTCCTCCTCAGTATTCATTAGGCTCCCGTTCATCTCTCCTGGGATGGAGGATTAGGCCGAGGATGGAAATGAATGCTTTCTGGGTAGACGGCGTTCTCTCTGCCTGCAGCAGGAGGTCCATTGTCTGGCTTGATATGCGCGCAGGGCACGGGACATCTGATCTGGCAGCCCTGACACACATGACACGGTGGTTAGCACAGGGGGTCCGGAGAGGAAGCTGAACCGTGTTGACAGGAAGTGCTGTCGTTTCCATCTGGGTACTACTGTCTGAGAGCAGGAGAGAAATGAACTTGTGACTTACTTTATTTGAAAGAGTTGTAGGAAGGAAGGCTTCCTCTTGACAAGTAGCCACAAGTAAATAGTAGGTTTATTTGCACTTGCGGGAATCATTAAAATATGGTGAGTTATATTGGGTTGTTTAGTAGGTAAAATAAATACAGAATAAATAAAGGTTGACTTGTGGAATACGCCGGGAGGGGATTGGTCAGCATTAAAAGCATGTATTTGAGACAAAGCAGCTCTATGTTGAACCTGGGGGGGGGGAGTTGGAATTTTGATGCAATCAATGGCAGTGGGGATAAAATGCAAAGAGGTTTTCATAATGCATTTGTAGCTTATTGTATTATTCTGCTTCATTACTGAATAATGCTAAATCGAGACACCGATTTTTTTCCCGAGCTTTAAAAAAATCTCTAGGACAAAATAACTAATGGCTGCATTAAGCTTCGGAGGATGCAGAGCCGTGTGTTGCACCCCACCGCCCCCCTTCCCCTCTCCGCTGTCCAAAAAATCCATCATGGGAGTTTAAATAGCTGTTAATTACTTCCCCCGTCACTTTTGAAAAGAGGAAGGGAGAGCGAGAGAGAGAGACTTTAAAAGAGCTAAAGCTTCACTGTGGTGCAAATCCTCTCTGCCTAACAAAAACCAAATCAATCTTTACCCCTCAGCCATCCACAAACCGATCTACGCTCGCACACACACACACACACACGCGCACACACACACACACACACACACACACACACACATGCACATACGTACACACGCACACATGCACACACACACACACACAGGAAGATGATCCTGTAAATCTGTGATCTCGAGGGGCTGTTTGAGTGCTACTCCAGGGGTTTTTGGGAGGGGGTGACCACGGGTGTTCGGGGATTGAAGGAAAGGCGTAAATATCCCCAAATTACAACTAAAATGTAACATTAGGATTGGTAAGCCCCACTCTCACCCATAATGTGCCAGAGCACTAAACCATTGCACTAAATGACCTCTATTACAGAGCCTGAACCCATTAAGTCAATCCAGGAGAGATTACCTGTGAAAGCGACTAGCTGCCCGCTATGACAGACAACCCCCCCCCCACACACACACACACACACACACTCCACCCGCACCCCTCTTCCAACCAGCCTGGGGTAACATTAGATTTTGGGGCCAAGGCATGACATGTGCCCGTGGGGTAGAATTAGAGGATGTAGTATCGACTTGTGCTTGTTTGTTGGTGAGGAATGTGTGTACGGCACAAGGGCTAAAAATAGTGAAAGTGGCAGAGATAAAAAACAGGGCCTGACTAGATCAACTGGGTGATCAGGTGGTTTGCAAGGAATCTCTGAATGTCACATGATGTCCTGATTAAACCATTGCATAAGATCTGATAAACTCCAAACATGCAAACATGTTCAAATTGTATTCTTATAATCTTAAACTCTGTTAGAATTTAATTCTGGACTTCAGGACTCTTTAGGTTTTTAAGAAATCATTGCAGTGCCTATTGTAAATCTGTCTGTTTGGAACATCCTGTGTCAATGCTCCGGAGCTCCCTCAGAAAGATTGTATTGTCATTAGCGAGTCCACCTCAAACTGTTCTACAAGATATTGTCAATTTTATTGTTTGTGTGCTGGACGTTGGGTGCAAAGCTTTTTATAAACAGTCTATTCTAATCAATGTTTTTCCTGAAATGAAACTGAATTAGCTGTAATGTTGTTCGTTAGTTTAAATATTTTTAAGTATTTTGAATATAAATATGTTATTTTTTTTATACATTTCAAGTAAGGTATTTCATTTCAGTGTTTTGTTGAACAACTGACAGGATTTTCAGACACTAGTTCACAGCTTTTCAAAATAAATGCTCTGTTATTCAGCTTGATATAAATCATGGCAGCAACAAATGGAGGTTGTGCTTTAACTTTGAAGACCAACTGCTAAGTAGTTGAATTAACTGACCTGATTTGTAAAGAGTATGTGGCCTACAGAGAAAGAAAGTAATAAATCATGAATCTGCTTTAAATAACACAACCATTACAACCATTTGACATCATGTACCAAAAGCAAAAAAAATACCTGACATAGTCACTTCAAGTTTGAAGCATTTATACTTGTGATTGATACATTTCCCCTGCACCCAAACAAAACAAAAACCTGCTGTCATTGAACAATAGTGCATGAGTATCTGGTATTTACCCACCAGTTGAGATGTCTGTAATATTTCCAGTGTGAATCTCTTTGTGTTGTTTACACAATCAAAAATAACATTTCACACCCACATTGATGAAGGGTTTCATTGGCACCAAATATAAAGAAGGATTAGTCCCTCCTGACACAGTTTACACTGTGTTTTGTGGGTAATCCACAATTACATTTGCCTCCATCGATTTGTGATTGATTAGGGGTAAATTAAATTGTGTGTAGTTTGGGTTAACAAACCTACGAAACACTTTCTTTCTATGTTGAAAATATTGCGCTGTGTTTCCAGCAAACCCAAACCAACATCTTACAACCTCTATGTTAATTTCCCTGTGAAACCTCTCCCTGTCTCGCTCTCCCTCTACCTCTTTGCTATACTACATTTTGAACTTAAGAAGCCGTAATCCATTTCAGTCCATGACTCCATATGTTCGCTATCATGTCGTCAAGGCACAAAGCGTAGTTACATTTTTGTTTGAGCAAGTATGTTTTCCTGTCAAAGGCAATATGATCAGAATGCAAGGGTTTCAGTGTTGTGGTCACGCACTGTGATGCCGCTCTTTGTGCGATGCGCATTTAGATTAATGTATGTGAGGTGTGTGTGTGTGTGTGCTGGGGGGTTGTTGCCATAGCAGACATCCCACAGGGAACAGATAGTGGTGGAGATTGAGAGAGGACGTTTTTAAGCACTTCAAAGTGGCCTCATTCCACACAGCTGAGAGCAGAGGTCTGTGGGTGTGTGTTTGTGTGTGTGTGTGTGTGTGTGTGTGTGTGTGTGTGTGTGTGTGTGTGTGTGTGTGTGTGTGTGTTCTCTTCTGTGTTTGTCTGTCAGTGTATGTGTGCACATAAAGGTGTATTGTTTGCATATGTGCACACAGTGTGTGCGTGTGTGTGTGTGTGTGTGTGTGTGTGTGTGTGTGTGTGTGTGTGTGTGTGTGTGTGTGTGTGTGTGTGTGTGTGTGTGTGTGTGTGTGTGTGTGTGTGTGTGTGTGTGTGTGTGTGTGTGTGTGTGAGCGTGAGGTAATGATGAACTGCTGTATTTGGCTTTTTTATCCCCTCTTCCAATCTAAGCACCTCTGGGGAATGAACAACAAAGAGCACTGCAGTGCTTTGGGCCTCTTTTTGAGAAGTGTGCGTGAGTGAGAGAGTGTGTGTGTGCGTGAGAATGAGAGCGTGTGTGTGCATGTGTGTGTGTGTGTCCTTTGGAAGCAGTTTCCTGTGTGTCTCAGATGCAGAGTGGAAGCGCTAGGTAAAGTGAGGAAAGTGAAAAGCTAGAGAGTGTCACAGTGACTGATGTGTTAGTGGTGAAATCCACTTTCTATTGCTTTGTCTCCTCTCTCCCCGCAGGAGAAAATGGAAATAGCTAACATTGAACCGGTGCAGTCAATACCACTCTCCAGAAAAGGGCTGAGAGGTACGCTCTCCGCCAAAGAGCAAGACTGATGGAGGGAGGAGTGGGCGATAGCCAGAGTATGTCAGGTTTCATCTGGCCTGTGTGACACACAGCGTTCTGACAGCTCTGGTACACTCAAACCAGACTTAAATCTATCTCTTATACGCTCACACACACATCTCCATGTGTCTCACATACACACTCTCTTCCTCTGTTTTTCAAGTTCTCACTCTATCTTTACCAGTCTCACACCCTCCGGGCTGCCATTTTGCAGCACATGGCTCTTCCACACAAGTGCTCATAGTCACTGCCATATGTGTTTGTTCATGCGTTCTGCTCATACATCTTGTGAAAAGGGGTCTTTCTCCCCCGTTTTCACTAGGCCCTGTGTCCCCACATTAAATATTTGGTCATTTGATTGTTATTTGAATTTTTGATTACCAACTAGATTATGTAGAAACTCTTTTTTGAGTTGTGTGTTGTATTGTTTTACAGCAAGTATGTGTTAACAGTTTATTTTGTTATCTCTGGGAGGTTGCTCTGATTGTTGTGTTTCCAGGGTCAGATCAGGGGGTCAATCCGGGAGAGTGACAGCAGGTCAGCGACATCAGGTCTCTGAGAAAGGAGGGGCTGGGCAGACACAAGGTTGTAGTCAACCTATTGCATGTATCTTCTGTATTTGTGCAGATAGATTAAATTGTGAGGTCAGCAGTAGCCCAGAGTCTAAACAGGGTATTGTTCAGTGTGGTTTCTATTTGTCTTTCTAGATCTGTTTTGCTCACCTTATACGTCCCAGCGCAGGTGGTAGGTTCCAGGCAGGTGAGGCTATAAAGCAAAATGCCAGTCAGTAGTGTGGGGGGGAGAGAGGAGTTTGCAGCTTGCGGTGAATCTGCAGAGTGTTCTAGTTTTGTGCTCTTTTTCTTTCTCTAGTATGATTTAGTTTTGTTGCATTTCCCAGGGTTCTGTTTGTCTTTTTCTTTTGTTACCTTTTTTATCATAAAACGCACATTTCTTTTATCCACTCCTGTGTTTTCAAAGTTTTCAGTGCCAGTCCAATCATCCACCCCTATCTTGGGGTTACAGTGCTACACATCTGCTTTGTTTCTCCTGTTTTACACCTTTATTCTTTCTTTGTGTGTCATTTAAATAACACACGTCATTTACATGAGCTAATTAAAGATAAATTGTGAGACAGGACCTTATGTCATGGCTGAAACATTAAAGTAAAATGTTCTCACTGAGAAGTTGAAACACATGCTAATTTAATTGAATTTGAACGTGTAGGCAGAAGCTAATTATTGTGAGCCCTTCTCAACAGAACAGGATTATTTATATTTCCCGCTCTATTAGAGATAATGTGATAAAGGTCGGGTTAAATCTAATTACAATCATTTTAATTAAGAATTCATCTTATTTTCAGTGTTGCTCTGTTTCTATAAAATTCAATACATCTATGTGGTAATGTGATGTTTATTGTATATGTGAGCAATTTCTTTGGCATGAGATGCAACTCTTAGCCTGCAGCCTGCATCTGACCTGTCATCACCTCCTCTAACTCTAGACCTTATTGAGATTATTATAAGCTTTAATTGTGACCATATGTTCCACATCGTTGGTCCAGTCTGTTCAGACACCAGTTATATCTGTAGGTTATTAGCAGAAGTTGATAGTTTTGCTGCGTAGGCCCCAAAGTTGTAGTACGAGTGAACATTTGTTTACACAAATGCCAAAAATCTGACAAGCAAATGCAAAGTGATATTTTTAAGGTTGTTTAATGCAGGGACATTACATCTGTATAAAACGACAATATATACAAAATATATTGGATATCTTGTGTGTGTGTGTGTGTGTGTGTGTGTGTGTGTGTGTATTATTAATATATATTCAAATAACAAATTTGTCATATTTTTTATTTGGATCCAAATTAGCTCTTAAAACTGTATCACACGGTACTACAGCAGTAAATCTGTTCTTTGCCATGAGGTTTTTTTTGTAGCACTTGCTCCTGTACAGCCCTGCTCCATCAGCTGAGGCATGAGTGGGAAACTGTGTAAAATATGATGCCAGGCTAAAGAGCACAAAGAGGCTTGTCTTTACCTGCTGTATAGGAAGGAGAGAAAAGACGTAGAAATGCACATCAACATTTTTTTTATTTGAGATTAACTGCAGTTTTCATACTGCCGAGGAAACGTCACCTGTCTCTCTCTCACACACACACACACACTCCGACAGCACATGATCATTAGTTCTCTCTCTAATCAGTGAAAGCTCTGCCTCACTCATTCCTTCTGTAATTAAATCCCACACACTGCATCAAGTGGCAGATTGAATCCTCATCGCCACGCTGAACCAGTTTGATGAAGAAAAATGGAGAGGCACAGAGAGAGAGAGAGAGATCTCACAGTCTGTAATGAATGTTGTGTCTCTCCTCCTTGTCATCACTGTGTGTGTGTGTGTGTGTGTGTGTGTGTGTGTGTGTGTGTGTGTGTGTGTGTGTGTGTGTGTGTGTGTGTGTGTGCGTGTGTCTGTGTGTGTGTGTGTGTGTGCGTGTGTCTGTGTGTGTGAGTGTGTGACACAATGGGTTCTTATATGACGGCTTGATCAAACAGGGACACCCGCTCCACACACCTCAAAACCAAACACACACAAACACACAATATGTTTGATCACAGCATTATTGTTTAGCTGTTTTTATTACCTTTTCACAAAAATTCAGAGCTGAGTGTATTTTGTTGTGTCTGAATGTGAGCAGCGCTTTAATTGGCTGCAATTGTTGGACTGGTGTGTGCCTCATGATATATGCTGACTAATGAGATCCTAATAAGCACCACACACACACACACACACACACACACACACTTGCACTGCCAATAGAAGAGAATAGTCCCCATTCATAATCGATTTTGCAGTGGCCTCCCTTCCAAGTCTGCTTATTGATCGGCCTGTGCTGCTAATTTAACATGTGCGTCTTTGTTTTGTTTCTTTTACTCTCCTAAGGCTCTGCATCCCTCTGTTTCCTCTCTGTGTGTGTTCGTTTTCTATGTGTGAACATGAGTTTGAATATGACCACAGGGTGAGCGAGTGGGCGTGTGTTTATTTGGATTTACACGTCAACTCGTGCACAGATGTCTTCTGGTGTTCTCAGCGTCGGGGCCAAGAGATGATATATTCTAATGTTTCTTTTTGTGTGCACATACAGGTTGTCTGCCGGTGAACCATAATGATTAGTGACACCTTTTTTTTTCTAGTGTGTGCGTGTATGTGTGTGGTGGGGGTCTCAGGCGCTCCTGTGGTGAGATTGCGTTGACCGCTGTGTTATTGCTCTTTAATTATCAATTACCGCACCCCCCCCATCCTGGGCGGAGTGGGGGGGTGGAGGCGTATGTGGAGGTGATAATGAATACAGAGCTGCCATTAGGACAGTAACTGGGCTCTCTGTCTGGGGCTGTGGAGCCAGCCAGGAGGGGGAGGAGGAGGAGGAGGAGGAGGAGCTGGCTGGTGTGCTAATGAAACAGGCTGCAGCTCAAGACAAAAGAAGAGCCGTGCACCATCCCTCCATCTTTTTCCTCTCTTCTCCCTTCCCTCCGTCCCATCTTGATCCCTGCATCATCCCTTTTATCTCCCATATATTTTCTCTCTTTGCATCACGCCGCCTCAAACACGCACGTCGGCCGCAATCATCCCCATAGACACCATGAGCACACCAACACAGTCACAAGGCACTGAGGTCTCACAGACAAACAGCGTCTGTATTTATTGGGGGGGTCATCTTTGAAGCTCTCAGTTATTCCATTTGAAAGTGCGCCCGTTGTCTCACATCACATCAGTATTCTGAATATTTCAACATCTTGCTTTTGCTGTTGTTGTTTTTCTCTTCCTTTTATGGTCTTATTATATTTCCACCGATGTATGTTGATATTATAACTGCTGCAAAATTGAGGATATGTGAAAAGTGTGTCAATAAATCTGAAAATAATAATGAGTGTTGTGGAATAAATCATTTATCTTAGTCCATTGTGTTGGCAGGTGTCCATAGAGCCAAGTCTAAGATGATAGAAAATAATTAAACTTAATTTCTAAAGCACAAGGTTACAAGTGCTTTATACAATACATGGGTGTTAAACAACACAGGAAAAAACAAGACATAGCAAAAATAGAATAGATAATACAACCTGCTAATAGATAATTAAACCTGCTAAAAGGCAATAGGCTCCTTTCCCACTGCGTAGGACTTTAACACTCTGAATTTCTAATCATGTTCAACGTCACAATAGCAACACAAACTGAGGTGATCTCTGTCCTCACTGTCTTACCAAACTAGTGCGTTAACCCAGGTGTCAGGTGTTTCCATCACAGCTGGTTGGAGCTGGAGCCGATAGTAACCCGTGTCTACTGCAGTCATTTGACCCGGGAGTGTCTCCATGCTCATTGCAGACAAAACACAGATAGTTGTTTGTTTAACCATTGGAAAAGGGGCTTTAGTTACCAGCCTTGACTCACAAATTACAGGCAAGTGTGCTTGTTATTCCAGGGATTATTGGTGGGCGTCCTTTTAATTCTCACAGAATTATAGGTGGTTGTTAATGAGACAGGAGCTTTCAGTTAGCAAGTTCTTAAATCTTTAATAATATCTCATTATCTTAAGAATGCTGTGCTAATGTTACATGACAGAATAGAAGTGGTGGGAGTACACAGCACAGTTTTCTGCATAGCGATATTTAAATGAAAACAACAAGCTTTGATATATTCATGTATGTTCAAAATCAAAGTGTTATTATTCCCCTACACGGAATAAAGATTTTAATGCGCTGGCTCTCAGGACAAACAGTCAATAAATCAGTGTGCCTGCCCACTGTGTCTATAACGAGCTGCCACATGACATTATGTCAGCAAAGCTCACGTGTAAATAGCCTGTTTTATTTGGCTGACATGTAAATGCCATCAGAGCAGAGCCCAACGGGACAGACAGTGAGGGGCTTCCCTTTGTCCTTTCACTGCATGACGGATGTGAGATGCTCCTAAAATGCAGCAGGCAATCACATCCCATTTCCCTTTTAGAAGATGAGACACATTAAATTTCTCCTGGAGGGGAAGTGTGAAAAATAAACAGAAACAAGCACGGCCTCTACACCAGTAAACAAGTCTATTAGCAAATATATAAAAACGGCTTTAATAGCCACAGGGCAATAAATATGATGGCACATTTTCATGTAGAGGCACATTTTCAGGTTGGCACCAGCCAAGAAGTAATGAGCAGACATGAAGACACTCCTAAACGCTAAACGACGCTGAATGTTTGTTCCTAAGAACTGAGAAAATGGAATAGTGGGACAGGAAACGTGACTGAGAGGACGCCGCACAAGCTCTGTCACATGTTCTGTCCACCTGACTGGGCTCTGAGCCAGGCTGAGACATGCTGTTCCACCTGTTATACATCTGCAGTGATACAGTGGCAGATTAGGAGGTGTGTAAACCCTGACCTCCACTATGTGAAAATTATAAGAACAAAAACACTGCCAGATAGAGATTGCACAACGATTTATTTAAAGATAAAATGTATAGTGTAGTACAGATTGTACCTTAAAGTAAATGCAGTTCATTATGTGGAGGTTCGCCCGCCGGGTCCAAATCTCTAAATCCACCTCCGAGACTGAAGCAGTGAATTCCTAATAGTTCAGGTAACAAACAATGGCTTGTTCCTTTTAATCATGAACCCATGTTTGTATAGTTAAGTTAACAATGTTAAGTTAACCCTGTGTGGGTGATAAAGAACAATGATAATAATCGTTTCTCCAACTGTACAGCTGCTTAAAGTGTGAAAGGCAAACTCAGTATAAATCCGGACCCAATTGGCGGACATTCTGAAAAGTTGATGTCTGAAAGTGTGTGTGTGTGTAAAAAGAATCTCTCTCCCTTTAATACATGTTTAATACAAGGTTTGGTTACATATCCCTGTTGCAGGAAGGGTTATTTTTATAGCAATTGTTATGTACATCTAAGACCTTGGGGCCTGAAATGTAGCCGTGTGTTATTTCAATAGGCTTTATTCAATTTTAGTTCAAAAGGATTCACAGCTGCCACATTATGAAACAGTAAATGACAAAGATATTCCCCAATCTCACTCTGAGAATAAATGAGCTCTGTGGGTAAACTGGGTTAAGGTGGTTTTACCCTTCAATATGTATGAACTGAATTCATTTGCAGTATCTTTGTCAGTTGGGTATTCAGAGAATCGTAGTTTCTCCTGAGCAAATCAGCCACTTAGAGCTTTGGACCTTTTCACATTCCCACATCCTCGGGCTCCATTCAGGGGACAAAACACGAGGCTCCCTTCCGTGACTTTCCAGCTACTCAGGCTTCTTCCAGAGGAGATTAATTTACCTCAGGCTTTATAGAGGTCAGGTTGATTTTTGATTGAAGTCCACTCAAGTCTATAGAAGAGGAGAGAGATTATTAAATCACTTTACCCTGGTGGCAATTTTTATCTCCACCCTTTTTAATTTTGTCTGACTATTTAAAGTGGATCTAACCATGTCTCGTCTAAATTCTACCTTATTTGCTGTGCCTGTATATTTCTTTTTGAAAAACCTGGATCCTAATTCATATTTAGTTTTTCATCGAGGTTATGAATTAGATTAGAATATTTGCAAAGAACACTTTTAATTATGATAAGGAGTAATAGGAAGATATGGATCAATATGGATCAGGTTAAGGGGCAGATCCAGGATTTGTTATTATTATTATTTATTGTGAGATGTGGCAATTTTTTTAACATTTGAAAGTAATGGAGGGTCATGATAAGGGGATTGTTTACACTTGGCAGATTTATCTCAAAGTGTTTGTTGTTATTGTTGTATTTGTTTGTCAAACCTTCATAGGTGTGTTCTCTAACAGGATGTTAGGGTGTTGGAGGGCGTATTCTTGACACCTTTGTTTTTATAGGTCAAACTTTGAGGGCAACAAGTTTCCTGTTGAGTAACCATGTGAGGTGTCGGTTTCACTCATCTCACAATCTCTATCACAGAGGTCAGAACTGTTTCTCAACAAGTGCAGTCAATGTTTGGGAAAAGGGTCTTAATGTGAAACAACAGTACACTTTGAAATGAAGGACATATAAATTATGTTTTGTGTCTAAAGTGTACGAGTATTTCAAAGGACAAAGGAGGGATGTAGTGTAGTAAAAAATGGGACAATAATAAAACCCCTCATACCATTTTTGGCTTCCTAATTTAGCTTTCAAAAATAGAAACTCTTCAGGCTATGGAAGTCCACTGGGCTTTCAGTCAATGTGTTCTCTGATAACGGCAGCAGAAGATGCAGCCATGTTAAAGGTCATGTTTTCTCCTCTGAAAGCAAACCTTTCAAAAGCCTGCAAACAAAGACTAACAATCAGAATTGGTGTACACTGGAGGATTTTCATATATTAACAGATTTCTTATTGATTTTCTAAATTTTTGATGTTTTAATCGCAAGAGCAGACACACTAGGACTTTGTGTTTTCTTTGTGTTATGATTCCAGAGGAGGGACTCCAGGGACTCATTGATCAAATGACTTCAGAGCAAAGCAGAGTTTTACATGAAAAAAGATAACAAAATATGAGGTTGGCTGCAGGACTGGTGCAGCATGGTTTACATGTTGCAGCCTGAGCTGGTAGTGAGTTGAAAATCTGTGGCGGAGGAATTATTAAAATGTTACTCGTTTAAAAATACAAAAAATAAACAAAAAATGTATTAAAAAAAATTAAAGGACCACAGTATATGTACTTGTTGAGTTAAGCCTATTACCTACTGCAACAATCATACATCATTAACTGTGTCGAGAGTATATTTTTGGTTGAATACAAGAATAATACAGATCCTGTCATTTATCTCTTTTATATACAACAATGGAAGTCATATATCTAAGTCTTGGTGGTGCCCTCTTCAGAAACCATTTTAGTTGTTTCTTCATTAGTGATGCTGCTGCCGATGAACTAATGTTAAATAGGGTCTAATGTTACCTGTCCACTCTGATTAGTTCAGTGGACCAGTACCCCTTCTCATCAATGACTACTTTTATAGTATAAAGTATAAAAAACTGTGTGAACATGCCATGTATTGTAAAAATGTAGTTGAGTAGAAAGTTAAAAGTACCTGAAAATAAATCTACTTAAATAATGAAAAGGTACATGATAATGTACTTAGGTACAATAATTAAATAAATGTACTTTGATAGATCCCACCACTGTTTGAAATACATTTTGACTGTTAGTACACAGCATCCGTTTGATGACACGTGTCAGCTCGTTCTCATTTCTGCTCAAAGCTCCATCACAGTTCCTCTCACACCACAGGATGTCAGGTTGTTGTGGTGAAAATTGAGGAGGGTCTGATCCAGTCGGTAACATGAAGATGATGAAGATTATTAGATTAGCAGTTCAGTTCAGGGACATCATGACCAGAATGAATCATTAATGGATCATACTGTACGTATGATATTTTATAGAATAAATCTCTCAATTTGTTTTGTCATGGTACTGTGGTAATAAAAAAAAGACAAACACAGGTAGGGGAGGAAGCACCTGAGCTGCAGTGAGATTAGTTTCTCCTCAAGGACCATTCCCTCTTCTGAGACCAGTCCTCAACCCAAAAAACTAAAAACTAAAACCACATTAAGTCTCTGCTGGGAGTTCAAATTGCACTGGAGGACCACTCAGAGGATGTTCGAGCTTATGTCCCAACAACACCTAAATCCCACTACAGAGGTACAGACAGGCAGATTTGACATCCAGGGGGAGAGGGGAGGGGACAGCGGTGTGTACGGAGAACCAGCGTCCTGCCAGAAACAGTCAGCTGTGCAGAGAGAGGACTCCCACCCCTCCCCTGTCCCCATCTGTACGCCTCCATCTCAATCTATACTGTCTGAAATCTGCTCTCTTTTCTATGCTGATTGATTAGCTGTTTATGTCTCTTTCGTGTGCAATCACCACACCCCAATTTCCACGTTGCTGCATCGTCTGCTTTTGCCTCTATAACCTACCTCCTTCTTTCCCTCTATCCACCCCTCCTCTAATTTCTCTCCTCCTCCTCCTTCCGTCTCACACAGGCAGACAAAAACAACTCTTCCTCTTAACCCCACACTTGATGCTCATGCTTGCCAAAGTGCCCGCGGAAAGCCTGGCCAGGGCTTTCACAGAGCTGTACCAGCAGTAATGGGCAGCCAGAGGAGGGGAGAAAAACACGGCCCAATTTGGTCCATGCGTCTTGTTTCAGGAAATTACATTTTAAAGGGCAGCAGGTCTTTTCTGCACTCAAGTGAAGGGTGAGAAACCTTCACCTACACTCCTTTGTTTGGGAATATCCTGTGTCTGTGTACATGTTATTACAGTGCATCCATTTTTTGATTTTATGAAAGACGAGATTCTAAGATAAGACATTTGAAAAGATAGCATCTCAAGACATTTTTAAATACCCAGCAGATGTTATATATGCTCATCTCTCCCCTAGAGTCATACTGGTGCACACATTAACGTTATTTCACAGAGCCGTTTTGTTCTCCAGATTATTGTAGACAGTTCTGTGGTTACAGTGTCACATACCGTTCCTGTTTTTGTGTGCTGATGCCCGTAAGGCACACAGACAGAGAGAGATGAAAAAAGATGAAGAAAAACAGATTAACAAGCAGCTAATTGTAACGGAAACGCCATCTCCCTCACACCATTGTCTCACCCTGCCCGCTAAAGACGCCACATAAAGACATAATTCCCCTAATGTTTGGTATTTGTAACGCTGGCTTTGTTGGCAGCGGCCGCCTTTGTTGGCAGAGGCATATCACTCTACAGTGAGGAGCCTCTGCCAACCTCACACTATGCATCACCAGCAGAGGTGCCAGGCAGGCCTCAGCACACATGATCCTACACTCAGGCAACGGCCTGGTCCTCTTGGACGGTGTCAGAGTGTGTGTGTGTGTGTGTGTGTGTGTGTGCAGTGTGTGTCTCATCTCATTGTCACTGTAAACAGCACTCTTTTTGTTCTCCCACAAGCCACAGTGGTGTGTATTTACAGGTCAGCAAGTGCTCAGTACTGTTGCAACTGAAACCATTTTTACATCATCAGATGTTCTTCAGTTTTCTTTCAAATTTATAATCCACCTAATAATTCCACAGAAATTTGTCTGTCCTTGTATGTCTTCTTCTATATCCTGTGTATTACATTTTTTTAGAGTTGTGAACCTGGGTCTGAATATTGTGTTGATTGTTTAACAGACCTCTGAAATAGCCGACATGTGACCAATGAAAAATAACAGCAATTTAATCATTCAAACTTACGAACCACACACTTGAACAGTAAAAAAGCACATTCAGTTTCATTTTAAGAAAAACAATCACTATAATATTTTCACTGCAGATAAACCAGGTAGGATGAACACAAAGTATTGTAACTTGACTCTGCACCATAGATCCACAAAGACACAGCATCCAGCACACACATAAATTATATAGTGACAGTATATTGTAGAACTGTTTAGGAGACCTCCCTAATGACAAGGAATACAACTGAGGTAGCTCCACAGCATTAACACAGGACAAGAGAAGAGAACATTCCGAACAGACAGGTTTACAACGGGCCCTTCTTAAAAACCTCAAGAGAACGTTTGCAGAAATGTTTCTGACAGCTGTTCAAATATGTAAAACAAAGATTTATCAGCTCCAACCTACACTTCCATCTTTTCTTTAGCCTCTTATAGACAGTCTATCAAAAGCCATTAAATTCATAGCGAAGAAAACCTTAATTACTCGTATAAAACCCTACAAAAGAGTTTATTGTGTTGAAACACATTGTGAACAAAGCTCTGATCTTCAATTTTAACTGCGTCCGTCCTCTGAATGGCTCATTTAACCCAGCGCTGAGCTCACTGGCATTGTTCACATTTCTTGGCACCGTCCCACCGCAACTGGGTCCACAGAGTTCAGGAAGAGACGGGGTTAAGCCTGAAACACTTTAGTCATTCAGTCGCTCTGAAAGCAGTCAGACTCTGAGGCTGTTGTTGGCTCTGTGGTTCTGCTGGATCAGCTTTTGTCGTCCTGTGAGAAATAGATCAGGAGCGGCGAGAGACGTCAAGACAAGTGAGGCAACTCCCTGGCAAAACCACACAATCATAAAGTAGCACACATCGGCCTGGACATGTCACCGACAAGCAACCGTGTGGCCGTCTATGTTGCACTTGTTTACTGTGTCAACATCAGCTATAGATTTTCCTCCCTTCCTGCTCACTGCTGTCTGTGCCATAAATGCCAGCAGTCAGGAATTCATCTAATTCACAGCCCCAGCAGCAGTATTTCCCATCCCCCTGTCAAAACAGAGCTGTATCCAGACTCATGCACCTCCTTGTTTACTCTGCTGCTTTATTCTTCCTCCCTGGCGTACACATGCAGCCATGACTACAGTGGAGACAAACACAAATCTACGTTAAAACTCAGAGCACTAAATAATTACACCTTTTAATACTGAACTGACGTTTGGGCTCAGCTTCTACACTGGCTGCCAGTAAGCCACAGGATTGATTTTGAGGTTTTACTGGTCATTTTTTAAATCTCTTAATGGAGCTGCTCCCTAATACATTACAGACATGATAGTCCAATATAACCCTATGAGACCTCTGAGGTCACTGGGGAGTGGTCAGCAAGTGGTACCCAGGGCAACGACTAAACCTGGGGCCTTTAGTCACTATGCAGCATCGGATCCAACTGCCTGATGGTTTTAGGAATGCCCCATCCATTGCAAATGCCTTTAACTAAACTATTTAGGAGGTCATTGTGTTTTATTCCAATTTTATTTTATTTGTATTATTTTTCTCCTATCTATTTTGCTTAGAACTGTTTCTGTACTGTATTAGATTTTTTTTTATTAGGTCTCTGTGTTGTTTTTAATGTCCTTGCACAGCACCCTGTATCTGACGCTGGGTATGAAATGTGCTTTGTAGATAAAACTGCCTTTCCTTCTCTTGTTTTAGTTCAAGTTAAGGCAACAATGTCACAAATGCATCAAAAACCAAAGCATTCTCTCACTTCGCTGTCTTGTCAAATTTAGCGCATTCCCCCTAATGTCTTGTTTTTATCACCACCGATAGAAGCCAAAGCTAAGACGCCTCCATTCCCATTGCAGACAGATGTTTTTGGAGGGAATTTTGGTTAATTTATGAGTTTATATTTTTGCATTTCTTTAACCTGAACATCAGTTTACTTATAGAAAACTTGTCATCAACTGACTTGACATTTTGCATCATTGAAAATGAAATACTGCTGAACCCAAAGATAAAGATATTCGATTATATTCGATAAAAATGAGACAAACTCTCTCTGTCTGCCTGACGTCTCGTCTCAGCCTTTAATTCTGCCTCTTCCCCAAAGGAAATTAACAGACAGATTCCTCCTGACAGGCAGCTGTTCCTCCCACAGTGGGTCTTCTTCATAACCTGCACCTCCCCACGACACACACACACACACACACACACACACACACACACACACACACACATACACTGTTCCGAGTTACTCCTTCCTAGGGGAATAAATCTGCAATCAACTGGGCCTATAAATAGCTATGGCACACTTCACTGCTGCTGAGGCCCCCCTGCTCTTCCCTAAGAGCTCCTGACACACACACACACACACACACACACACACACACACACACACACACACACACACACACGCACATACACACGCACACACAAACACAGACAGAGAGGCTCTCCACCCCTAATCCAAAGCAGGGCACCCAGCCTTTCTTTGCTACTCTTTGCGGTTCCTCCCGCTGACGTTATGTGCTAATATTTCTGCGAGCAAACACATTAACAGAGGCTAATTAAAGTAATTTGTCCTTCACATATCTGCACATTAGTTCTAATAGCTTTCAGGCAATTAAAAGCCTGAACCACCAGCCATATTAGCCATTCCATCTGAATCACTGTGCTTAAATCCTCGGAGAGAGCCGTTAACGCTACGCTGGGCTAACGCTAGTTATTGGTGGTGGAGGCTAATCACCTCATTAGTCAGCAGGATTAATGAGATGTGTTATTTAAGTAGATACTGTATCACAGGGCCGACCTGTTCCTCCTGAGCCAGTGTTCAACAGAGAGGCAGAGAGAGATTTTTATCGTCATTAATCTCACAAAAGCACACACGCATTAATAGTTTCACAGAACAAAACCACAGAAATAAATTCATAATGAACAATTTCAGTAACTGTACAATTACAGCATGAAAGTATTCAAGCAGCAAAAAGCTCCACAGAGACACAACAATGAAAAGGTGACTAAGAATATAGAAATATTATATGGACGTTAAAGACCGACATCCTGCTGGTCATCATACAATATTTAGCTTCACATTTCAATTGATTTTATTGTTTAATATGTTTCAGACATAAATTGTATACAATGGAAACCAGCGACCAGTTCCTTCCAGGCTCCTCTGCTCACTGCTGAAAGTCATATGTCTGGAACTTTGTCCATTTTAAATTGTTGCTGTGTTTTCCCTCAGGCGTGGTGAGGCAGGAGAGGGATTACCACTGTAAGGGGAGGATTTCTCTGGGCTTTTGTTGACAAATTAAATCCTTCAGAAATTGTGCATTTCTCTTGGTTGGACTCTTCTTATAGTGAAGGTGAAACATTTTCAACATCCCCCTCATTTTCTTAAACATAAATAGGCTTCTAGCGATATTTTTATGAAATACCTGCAGCTGTTCTAAAAAGTAAATTCCAGTCAAGTCCAAATTTATAACATGAAAATGACGGCATATAGTATGTTTCTTCTTAATTTGTCAAAACTATTCTTAACATTGTTGCTTTGTACAAATCAAGAAATGGATAATTTCTGGCAGCTTGGATAAGAAAAATGATTTTCTAAATTCTAAATCGACAAATGCATATTGAATGTTTAGGATGCATTTTCAGGATTCAATGCTGGGAGAATAGAGTATACAGTGTTTCTCAGAAGAATTAGGGGATAATAAAGGAATTTTGTGACTTCTCATGAGACTCATAAGCACTGACTCACTGTTCTGTTCACTCTACAGTAGTGTTGTTTTAATAGAAATTCAAGTGAGACTCTTGATTACACTCCAACCTCTTAGAATTACATCAAGGGATTTAGGTTTTGGTTAAAGTTTCATCTTTCCAACAGTGTTAAAATGAACTGAGTTTCCAAATGCTATCTTCAACTGTGAAGCAAATTCGTTGAAAAAGGAACATGATGTCAGTAACTATCTTGCCTTTACTGGAAAAGTGAGATAACAAACGAGAGAATGGTAACACCTCAGAAAGGTCAAAGCGACTTACTGATGAACCGTGTTGATTACATCCGTCTACAACAGTTTGAACAAGGGATTATTTATTGATCAATCAAAACGCCACTGAGACGATTGTCTGCAGGGGCCCTGTGTGTGTGTTGTGTGTGTGTGTGTGTGTGTGTGTGTGTGTGTGATGTGTGTGTCGTGATGTGCATATGTGTGTACTGCTGTGCTGCTACCAGACCCCTGACCTTTCCATGTCCTGATAGGGTCCCTGGGGAAGGAGGAATGGAGGGATAGGGTGAGCAGGGGGAAGTAAAGAGCAGAGGCCATACTGGAAATGTTAATGTCACTGTATCCAGAGCTTTGATGAAGTAAACAAGCAGCTTTTTTTTCTGCATCATGATAAGTTTAATCAGATAGATGCGTTTTTTTCCCAGCACATAATTTTGTATCAGACAACCCATTCTTTTGACCGGAGGCAAAATATGTTGGTGACCCTGTCTATGATTTTGAGAGATTTGTTTTGCATTTTTAAAACATATTTGACAAATTTCCCAGGAAAACATTCCTTGAGCGTGATGCAAAACATCAGCCACATTTAGGGAACTGATTTCTGTGAGAGCGTGGCATTCAGTGGAGTTTGATTGGATTCAAGGAGACTGCTGGGCCTTGGCAGAGTTATGCGCACTACTTAGTGCCATTTTATTTTCTTAAAGTGGAAGCTGCAAATACAAACTGTTAACAAAGCCCGATGTTCTTCCTTTATGTCACAGACACACACCTCCATCAGAGGAGAAAGCCTTGTGTGCAGTGAAAGCCATCCAGTGAGTTGATGCCAGATTTAATTGTCTGGGGCAAAGGCGAGTGTAAACTGCACGCCTCACAGGCAATAAGTGCTAGTGTTACCAGACTGCAGTGTTAATGGAGAAGCAGGCAGGGGAGGTCTGAGATGGCATTTTTTTTTCTTCTTTTCTGGTGCTTCCGACCCGCGAATCACATCACCTCCTCCCTCCCTTCCTCGCACCCCCTTCATGCACCCGCCATTTGTTCATCTATCACCATCGCCTCTCGCTTCCCCTCTCCTCTCCATCTTCCATCACTCTACACAGCCAATTCAGTCCTCACTCATTTTTCTCTCCTCCACAGAGTGCCGTGCTTTTATCCTCCGTGCTAACCTCTCTTTCACTCGTTTCCCTCACCAGCGTTCTCCTCTCTGTCGGTGTCTGATCACAAAATGTGTCTCTTTTCGAAGAGGGCATTGAATGACATGTGAAAGTGTATGCAATTTTTTGTATCTGGATTCGGTTGGTAACAAAAACCAATGACGACCAAAAAAAAACTACACCCAAGCTTCGCCATCTGTCTCACCCTAAACCTGATACTCTTCTTTCTCTTTCTTTCTCCCTCTTTACATCACACACACCTGTCATACACACACACACACACACCAAACACAAGCCATTTTCGAGGAGTTACACTGTGAGCCACGATAATCCAAACCAAGAATTAAAGAGCATTAGTCATGACTGCAGGGGACAGCACCCTGGCTTCAGCCTATCATGTTAACACCATTCCTACAACAAACACACAAATATTATACCTCATACACACACACACACACGCACACACACACTCACACACACACACATACACTGACACATATACCCCCCCATCTCCCCCCGGTCCCCAGGCTCTCTTTGCCACTCATTAACCCTGTCACGTTTACGGTATGAATTAAATGATTCCAGCGATGCATCCCCACGCACCGAGGGAGCCACAGCCAGACCTGCCACCCCCCTCCAAGGCTGGAGGGACGGCCCGAGGCACCACTCTGCACCCTCATTATCACCAGCATGGTGGTCGCTATAGCTGCCACACTGTTGTTTCAGCATGGACACGTACCAGTCTGTTTACTCTGTACGTATAGTGGGCTGTGTCTGAATGGAGGGAGAGGCATCGAACCATTTGTATTCAAACCTGTAAAAAAAAAGTGATTATAAAGTATATATATATATATATGTATGGTTCCAGTCAAAGATAAAGCAACATCATGAAAAGTATTAATATGCAGAATTTTTATTTCACAACCCTTTAACAATGTATATGTAGTTCCTCAACGCTTTATTTCGGCAGATTCTTACACAAACAGGAAGTGATGCATTCACTTTACTTTTCATATGTGAGAGACTCTACATCCTGTTGTATGATTAATCAGATACAAAATATCATTCCAGGAGACACAACAATACCAACATGATCAACATCCTTTTGCTTTATACGTTAATGTCTGTCAAGTGTACTTGAAATCTGCTTAAGTGCGTATTGACTTACGAGCCATGCATGTTCATTACTTTCTTTTGAATCTGTACTTATGATTGTCACGTGCACTTGTAGGTGCCTCTTGTTTTTCTGCCCATTTTTATTCTGTATTCAGATTTTGGCTTATATGAAAGCAGTTTCCTCTAGGAAAAGAAACATGGACAATGTTAGAAATTAAAAATAAACCAGAGGTATGAGATAATAAGTCTAACTCAGTGAGATCTTTGACTAAATAAAACAAATTCTGGACATGATGGTTTTTATTATATTGGCAAATCAAGATAATAAGACAATGAAAAATGAATAGACTTTTTCAATCTGTAAATAAGATGGTGAGTCTATATTCTAACATTCTTGGAAATGTAATGATTTAGTAACTCATACTTTGTTTTTTGTGTTTCATTTTGTAATTATAACAAAATGAATATTTGTTGCTATCATTTCAAAATTTTCATTCCAGATTTTTTCATTTTAGGCCTTTATATGTTCAATAACTGAATCTGCTTAGAGGCTTCAGATGAAAATAAGGCTTTTCTCAACCTGGCACATTTAAATCACACTGATCAATGTGCCCTGTTCCTGATAAACGTATTGTTGTACATTGTTAATAAGCAGAACAAAAAAGACTAAAAGATGCCTCAAAAACTAAAACAACAATAATCTGCAAATTAAAGCAGCATGTAAATAGCTCTATTGTTAAACAATCATGAACCTTATATTTTTAGCACAATGAATGAGGTCAAATTTTACTTGTTCACCAGCAAATTGTTGTTCTTTTTACAACTGGGCCACAATTGATCCAAATAAAACCCCACCCACCTTTTTCTTTCTATCTCCCTATAAGTGCTGAGGTGCGTGTGAGTGTGTCTGTGTGTAGGTATGTGTAAGTGTGTGTAAGTGCTGTCAAACGTGACCCTCTGCCTTCTTAGTAAAGCAGAGCCTTGACACGTGTTCGGGTAATGGCGCTAATACACTCATAAATCGAACCCAACCGAGCTGTGTCAAATAAAAGAGAGCATGGAGCGTGTGTGTGTGTCTGTCTGTGTGTGTCTGTGTGTGTCAGTGAGTGTGGAAGATTTCAAGCTGCCAACAATCTTACAAGGCTTATCATCCGAATCATCTTGTCTGTTTGTGGCTTTAAGTGAACACACACCTCCTTGATTTCGCTCTGATAACCCACTGCTCCCGTGTGTGTTAGTGTGTGTGTGTGTGCATGTGTGTGTGTGTTCACGTGCATTCATGAACATGTCAACTACACCCACTCAGACATCTCAGTGCTGTTAACCTGTGTGTCCTCCTCATTATGGCCTATATCTGTGTTGCTATGGACGATATGAAAGGAGGCAGATAAAGCAGAAGGAGGGATTTGCATGTTAAAGCCCCCTTCTCTCACCCGCTGCCCCTGACAGCAGAGTGGCTCACCTCAAATATACACACACACACACACACACATGCACACGCACACACACACTGTATCCCACTCTTTACCGTGCTCCTCTGGATTGAAGTAGACCTGTTGTCCAACTACATGAAGCATCAGCTTGAAACAAACAGATGAAAGCCTGCAGGGGGAGATTCAAATAAAGAGAAGGGGAGCAGAGAGGAGACACTCGAGAAGGGGAATTTCTGCTGTAGGATGAGACGCTTCTACCTTCAATATCCTTTCAGGAATTAATAAAAAACAGATTTAATTTCAGATTTATGACCATGCATTCTCAAAGCTGTGTGATTTCTCTCACGGAGGCTTTCTGCCAAGACGTTGAAGCTCACTTTACCTAGTCAACATGTAAACCCTCAAGTAAAATATGCAAATGACCAGGCTTAAACGTTGTTGTTTAAATGGTGATCGCCCCACCCAACAGCTGTATGTAAGTTTTAATTTGAGGTCGATGTCTGTGATAAATGAATATTTGCTGTGGTGTGTTTACTTAAATGGATTACCCCAACATTCTTGAGGTTTGTGGTCAAACCCATGGCCTCTCGAGGGAATGTTGGCTGATTGTCCGGTGTTCATAAACGTGATCCGGCTCAGCGGTCGCATGTTTTTCAACCAGAGTGCAGGTTATTCTTCATGCCTTAACAAAAGCATGAAGCCAGATAGTGCAGATAGTTTCAGGAGGAAGTTTCCACGGTGGAAAATATTCAGACCAAAGATGTCTGTAAAGTCATCTCTTAAAAATGGAAAAAATGTGCAGCGGAACAGCTGGTGCTCCGGTGCGAGTATTTACCGTGCTGGCTGCAGTACAACCACTCAACTGTGGTCGACTGCACTCAGACAGAGTTAAAGTTTACACCTTGAGTCTGTCCGCTCGGTCGGAAAATGTTAAAATGCTTAAAAAAAAGGCCCATGTTTTCGACTCATAAAAGTTGAGAAGCAGAGAATTATTGACAGATTTGTAGAGGTGGAAGAATTGTGTTATGTTTTAGTCAGGGGGCAAAATAGTCAGAACAATAATTACACTTCAGTAAGTTTTAACAAATAGTTAACATATTTAACATTTATATAACTGTCCCTATGCTGTAAATCATACTCACTTAACGTACAGCCAGAACATGGAGGATGTTTGCTGTGTGTGTGTGTGTGTGTGTGTGTGTACGTGTGCTGTGTATGCATGTGCTGTCTGCATGTGACTGTGTGTCTGTTTACTTTATGCAACAGCCTTTGGCAGCTCACTCCTCCGAAGCACTCCTCCCAACTTTAATTAACTACAAACACATACACACAGAGAGAGAGACTCAAACATAGCTACACACAGAAACACACACTCACACACAGAGACACTCACAGGCACAAAAACATACACAGTACCTCAGAGAGTCCGGGGGAGCAAAGGGAACCAGGGAAGGAAAACAAAAATATTTCTCTGACTGAAAAAGAGGACCCTGCTTCCAGTAAACGGAAAGAGGAAAGAAGGGCCTTATAGGTGTGTGTGTGTTTGTGTGTGTGCGTGTATGTGTGTGTGTGTGTGTGTGTGTGTGTGTGTGTGTGTGTGTGTGTGTGTGTGTGTGTGTGTGTGTGTGTGTGTGTGTGTGTGTGTGTGTGTGTGTGTGTGTGTGTGTGTGTGTGTGTGATTAGAATAAGACCTGGAGGACGCAGTGACTCACTGCTTCTCTGAGTCATCACTAACAATGATGGAAGAAGATGAGGACAAAATGAGATGTAGAGGAGAGCATAGTGGAGTCAAACACACGACTCTGTTGTTTCAGAAAACAAGTCGAGCATGAAAGTGCACCTCTGATTCTGCACTGACCACATTATGGAGGGTGTGTTTATATGGTTGAGTGTGATTCCTAACTGAGCATGCACCGTGTGTTTGTTTTTGCAGTGCCTCGATGAGTAGGAAGACTGTCCTTCAACCCGATGTCTCATCAGTCTCAGTGTCACTGGGCAGTCGTGTGTTTACACAAAGTCCAAAAGTCATCTGCATTCACATGTTTTTCTTTCAATGGCAACTTAAACCTGAAAAGCAGAACGTTAGCCAGCTGGTGAAAGGAGAAAACTGAGGGACATGCAAAAAGAAAGCCGAAAATAATTTGTAGGATTAGTCACACACACACACACACACATACACAGACTCATGTGTCCATGACTTTGTAAGTCATTACACTGACTTACATTGATTTCCTGACATTCTAACCTGAACTATAGCTACTACTTGCCAAACCTTAACCTAAACTTAAACCTTACACCAACCTCCCTCTAATCATAAGCATTTCCTCACCTTAAAGTTTCATAATTTATGTTAAGGATATACGCTTTTTGTGACCATAAGGAAGACAAGTCCCCATAATTTGACTGTCTTAACAGATTTAGGTCCCCACGACAAGAGTAATATCTAGACCAGACATATGCACAATATTTGTTTTATATCATCCATGATAAAATGGAGCAAATGCAAAATAATAATGAACATCACTTAAAATAGGTACAAACCAAGTTAAAAGGTTTGACATCATGGGCTTACAGCGAATTACCAACTAATGAATTATTAAGGTTCTTTGGAAAAGCGAATTCCAGGTGGAATTCATTACGAGCTCAGTATGAACTTGAAGGATATGGAGCGTAAAGCAGTGATTAGTTCCAGTGTAATGTGGTCCTGTGGTGCAAACTAACATGGAAGTACTATATGCAAACAGCTTCCCAAATGAGGGCCTTATGAATAAACAAATACTCATGCAAATCCCACTTCTCTGAGAGGGGGAGAGAGAGAAAGAGAGAGAGGACCAACAAGCCTTTTATACAGAATGAAATGACGAGTGTTTAAATAATCACCAGTGAGGAACCTGAGATCAGAGTCGTCAACAACATGGCCTGGTTGTCTTTTGTCTGTGTTTTACTTTTTATGTTTGTCTTCAACTTCGAAATCAGCAAAGCAATGATGGTTAAATTAATCAGCTAATAGTACAGTATTATTGAAATGAACATTTAGCGCCAGACATTATGTTAAGATATAAATTCACATCAGTGGCTGTAGATTATTATAATTATTATCATGATAAATCTCACATGAATACTTTAATGTCCAAAACCCTTATTTATGAGCAGAGAACACACACGTAAAAACCGCAAAATACATTACTTTGGAAGATTAAGTATTTGTCATATCGCCATATTTTGAGGTTTTTGGAAAGAGTTACACAGAGCCAGCTGTATTGAATGCTTTCCAAAGTTCAGAGAGCTTTGAAGTGTGTCTTATTTTACAGAGTTGAAATAATGTCATTTAAAATCAATAGTGGCAGCAGTTACCATGTTGTGCTTTCCGCCACCAGACTGGTGCCTACTAAAAGAAGAATAAGCTGAAATTAATATTTGAGTCATTTGAGTTTTTTGTTATCTGCTTCTAGCAAGGAATTGGTTACATTAAGAGAGAGAACTAGCATATCTGTTCCAGGAGTTTGTTTTGGATTTGTTGATGGATTGGGGAGTAAAATTTAAAAAAAAATTACATTCCTGTGCATTTGTTTCTACGGTTTGAAGTAAATCAGTTACCAGGCTCGTAAGAAATTATGGCAACTGCCCAGTTTCTAATTCTCAGACAGGAATAGCTCTCAGCTGAGCACAATCGCTTTTCTGTCCTTTTCACGATTTTCCACTACACAGTTACAATTACGAATTTCATCAAGAGTTCAGTCAACATTAGGGGTTTTAGTGTGAAGTGCCACAAATGTAACTTTCACATGGACCAGACAGGAAGGCGTGTTCAACAAAATAGTTTAAAGTCTTACTAATCACCATGTGAGGACATTGTGTACTCACATTTTTTATCAGATCACTAAAACCGAATTCCAACACAGAGTTATTTTGTCATTTCTGTTACACAAATATCAGTCAGTCTTGTTTGGCCTTGTAGGATCAGTAAATAGCTGTGAGAGATAACAGGTTCCACAGAATTATTTTAGATAAACACAGTTCAACTGAAAGGATCATCTCTGAATTTGTATATGGAAATAAAACATCACTGAGCTCAGGATGAAGCAGGTCCTTTCATTATTAAGTGGAAGATTCACTTTCAAGGTTTTAAAACAATTTTTAACTGTGACTAGATTAAATGGACGTAAAAGATGCCCCTACATAAATGGCCTCATCACCTCCACGTGTGTTATAATTATCCATCGAGTCACTCACAGAACTTTTAACCATGCCAGGTCAGACAGGATTTCCAGTTCGCTGAATATGGCTCCTAATATCTAATCGAGGACTGCTCTGTGGTCAGCATTATTGCCTCACAGCAATTCAGGTCAAATGCTCGGTCTTTCTCTGTGGAGTTTGTATGTCCCCCCCCCGTGTGTGTATGACTTTTCTCCCGATACTTCGGCCTCCTCCCACAGTCCGAACACTTGCAGGTTGGGTTAGGTTCATGGGACACTCTAAATTAAGCCTGAGTGACTGTGAGCATGAATGTATGTTTGTTTCTAAACACTCTAAGCTGTTCAGGGTGAACCCCGCCTCTTGCCTAATGTCAGCTGGGATTGGCTCTAGCTCCCCCACAACCCTCAAATGATAAGTGGTGTAGATAATGGATGGATAGCTTATTGAATGAGATGTATAATTATCCATTCTGTAAGTCTGAAGGAGTAAGCATCATCATCATCATCATCATCATTTTTATCGTAGTCATCATCATCCAGCTTGCCAAGCTTGTCAAGCGACATTTCAACACTATGATAGCATGTTTGTTACACAAATGTGATATATTCATACTTGTGGTTTGTGGACATTTTAAATATGGAATATGAGTTAATGTATTTTTACTCTTGTCAGCCTTCAGAGTACAGCTTCTATCAATAGAGTAATAAAACCAGAATAGCACTCAGGAGAGCACATATGTGCCAAGGCCCATTAGTCCCCATGCATTTAATCAGGCTGCATCACATTGCACACACTTCAGTCCCCTTAATTTTCCTTAATTTTTTCATTAAGCTCCATGAATTATTCCCTGAACAATCTCATAATGTTTTTACCAGCTGATCCAAATCTGCAACATAATGTAATGGGTTCGTCCTCTACATAATTTTTTCAAGTTGTGTGGAAACCCATCCAGTAGTTTCTGGCTAAACTTGTTAACATTCATATAAACCAATTGTTGAGACTGTAGTGGAAAACATACCTCCATAGCAACATTAATAAGGTTCCATATATTCCACTCAACATTTGAGAGATATTCAAAAATGTAAGCTGAATTTGTCATCTGAATAATAATATAAATATGTGAATTCCACTGATGGAAAATAACTTCTTTCTGTGTTATGTGATTTCTGTGTGTCCTGTGATTGTTTGACATTTTTGTATGCTGCTGTCTTGGCCAGGCTGCCCTTGAAAAAGAGATAATTGCATCTCAACGGGACTGACCTGGTAAAATAAAGGTTTATTAATAATAATAATAATAAAACTCTCAATAAGATGTTTATTTTATTTATTTTTGCGAATTATGAATGCAGATGGATTCCGTGTGGACTGCAGAGATGCTGCTGAGCCATCTGGGTTTGTTTTATTGTCTTAAATATGAATGACACTGCTGTGTTGCTGTTCACCTTTATACCTCTGATAAGTGATGTAAGCAGATCAGCTCACAGCATTAGGTGTGGTCTGGATACTGATAAAACTCTTGTCGAAGCCGATTCGTTGAGATAAGAATCGGCTGCTGCTCGACCAGCAGTCATGTGGCTCCAGCAGTGTGGATGGTATGCTGTTCCACAGAGAGAAGTAAACAAAACAAAGAGGAAGGGAGAGGGGGGGTTACTTGTGAGAAACGCACATAGGCGTTCCTGTACACACGCACCAACACACACACACACACACACACACACACACACACACACACACACACACACACACACACACACACACCTGTCCAGTGTTTTCCCCAGCTGTGAGTACAGTCTGTTTCTCCCGGCGACTCCGACAGAGAGACGTTGAGTGCCACTCACACACAGTCAGACACACACATGTGCACTGCTTTTCTCTGTGGTTTAGAGATGTCACGTCTGGCTAAGTTTGAAGTGTATCTGAGGGGCTATGATTGTTATTCTCCACTACACACGCACACAGACACAGTCACAAACCACACGCTCTTCTCTGGAGAGCCTCAGTGGAGCTGGGGACTCATCCAGTGTGAAGGCTGCAGTGGATGACTCTGCTCAGTGTGGTTTAACGTAGCCTCAAGTCATTTTGATCCAGACCTGTGCTCACTGTCTGTACGCTCCACTGATCGCTCTGCCGGCTGCATTCACACACAAACAACAAGCTCTGTTCAAGCCCACCACTTCTACAACACTGGACACAAACACGAAAAACAGCACATGTTATTTTACAGGATATATATATATATATATATATCCTGTATTTGTAGTTATTTATAATCCATCCAGTAGTTTCTTCTTGATTGTTCTATCCTTCAATTTATGCTGCACTGTTTTGCACACATTTACACATTTATGTGGGCCACTCCCATATGTCTGTATTTTCTCTTTGAAATAAAGTCACTGCAAAAGCTTCATAAGTTAAATCTTTCAATTTTTTAAATTTTTTAATGGAAGCCTTGTTTGTGCTTCTATAAAAACAACACAAATACTTTTCTTTGATGTCTATTACATGAATCATTTGGGGCTTATAGTACTGTTGTCTGCCTGACACATGAATAGGCCCCTGGTTTCTGCATGAAAGAAATTTTGATAAAAAGATATTTCAGTCAGACAACTCACGTTCAAACGTTTATTGAAACAGTAGAACAGGTTGGTGTTTGGCATCTAGGCTCCGACATATTCCCTCCCGCAAATATGATTACATAGATATGATAGGCGTCATGAGCAAACCACACAAACTTAGATCCTGACCTTATGGATCAGTATGTAAGCGCCATTCACCGCCGCAGTGTGGCCATTCTCCGCAGAGGTATTGGCCTGCAGGGGAGTGAGGGGTGAGCCCACTGGGAAAAGGCGACTGAGCTTGCTTCTCTGTTTTTCTAAAATCATAAATATATGATCGTATAGTTTGTCACCTAAATCATCCTCATAAACAAAGGACCAAATGAACATGAACTAGTTCGTTTTCATCTGTATGATCTGGCCTTTGAACTTTTTCTTTGTAACTTTGAACTGGCACAACACAGGTCGTCAGCCTAGACCTGAATTACTTCCGTAGATGTGCTCATGGAATAGTCTATTATAGTGGAGACTGAAGGGGGGAGGGGGGTGCTGAGAAACTAGTTTCCTCATGAATTATAGGAATTCTGATGCCATTTTAACATATGGATTTTTCGAATTTTAGATTAATTAATGAGGAGTGAAAACAAATCTTAACCATTAACGTATTTGGTGTTTTATGGGGCAACTGTTAGTTCGGTGGCCCCAGCAATTGCAGACCTTCGACTAATGGTTATTTTTGAGTTGAACCTTCAATGTAGAGATGGCTTCTGCCTCCCAAACCCAAAGAGACCCTGTGTTATCTCCACCCTAGATATCTGCATTCATTCTCACCATTAAAAACACATGTGCATAGAATTCGTTTCCTGAAATGATCAAAGAAATGATTAAAGAAATGATCAAAGAAAGTATTTCAATATTTCCCTGTGATTCCTTTGATGCTGTAGATAAGAAAGTTACTATGAGTTGTATAAAGTTACAGAACAATGATATCAGCTATAGACAAACGTCATTTGCATCCACAGACTAAAGAAAAACCGCAGAAGTATATTAAACTCTCCATGACTCTCAACGGAACTTTAGCCAAAGTTGCTGACGTGTTTCATTGGGAAGTAGATTTGCTCCGTTTGTCGACTATGCAGCGCCGAAACATTGCTAAGAGCCTCAGAGCCGAACTCTTCCAATCCAACAGTGCGATTAAGGCTCTCAAAGGGGGGATCTTATCTCTACAGCAGCAGGTCCATCAGCTCCAGGAGCAGCTGAAAGTAAGAGAGGATGTCTCACAAAAAGAGACCAAGATAAGTGATGATCGCTTCAAGGCCTTCATGGACTGCCTGGCCCAGCTCACTAAGTGTCAGGTCAAGTGAGAGACCCTGGAGGCCAGTCTGCAACAGGAGCCGGCTCAGTGTGAAAGCAGGTCGACCGGCTCAAGACCGAACAGAGGAGGCTTGAAGATGAGCTGAAAAAGAAGGACAGACACCAATAGACGGCGTATTCAAACCAACGCCTACCTTCCCTGCCAGGCCAAGCTCATGGACAAAGAAAAGGAGCTCAAAAAGAGTCAGGCAGAGACGCAGGAGGTGAGACTGCGGCAGAAGATGACTCAGACTGAGGATGTGAGCGGCAGAAAGGTGGAGGCCATCGTAAACGAAAACAAGACTATGAAGGAGCTAGTTCCCAAAACTAAAAGCCGCGGGCGGGCGAAGTACAAAATGGTAGTTCGACAGCCTGCACAAGCACAGTGAAACGGAGAAGGAGCTGGACAGCTTAGAGAGGAAGTGGAGGAGAACAGTGGAGCAGCAGAAGACAGTGAAGGTGGAGGACCATGATGAACTGCTGAACCAGGAGACAGATTATCCTCCGAAGAAGAGAGAAATGAGAGGACATTTGCCCTGAAACCTCTCACCCTGGATCCCTTCTTACCCCAACCACTACCTACTACTCCCCTCCTACACTACCCTCTCACTCCTTTCCTTTTTACCTGTGGGTGTGTGTGTGTGTGTGTGTTTCTGAATATAAATAAATGATTCATGATTCTACAGTGTTGTTTTTTAAAAGTTTGATATTTAAATACTTCACAAGTCAACTAAAGACGTTATAGATCAGTTACTTCTTTGCCATTCACGTACGATGTGGCCATTTTCCAGAATATACCACTTAGTGAGACTGCTATGTGTGGGCTTGTTCCACGGCACGGTACCATAACACAACCATAACTCAATTTTCTAACTCAAAGTTATGTAACATCATTGTAGAATTAGTATCTAGCAGAAACAGCACAGTGAACAGCAAGTTTAGGGAAAAAAAGACTATATACAAATAGTTTTATGTTTAATGATGAGTGTAAACTTAGGTGATTAAGTCATACAAATTTTGAGATTGAGATTGAGATTTATTTGTTTATTTTCGGCAAAGTTATCTGCAGTATATTTCAAAGTGTTCCATCGACAGACTTAAAATCTGAATATTCCAACTCTCCAATTCAGTTCGCTAAAGTCGTGTAGGCAATTTTTTTTATTCAGTTTTTTATATGCTAATCTTGCACATTGTTCTTCTAAGTAAATTGCCTCCCTTCTCTATTTTTCTTCCATCTCATTGACAAACCCCTTTTTATCCCCCTCCCATACTTACTTTTTCCACCAATTTTACCGTCTATCATCGATCTATGAGCTTTTACTGAGAGTTGTAGGATTGACACTTCTTGCACTCATCTTCCTTCATCCAAAACATAACTTTATCCATCTTGTCTTCATCTCATCTCCTCAGCATTCAACATTCCTCTCTTCATCCTGAAAAATCTGCTTTCTAAAGAAAGCAACAATATGGCCCAGATCCAATTTTTCATTCAATAACTCCAGATACTGCAATGTACTGCTAGACGGCCCTTTATCTATAACCTGACCTTGGGTACTGCTTGGAGAGAAGGGAGTATCTGTAGAATGAGCTGATGTAAACTGGGAGGATTCTCTCACATGCATCTGCACTCGTATCCACATGATAGTTGAAGATACACAGTCCTGCCAATGGTTTCACAATAATTAATATTTAAGCACATATTTAGCACAGTAACAAATGAGAGTGTCTTGTTGTAGTTTAAACACAGAGCGGATCTGGAACTTGTTGGTTGGACACATGAGTTGAAAAGTGAGTCTCACTCTTGATCAATCGAATAGCCCACCATTCTGTCCCGATGAGTAATTTCACTATGACTTTATTCTGGGGACTCTTCCAAAACCAACCAAATATTTCATACATAATCAATAATAGATTCATATTAAATCTTCAGATGTAATATTCCAGTTCCATAAGCTGTGGCCTTCGGCATTAACAGCTGTTAAGGACATAAAGGTTCTTTCTGTATGTGTGTTTGTTTCTGTGGGTTTCTGTGTATGTGTGTGTCTGCTTGTCTGCTTATGTGTGCTTGTGTGTCTAGAGAATAACCTGCTGGGATCGAGTAGCAGTGAGACCCTGATGTATTGCCAGGCCTTGAGTATGACCCTAAGGAGAGTCCTGTGTTTGTGTGTCTGTGTGTCTATGGACGATAATAAAATAGGGTTGCAAAATTCCGGGAATATTCAAAGCTGGAAACTTTCCATGGGAATTATCGGGAATATACGGGAATATACGGGAATATACGGGAATTAACGGGAATTAACAGGAATAAACTGGAAATTATGTGGGTAATTTATACTAACTGTATTTACCTTGTCATATACAGACCCTGAGGAAGCTTTGGGCACTTGACTATATGCTTCTGGATCTTTGTGTCACACGTGGCATCTATTGCACTTCTGTCCGTCCTGGGAGAGGGATCCCTCACATGTGGCTCTCTCTGAGGTTTCTACTTATTTTTACCCTGTTAAAAGGGTTTTTAGTAGTTTGTCCTCACTCTTGCTGAGGGTTAAGGACAGAGGATGCCACACCCTGTTAAAGCCCTATGAGATGAATGTAATTTGTGAATATGGGCTATACAAATACAATTTGATTGATTGATTGATTGATCTTAACATAGGTCTTTGCACAGTATTTGCAAATGTACAAAGCCTTTCCTTCTACATTGGCTGGGGTGAAATGTCTCCACACATGAGATAGTGCACGTAGCATTGCTCTGTAGAATAAGATGAGAAAAAATCTTGTAAAAAAACACTAAAGCAATGCCAGAGATATAAATAGTTGGCCAATTGGAATCATCCTTAAAAATATTTTACAATTGATGGATAAATGAATAGAAATAGGCTAGATGGACAGATGAACAATCCTCAATCAGCATGCTAACATATTTTCCCCAGTAATATCATCGAAACTTATCTGACTAGTCCTGCACACTACAGCAGGCCTCAATAGCCCTGCTGTAGTGTGCAGGATGCTGGCAATTATCTGTGCATGTGATGGAGAAATGCACAGTGCAGGGTTGAAATTCAACGTGCAGCTTGTGCTGCATTCCATACGTCTTTAAAATAGAGTTTTGAATGATTTTTTTAGTGCTCAGCGTTTAATTTGTGTATATTTTTTTTTCAAAATTCCCCAAAATTCCCGAGCTGAATATTCCCATGGAAACTTTCCGGAAATTTTCCGGAAATTTACCGGAAATTTTCCGCCCCTTTGCAACCCTAGCGCTAAATCTTATCAGTAAACGGTAACAGCTTTGGGGGGTGTGTGTGTGTGTGTGTGTGTGTGTGTGTGTGTGTGTGTGTGTGTGTGTGTGTGTGTGTGTGTGTGTGTGTGCGTGCGTGTGTGTTTGTTTGTGTGTGTGTGTGAGAGGTTATCAGCTACCCAGAGTTTTACTGCTTGTGTTAAAGCGCTTTCACCAGAAAAATGTTTTGATCTGTTGCCACACATGGTTAAGCATTCACCACCTGACTCTGCTTCGTTTCACACGGCAGCCTGGGGGATAAAGACAGACAGAAGCAGCACAAGTGAAAGTCCGAGTTGTGGAAAAGGAGGGTTGAACTGGTCACACGTGCCTGCCTTTTAACTCCCTACTCCTTCTCACCTGCCCCTGAAGCTCCCAAAAGCAAATATACAGGATCACTGTTTTCCATTCCAGGGTTTTTCTCTCGGTTCACCTTACACAGGCATTTACTTTCTTTCCAGTATGCCACTGTTTCTGTCTCTCTCTTTCTTAACTTGCTTTCTTTCACTCATTCTCTGGTTTAACCTATCTATCCCTCCCTCTCTCTCACTTCCACACTCCTGCAGCAATGGGAAATCCTTCAAAATCCATAATTCATGCTTCACTGCTCCTCTCCCTCGCCCGTCTCCCACCATTTCTCCCTTTGTAAGCCACTGTGTGTGTGTGAGAGAGAGAGGGGGAGAGAGAGGGTACTGAATACAGATGAAAAAATACCAACAAACATATGGTTCAGCCTTTACAAGCAGAAACACACACACACACACACACACACAGACAGACACACACACACACACGTAATGATATCACACTTCCAAATACACATCAAATTTACATGCACACACCACACATTACACTCTTATGCAAATTGTTGCTCATTTTAATGATTATGTATGCAAAGCATAAAAAAAAGCCATTTTAAGGATATTATATGCAAATTAGAGAAAGATTTCCATTGACACATGCTGCACACGAGAAATATCAAAGAGAAAACTATGGCACACAAATTAAAATGCATGTAATGAACAGCCTACTCCCTCCTAACCCGCTGGGTCTGCAGGTCATTTGGGATAAATTCACTGCACTAAAAAATTCACAACAAGGCTCGATGGAAGTAGGAGGTTTGTCAGAATGAGCTTTTCTATAACGTAGAGTAGAGACTAATTTGCTGTTTAAATTCTCTTTATCCTTTACATGAAAAATTAATTCCCAGTTGCTAATAGAATACATGACCCTGAAACAGAATCATCTGAACAGAATTCTGACATCTTTTTATTATTTATGTCTGTGGTTTTTCTACTCTGACAGGTCAAAATGTCTGGAATGAAGACCGTTATGTAAAAACTACAAGGGCACACTCAGTGGAGTGGATACCTATGCCAAGAACCATTTAAATTCATTCAAGCTGCATGGAATTCAACACAACTATCGATATCACTCCTCTAAATATGCCAATTTCTTTTAAGATCCATGAATCTTTGCCTATAGGATATCAGTGAAAATGTAAAAAAAAACAGTGTTAAAGGAAGTGAAAAATAATCCTGGATCAGCCCCCCAGATCAAACTTTTTGGATATGAGAGAAATGTAATGGGTTCTCTGCTGACCAAGTTTTGTGGAGATCTGTCCTCTGATTTTTGCGTAATCCTACTAACTAACAAACAACAAATGCAGATGAAAACACAACCTCCTTGTCAGAGGTAATAAAGGTCAAGACTTTTCTCTGGACGTGAACAGCCATTTGTTATAAATTTGACTTTTGTGTGCAATTTAGAATAACTGATAGAAGTGATGGTCCAATCTGCAAGAATAAGACCCATGTTATGATTAAGAGTTCGATCTTATAAACAAAGTTAATGTCCCTTGAAGGTCCACTTTGCATCTTTTCCAGAGCTTCACGCAGTCGTCATCAGTAGATGGAGTTGCCCATTTGTAATGAACTGGTAGATGTTCAGATTTCTGGTTTTTCCTCAGCCACTTCCATGACTTCTTGAACATGAGGACTTCAGATTGAGAATAACAACTGGAGAACAGCAGCAACAAGGCAGCAACAGAGAAATTGTGTCAACATGTATTTTAAACTATGGTGGGACAAATTAGAATATGAAAGGTAGCCACTTATTATATAACTTATGGAATATTAAATGCTCATATGCTCATATTCACAAGTTATATATATTCGAAACATGCATCAGAATCTGCAGTCCTGACTTTTTGGAGGACAGCTTCTGAGCCAGACAGAACCTTCTCAAAACTATTGTTGTTACTAAGAGCTGGAAACAGTTGGTCTATTACAACCTACTCTGGGATTTTTATTTATAATGATCAGCAGTGCAGGATTGACTCTGTTTCTTCTTTAAGCAGTTTTGTTGGGATAAGGTAATGATAAGCTCATTAACATTGCTTATTGCTGTAAAAGTCAAAGATGGAAATCATCACCACTTTCCCCCTTAAATAAAGTAATGTACATAATATGTACTCTCCACTTTTGCATAATATATTCATCTCAGTCACTCTCAAACAGCCTGAAATGCATACACACACACACACACACACACACACACACACACACACACACACACACACACACACACACACACACACAAACACACACAGTGATCCAAGTCATAAATCAGCAGGCTCCCTCTCTCTCTTGAGAGGGCTGAAAACCCAAGGACAGCTCAGACACGTGGAGCAGACACAGCCAAGACCTCCTGGTCCCATGCCACCCGCACTCCCCCACTCTGCATTATGTTTGTGTGTGTGTGTGTGTGTGTGTGTGTGTGTGTGTGTGTGTGTGTGTGTGTGTGTGTGTGTGTGTGTGTGTGTGTGTGTATGTGTGTTTTGTGGGTTGTTCACTTTGGTCGGCCCTCACAACTTTAGTTTTTTAGCTATGATGGTTATGGTTAGCGGTATGTGCTGTGGAATGCATCACATCAAGGAGAGTCCTCAAAAAGATAGTTAAAGTAAATAAAACCTGTGTTTATGTGTACGTGGATGCATGTATGTGCATGTGTGTGTGTGTGTGTGCGTGTGCTTCACTGCCAGATTGGCCTTTTGTCTCTCTCCCTCTCTCTCTATGTCTGTGTGGATTTGCACAAGGTTATGAATTTGTGGACAGCCCTCCCTCTCTGGCCTCCCACCAACTCTCTGCTTCCTCACTTTGCTCTGTTCATGAACAGCATTCAGTTGTGTCTTTGTGTGGTTTTATGTGTGTGTGTGTGTTGCTTGTGCATGTCCATTTTTATTTATTTTGTCTCTCTTATTGGATGTTTACTGCTGACATTTTCTCCGTGCTCCTGCCATTTTTATGTTCCTCAACAAAACACACTCTAAACTCACACTTAACAAGCTTTTGAACCCCAATTGAGCCTGACCCCCATTAACGGCCACCTGTTTCAGGCCTATGGGGAACGTGTTGTAACCAAACACTGTGTTGTTTAACATGATTAACACACAACAATGCAGGGGGTGGAGGATGGAGTGCTATTGGTTTTTAATGATGTTTTTCAGACTCCATACAGCGGCACAGGGTAGAGAGCGTTGAAATAAAAACAGCAGCAGGAGAGCGTCTTGTTGTCTTTTGTGTGGTGATGGGACTGTGAGTTATTTATAGGGTCTTAAACACACTGAGGGGACAGGGAGGAGGGCTGGAGAGGTGAGCAGAGGGTTGGGTGGAGAGGACAGCTCGCCAAAGCTGGTCAGCTCTTCTCCGTCTCTTTCTTTTTCAAATTCCCTTCACATCCTTACAGCTCCCTCCCTCCCTCTTTCATTTCATTTAATTTTTTTTTCCGCCCATACCCAGTTCTTTCCACAAATCTGAGGGATAATTCAAATTTTACCTCTACTATAGCCTCTGAATTACATCTAATATCTCTCAGGTCCACTCGTGCTAATTTGGAATTAATGCTTCAGCGCAGTCTCTTTCCTCTCCACCTCTCTTATCTCCCTGCAGCTCTTTTTTCCCAGAGTGAAATTCAAGTGTAATTTAAAAATCTTCCCCTGAATCAAATCTAATTTTTCTCACTGTCTCTCTCACTAATGTGTATTAGTGCTCTAATGCTCTGTTTTCTCTCTGGTTAAACCTCTCTTTTGTATCCATGTCTTCCTGTTTTTCGGACTTAGCGTGTGTGCAGACTGAAAGAGAAACATTCATTGTGTTGTAGAAGAAAAGGGGGAGTGTGTGTGTGTGTTGAGGAACCTGATTCTTTTTGACATTCTTGACATATTCAAAGGTTTAAAACATTTCCGACTGATATTTTTTCACTCTTTCCTCTTGTTTCCTGTCTCACTCCTTCTTTTCATCTCTCTTCCTCCTTTATGTCTCTCCACCCCTCTCCCCCCATTCCTCTCCTCCAGAGTGTAACCAAGGGTGCGAGATGTCTGGTCAGAGAAAATGTTCCCACATATCAAAAGGCTCCATGGGTTCTGAGTGGAAGCTGCCAAGAGAAGGAAAAGGTCAAGTTGAATACAGTGGGTGAGCAGAGAGCAGCTGAGGGCCGAGGTGTGAAGAACAGTGATTAATACGAGCAGCGGAGAGGCGGTGGCGCTGAAAGGGCACCGAGAGTGGGAACTCACAACACAGCGCTCTGTCTTTTATTTCCACTTAGAAGTATCCATTCTAAGTACTTCTTTTATCACTTCTTGTTCAGTCTTTGCATCTCCTTCATTCTAAATACACTTTAATTGCTGTAGCTCTAATAACCCACACAGGCATTTAAACAGGTTTTTGATACAACACATCATTCAAACTGTTTTGAATATTAGTGTGTAATGGGGGGTATTATCAAACACTTTCAAAGTATAGCAAGAGGTTTTAATGTTTTTTATGAAGAAGCAATTTAAATATACTAGTTGTGTCATTCTAAGTTCAAGACCAAATGTCTATATGCTCTTTACGCCCTTTAAAAACATTGATAGTTTTATAGTTTTTATATTAAATAGAACTTTACATCTAAAAGTATATACTGTAATTTATGATCATACCCAGTTATTTGAGGAGAGTAAGATAACTATTTTCTTTTGCACTCGAGAGAAATGTTTCTATTGCTTTTATATTTTAACAATGCTCCTGAACCTGGTCTGATGAAAACCCTTCTACGGAGGTCTCTCCAGAGCCCTCTCAGTGGCAGCCATTTTCACTCCCCTTTTCAGTTTCTTTGTGTCGTTTCTTTCCTTCTTCTCCTCCTTCGCTTTCTTTTCAGTTCCCCACACCATGTAGCACTCTCCAAAAAAATAATAATTAAAATACAATCACAATAGACAAATTTGCTCCCCCACAGGACATCGAGTGGTGCAAGGTACTCCAATCAATGGCCTTGTTCCTCCAACACAGGACCAGAGCTTGTAATTTGCATGACAGTGGAGGAGTTAGGAAATCTCTCTCTCTCTCTCTCTCTCTCTCTCTCTCTCTCTCTCTCTCTCTCTCTCTCTCTCTCTCTCTCTAACGCCGTCTATTTTTCAAGAACAGACACAAACACTATTGCATGCATATTATGATCACACACTTACTGCTCTCAATAACAGAGTAAAGACAAGGACATTCATACATACACAATGCAGGCACACACAGGCTCTCTCACACCCACACACGCACACACACACACACACACACACGCACGCACGCACACACACACACGCACACACACACACACACAAAGAGACTGAGATGGAGAGAAAATGCAGTAAAAGCAGAGGTGGGTTGTTCTTATGGCACAACGTGTAGCTGTGAAGTTTCCTTTGCACATTAATCCAATTTACTGTGGCCCTGATGTGCTCTGGTTCCTGTCTGCTGCTGTTGCTAGTGGGCGGAAGTTGGTTTGTTTATGGGTGCTGTGCAATTTACTGTTCATTAATCGTTCCCCCAAGAACCAACTGTCCATTTCTGTTTAGTGTTAGTAACTAGGCATAGCAGGTTAGTCAAGCGTAGGAGTCATCAACACAAGCGGTGTACATGGGCCTGTATTTAGAGCACGGTTAAGCATACAAATAGTTTGGTATTATCTATCCTTTCCGTTGTCACAAGTTGCAAAGTTTAAGAAATTAACTGAACAGTGTGTTCAGATGCTCCAATGTAAGCAACTCACATTAGCATGTTTAGCTAACTAGCTTATAAAATCACACTTGCAACCTAGTACCTATATTCTGAGGTATTAATGACAATAACAATGATTATACAATTGATAATTTACTTTTTAACACTGTAACACAGTGCTTTGCATAAATAAATAAAAACATACAATGTAGATAAAGAAGAGTTAATCAAAAGAACATACATAAAATGTGTTTGAATAAATAAATAGGAATAATCTGTATAAATTAAAGCAGGTGTCACCAAAAGCTTTCATAAAAAAGTTTTAAGAAGGGATTTCAAAGAAGCTATAGACTTTATAGGTTTGAAGATCATTAGACGGAGATTTCAACAGTATGGTAGTATACTAACTGGACAGTAACACATCATGGCACATTGATGTGTCAGCCCATGATGGCACTTCAACATGCTTCCATAGGGTTCCATTTGGAGATTTATCTGCAGGTGTTTGGATGTGTCTTATGCTGCAGTCAAAGTTACAATATAAACATTTTCCTTTGGGACAGGTAAATTCACTGTGATGAATATCAGAGTTTAGAGTAATTGTCCTGCATGTTACTAATTCTGGAGGATTCGACCATTTGCTGTAACGAATCAGTTAGTTTGTGTTGATAATAATCTAAAATAAGAACAAAGCATACATTTCATCGTTGTATTGCTTCTCCAGGTTTTTTTTCAATAACATCAAAAAAAATTATAAAGGAAGTGATAAATAGCTAACAACAGTTGATAGAATATCTCTACCAACCACAGTAATTTCTGTCAGTTAAAACAACAGTTGCTGTGTACGATGAGTTTGCATGTGTCTGAAATCAAGGAGCCTTTGTTTCCAATGTTACTTTAAATTTTAAGTGAAAAATCTTTCACTGTTGTCATTGTGAGCTGCATACGTGCTGTTGAAGAGGAAGCTTGATGGGCGTAGCAACAGTAACTAAGGGAGTCAGGGCCTAGTAAACACACACACACACACACACATGCACACACACACACACAACTGTCTTCCCTTACAGTCTAGCAGGTGAAGAGCGGAGAATAGGTTTGTGCGTGCGGCAGCTAAGTGGCTCAATTTGCTATCGACTGGCTCACCGTGGCAACCTGCAGAATTCCACCGCCTCCCCACAAGCCTGGCAGACTGTTCTGATCTGTTCACCCTCCCTTCCCTCCTCCTTCCTTTCCTTCCTACCTCCCTCCCTTCCTCCCTTTTTCCCCCCTCTCTCCCATCCCCCACTCTAGCAGCAGCTCCAGGGAGGCAGTGACGTGAGGGCTCCCTTCTTCAGAGAACAGATCACGGACAGAGAGCCTGGTATAGAGGGTGAGGCGAGGGATAAATGACAAAAAAGGGAGAGGAAAAGAGCAGGAGAAGAGAAAAGATAAAGATCCTCCCCCTGCCAGCACTCATTGACAATGACACTGGGAGAGTCATTTCGAAGCAATGAGCCAGAAAACGCAGAGCTGCCTCTGCCATTCATCCTCCTAAGCACGACACTCAGTCACCACGACGCCACAGACACAATCATCTCTGCGGGAGAAGCTCCGGCTAAATAAGATGTACAGCAGAATGCTCATATTATAAAAACAACCATTTTGAAAGCACTGACTCATATTCATGAAAAATAGCATGATGAATAATAGAGACGTGGATTGAGATTGTGCAGCACAGTGCACTCCTGCTCAGTATATATCACAGTATTTGTGTTTATATAATTCTTTAACAAAAATCAAAGATCAAGTTGAGGCCTGTATGGCTTGCAAGACACTTGACAACAACCAAGATAACCCAGGAGAATACAATATCTCAAATTTAAAAATAATCTGATATGTCCTATCATGAGGAATACACACTCATATAAAATATCAGATTTCTCATCTTCATGGAGCTTTACATCATCATAAATACATAAGTAAAAAAACATTTTTAAGTCATGTCACCTTCATTTGAGAGGCTGAATATAGAGATAGATAAGCTAGATAAACGCAGCCATGTTGACAGCAGTGCAGTGTCACTTCACGTATTTTTCTCCAAGTACGACATCTTGTAATTGCCTCACGTGAATATTCATGTCCCAGCTCTACTCCACTTTCTCTCTCTCTCTCTCTCTCTCTCTCTCTCTCTCTCTCTCTCTCTCTCTCTCTCTCTCTCTGTCTCTTTCTCTCTCTCTCTCTCTCTCTCTCTCTCTCTCTCTCTCTCTCTCTCTCTCTCTCTCTCTCTCTCTCTCTCTCTCTCTCTCTCTCTCACTCTCTCTCTGTATGTGTGCAAATAATCCAAAACACCATTTCATTTCCACCAATCAGCCCCAGGTCATGTGCTGATGATGAGATGGAAAACTCAGCGTGTCGTTAAGTTGCCAGCTAATCAGTGTTGGCTAGTAATCCACCCCCCCACCCACCCACCCTTTCCATCATGTCTTCCAAACAGGCCCCTTCTCTCCCTCCAGCACCTCCACCACTGCTGCTGCTGCTGACTGCTGCTGAAGTCAGTCTGTGAGATGGATGGCACAGCACTAATCACCCCCTGCAGCGCACTGTCAGCATGGCTGCAGGCCACTCTTAACATTTACTCCACATGATCACGCTCGCACACAATAAACACAAGCCTATAAGTGAGAGAATCTACTTTCACTCCACTCCTTCCCTCACTCTCCTCCTCCAGGTCCCTCCCTCGGCCCTCGGCCCACTACACACCACCACTTCTCTCGCTGTCACCTTGGACAGATTCAGTAGGATGCAGCTCTGTCCTGAGGGTTGAGGGGAGGTGGTTCACCTCCTCCTTCTTCTCCTCTTCCTCCATCTCCTCATACATTGCTTCCTGCCGTTATCTCCGGGCTGGAGTCTCATCAGCCTGCGCAAAGTAGCTTTGGCTTCTAGCTGTCTCACCAGCAGCCTCGACAGGGGAGAGGTCTGCCGGAGGAGCCGGGAGGGAGGCCGCTCCATTATCAGCATCCTCTATATGGCTTGCTTCAAGGTTCCTCTCAGGCAAGCTTTCAGTCAAGTCTACTTTACAGTGCACACACACACACAAACACACGAGTTGTCTAGTTGTTTATTGGTTGTATGTATTTTTTATTCCAGTGCAAATACAATTTATTAACAATATTAACAATAATGATATGTAACAAAAACAATTACAATAATATTTATACAGCACCATAAAATGCAGCTCAACAGGCTTTACAATAAAATCATATGATTGCAATCATTTTCTAACACTTTTCATATTAACCAGAAACATTGGGTTTATGTGTCAGTTCCTCTGAATCAGAGCTCCTGTCTCCACAGTGACCTTCAGCAGTCAATTGGGAAGACATCAGTAAACAAAAGTCTGAGAAACCCACTCCTTCACTGAAGATGTTTTCAGTGACCTCCCAAGGCACTGGGAGTTGGGTCTGGACTTTGTCCAGATGTTTCCTTTCACACATGCACAACGCAGCGGGAGCTTCTCGCTCAGTCGTGTTCAAAACAAAAACAAATCCCCTTGAGGATTCAGGTGAGGGGTCGTGCAGCAGGCAGAGGCAGAATGTAAACTCATGCCATCTCTGTCGGTTATTTTCTATATGTATGGCTCGTCTTTTTCATCTGGGCATATTTACCTACTTTTTGTATTTGTTTTGTTGTTTTAATTTTGGGGTCTGTTGCATGCAAGCAACTCCCCCACACACTCGCATTGAAACCTGCAGAGCATTTCTCGCTGTGTCCTCACGTGAGTTCATCCGGTGTTTCTGTGGGCCAGGCAGCGAAGGGCAGCATGAAACTCTGTTGCACCTCACTTGGACATTTGCATTCACTCATACATTTCCGGTGGAGGATCTCTGGAGTTCAGTGCATGTCTGAAAGCAGCTTCAGAGTAGCCTCAAGTGATCATGCCTAGTATTTTTTGCCAGAGAGTGAAAATTTGAATGTAAGTGAAAGATTAATGTAAAAATGCCATTAATATCTCTGCTGGTCAAAACAGGATGCCCCTGTGGAGGAAGACAAGTGGTTTATGGCATTAAGTGAAAAGAAGTAAATCTGTGAGACACAAAGAAATATTCACAAGATACTGAATAAACAGCTGAAACAGACATCATCAGTCATCACTGAACACCAGATCATAACCCACAGAGACCCGGGTCATCGATCAGGTGGATCTGGCCGTCTTTTAAGCTCGCAGATCGAAATTCTTCAAATGGTTCAAAACTATTTTGGTGGAAAAGTATCAGTGTATCAGTGACCTACAGGAGGATGAACTGTTCTTCTTTCATTTTCCTCTCCTTTTTGATGTTCTGGCGTTGTGTCCTAAACTCTGCTCCAAGTAGTCTGAGTATGAATATTTTCATGAAGGGCGGGCATCTGTTGGTCTTTTCTCCCTCTTCATGCACTCTGCCTCCTGCACTTCAGTTCTTCCCCCGCCCGTGAAGCATTTCCTCTGAAGAGTTTTATTTGGTGCGGTTGCTCAGTGGCCAAGTCCTGCTTGTTAAAACAATAAAGAAGTCATGTCATGGCTAATATAACGACTCATATAGATGGTTTTATGACATGACTGAGTGATAAAACTATTTGAGTTGGTGTTTCTCTTGGCACTCCTCGGTGTAACTTCCTCATGTGCCTTCATTCTGTTTCCATGACGTCTGCCAGTCAAATGTCTGCTCTCTCTGTGAGCGTGTGGGTCCTCCGTGTGTTTGCCTCCGTGGTTCACGTACATGTCTGCTCTGTTCTTCACCTGCTGACCTGCTCATCAAATGAAATCATGAGTCAACTCTACAGCCAGACCGTCTCTTTTCCAGCCCCCCCCACCAGATACATGATCATGCTGCTTTCCTCTGGCACAATGGGCATCAGACCTAAAGTGAACAAAGAACAGGAGGTGAAATGTCACCACTCATCATTTGAGATGTTTTTAGACATGAGTTCCAGACATGTTTTAGACATGAGCTCAAGAAAAACCCAATGGCTCCACAATTGGATCCAGAGTTTATCCAGAGGTTGACTTTCATTTATTCACTGGCATCAGCTCTGATCACACAAAGCTCTCTTGACACCATCGTCGGGGGCTTCTGATTGTTTGGCTCAGCTTTTTCATCCTGAGACATTTGTATTCATTTTATTTTGTTGAAGTTGTTAATGTCATCAACACACCTTGCTGTGAGTGCTCCAGAGCTTACTCGGATATTATCCAGAGTTTTACTAAGGGGCTGGCTGTGGAGCCTCTCAGTTGGATATTTGCATTCTCACATACAGCCCCTGCAGAGAATGTCCAGAGACTATCTGGAGTTCAGCGCATGTTTCAAAGCAGCCTGTTAAGCACCAGTTTGTGGTCACAACCTGTTGTTGTCCACTGGATTTCTTGTTTTCACTTTGTGTGCCAGGAGCTGAGCTTGTAATGGAAACCACAGCCAGCTAACGTCATAAACCAAACACTGAAGTCAATATTCACATCTATGAACTCATGTCCTCCTGCACAGCTGATTGTGGGTGAGTCAGACAAAGGTGGGGGAGGTACTGTTGACTCCAGAATGTCAATGGAAAATTAATTTACTGGTGAATAGTTTCAGTTTGTGTGTGTCTGCATTATGTATAGAGACTGAACCCACGTCACTGCACAGGACTCATTATGTGGACCTTTCTGTTGTGAGTCACTGCTCTGACAGTCGTGACTGCTACCTGCCTTTGACATACACACAGAACGTACACATCTTCCTCAGTTACACATCTAAATGGGAGTGTGAGTCACTGCGCTGCCAGGGAACATCTTTTCTCCTCTCTGTCTAAATGCACAGGAGACGCAGGCAGCTTGTGTCGTGAGCAGGGACGCTGCGGACGTAAGCAGACATTTAAAGCTAACCTCCCACCAGACTCATTTCACCCATGACTCATGTGTGCCCATTAACTTCCACGTCAACGCATTCCAGATTAAAACAAATCCTTCAATATCAGCACTGTGTCTTGGATCTCGAACGGCACGATGGGGATTTGTGAGGGTTGGATACTGTGCGTCTCTACGACCGTTTGAATTAGACTCAAAGGACGAGGTAATGAGCGGAACTTCATGAATCAAAAGACAAAAACATCCGTCACACACCAGCACGCAGTGGGAAATCCCATTGTGTTTTCCTGTAATGCCTCATATAGAGAGACAAATCTCTGAGATGGTGAGATGTAGCAGGTGTGTGTGCATTTACCACTGCCGTTGTGTAAGTGGTAAATAAACTGAATTTATATAGCAATTTTAGTCTCCTTCAGTGTTTGCCATTTAAACACACAATCCTGGTCCATCTAGGTGCAGCGCTTTGTCTATACCAGCCATCAGGGACAATTAGGGGTTCAGTATCTTGCCCAAGGACACTTCAGTGTGCGGAGACTGGAATCGAACTGCCGATATTCTATTTGTTGTAATTGTGTCATTTACAACACAAGTGTATGTATCGCAGTTTTGTGCCTTCCGTCATTTTATCAACAATCGAATGGTGAAATGGGATCAAATAAATAAATGTGTATTGTGTAAAATATATATATTTTTCTCCTCCTGTCCGTTCATTACTATCAAAATCGATAACGTGGTAACGGGATGAGCACAAGCAGAGCTGCTGTTGTTGGTGCTCTGGAACCTGCCTGTGGCAGTGGTGACTCACCTGCTGGATTTTCATTCAAGTGAGAAACAGTCGTTGTGACTCTCGGCTGAAAACAGAGAGCAGTGACACATCAGAGTGACGGAGGTGACCGTTTTCCATCTGTGACGAGCGAGAGAACCGGCATTGTTCGCATAATAACTAACCCCACTTAACTTCAACTCTCACATTATCACAATGGTCCTGTTCCGAGAAGAGACCCTCAGGCACTTTGAGACTTAACAGGTTCGAAAACATGGGATCATGGGATCTTTCATCTTATGTTGAAATACTTGACTTATTTGGTTTATATAAGCGAGTCCGTCAGATTACCTGTGGTTATCTGCTTTCCTGTCATGTTATGAAAACTTAAAAGAAACTGTTCAGTTAATTAAATAATTTTTTTTTAGCAACTAGACATTTTCTTTACCAGTGCTTATTCCAATGCTGTCAGCAGCCACACTTTGCTGCACTTTGTACCCACTTGTGAGCAGGAACAAAGCCCTTCAAGGGGTTATGATTGAACCTTGGTAGCGAAAAATATGTTTTTTATTTAGGATCATTCAATTCCACTTCAATGAAATTCTTCTACTTAATTCTGAAGGTCTGAAGACTCATTTATAGAAATGCGAAAGAATGTGAGTCTCTTTTTTTAGCTCTTGAAATTGTTTTCTGTAAAGAATACAGGTGATCTGAAACATCCACTTTGAGTTTCTGCATTTCTTTATGGTATATGTTATTTGTCACATCCTTTCCACTGGACTCAAAGCTCCAGGTTCACGAGCCCTCGTCTCTCCTCCATCCTCCTGTTTTTCCTCTGCTGCCACCTGACCTGCAGACCAGTGCTGTGACGCATGTGGACCGTCATTCCTTCCTACACGGAGATGTCATCTCAATCAGATGTAGCCACTCACAAGAAAGGGCAGTGGAATCGTCATATTTTAATCGATCAAAGGGCTGTCATTCTTGAGTCTCTTCATTATCCCTATTTTTACAAATGTTCAGTGGTCAGTGTTTTGTTCAGTGCTCGGAGCAGCATTTGTGAGGAAGCGAAAAATCCCAATGTATCTTTGAAAGTGTCTCATGTTCACATTTCGTCCCAAATGTCTCCCATCACTGTCCTGGCTACTGAGAAGAATCACATGTGTCCCGCAATGAGGCACAGACATGAACAGTGATCATGTGAATGTTGACGTCACTCAGTTATCTACCTTGAACAAGGTGAAGGTGTAAAGTTGATTTATTTCCAAGTGTCTGTAAACATGGAGTCACTTGTTTTGTCAGCCATGCCTTATGTTCCAGTGACTCCCCAAACGTCACAGTGTTAATGACAGTGTGAGAATACATTTCACTGGACGACAATAAAATGAGCTCATGTCACATGTTGCATTCACTGTGGGAAAGTCACGTCATAATCACCAGTGCGCATTACAATTAACAAATAATAATATCCAGTGGTCCCAAACGAAGGAACGAAGATGGATAAGCAAGAAATTAGTCTTTATATCTTTCTGGTTCCTGACAATTTGGCTGCCACCTCCCCGCGATCCTGAAATGATATTTTATCGAAAGACGTGATGGTTGAAGCTGTGAAGACAGATCGAACATGTTAATCAGACGTCAGACCTGTGTGTCGGCGTCTGCGTCACTGTGCTGTGCTTGTTCACCTGTTTCACCTGAAACAGCCGCAGACAGATGTGCTGCTGTGGATCTGATGTCTGTTCTCACTTTTTCGTTCGCAATAAAAAAATGATGACGTGCGGAAGTGGGATCCGCGCCTGCTGCTGCTGCTCAGGTGTACTTTCTGTGCGCGAGGCGCCATTAATAAAACGCGCACATGCGGCATCACATTGCCACAGCGCAGGACGCACGTGCCAATGTTCCAAATCGAAATTAAGAGTTTTCTTTTACACAAATGTCGCAGAAGCGCCGCTTGGCCATCGTGGGACCTCCACAGCTTCAATCGAATATGTAATCGAACTGAATGGGCCTGTCATATCTGATCGATACAGTGTGAAGCATCATGTGGTGTTCGGTGCAGGGGCAGCGGGCAGGGGGCACGTGTCCTGGTCGTCTGATAAACGCTTGGTGCACTCGAGCCCGTTTCTTTACACCAACACATTCCACCAAACCGCCCCCACCCCCCCCAGCTCCCGATCGCGTGTTTGTCCCCGTCTCTCGTCGTTCATTTAGGGAATGACGCAGCTGAAATTATGGCAGACAGGGCACGGCACCGCGCACGAGCCCACGAACCGTGTGTCATACAGCAAAGACCGTGAATACCCATGAATGTGTGGACCCTCACTGTGCTTTAATCAAACGGTGTGTGAAGCGAACACATGTGTGTCCATGTAGATTACATGTGATATTTCTCGCGGTGTATTTGCGCTCATTGCCTTATAAGGACAGAGCATCGTGCCGCTCCGCAATAGGCCGAGAGCTGCAGCGATGCTCTTTAACCGTCTCGCTGCTGAATTTTATTTGCTCCCACCGCCTGAAACAATGCGAGCACGGCACGATTGCATGTGGGCATTTTTGATTCGAACGAAATGCATTGAAAACACATTTGCGCTGCTTTAGATCTGCATGTGCTAAAAGACAGCCAACAGCTGGATATCTGGATGTGTGATTAATCCCCATCTCTCTGTGCAGTTATACCAAATTATTTCAGTCTTCATTCGGCTGCTACCATGGCGCTGCCATTTCCAGGCAGATCCCAAGTTTGGTGCCAGAGCTCTGCGTCGGGCCTTATTATACGTTCTCTGCGCGCTCTCCGCGCGTAACGGCCAAGTGAAACGGGGGGCGGCTGGGCGGCTGGTGCGTGTCCTGTCGGGGCTCCGCAGTCAGAAATGACCCCGCTGGAGTTAACCCCGGCGGGGCAAACCATGCTGACCTACATCGGTCCGCCACTCAACGGGGACCGTGAAAATCCAGCAGAATATCCCCGCCACACGGCGCCGTCTGAAATGTCTTCTCGCTGTGCGACCTTGACTCGAAAGGATATGGAAATCTATTAATTGTGATGCGCATAACTGCGGACGATTTCACCTTCATCCTCATCCTGCGTCCATCATTACAAGTGCATATTTCAGATGCGGATGTTTCGCCTTTTCCCCAGGACTCCGTGCGGCGGCTGAGGAGGCCTAACAGGGATAGATCAGTGACAGGCACACGGTGCCTCTGACTGGGAGCTGGGCCTGTGTGTGCAACATTTCGTTGTTGATATTGGTTGTGATTTAACTGCAAACCAACCCAACAGAATCAGGAGCCCTGATCATTCGGGTGGCTCTGGCGGTGAGGGATGCGTGGGCGCACAGACTGAAAAGCCTCCAGACACTAACACAGTCTGTGGCGGTTTGTCAGTGGAAATACAACATGGAGCCAAAGGCCCAAAGCTGCTGGATTCAGGTGTGTGAGCCGCACGTTTCAGGCCACAGCTCCGCAGAAAGACGCCCTCCTCCTCCTCCTCCCTCCTCTGCAGTTGGACCTCTTCACAGCCAGGGACGCAGGCAGAGGTGATGCCTTCAGGGTCCCGTCTCAGCTCGTAGTTTTCACAAGCACATTTATTCCCCCAATTTGTTTAAAATATTCTTGCTTTCGATAGGACCTTGTAAAGATTATATGATCATATAATGATTTACACATGTGTCGCAATGAGTGGTGCTGATTCATGTGCCATGAAAACCATATTATTATATGGTTTCCTGTCCAATAGCACAAAAGAGAGGCCTTTTTCCAGTGGTTTCATGCTGGAATAGCAGAATAAAGCTATTGCACAATAGGTTTGTTTTTGTTTTATGTTACGTTTTCCTCATTTAAGTGTAATATTTCTTATATGTTACTGATTGACCATTGTTCACCACCTACAGAGCCTTATACCTTCATGTTCACTTCTACCTCTGCGGTTCTTAAGCTTTTTGCTTTCCCTGTATGTGTTGTACAGGCTCAGAATGTAACATTTTGTGTTGAAGCTGAGCGCCCCTCAACTCACCCTCCCATTTCAAACATGAAGGGGAACCTGTGGTAGCCTTCAGTTATCAAAAAGACTCAAAAGGTGTTAAATTGTCCAGTTTGGACTACTGTAAAAAAAAACATGCTGGCCTCCATAGAGCAGACCAACTCCTTATGTAAAGTATTTTAATGTAAATCATTTAAATATAAAATGTCCATTTCTAGGTAAAGAAAACCACAACTAGTGCTAATTAGATGATCACACAGTAGTGACAAAATCTCTGGGATAATATATTCAAGATCCCTTTCACCTCAATGGCTAAATCTTCTTTGGGATCCCTACAAATCTACTCGAAGAATTCTGTCTTTTTTCCCGACAGCTCTTGAAGTAAGCACGGGAACAACCCTCCTCCCCCTATCTCCGCCCCCCTCGCGTGACGTCACACCCACGGCTATTTGCATGAAGTGTTTTGTTGCTGCAGCTTCGACTCGGCTGCAGAGCGGGTGTCTCCGAGGGGGAGCGCAGGGAAAAAGCAGGAGGAGCGGGGGGCTCTGTGTGTCTCACATCAGAGGAGCAGAGGGAGAGGACGCGGCCTGGAAGAGAGGAGAACGTGTCAGATATTCCAGCAGCACAGCTAGGAGGGGGGGGGGATAGAGAGGAGAAAATAATCCACACAGGCGAGCCGCTTCTCTTCTCCTGGATCGGAAAATGGAACTACCCGCCGCGGGAGAGCACGTCTTTGCGGTGGAGAGCATCGAGAAGAAGCGCAGCAGAAAGGTTGGTGTGCAGAGCGGTGAAGGACATGTTTAACACACATGGTGCACGCGGAGATGAGGAGGGTCTCTCTTCGGTGTGCCCTTGTCTGTTTATCTGTCACCAGATCATGTGTTTAGGATGACGGCGCGCTGCATTTTGCTGCGTAAAGTAACGTTCAGACGATAATCGCGTTTCTGTCCGTTCACAGGGGAGGGTCGAGTATCTGGTCAAGTGGCGAGGATGGTCTCCAAAGTAAGTGCCCCCCCGCACACACACACACCATATAGCAAACATCACAACCACTAACGCAACATTAACAATACAAATATGTGTGTGTGCGTGTGTGTGTCTATGTGTGTGTGTTTGTCGAATGTGGGCGCGCATATATGGGCGGCCGCGCGTCCTTGCTTTGGCCGCTCAATGCTTTTGGCCTCGATGATGGATGTAGTCTTCCAATGAATGCTATCCCCAGTGTTCCAATTAGCGGAAGACACGTCTGTAATTGAACCCAGTGTTTACGAAATGTGTCTACAGTTGAGTCGAGGCTCGACCGTTGCACCCGCCTCCCCCACCGCCGTGCGTAAAAGTTACTCATGATTTATTACACGCGCATCCTCAGGGAGTGCAAGTGTCTCCATTTCTTGTTTACACATCTAGAAACACAGGACTGCCAATGTGAGCCGTGGGAGAACTATAATGATCGTAGGGTCTGTCGAGGCTCGTTGTGCAGAAATCATCAGCCGTTGTTTATGAAAGTCATCCGCTGCTGACAGGCCGGTGTGTCCTCACTGTCCACATTCTTCTCTCTGAATAGATACAACACGTGGGAACCGGAGGAAAACATCCTGGACCCAAGGCTGCTTGATGCTTTCCAAGACAGGTAAGTGCAGGGTTGGATAAACCAGCCTCACGTGTGGTGAGATCCACACAATAACAAGACCAAACCGGTTTGCATTGCTCCACCTATTCACTTATGTCACTGTCAGTTATCTATAAAGGAGGAACTCTTTGTGTGTCTATAATCAGGAATGATACACCCTGACCACACTATGGGGACAAACCCATGTAGACAATCAACTGTCATATTCAGTGGCCAGAGGGGGTTTGGATTAGGATTAACACCGGTGACATCATTGGGTCGGGTTAGGGTTAAACTCCGGTCAGGGTTACCAGAGCAAACGGTGACACTTTGTCCAGCATCAACTTTTTGTCACCTGATAGTTATTTGAGTGTCAGCATCAGGTTATCCTGCTCTCCCACCATGTAGTCACCAGATGCTCCTGTGTCCTCTTCCATGAGAGGCAGCAACCAATCACGATACACAATAGGCCACATATTATGGATTACTCCAGATTCCAAAACAAAGGATCTGTGTGGCTAAATGTTCAGACTTTACTCATGTGCCCCCCTCTCAACATGTGAGGGCGTTTAAAGACGGTGTGTATAACTTTCTGTTTGAAGGTCTTCCGCACTAGCTTGATGTTAAACAGCCAACAGCCAGCAGAGGGTGGGGACACTTGTTATTGGAGAAAACTAAATCCACTTCCTTGACCTTGCTTTAAAATGCAATTGCATATTTCAAAAGTTTAACTATTGAACTTCAGATATTTCCTTCTTCACTTTTGATTTACTTCTCAAGTCAATTCAACTTCATTTATAAAGCACATTTTTAAAACTATCGCAGTTGACCAAAGTGCTGCACAAAAAAATAAGTAAGTGCAAAATGCTAAGAACAAATTGCAAAATAAGACAAAAGTGTTAGGATGTAAATAAAAACAAGTTAAGGGCACCCAAAAGCCTGTAAGAACAAATTTATCTGAAATTTTGTCTAAAATGTGTCGACAGAAGGGGATTATTTATTTGTAAGCGGCAGACTGTTCCAAAGCTTTGGGGCAGCTATACAGCAAACACACAATCACCCTTTTAGCCTCTAACCTTGATCGAGGAAGAGCAAGGATCAACTGATCAGTGGATCTGAGAGATCACTGAATGGAGAGGGGCCTGAGAAGCTTAGAGATGCATTTATGGGCCAGGCCATTTAGTTCTCATTATAAATGTGTCAGAGGTGTTCAGTCTCCACATAAACTTGTGGAAGTTGCATACAGGACCATGTGTGTGATGTCATAGAGTCATGATAGTACCTGAGATTTAAAGTGAGCAGCTAATCCCTGAACACTCATTGCCTGCACAGTGAAGATCAAACCTCTGAGTGAAGGGACAGTTGGCGGAACACATTTTTGGTGTCGGATTTAAATTATGGTGCACATCTTTTCTTAATCAGCCTGTGATGTAGTGGAAAGGCATGAGGAAATGAAGATTTAGGTAAGCAGGGGACTAAATAGTAGCTCAGGAATCGCCATAAATCAGACGTTCATGCACCGTCTCCAAATCGAAGCCAGAGAAAACACCTCATGTTTCTCTTTAGTGAAGGGGCCTTGTGTCTATAGTTTTCAAAGTGGGCTACCACGGTCAAATTAGCTGCCTAGCTAATTGCTAAATAGTCTATTGAGTGACTGAGCAGACAACTGCACATGAAATACACTGTAATTGAAAATCTTCAAAGCGCAGCATGTTTAACTGTCACTGGTTTTTCTCAGCTCCTGCTTACAGAAACCTCTCAGGCGCAGGTCACACTTTAAAGGAAAACACCACGTCGCTCTGCGTCTGCTTTTGCAATTACCCCTCTACCTCTAAAGGGGAGAGATTTTATTGAAACTAATTGCGTGTCTCTCCGGGGAGCCGAATCGTCTGAATGCCAGGCTATGAAAATACACGGAGTCGTCATTGTAATTAGATGTGATGGAGTAGGGTGGGGGAGGGGACTTACATCACTCCTGTCTGTGGTATTGAGTTACTGCCTCAGAGAGACTGTACACTGGGGAAAGCTAAGGAAAAGTCCGAGAGGATGAGAGGCCTGTGTGTCCTACTGTGGACAGACATGTTAAGAAATTATGAATTTTTTTAAAGGAAGACGGAAGAGCAAGTGTAATGTGATATTAAACAGTCAATGCTTTACAAACTAAAGGATAGAGAGAAAAGATAAATACATGTTAATGAGAGAGAATGACTCCTCCTTTAATGCGTGTTGAATGACTGTCACGGTGCATCAGGGAGTGTAACTCCAACCTGTAACATGGGCTCAGTGTTTTCTAACTGATCCTGAGGAGGACACCCATGACGTTGTGTTGCCAGGCAACGGCAACTCATCTCTGCAAGATGGTTTCACTGATTGGCTGCTGTTTTCCTGTCCCACAGAGAACGTCAGGAGCAGCTGATGGGATATCGCAAGAGAGGCCCCAAGCCCAAGCACCTTCTGGTCCAGGTAAGAAGTGATACTCAACAAGTCTCTATGTTGTTGCACACACAGTTCCACCTGAAATCCCAGGAAGTAATGGAGACAAAAATGAATTTGTCCAACGAGGCAGGTTTTAATAAATGCTCCAGATATGTAATATTGCAGGCCACAAAGGGGACTAAAAGACATGTCAAAATTAACCAGCGAAAGGCCAATACATCCTAACTTTTAGCTTTAGTATTGATCAAGCTCTGAACATGCTAGACTCTACATTTCCCACAATCCACCTCAGAGTTGTTCGAAGTGATGTGACAGTTTTTACAGCCTGAGTAGATTAGCTAACTAATCTTCTCGATTAATTGGTGGCTTTCCTCTTAAATTTAGGAGTTGGAAATGCATGCCCTTTGAAAACTAATAGAAACTTACATTTCATCATCTACTTGAATTTTGTATATGGACAGTTCCCTGACCTAACACGTGTAGCTCAAAGACTGTGAATTGTACATTTAGTGCATCCATCACCCTTCCAAAAGGCCAGGGGACCACCTTAGAGGAGGGGTTTTGTTCCTCTCAGGAGGGTGTTGGTGCTAACACGTGGGATAAAGTCAATGACAGGACACAAAGCAGCCAGTGACATTCCTCCAAGCTGAGGTCACAACCACAGGAGACACTTGGAAATATCACTGTGGTGCCTGGGCTGGTGGCTTGAAGAGCTACACAGGACCTGTAGGAGGGCTGTGTGAACATAGACCAAGGCACCTGAAATAAACTGCTCTCGTCCAGGCCTCAGAAGGGCCCCTTCACACATTCCAAGCACAGCTCAACTCATGGGCCCCAGTGAACCACAGCTCTTTGTTGTAGCTTGAAACAGACACATGTATAGATACTGTAGACAGTTACGCTATTAATCAAATTCTCTGCCCAGGGGGACACCATTTATTCTAAATACTCATCTACACACAAGAAATCCCATAATTTGTCATGTAATGTTCATTCATCTTTATTTGTAAGGTTTCCTAACACTAATCACTGTTTTGTTTCACAGGTCCCTTCATTTGCGCGGAGATCCAGTATTCTGGCTGACCTCCACGGGGCGTCCTTGGACGAGGACAGCTGCGAGAAGTCCAACCCCATCCAGATGCTCCGTCCCCAGGGCCAGCAGTACCAGCTGAACAGCAAGAAGCACCACCAGTACCAGCCGCTGTGCCGAGAGCGCGAGGCCGAGCAGCAGACCAACGGCAAGAAATTCTTCTATCAGCTCAACAGCAAGAAGCACCACCACTACCAGCCCGACCTCAAGGTGCACGAGCCCATGTTTGCCAAGCCCAGAGACGTCAGGGCCCCAGAGCTGCCCAACAAAGGGTACAATGTGCCCCCTGTGCTGCAGCAAAAGTGGGTTCGAGACAAAGACTCTGGCTGCCTGACCAAAGTGAAGGACATCACTATGGAGCTGAAACAACTTCCAGCGGACCTCAACAACCACAAAGGGCCAGAGACGGTTAAACCTAAAGAGGATGCTTCTACACAGTCTAATGGTGTCAGCAGCAGCAAGCTAAAGATCGTGAAGAACAAAAACAAGAACGGGCGGATTGTTATCGTCATGAGTAAGTACATGGAAAATGGAATGAAGACAGCTAAAATAAAAAATGGTGAAACTTCAGATAAGCCGGGGCAAGATATGGACATTAGCACAGAGAACAACCTTGAAAAGATGAAACTTGTCAAGAAGCTCGGCCTCATGAACGGATTTCCGAAAACCCCCAAAGACAAACAAGCTATTCCAAGTACTGGATTTACCGTAGATCGCCGAAAAGAAAAGGAACAGTCCCCCAAAGTGGAGCCAACTGCGACGGAACAGGATAAACATGTCGAGGTCAGGGGTCAGGGGCAGCTTCCAGCGGATCAGCTTTTACAATTGACAACCAAGCCTAATCTGCTCTCCCTGCCTTTGGATAGGGGAGCTCCCTCTCCACTGGACAAAAGAGGATTTCAAACCCTTAAGCGACACCTCTCTGACACAGACTGTGAGGAGCACGGGAGTACTAAGAGGTTTTTGAGTTCCAGCAGTATCAGCGTTCCTAACATGGTATCTTCACCCGCCCAAAACATCAGCTACGACCAAAACGGACACGGGGGCCACATCGGCCTGCAGGTCTGTGGGTACCCAGATCAAGACGAGCCTATCGACTTGAGCATTGACAAGTCCAGGCCTAAAGCTGCAGCCTCCACGGCGAGCCAGCCAGCAAAACACACACAAGCTGAAACTCTAGCGCACACACAGGAGGAATCGCACACACAAGCTGAAACACACACGATAACGAACTCGCAAACAGAAACGCAGCGCCAGACTGAAACCCAAAGCGCTGCAGAGAAGGTGAGCGTCGACTCATCGTCTGTTTCTGACAATGACAAGGGAAAAGAGGAGACGTTTCCCTCATTCCAGCCGTTCCTCGGGAATATAGTGATCACAGACATTACGACAAACTGCCTCACTGTAACCTTCAAGGAATACATATCGGTGTGATCCCGCTGGATACCAACTGTGTAACTGTATACATGTATATTAGAGAGATTTAATTTAAAGATGCTTGAATGTACAAATGAACCATCAATGTTGTTTTCATTTTGTAAAGCTCAGATAACATAACTGATCTTTTTTTGCGTTATTTGCATATTGTCCTCTTATCTTATAAGCTCTATCTCTTGTTATTTCTGGAGATTCTATCACATGCAGTTTCTAATTTACACTCTTTCAAACGTAGTTAGAAAGCAAAATTAGATCATAAATAGATGCCGGATTCTTTGATTAAAGATGCACTTAACCCTTGTACATACTTTACACTTTTCTATGGATGTAATTTGATTTATACACTCAACTGTCTACATCTCAGATAACGATAAAAATGTAGGCTATATGGAGAGTTTTGTAAGGAAGAGAAATTATATTGAATCATGGTAAATTACACTGTGCGGGTGTGTGTGCGTGCAAGTGTGTGTGGGTGCGAGTGTGTGTGTGTGTGCATGCATGAACAAGTTGACAGGTTTAAACAAGGATAGATGCTGCTTGGACAGATTATGCCATTAGGCGTGCTAACACAAGCAGATGAAAAAAAAATGAGGCGTCTCTTTGTCAATAAATGTGATTTGTGTTGAAAGGGAAGAGGTGATTATTAACGGTTAACGTTTGATATATGCTCCTATTATTTGGTCTCCATTCAATGTGTTTTCTGGGTCGCGCATCTCAAGATCGAATATTGAGCACAAGTCACTTCCATTAACACAGTTGACGTACAACCATATATATTTTCATGTTTTGCAGCAGTGACTAAAATAAAAAAATAAAACATAATAATCTTAATTATATCAGCCTAATCTAATCTAACATTTTAGTACCAACAGATGGGGTTCCATGATTCAGCTTTTTTCCGTTCTCTCACACGCTGACACGTGTGACACAGATGGACAAAGTATAAAATAATTCATATTTTTTGTGTAACTAAACGTATGTATAAGCACACGCAGGCTCTTGTCATGATCAGATCTGTTCCCTGAGTTCAGTCATTCTTCTCCTTCCCTTTCAGCACTGTGTGGTCTGAGGTGCATTGAACTGCTCCGTTGCTACGTTTTTGCAATAATAAAATTGTTTGCAAGTAAAATATGGATTTTGTCTCTTTCTTTATACTCAGTGGTGGAGGAAGCACTCTAAACATTTTACTATGTTAGAAGTACAGATAATAAGATAAAAATGTACTGAAGTAAAGGTACCTACTAAACTTTTCTTCCTCAGTAACTACTTGCTTTTAAATATATTTGAAATATTAAAAGTAAAAGTATTCGAAGAGTGTAGCCTATTCTATAATGCAATAGTCTACTACTTCATTATCTGTGTCTAGTGTATATTTTGTTAAAGACAAGAAAAATACAAAGTGTAAATTACCTGTAACTGATCTGACTGGTGGACAAATTCGCCTCTAATTATTGATTACTTTTATATATATAATAATACAATAAATAATGTGAAAATTTAACATTTAAGTATAGTAGAGCTACATGAAAAATATACTAAAGTGCGGCCAATGAAGCAAATGTGCTTTGTTACATCCCACCACTGTTTAGGCTTATAAATGATCATAAGAATCCTCCCAGCTTGAGTCCGACATCATATCTGACCTGCGTCTATAAGGAGCTACAGATTTTAGAAGACGGCTGCTGTAAGGATCTCACTAACCTTACTCCAGAAGTTGCTAAATCTGTACATGGCTCTATTTGTGGCTGTAGACTGCAGACCGTGAGGATTATTACAGAGCCTTAAAGAGAGTTTATTTTCAGATAGGCATCATCTAGCCCTGCAGGCTGCCCAGGGCCAACTATTTGCCCCTTGTTTATACTGTAGCTACAGGTCGTCCTGGTTTACTGCTACATATGGAGAGCAATGTGTTCCCATTCATTGAAACCCTGCACAACACATTAAATGGGGAAGCAGCTGTGCTACATGAATACATGTAGGTTTCATTGTGGCCTTCAACGCCCACTGATCATCTTGTGAATGTAACATTAGAACTTCTTGTTCAGTAGCTATGAGCAGCTACTTTTGAATTTGATAATAACATGGTAAGGGTCTAACCGCAGGCTGAGGAAAATTCTGCTTCATGGTTGAACTAAGACTTAAACATGTCTGTGAGGTGGTTATTAGATCTCAGTCAACTCGGTTGAGGCTCATGGTTTTGACCCGAACAGCTGTTCATGTCAGATGAATAAATCCTCCTAACATACCGGGGGAGGCACAGCGGGAGACTGCAGGGTCTCTGTGTGCTTCACCTCCATGTTCATTTTAAAATGACATAACTCAGGATGTTGTCTCCATGTTTTAACGGTCTTCTGCCTCTTTTCTCACATTTCAACCCCAGATTTAGTTTCACTTTCTGTTCCCCCTGAACAATGTGAATGGAAGCCCAGTCCTCCCCTGCTCTGGTATTTACACACAATCTGAGTGTGGTAGAATGTTCACTTTTTTACTGAACTTGGATACATTATTCATGGATCTGTACTTTACTTAAGCTTAATTATTTTGAAGTACTTATTTATTTTACTCCACCACTGATCCAATCAGAGCAGGCAGCAGCATCTAAAGAAGAAACCTAAAATGGATTTAGAAGAAGACGAGACTCAGCCATAACCATGTGGTAGACTGTTGCATTATCTATAAATATCACTTATTATTTTCGTTATAACAATCAGTCTCTCCCCTCGTTTCCATCCACCTTCTTTCTCTTCCTCATTTTATCACACACCCCAACTGGGCTAGGCAGCGGGCCTCCTAAACTAAGACTGGTTCTGCCAGAGGTTTCATCCTGCTAATGACAGAGTTTTTTCGCCCTGTAGGTCTTGACCTATGTAATTATGTTATCTACTTTGTGATATACAAATTAAATTGAAGTGAATTGAATTAATGAGGGTATGGGCTTCCCTCTACACGCACTCACTTTTACTCAAGTTAATTTGGTACTTTTACTTTCCCCTGAGTAATCTTGTCCCCTGTTTACCCCTTCCCAAGACTACAGGTCTTACGCTCAGATTCATATGGTGTTTTTACTTATGACAGGGGGAATAAACTGCCAGTCTGTGATTGAGCACTTATGTAATCCCTTGAATTAACCAACATTTGTATAAAAGCAGTTGATCCACCTTCCTTTCCTCGTCCTCTTCTCTGCAGCTCATACTCAGTCTGTGCATGCATGGCTGAGTTATGGCCTGTTAATGTTCTATGACACACTGGCTTTTACACCATAAACTCACAGGGACCATGCTTTTGATTTACAAAACCACACAGCTATTTAGGGAATATACAGGCTGCTGATTTCAGAGGGACATAATAAAAACTCTGAGTCATACAGTCCTCTCCAGTAGAGGCCCTAATCCACACATTTATATGCATAGAATTATAAGATAGGCCTACATGCCACGCATGCAGATTTAAGCTCATAGCAGATTTCTAAATCCAGCCACACACCAGAGGAGTAGCGAAATATACAATATAGCATCACGACAGCTGATTCCATGGCCTTTACCTCAGTGCAAAGGTGACAATTTACAAGTGCAAAAATTAAACCTCCAAAATTGTGATCTCACATGTGTAAAACTCCTTACTATCGTTCAAATTAATTAATTCTGTAAAAGAAAAATTATCATACTTCATAAAATCACCATATATTTTGCCCATGTAAGTAGGTAAGGTTAATTTCCATAGCACCTTTTACAGAGAAGAGTCACAACCTACATTACAGGGTTAAGGAAATATAATAATGATTAAAAATACAAGCACAGATACAGATACAAACTAAAATGACTAATTTAGAGTCTGGTAGAGTCCATAAACTGACAGATGTGGTACACATAATTCGCATATGAGGAAATTATATAAAATATTGCATAGTAAGCAGATAATTTACAAATATAGAGCTTACTCTCGGCCTTTATAAAACCAGGTTAGAAAGTGTTGGGGCTGGATATGACAAACAGCTGCAGGGATCAGGTTTCGGACCTGCTGGGCCTCACGCAGCTTCATCCACTTCACCAACAAAACAAGTGATTAAATCTCAACTGACGCGGCGGTCACTGGTCCACGTGTGTGAGGACGCGGATGGGTCCACGCGTCGGGCCCACATTCAGTTGTCTCAGTTGAGTTAGATGGAGATGTGTCCTCACTGTTCATTCATTTACTGGACACAAGCAGAGCCGTTGTCTGCGTCGATTGGACGTGGTTAACCCTGGGAACCGGTGGATCATGTGGATATCTCAATCCGAGGGAAGGAACCCCATGCGTAAAACCAACCATTTATATTCAGTTGCTTTACGGGATATTTTCAGATGGTTTTACGCATGAACGATGATGATCAGTACATGTATGACGTGATCTGCTCTCACCTTTACATTACGTCATTATTGATAATAATATAACACAGACAAAGAAAAAAAGGGGAATGTCCTTTAATATTGTAAAGATTGTTTCTTAATTCATATTACCATCGCCACACAATCAACATTTAAATGTACCACTCCAACAACAGTCTTTGTGGCTTCTTGTGAACGGGGAATTTCGCCGACCTCGCTCCATCATCGTTCAATGTGCGGTGGTCGGTTTTTCCCGGTTTGAGCTCTCACCGGGATCTCGCTTTTTGCCCGGATACAAGGCAGCCAATAGAGTTGTACCGGCGGCAGCGGCGCTGCACTGCAGGCGCGCCGAGACCAATCGCATCCAGAGAGTGAGGAGCTGCACCCATCACACGCACAGTGTGTGCACCGAGGAGAGGATGCGCTGAGGAGAAATTTAAAATGGAACATGAGTACAATATTATATATTCAAAACGCGTCTTCATTCATTAAGGTTGGGTTTAAGAACAAAGATGTAAGATTTGCAACATGCACCTTATCAGATAATTCAGGTGTTTCTATTGACAAACCTAATAAGATTGGTTTGGTCAGACGGATTCAATTTCTACTCATTGGCATTTTCACAGACTGAAATTCGGACTGACACAAATATTTGGATTTGTCCGATAGTCTTCATAATGGAGGTCGTCTATAGTCGGGGATTTGTGTAGCGGTTTGAACTGATCCGTCCTGACAGGAAACAAACATTAACATTAATATACTGAGCCTTTCTACACAGAGTTCATTCATTACTACAGGTCCCAGCAAAGTATTTCATATCATAAAGGTACGGTTATACCTTATAGGCTGATTTAATGGGATAAGTGGATTTAAAGATGGTTTGTGTAATAAATCATTGAATCTTTAATCTCACTGAGTCCATCCTCATGGTATCTGTGGTATATTTATTCTGATCTGAATTGACTCAGAAGTCTGTTTATTAAACACAGCTCGTCTTGCCACTGCATGTTCTTGTCTTGAATTACATGTAAAGGATTTAGTTTCGTCTGGCTAACGATTATATCATATCAGACACGTTTCATTGGTTCTCGTTAAATGTGTGTTGCCACCCTCATCACGTACAGCTGTTCATTATTGTATTACACCGTTCAGTTCATACAGCTGCACTGTGACTCTTCACTGTCACAGGGACAACGGTGTCAAAAGACAGGTTCTTCAAAGCATGTTCAAAAAGGCTACATGCTTCATGCGTCTGCTTTTAAATTAATGTATTATATATTCTAGATATATCCATCTACGCGATGAGTCTACGGGAATAACAACTGAAATAATATAATAATAATTTAATATAGTAATACTAATAATACTACTAGTAATACGAATAATAAGAATATTAAGAATAATAACAATAAATATAATAATAAGTTAGGAGAGGTTTCTTGAATAAGTCAATTGGGTAGAGTTTTTTTCTATTACCTTCAACAGCTCTCCATAACGCTGACAAACGGATGTAATTGTCTATTTATATTTATTTTGTTTAATAGACTATTCAATCCTTTATCACATAGCAAATTAAACGTCTAGCAGGCCTACTGTCAGTGATTTGTTTTCTTATTTGTAATTTATTATATATATTTATATCGTCACTGGAGCATTGTTCTGCCTTGAATATCATATTAACTAAAAATAATTTAAATAAACTGAGATGACTAAGGTGACCGTTTTGATAAAATATAATTTAGGGACGCCAAATAATAATAATAATTATAATAACAACAAAATGCATAATATTAATGTCAATTATTATAATAATTGGTGTTGTGAATAATGTATCAGTTACTTAATGAAATATGTTGCTTTCTCAATAAATGTTTAAGTTATATATTTGTAATTATTTTCCCTCTGCATGTGAGTGGGTTGTGCACCTGAGGCCTGAGCAGTGACAGTGAGCTGAATCCCGACGCTCACTCACGGCAATGTAAATATTAAATTTTTACTCCACAAAAAAGCTTAAGGAAGAGAATTGGGTTTGGTTGACCTGATCTTGTGATCTTTTTTTTATTGCTGTTGTGGGCTATTCTGTATAATCCCGATTTCAAGATACTAATAAAATATTTCTGTCCCTCCGGTGTTTGGCTGTTGGTTATTTACATGTAAGCTTTGCTAGGTGCATTAGGCCCACTGAAAGCCCGTGTCGATAATTTCCGCATTCGCATATCACTGGAGGTGAGAGGTGCCATGCTGCCTAAAAAAAGAAAAGAAAATGCCGACATTAAAACAGCTCAGAGACGCAATGCGCGACATGTTCTCCTGCTGCGTTCTTAGAGGAAGAGGACAGGACGGACCCTTCACATGAAACGCAAAATATATAAAAATAATTCACTCACACGAGCTGATCTCTTCTTTATTATTGAGGCAAATAACAACCACTTCATGTGCTTAACATTTATGAATCGCCTCATCGAACTGTTTCTCCACCTGACCATATTTCTCTGGTTCATAACAGGTAGTTGTCTGTAAATCTGTAGCACGACGTTATGTGTATATTTCAAACAACATGTCATAAGTACAAATAAAAACAACGTAAATAAAATAAACAATTGACCAGAAATACCCTGACGGTGATAGTTCACCGATCGTCGATGTTTTGCCCGACAAACAAAAGTCAATACATTTGTAGGGAGATCACTGCCATAGCCTGTGATCATAACAATATACTCTTGTGCTGGTATAGCTCAAGGAAAATGAGGAACAATCTCAATAAATAAATAAACAACACGCGTTATTTTCTATATTCTAGTATCTCTATTTGCGCGCCCAAGCTGTCTCGTAAACATAGATTCATTTCGTGACCACGTGCATCTTTTAATGTCTCCCATAACTTGCGCGAGACGTGTCGGTCGTCGCGCGGGGAGAAGAGCCTCCATTTTCTCCCCCCGTAAAGAATCCTCGCAGCCGCACGCTCCTCCCCTCGCTTAGCAACCCGAGCACGTAGCAACGCCTGCACCAATGGGCGCTCTACTGGAGGGTTCCACCGACTGCGGTTCCCTAGCAACGCAGTGGAGAAAAAAAAATATGCGCTGACGTCCATTCTGTTCGGGAGTATTATGGTCTGTCGGGAATCCAGAGCGGCTGGGACCGAAGAAAAATATCTGCTGTGCTAGCGTTAGCCACCGCAGAGCTAACTGTAGGCAGCACTGGGGTAAACATGGAGCTGTCCGCCGTCGGGGAGAGGGTGTTCGCTGCCGAGTCCATTATCAAGCGCAGGATAAGGAAGGTTAGTGCGAGATGTAACCAGCCATTTTCCGGCAGGAGCCTGGAGTGTAAAGCGCACTCATGCAGTGGTGCAAGCTAACCAAGTGGTTTGTGTTTGTTTCTGGTGGCACGCAGGGTCGCATGGAGTACCTAGTGAAATGGAAGGGCTGGTCTCCCAAGTAAGTGCAGCTTCCTGGTGTCTCCTGCCTGTTGTCAGCCCGCTGCGGTGCTGTCTCCTGTGGGGACTGTCTCCACCGCGGCTGCCGTTAGCTCGCCCGAGCTAACGGCAGCAGGATTAAAAAATGAGGTGTAACAGCGCGATGGAGATCTTAGCTCGCAGGCTAACGCCGCGGCTATCCTCTCACTGTTGTCTATATATAAATTGTGTGTGTGTGTGTGTCAGTGTCAGTGCTGAGCCTGACCGCTGGTTTCCATTCCCAGATACAGCACCTGGGAACCAGAGGAGAATATTCTGGACTCCCGGCTGTTCGCCGCTTTCGAGGAGAGGTAAGATGTCCGGGTTCGGCCTCCGCGGCCCGAGCCGCCGAATGTAAAGCATGTCCAGTGAATCCCCGGTGGTCTCCGTGCACTTTGCTCCGCCACACCAGGCCCGACAGTTTGTCGCTGTGTTTTCCTCAGGGAGCGGGAGAGGGAGCTGTACGGGCCCAAGAAGAGAGGACCAAAACCCAAGACCTTCCTGCTCAAGGTAAACTCATCCGAGGTATTTAATGTTGTCACGAATTAGGGCCACGTCTATTTCCCCTGCATGTTTCCTTCTCTGTGTAATGTGTATTTTCCTCAAACTGTCCACCGACAGATCCTGTAAATTAACCACATTGTGTGTAGTGGTGTGCACAAGTACGCTAATCACGCATATTGGAAACAGCGCATTAGCGGGTGTGTACTCAGTTTGTGTATTAGCTAATGTTGAGCTGTTGAAATACTAAAGCTTTAAAAACAGTCAGTCTTGTTCAGAAGCAGTTCTTCCCAAAGTCTTTACTCTCTGTGTAAAATCCTCTTATTTGTAATTAGCTCGTCATCGAACTCAGATCTTTCTGTCCGGGGTTAATGGTTTGATAGAAGCCTGAAGAGGGTCCAGCTTATCAGGACAATGAACCGTGAAAATTGCTAAATGAGCGACAGTTTGTCTTGAGCTAAATACCAGAATCTCCGTGCACAGAACTGCTGTTTAACAGGAGCAGCAGTTGAATCTTACTAATAAGTACTTAGGCCTGACAGGAGCTGTTTGCTGCTGCAGAGGTGAAAACCTACCAGTATATGTTCTGTAATTACATTCCACTTATTATTCACATTTTAAAGTTTGATATAAACTGACTGTTATAGTTTCTGTCTTGAAACTGTCATTAGGCCTTTTCGTGGAATTCATTTTGATGCATGAGAAGGGAAAGCAGAGGTTTCAAATAATACAACGAATTTTGAATTCCATTTATTAAGGAATACAAATGAAGGGAGTTAAGGGATTAGTGTCATCTTTTTTTAATATAATTTTGAATAAAATGTTCTTATAATTTTCTTATTTTCTAATAGGCTCAGGCGAAAGACAGAGCCAGGTCCTATGAGTTCAGGAGTGAAGCAGTGCGAGGGATGCACATCACCTACCCGGCTTCAGAACCCATCGTCACCCCCAGAGCGAGAGAGGGCCTGAGAGCCGTCGTTCCCACCATCTTCCCACCCAGCACTGTCAACCGTGGAGAAAGCATACGCGTCCGGCCGCCAGAACTTAGCACCCGCGAGCACCAGCCGTCCCTCCAGCAATCGAGGGTTGGCGGACTCATTCACGCACCCAAAAAAAGGGGGCCGAAGCCTAAGCCCCGCTTTATGGACAGTAGCTGCAGCCCTGAGGCCTCCGAGCCACACAAGAGGAGTGCCGAGGAGAGGAGCCACAGCCCTCACAATCTGGCCAAGTACCACATGGCAGAAGAGATGAGGCTGTTCAAAGTGTCCCACAGGCATCCAGAGAACCATGGTCACAGTCATAAACACCACCGACACCACCATCACCATCACCACAAACAACACAACAAGGAGCTCTCTGGTGGGAGCTCCTACAAGCAGCTCTACTCAGACCGTAGCCTGCACCCTCACAGGCATGACACAGACACACACAGGACAAAGGAGGGACCCAGCTTCCTTGCACCCGCACATTTCAAGCACCAGTCCAAGTTGAGCCAGAGCCTGAGTCGCCCTGCTGAGCTTCCAATCATGGAAAAGCCTTACTTCTTGGACAGGCCGTCCCCGACCCGGCTCAATGAAGACCTGGACGAAGTGTCATGGAGGCCCTCCCTTGGCAGGGTGGAAAAAGTCCTGGTGACAGACGTGACCACCAACTTCCTGACTGTGACCATCAAAGAGAGCAACACGTCTAAAGGCTTCTTCAAAGAAAAAAGATGATTGATTGTTTCTTTCACTGCCTTTTTTTCCCCCTACTCCATGAGGCTTTGTTTTCTGTGATTTTCATAAACATCATAGTGTTTTTGTACCTAGTGGTTCAAAGCAGATTACATCATTTGCTGGAGGTGGTAATGAACCTTGAAGTTGGTTGCCACCCGCCAATAAACCGAACAAAGAAGAAGAAGAAGTACATAGTGTGCATATGTGTATATATTACAAAGTTTGACATCTATTTAATGTATCGACCAAATCAACTGAAGTCCATTTTACATCATGCATTGGTTCACATGAGTGAGTTGCATGTTTCCTTTGCAGCAGCTGGCTAATTTCTGTACAGAGCTTGTGAATTTTACGATTTGCAAATATAACTAACTAGAATGTATTTTTTCTCATTCATATCTTTCAACCTGAACTGGTGTTAGTAATCTGTGAGAAGTGAGGCCTAGATTTTAAATCATGTCTGTGGATTGAATATTTTCCATAATTTGAACTGATTAGACTGAAGTTACCTTGTTCGATTTCCTAAGGTTTATATTTAAAAAAAGAATTTATCAAGCACTTTGAATTTAAAGTATTAAGAATATAGCCGTTATTATTTGTTTGTGTTTAAAGACCGTTTGTAATGTCTCTAACATTTCTAATTGTGAACTAAATTGATTCACCCAATATGGACACTTTAAGTTTTTCCCAAGGCTCATATTTACTACATTATATTTTGAATTTCATAGAAAACCTTTATGGAGCATTGATGTAATAAGAAAATAACAAAGCTGGTGTCGTTTTGCTTTTTAGACGCTTTTCAATAAAACAACTTTTGATTTTCGCTTCTCGTTGTGTTTAAATTGTTTATGTCTCTGTTCCGGCGCCATCGGCCTTTAACGCCATAAAAGAGACCAGTTTTATCCAAAGCCATGACAGCGCTGGGCGTCGAGGCCTCCATCTAAATCAATAGATTATATTTTTCTCAACACTTAAATTACATTATTTTCGGAAATAGGTCAATGTTTGTGGAAATGCGCTGTTTTAAAATAAATAAATAAAGTCCTCCCCGCTGTTGGAGCAGTAGACGTGAGAGGCCTCAGGCCTGGTGAGAGAGCATGAAATGGGTTAAAACGAAGGCCGCAACAAATCAGCCGATAGACCTGCTGACATAACCTGTTTCATAACAGGTTTAATACAGCTCCTGTCCGATCCTCACAGGCCACTTTAAGTTCACGTCGGATATATGAAACCTAATCTGCTCTCCACCGCCACGGGGCCATATTCCTTCTGTTCTGTCCAATCCGCGTCTATCCTTCCAGAAGACGCGTTCTTTGTATGGAATAAATTAATCTACGCAGTTTTTTTCCAGATGAAAATAGGCTGCATACAAAAATCAGTGACATTAGCCGACATCTATAACCTGAGCAGGTTCGCACTGGTCGGCCCTGCTGTGGGGTATTAAAACGCATTCAACTTTCTCCTTGTATGTGTCATGTGTAAATTAACAGAGGGTCAAGATGACGGGTCAGCACAGCGATAAGAGCAACAATTTAATCAAATCAAGTCTGAAGAGCTCAGCAGAAACAAAACAAGTCAAATACAATCGGCCTATTGAGTGACACATGTGTGATGTAGAGGAATATGTTGCGCATTTTCCAGAGGTGAGTAGATAGTGTTCTTCAGGCTGGTGGTGCGTGCAGCGCTGATCCCAAGTCAGAGAGAAAACAGGGTATGTGCTGGAAGCTGCGGTCCTGAATGATGCTGGTGCGGTGTATGTCCTGGATGACCGCGAGTCTTGGAGCACATCGTTTCCCGCACCAGAGTGGGATGCAGCCGCTAGAGGTCCGCGAGGATCCCGGTGTTCGAACCAAATGTCACCTGTCTCCCAATAAAGAGCCGCTGACGAGCTGTCTTATGAGTCAGAGCATATTTTACCTGTCCTTTCTATTATTCAGGAATACGGATCTATTTCCCCTGATCTGCCATTTTTATTTCTCTCTGACGCAAGCAAGAAGAGACTGAATTGATATCTTCAATTCCAAAGAATTAGAGAAATAAATCGCTTGCTGTGCTTCAGTCTTGTAATGACAGACCTGATCCTGGTCTCCACTGAGAAGTTAGTCTAAAGTGATACACAAGCAAATAGAAGCACCAGGATGAGTCGCTCTTTCTTCAACTTCACGCCTTTGACGTGTGGAAGTGAGACTCAACCTTCCCAATGGTGGTGAATAAATTATAATGAATCAAATATGATCTTCATCTATTAATAGACAATGGGTAATGGAACAAATAAAATAAAACAGCATCACCTTTGTTACCCAGATTGAAGGCACTCATGCATTCTGATTTATTTGTAATTGCATTCACTGTTCATCCACTCTGTTACAGAACTTAGAGAATACATGTTGAAACTACTGGAAACAGCAAACTACACTGCTGCTATACAGAGAGGTTATATAATCATGAAGACCATTTATTTAGCACTCATTCTGCACATGGTCATTTCATTTAAGGAGAAGGAGAGAGTCTCTCTGTCCTGGTTGCCAAGGGTTTTCACTGATGCCATTGTTGAGTCCATGTTGTCAAGTCCGGTCCTGGTGTGAAGAGAGAAAATTTGGAATAATTAAGGAAAGCCATAAATGTATAAAGACAAGATAAAACAATATAGTAACACTGTCTTACATCAGTTAGACACATTTGAAAGGAGTTATTATAAATGCTAATTATTATGAAGATGAGCTCCTTATATGTATTATTTAGTATTACATACATGAGAACCTGTTTCCAGGATCTTCATCCTGCTTTATCAACCATCCAAAGCGTCACATTCTACATAAGGGCTAACAGTCAGGATGAGACTCAAAACAATCTTAAAACATTGATTTAACTTTAATGTTGATGTCTATTCACGATATTGAATACTTATTGTTTAAAACCTGTTTGTGCTTTGAAAAGTTAAAAGATATAATATGATTTGAGCCTGATTCTGAATTAGACAGGAGTCTGTGGTGTGGCACAGTGGTGCTTAAAACAAAAAATTAAAAATCCAGCTTAATGAAAAGAAATAGTTAGGTTGTCATGTTTGACATTTTTTTTTAAATTACATTTTTTATCTATTGACATTTTGGGGTTTTAGGTGTTCGTCCAGAAGGGCAGCGACCTGTAATCATCCTCAGACGGGGTGTCCGTAGTTCCTGTCACAGCGAGGGGGGCAGTGAGGATTGAGCCAGTACTCCATGTTGGTCTCCTGGGCCCTCTGATCCAGGGCCTGCATGTGCAGCAGATGCTCCTGCATGGGGACAGAAGTGCTTGTTGAATAAAGAGGAGGCTGAAGAACACGGAAACGGTTTTCTGACTCACATTTGCACAAATGAAAAGGAATTCTGAGCAGGGGAATTACAGAGTCAGAGTAAAACTCCACTGACTCAGAACTATTTGTCGCGCTGCTGTCATTGTCACCATGGCAGCGCAGCCAGAGTGAGATTACAGAGATGACTGGAGCTAAACATGCCTGGACTTGAACAATGATGAAGAGATGTGCTCACTGGCAGGTCAGAGCACAACAACCAAGTGATACAGTCAAATTAAATGAGGTGGTTCAGATTAGCATTCAATAAATACTCATGATGAGAGTCTGGAATATCATGAGAACAGAACAGTATTAGTTGGAGGTTGAGGCTGTGAGTTCATCTCAACAATGACACACTTTATGATAAATTAAACAAGATGCAACTCATGCAGCTAGCCAACACACACACACTCCCACACAGACACCCTAGTACCCATTGTGCTTAACAGATATTAAATCATTTAAAATATAATGTCAAATTATGAATGTGAAGGTTTTATCTTTGAAAGCTGTTCTGTGTTTACTATCTTTATGTTTATTAAAATTACCCTTAACTGTCTTATTTATGTATTATTCATTTTTATTTTTATTTCTGACTTTTTGGTCATGTTGCTCTGAGCATTTGTTGATCTGTTGTTTTATTTTTTTGTAACTCATATCTAGAGAGTTACTCATTTATAATAAAATTCTAAAAAACAATAACATAAGAACATTAAATTACACTTTATATATGCTACACAGAGTGGATTTTGATAGGATCAGATGAATAAACATATATAAGATATCTGTGCTCTTTGCTCTGGATGAACCTTACCCTCATTGGCTCATCGGGGTGGCCGGCCTTCAATGGCCGATCCTGCCTCTTGCTGCGGAGCAGCTGCTTAGCAAAGCTCTCCTTGATGATAGGATTGGCATCTGAGGTAGAGAGACAGATATGAGTTTGACACCGCTAAAGAGATAAAGTGTTTGCTCATACGTCTTGTGATACAGACATCCGATGGTGCTGGTGAGGACAATTCAATAGAGTTGACAGAATGAACATCACTGATAGAAATGTGTCTGTGTGTGTGTGTGTGTGTGTGTGTGTGTGTGTGTGTGTGTGTGTGTGTGTGTGTGTGTGTGTGTGTGTGTGTGTGTGTGTTGGCAGTTTCCTCTATTTTCACTTCCTCTTTACAAGAACTCTGCTTGAGTTATTTTGTGTTTGCTGCTAACACAACAGCCGTTTGCGTGGCAGCTGGGTATTGGCTAATCAGGATAACATTCCTCTCAGTGGAGGCTGTGTTCAGGCCCATGAATAAACCACCTCTCTCCACTATCTGCTGCTGCTGGTGGGCTGTGGCTAACCTGATCTGTTTAGCTTGTCCATGTGAGGCTGTTTACTCCACAAGGCCATGGGCAAGGAGGCTGCTCTCTCTGTCTCTGTCTCTGTCTCTCTCTCTGTCTCTGTCTCTGTCTCTCTTTCTCTCTCTCTCTCTCTCTCTCTCTCTCTCTCTCTCTCTCTCTCTCTCTCTCTCTCTCTCTCTCTCTCTCTCTCTCTCTCTCCTCTCTCTCTCTCTCTCTCTCTCTCTCTCTCTCTCTCTCTCGCTCTCTCGCTCTCTCTGTCTCTCTCACACACACACATATGCACACACAAACACTGGCCTCTGCAGAGTGAGGACCCTTTCTCTGTCTCCCTCTCTCTAAACCCAGGCCTGTATTTGGAAGCATGGTATTTGGTGGAAGGTAACAAAGTGCCCATTCATCCTTCTCACTCCCTGGGGAGTAAGGCCTGTGCGGCACGTGACCCCAGTGAGCAGCAGGCTGCCTCGCTCTCCCTCGCTCTCCCTCGCTCTCCCTCGCTCTCCCTCGCTCTCCCTCGCTGCAGTGGAAAGGAACCCCGATACAGACCAGAGCTGCTGCTGCTGCCTGGGCCTTCACAGCAACGTGGCAAAACACCTAACACAGTCTCCAGCTGTTTCGTTTACAAGATAAGTCACTGTGAAGATCTGTGCACTTTCAATTTGTGTCCAAAGCCAGAATGCATGCTGAAAAAGTTATCAGGTATACATGAGATTACAATGGCTGTATAATTTTATATTGGTGCAAAACCATAGAACCAAATGCAGCAATCATCACAGTAAAATGAGTAATATCTATTTCATGATATATATATATATATATATATATATATATATTGTTGCATCGCTAATATATCATTTTTTATATATATATTACTGTTATTGTTTCCCATTTCACCCTCTCCCCTATTATCATTACTGTTATTTACACAGTGTCCGTTCAGATTAAACATTCATATCATTATCGTCTGTTGCATTTCAATATTTACCAAAGTGCCTTTTATTGCAGGGCTGCACTCAAATCAGCTGCTTTAGCAGTTATGCAAAAACACTTTCATTTCGAGACCTTTAACTATGCAATAATAGTTATATTGTATCATAATATAATAACAACAATATGCAACAAAAGAAAGACACAGATAATTAATGCAAAACTATCCTAAACAAGAGCATAGTACCCTCATTATTCACTATTCCTCTTTTGTCCTTTTCTGACTAAACAGAACATGTTGTTCTGTTAGGTCAGATCCCTGGGAGTTTCCTACCTGTGTAAGCAGTCAGCAGGACCAGGCCGAGCAAAAACACCACCAGCTTCTTCATCTTCTACACTTGTTCTGCCTGCCTGAGCTTTCTCTGTACTGAGGTCCTGACCAGAGTCCAGTGGGGGTGAAGGGAAAAATTCTCCTCCTCCTCTTCCTCCTCTTCCTCCTCTTCCTCCTCCTGCTCCTCCTGCATGCCAGCCACAAACTGTCACAAATACCTGCTCGTGTTACTGAGGCCATATTAACAATAAACCCATCAGTGACAATAAATGTAACTCACATATCTGTAATTAATCTAGATCTATATGAAACTTCTCAATTTTAAAACATACTGGTTCATCTTCACAATCTGAAAAAAAAGGTTAGAAAACGTCTTTAACAATCATAAAGCAATGATGGTGAAACAAAAAGAGAATCCAAGTTGAGCTTTAATAAAGTTCAGAATTATAGCACCCCCCAACTGCTTATTTTCTTCACATATCAGGTAATTTCAACTTGGTTTTACTCCATATTTTTCCTCTGGTCATCCCCCTGCAGTGGCCCCCAGTTTGACAACCACGAACCCGCTGTATGAGGCTGGCTGAAGCAGTGAGCATGCTGTCCACTAGGTGGGAGTGTAAACACACCGTTGTGAAATGGTTTGGTATCATGGGTAAACAAGGCTATACCAACACAGACTAAAGTCAAACTTGGTGATGATGATGATGTGATGTTTTTTTATTATTATAACGTACGTTACAAAGTAAAATGTGAATTTGGGAGCTGTATCTACATTGAGACCAAATGCCAATATATCTAAACGTTTGCTGCTTAATGACTATTCTTTTTCAATCTGCCTATTGGAGTCCCACAGCTTTATGAGAATAAAACTACCGAAGCTACCCCTCTTATAATAATGGTCCAACAAATACAATTCTTGAATACAGCCTCTAAAAATTCAGAGTAAAAGTAGTCAACACAGAACATGAGTAAGAATGGAAATAATTAAAACACTTTCTGTGTGGCGAGTTACCACATTAACTCTTCTACTAACACTACCAACACTATATATATATATATATATATATATATATATATATATATATATGTACTAGCATTGTTTTTTATTTTGGTTTATTAAAAAAAAACAATTACCAGATAACATATAATATACAATGAGCGGCAGCACTTCCAGTAAAAATTTCACAAAATGACGAAATAATAACAATAACAAAAATTATAATACGAATGAAAACATCAAGATTAAAGCAGGATTGTACCACAGTCTGTGTTTATATATGTATCCGTCAAAGTATAAATGTATTCATCTTTTCTTTTATCATGGTAATGGATTGGCTGCCTTCCAGTGACAGGGAGGGAAGACGTCACTGTGCGTCATTTTTTCCGTTTCCGCATCTTATCGAGCCTCGTGCACCATCACGCCTGTGTCTCGTGCCCTCGTGCGGACCTTAATAATAATTTAGCTTCTTCTGATCTGGCGCTTCAAATGCTTTTATTCCCTCCTGCGATGATTAATGGGATCTGGACGCAGCTCACGACGCATGCGCGCTGGAGACTGAACGTCAAACGATTAATATCCGAGATGATAAAACATAATGAGACATCATCTGTATTTACTTCCGTGTTCGCTGAACTAGTTCGTCTCTCTGATCTTCACAGTGGTTTTCATTTTACAGAGAAAAAGCGACTGAGGCTTTAAACCTCCATTTGCTTACAGTGACCATTTGCTAACACTTTGTTGATCTGTCACCAGAAATTCTTTAATTAAAATATAATCTTTAAAAATTATTAAAAGTGAACATGGCCCTTATATTAGTGGTGGAAAGGAATGTACTCCAGTACTGTCAACTATAGTGCAGTTTTAATGCAGGCTACTTGTCCTTAATTTAGTCTATTTGATAACTTAAATTATTATACAAACTTAACGTGTCATAGTTCACAATGTATTATACACACATTACTTATATACCATATGTGTATTATATGTATATTAGTTATATATTCAAGTAGTTATAATTCCACAGCATTATTGCACATTTGCGAAATTAAGTACTTGTTTCATTATCATTTGAAATACTTTAATTAGTATGTCGTTTGTATATTTTCATGTGTAACATTTCATTTGGTGCTGCACCTCCACTTGTCAAGGAGTTGATCTAGCCAGCCATTGTTTCATCAGGACAAGTAGGAGTGTAATAGGGAGCAGCCTCATGCTAGAGTCCCGTGAGAGGCCTGTGTGAACCTCGTGAGCAGTCTACTGTTTTGCTGTGTTGGTGTTTATTAAATGAAGACAGGAAAATAATATAACTACATGTTTTAAGGAGCTGTAGCCACCTTGTTATTCACAGTCCAGAAAACCAGAGGAAGCCATCAACCAAGAGAGAAGGGTCAAACTGGGAAACAAACTGTGGGTCCCTCGGGTGTTTGATTGTGTCAGAACTTTTCAAATCCCATGAATCCTCACGGCCCCTCAGATTGACCTCAGTGAATTAAAGGGATCAGAGCAGGGGCTGTAGTCACGTGGGTTCACCGCTGTGCGCATGTCCAGTGGTGACTCATCTTGACGTGTAAACACTCTCTGACGAAGCTAAGTTAGCGAGTAGCTCCCGTGTTCAACCCCACCTCGTTTCCTCTCTGCTCACCGAGCATCAGTCCTGTGGGTCCTGTCGGTGGGTGTGAACATGGAGGAGCCGTGCTGTGCGTCCGGTGTGCGGCCGCTGGTGTCTACAGAGCTCTCCTCCACCTCCTCCTCCACCTCCTCCTCCTCCCCGCAGGTCTCCTCTCGTTAGCATCCTCACCGTCCAGCAGCAGTGATGCACGGGGAGGGGGACGCGGCGCAGGACGACTGCGGCTCGCGGGAGGAGTGGACCCTGCTCTTCTGGACCTGTGTGGCCGTCATCGTCCCGGTGGTCATCACGCTGTGGTGCAGCACGCAGCGCTCCAAGCGGCGGACGCACATGAAGGATTTCTTTCGCAAGAGCAAGCACGGCTGGCACTACACCGACCTGTTCACCAAGCCCACCTACTGCTGCGTCTGCTCCCAGCACATCCTGCACGGGGCGTTCTGCGACTGCTGCGGCGTGTGCGCAGACGACCAGTGCCTGCGCCGGGCCGACCGGAGCCTGCCCTGCAAGGAGATCATGGGCCCCTGCAGCCCGGACGGAGCCATGGAGCACCGCTGGGTCCGCGGAAATGTGCCCCTCGCTAGTTACTGCCGTGCGTGCAAGCAGCAGTGTGGAACCCAGCCGAAGCTCTGCGACTTCAGGTACAGATGTTGGTGCTGCCGCTGTGGTCTCATGTGAGGGGGGAGTGGTGGATTTAAAGGGGCCACAGTTTACACACAGAGGGGGCAGTTCAATGTCTAACACCCATCACCGATCCAGATTCTGTGAGGTGCCCATTTAAAGTAGCAGTGGGAAGGATTCGGTGACATGTAGTGGTGAGGTAGCAGATGGAAACCAGCTGAATATTCCGTGAGGGAAAGGCTTGTGTTGTTTCTAATGCTGCACAATCACCTTTCACGTGATTCTGTCTTTAATCTGCTCTAATGGACCCCTGCTCTCTGTGATGGCAGGCACAAGCTGGTATAATCTGTCAGATAAATCCCTCTGCTAATCCTAACAGTAACCCTCTCACACCGCCCACCTTGAGAGGTCAGAGGTCGGAGCCAGACCAGCACCCCTGCAGCTAGTGACGACTTGCTCCTTTTAGCAGGAGGTGCTTCTGTGTATTTTCCCTCTTCTCTGACAGATTGTCGCTCTGTCCCTCCTGCAGGTGTGTGTGGTGTCAGACCACGGTGCACGACGACTGCATGGACAGCCTGGCGGGGACCGACCTGTGTGACCTGGGCGAGTTCCACAGCCTGATCATCCCTCCTCACTACCTCCTCTGTGTCAACAAACTCCACCGCAGGCAACCCGAGGAGTTCAGCAAGGTACTGGAAAAGTCACGAGGAGCCTCAGCGGGCCCCATGCTGTGAGTGTTGTGTGATGTCCCCAGAGCTGTTGTAAGCAACATGGGTGTTGTGTGCTTGTGTGTCCGTAGCTGGCGGCTTCCTGCGGCAGTGGCTGGACTCCAGTGTTGGTCTTGGCTAACACACGTAGCGGTAACAACATGGGGGAAGCCCTGCTGGGAGAATTTCGCTCCATTCTTAACCCGGTGCAGGTCAGTCTGCGGCTTGTGCAGCGTTTTCATTTGTCTGCACTAAACTTGAGTGAAACTTGTATTTCCTCTCCTCATCTCTCCAGGTGTTTGACCTTTCTGAGCTGACTCCCTCTAAAGCCCTCCAGCTGTGCACCCTGCTGCCCCCCGGCAGCGTCCGGGTGCTGGTGTGTGGAGGTGATGGCACGGTGGGCTGGGTGCTGGATGCCATTGATACCATGAAGCTGAAGGTGAGACGGGGCTAACAAGTATTCAAGTGGCTTCTTGTATTTACCACAAGGTTCAAGTGCCAATGTTCAAGCATGTGGATGTTTATCAGAGCCCGATACCCGGTGGTGGGCAAAGTGACTCTAGCTGTTTTCAGACATGAACTCTGGAGAATGTCTGCACAAAAGGGTCTGGACATTATCTGGGGTTTGCCTTTCAAATATTAACAACGCAGCAGGAGATTCTCCAGTTAGCACTTATCACCTGAAGCTCTTGTTATCTTACCAAGTTTCTTTTTGTCTGCAAGTTCTAAATGTATGTCTCCTTTTTCATCCTGAGATATTTGTATTCTTAATTTTTTCTCGGTAATGCGCCTGTTAGGTGTTAGAAACGTCATCAACACGCCCACTCGCTCGCTGGGAATCCTCCAGACATGGGCTCCTTCAGACATTGTCCAGGGAAAGTCCAGAGCCTCCGACTTGAACATTAGTGTTCACACATACAGAATGGAGAATGTCAGAGTTCAGTTCATGTCTGAAAACAGCTTCAGTGTCTCCACCTGCAGTATTTATCACCACTTCTGTGCAAAGTGAATAATAAACCTGCTGCTCCTTTTGTCCTCATGTGTCAGGGCCAAGACCAGTTTGTCCCAAGGGTGACCATCCTGCCCCTGGGGACAGGAAATGACCTTTCCAACACTCTGGGCTGGGGTGCTGGGTATGCTGGGGAGATTCCTGTGGAACAGGTTCTCCGTAACATCCTTGATGCGGAGGTGGTCAAAATGGACAGGTGGGGGCTGTGCTGTCGGGACAGGTGTTCCATTGTATTTCGTCTGTCCCTGTGTTTTAGAATGCGTCAAGTTTAACTTCCTTCCCCAGCCAGAATTCTATTCAAGTTAGTCTGAGCGAGGCTTTTAATCAGCATTAAGTAATTATGAATTTATAGAATTACTTGTGTATTTAATACAATTACTAGCAGGGACTATGTTTTTATATTGTGTATTGGTTTTCTCTTGTTCTAATTACCTCCATCATGGTTTTCAGATGGAAAGTGCAGGTGGCTTCAAAAGTCCTCTACTTTCGTAAACCAAAGGTGAGTCTGATCTCTGCCAATCTGTTATTAATCATAGAGGCAGACTTTTTTTCTGGGGTGCGGAAATGTCGGATTATGATAATCAGCAATGATGCCTGATATGCTGTTATTAAACCCTTATGAGAAAGAAATCCAATTTAAGCAGATGTATTTTACAGTTAAACCAGAAACTTATATTATAAATAACTATAAATTAAAAGGATAAACAAATACCACCACATACATTAAATTGAAACATAAATGCACATCTGTTTATACATTGTTTATTCTTTCAGATGAAAGTTTTCATGTTGATGTTTATCAGTAAAACATACACATTTATATTGCTATGTCTATTAAAGACTCACATCTGGTTGATCAGACAACTTATAAACAGATCGGGCTCTAATTATAATGACACTGAAGCTTTGTGAGTTGGGTTTGCAGTGCAATAGATCACAAATGATCCACAGACACACTTAATATATCATGCAGTAAAACATGTCCTCCGTGCTTCCCTCAGGTTCTGTCCATGAACAACTACTTCTCTGTGGGGCCCGACGCTCTGATGGCTCTGAACTTTCACACACACCGGGAGAAAACACCGTCCTTCTTCTCCAGCCGCATCATCAACAAGGTCGGAACCACTTCATTTGAACATGTATATCATGTGCAAATTATTTTTCTCCTGTATTTGAATTTGAATATGAATTCAAGGCATGGACTCAGAGTATGTCACCTGTCTGTATTAATGTCTGCGCTTCTCTTTCCTCAGGCCGTGTATTTCCTGTATGGCACCAAAGATTGTTTAGTGCAGGAATGTAAGGATCTGGATAAGAGGATTGAGGTACAGTAGCCGTGTCCATGTGCTGAAGCAACACTGTCACTCTAGAAGGGGTTTTCTCATTGTTTGACTTGTTTGTTCAAAATGCATTACACAAACTATACGTGTGCGTGCGGGTGACAGCATTTGCCTCATAAATCCACCCCCATTCATCAGCCTGTAGGAAAACAAAGCAAACGTTTGTGTGTGTGTGTTCTTGTTGTAGTTGGAGTTGGATGGAGAGAGGGTGGCGCTGCCCAGTCTGGAGGGCATCATAGTCTGTAACATCGGCTACTGGGGTGGAGGCTGCAGACTCTGGGAGGGTATGGGGGATGAACCCTGCCCACCCACAAGGTGAGATGACTGCATAGTGTGAGGGTCTTTACAGTTTTCAGTCATACACATTTCAAGTGTCCCTCAGAGACAAGAATTAACCTCCAGCTATTGCCAAGACGCTTCCATTCTTACTGAAGCGGCTGCATCAAGTGCTCCAGGTTACCATGGCAACCAAGAGTGAGCAGCAGCGTTGTTTCCTGTCTCTTCCTGCAGATTGGATGATGGCCTGCTGGAGGTGGTGGGTGTGTTTGGCTCCTTCCACTGTGCTCAGATCCAGGTCAAGCTGGCCAACCCTGTGCGGCTGGGACAAGCCCACACTGTCAGGGTGAGGCGACAATACCCACAAACACACACACACACACACACATACACACGCCTCTGGGCTGCACTGTTTCCTGTTTAGTGGGGATGGAGAAAGACAATGATGGCGCAAAATTAGTTTTCACGGCCATCTGGTTCCTCACAGCGCTTGGGAATCTAATTTGAACTAATGTGATTATCTGATTAAGTGTTTACCACTGAGCTCCTGCATGGGCTCCTATTCCTTGAAGGTTTTGACACCAATCTAAGCTCTTCATGTCTAATCTAAGCTCTTCAGGAAAGACTCCATCCTCACACATTAAAAAGTGCTGTTAAAGCAATTATAAGTGATAGACGATGGAGGAAGATTTCAATACTTTACACAGTGAAAGATTGATGTCACAAGTGGGGAACATAAAGTGTTGCATAAGAGAACTATTTCATGTTCATATTTATATCAGTTTAGCAAATATTCTCCTCAAGCCTTTAATAATAATGTTATTTAAAGAATTAGAAGTGCCATGTAAATGACTCTATTATTAAGAACCTAAATGACCTGGAAATTCTGTCTCGATTAGATTCATTAATAGACACCAAACAACACAAGATAGTTATTTATTGTATAAACAGCATACTGCCTTACTGAAGGTCAGTTTCAAGAGTCATTATCAGTACACATGTCACAAACATAAAGAGGGGAGTATATTGTGTTTAATTTTAACACATTGCTGAGAGGCAAAACCCAGGGCAGCAGTTTGTGAAATGAAGCCCTTGTGAACCATTTGTTCTATTTGATACAACTAAGCTTTTGACAGTCCTGTGTTAATGCTCTGGACTTCAGAATTAGTTCACGTCATTAGTTGTCCCTCTTCAAACAGTTTTACAATAAACTGTCACTTTTTATTGTTTGTGTGCTGAACGTTGTGTGCAGAGCTTTTATTAAACAGTCTATGGTGCAGAGTGAATGTGGAAAACTTTGGTTTCATATTCTTCAAGATTTTAAAGATAATGTTTTTCCTCAAATGTGATAGAGTTTACTTTATTTCAAGTAAGATAAGATAAAACTTAATTGATTCCATGGCTGGGAAATTCACTTGTTACAGTAGAAGAAAAAATGTAGGTTTGTATGATGTTTTGTGTGATTTATTGAACTGCTGTTATTTTTTCATACTTTACACGTAGGCTATTTCAGATGTCTGATTTATTGACACAATCTTAACACTCAAGTTCACTGGTCAACCAGGTAATGATGTGGCATACTGTGTGTCGTTCCTCCTGTAGCTGGTTCTCAAGAGCTCCAAGATGCCCATGCAGGTGGATGGAGAGCCTTGGGCCCAGGGTCCCTGCACCATCACCATCACCCATAAGACCCAGGCCCTCATGCTGTATCACAGCAGCGAGCAGACGGACGATGACGACGACGAATCCAGCTCCTCCGAGGGAGAGAGCCCCACCCCTCACGACTCGCCCCGGCCCACAGGACCAGCCTCAGCTCGTGCATGACCCACACCGAGCCTCACGTGATCTGAAGCTCTTCTTATCTTATGTTTTTGTCTTCTGTCTTAAGCCCAATTTATATGAATCCCTCTTCTCCAGGGGCACTTGATTGACTTCCTCTATGATCTTTGAAAAAAGCTTTATCCTCGAGTTATGTCCATGAGAATAGATGTTGTAAGTTTCCTTTTGTCGTCATTTCAGATCTTTTCAGAGAGATGCAGATTTTAGAAAGATTTCTTTGTTAGTGGGCTGGTGAGTTATTTTTCAGTTCCATCCACACTCCACTCATCCTGTAACCCAGAGCTCAGGCAGTTCCTCTCCACGGGGGCAGTCAGTAGGAGGGGAATGTTACGGAGAAAGATTGCCGTTTATTTGCACTGATCCCTTCTGCCATAGATATGTATAGTCAGCTATACTCTATTTATTATATTGTATTTACCATTGAATGCCCAGTGCAGTACTGCAGGTATCAGTAAGCCATTTTTGACAACTTATCCAGGTTGAATTGACAAATTCCCCTCAAAGCCATGTCTAATTCATCAGCAGCTGGTGGTAATATAGGAGACAGCCGTACTGTTATGTGGAGGATTTGCTGGAGGTAGCCTACATGCAAGTTATTGTACATTAAAGTTATTTTGTTACACAAAAAAAGCACAAACAACACAGTGTTCTAGTGGGTGATGAGTAATATATCTGTTAAATTCAACTGACAGTCAATGTTTTTTAGTGTCTCCTGCATTCGTCACCCTGGGTAAGGCTTTGAGCTGTGTCTGCAGGATACAAATTCTAATTCTGGAGCAATGGCTCTGTTCCACCTGTAATGTGTCAATCACTGGACATCCATCTTGGTTGTTTACTTCATGATGCACTGTCTTAAGTTGCTCCCCAACAAACTGCTGGATTACACTTCAGTCTTCAAACTATATCTCGCTGACCTGTAAGAGCCGCAGCAAACAGGCTGACTTGTTGGGGTTTATTTTGAAAGTACTGCCAAGTAACTACTGTTCAGAGGATCCTCTTTGCCTCCATGTAAAAGCTTCTCCGCCTGTTTACATACTGTATTATGTTTTTATATCTGACACTGATAAATACCTTACATTGCTTAGAACGTAGGCACATACATGAAACCATACTGCTGACCTTATGTTTGTGCCGATAGTGATAACTGCTGATGAGATTATGCTGTGTCATGTTGTTTTACATTATTCTAGTCGCACTCTTGTATTTCATTATTTGTGTTTTACCAAATAGTCACCACAAGGTGGTGGATTATTTCAAAAAGGTATAGAGAGGTGGAGTAGAGTTGAGTTTTAGAATGAAACCTTTACACTTCACTATTATTACACTGTTTGTAGGGCTGCACAATATATCAAAAATGTGCGATATATGGTGTTCCATGTGTTCATGCTCGCACTCAGACTCAGCTGGCGTCTATGACTCGCTACAGTTTCATTGTTGATATGTTTGAAATGACCCACAATATCAACACTGATCACCACATAAAGATTAATACTTTCTCCGATTCGGTTGGCTGTGTGCAGAGCGGATGATAGAGACACATAGAGGAGCAGTAAATTACTGACCGAGCCGTTAACAACTCTAAACATGTGTTAAAAGACCCCAAATGATCCCTGTGAGGACTTAGTGGAGCTGTGCATGGCTGTGGTCAGACTGTGACCCCTCTCACTCGGGCTGTGGAGCCTTCCAGGGTCCCTGCAGCCGGAGCCAGGGGGAATGGAAATAATATCGTCATCACGATATTCAACAACATTATCGCATTTGTTCCTAATATTCTGCAGCCCTACTTGTTTGTACTTTTCTTGGTTGTTCATATGACATAGCTCTTCTTGTTAAGTTTTATAGTTGCATCTGTCCTGTATTCAGTTTGTGAAACAGCCGTCCTGTAAGGAAAATATTTTTGCCATTCGAAGTGATCCTATTTTTTGCAGAATGCCTGTTCCTCACAGCCATATGAGAAATGTTTCAGTGTAATTTTGGTTTTTGTTTCTCAAGAGCCCTGAGCCAACATGCTGCTCATTTGGCTGAACAGGGATCAGTTATTAGCCACGTGATGCCTATGCTTTTGGAATATGCACCTCTTTAGCAGGTAACCAAGTCCTGGTGTCATCGCCCTCAGTTTGATTGGTGAATGTCTTCTCGCTCGTAGACACCAGTTTGACCTCTTACCTGATCATCCATGTTTACCAGACGTGCTTGTGATGTGTTATGTTGCTCCAATGTAACTGGGGTTTATTGGCAGGTTTTTAGCCACACCAGCAGTATGGCTCTAGCTGGACACACTGTTATAGATGAAATTTCGCATAACTACCGAACCACGAGCGAGCACTAATATTTATACTTAAATTCAAAACGATCTGGATTTAAGTATAGATATCCGTGGTCCTTGGAAATCGATCCTTATGATTTTTCTTTTAAAACACTTCGGCTCACGATACATCAGATCTACTATCCAAATTTCTCAGTCTCAGCTGTAGAGTGACTCTGATGGTAGATAGCATACTAACAATGCTAAATATTAGCATAGTACATCCGTACTTTAGAGATGTCACATGACACACTAGAGAGCAACATGCTAATCGTCCAGCTTTCAGCTCAAATCAGAGTTGGGCCTAAATACTGTGGTTCATAAAATACAGTTTAAAATTGTGGGAATAATTTGTTTTGATTTTTGTTTAATGTGAAATGGGTTGTAATGGTTATTAACCTGGATAGAATTAGAGCTAACTTTAAAGTTTCCTTTTAAGCTGTAATATCCTAACCACAATTTAGCTGTTCTGTTTAAATCGTAAAAACACTCTGATACAACTGTTGTACACCCATGCCTCAAGCACAGAGTAGCTGGTCTGCGCTCGGCTTTGTGCAAGCTCAGTAGCTAAAGAGCAAGGAGGTGGTTGAGACCAAAACATAGTTAAAGTGTTGTTAGATATCCAGGAATGGGACTTCAAGTCATTGCCAATACCACTGATAGTGCACGTGCTCTTATGATAACCCTTTGGATTTAAGTTATAACATGGTCTTCTCTCTGGCACTGGCAGAATTTATAAGCAGTATCATCAACGGCACCATCCAACATATGTGTTTTCTGATCCATAATGATGACACCAAGGGTTGCTAGTGTGGCTAATAACTGTCTGTTCAATGTTATTGTATAAAACTCCATAAAACTGTGTCATACAGTAGGGCTTCTGCTTTGAAAGTCAGTTGTTACTCACATGTTGCTTTGTTAGCGAAATGTATTCATTATTGTTAAAAGCTTTGTCTATGATTTAGGGGGATCTATTGGCGGAAATTAAATATAACATTCACAACTATGTTTTCTGTAGTGTAAAAATCCCCTGAAAGAAATTGTTGCCTATGCCCTCACCTATAGATGCCACTAAACCCTGCTCAATGAACCTTTAAATATTTGAATGTTTACTTTGTTACTGTCAAATATCTAACATAAGAGAATCTACAGTCTGATGAGAATGTGTCAAACATTTCACGATTTCATGTGTTCCATGACAAGGTCTTAAGAAGTGTGATGTGGCCTCTACTAAACACAGATGAAAATCCAGAGACACTGTTTCTGGCAAATGAGAAGCTTTTATTGGTTACAATCGTGTCAATCATAGATGTTTACAAAGATGGTAGAAGAGGGTTTACTGAATTTACTTAATCACAGATTTTGAACTGAATGTAATGAAGCAGTCTTTTGAGTTTGAAGACATTCTCTTAAATATTTTCATATATAAGCCATGTGTGTCTGTGTTTTCATTAAATCGATTCAAAACCCTCACATTGTATTACAATATGTTAATCTACCTCTGACAAGGATGTTATGTTTTCATTCTATTAGATAACAGATAATGCAATAACTATTAGATGCATTTCCAGGAAATGATTCATGCATCTTGAAAGGAAAATATTTGATATATTTAGGAAGCTGATTTTTTAGTGTGAGTGTGAAATTTGGTGCAGCTTGGGAATTGTTGGGCCTTGGTGCAGGTATGCATTACTGTGTGCCATTGTAGTTTGCCAATGTAAGTAACACTTGGATCAAAAGAGCTGAATATTGGACGTTGAGTTCAACTGCAAACAACAACCACACTTTATCAATCATTCATTCATTCATTATTTAAATACGCTGTCTTTTCACACAATAATCATTTATATCCATTATTTAAAGTAAAGCTAATAGTATACTTTGTTTAAGCAATACATCAGTATCATTCCCTGTTTTCTGAATCAGTGATAATTTCCACATTTCAGTGATACAGAGAAGGTAAGAAGTGAGATGTGAGTACTAGGACTGTAGAAGCGAATACATCTGCTGCTGCATCTAGTTGTTGGTTTTAGACCGTCCATGGAGTCCAGTTGATTTCTCAGAAGGAGGACTGCTGTTGGGATCATCTTTCTTGGGTAATATCAGATCAAGTCTGGCCTGTTTCCACCTGCAGCTCTGGGTTAGTGTTTGCCTGAAGAAAAATATACAAATACATTTGTAGTTACAGTATATAAACTTGTGCCATAAAAAACAGGGTACAAAACAAATGTCTTCATTTAGGAGTGGGTACCAAAACCTGGTATCAACCGGCCTCAGGGTAAAGACTACAACTCCATCCTTACTGTCTCTTCTCCACTGCTGTCTGTGTCTCTCTTGCCCCCGACACAGTGACACACCTTGTGTTAACATGTGTTTTTTATGATCCGATCACAAGTGGACAGCGCTTGCGTTCACACCTGACATTGAAATATGTCCCTGTCTTGTCCCCGCGCTACACAAACAAACACGTGTGTTATTTCTGCTCACGAAAACCAAGCTATTAGTTTGATTATTGCTTTACCCAGTCTGAGTACATCGCATTGCATGTGTTCTGGTCTCTCACACACACATGCACACACGGATATGCACCTACTGAGAGTGACAAAGGTTATGTTGATTGTGTTCTCAAATCTTGGCAAAGGGTTGCTGCATCTTGTATATAAGTCGTAATGTAAACACTATAAAGTCTGACTGTGCAGATCCAGGCTCTTGGCACAGACCACAGCAGCATCTGGACTCCACGAGGCAACAAAGGTCTTGTAAACTGAAATCTAAAGGCACGTATAGTAACTTTAACTCTCGGCCAATTGACGTTGCAAACTGTTTCAATAAATGTATGGTTTGGTTTAATGTATTCAGACAAGACTTAAACTTTGTGAGTTAATAAGGCAAACTGCAATGACAATGAGGAAGTGACCCCACCCATTATCTGGGATGCATTAAAAGCAGTGTTGAGGGGCAAAATAATAGCCATCTCCTCATATGAGAAGAAAACTAGGGAGCAAAAACTAAAAAAATTAGAAGAGGACTTGAAAAGTCTACAAAAAGAACATGCAAAGTCTCTTAAAGATGATAACAAATGTAAGATCATAAAATTAAAAAAGGAAATAGATGAAATAAATACTCAAGAAATTCAAAAAAAGCTCCTTTTTACAAAGCAACAATACTATGAGACAGGTGGGAAATCACTGAAACTTTTATCATATAAGTTAAGAAAACAACAAGCAGACAGAACTATATTTAAAATAAGAAACTCTGTAACGAAAGTAATAGAAACTAGTCAGGAGAAAATACAACAATGCTTCCGAGAATACTATAACAAATTATATTCCCAACCACAGACGTGCAACGACAACCAAATTGAAGCCTTCTTGTCCCAGGTAAACCTTCCACAGATCACCGATGAACAAAATGGAAAATTAACATCTAAAATAACAAAAGAAGAAATTCAACTGGCAATCAGGAGGATGAAAGGGGGGAAATCTCCAGGGACAGATGGTTTTCCCACAGAAAGGTACAAAACAATGCAAGATCAACTAATTCCAACACTATTGAAAACATTCAACTGGGTTCTGGAAAACAAAAGCATCCCCCCCTCATGGAGGGAGGCGGTGATTTCGACCATACCTAAAGAGGGGAAAGACAAATTGGAATGTGGGAATTACCGTCCTGTAAGTCTTTTAAACAACGACTATAAACTATTCACCTCCATATTATCTAAACGAATAGAATTGATACTACCAATATTAATACATGAGGACCAGACTGGCTTTGTCAGAAATAGACAGACCCAAGATAACATCAGGAAAACACTGCACGTTATGAGACAAGTCACATCACAAAAACTGGAGACGTTGATACTAAGTTTGGATGCAGAGAAAGCATTTGACTCAGTGAGGTGGTCTTTTTTATATAAAGTACTTTCAAAATTTGGCTTCCATACGAATATAATCGACACGTTAGCACTGTATAGCAGACCAACTGCTAGAGTCAAAATCAATGGGGATTTATCCAACACCTTCATTCTGGAAAGGGGAACGAGACAGGGGTGTTGTGCGTCGCCGCTCCTCTTCGCCTTGTTTGTAGAACCCATAAGTCAGCTAATAAGGCAGAGGACTGATATAAAGGGGGTGACGATGGCATCCGGGGAGCAAAAACTGGCCCTATTTGCAGACGATTTATTGATAAGTATTACACAACCTACTCAGACACTCCCAAAATTGATGAAATTGCTAGAGGAATTTGGTTCAATTTCAGGTTACAAAATTAATATTAATAAAACCCAAGTACTAACATTTAATTATGACCCTCCAATCTCAATTAAGACCATCTACAAATGGAATTGGGAGGCTGAGTCCATTAAATATTTGGGTGTCTCATTACCTAGGGATTTCACAAGGTTATATAACATCAACTATGACCCGTTAAATTCAAAGATAAAAACTGATATACAAAGATGGAACGTTATTATCGAACGATTTTTTATCACACCCATACAAAAACGACACCAAGGCAGCGGAGACGCCTGTTGGAGGCTCTGTGGATCTACTGGAGCCAACCACTTCCATATTTTCTGGGGCTGCCAAGCATTGAGATCTTACTGGGAAGAGATCAATAAACATATTAACAACGTATTTAATGTGAACATCCCATTAAAATGTGAAACTTTGTTTCTAGGCAATATATTGTTTGAAATGTGGAACATAAAAGACAAAAAACTGCTCGCTATATTGCTGGCAGCTAGTAAGAAATGTGTCACGAGGAAATGGTTAAAGGTGGAACCTCCCACCATTGATGAATGGATAGAAATTGTATTCGAGATTTATGTTATGGAAAAGATCTCTTTTTCCCTAAAGGTCGAGAAAGACATCTTTTATAAGACCTGGACCAAATGGACTGAGTATGTAAAACCAGTTAGATCTGATTTTATTTGAATATACTTGTGTTTTATGTGATCCTCCTCCCTTTTTTACTTTATTTTTTTTTATGTGATGTGCGCTCCCCGTTTGTGTTCTCTTTACCTCTGTTATTGTTCCTACATGGAGTAATTTAGGTCCATAAAACAAAACCCCAGAAAGGCAATATGAACAAAATCACCCATACTATATCCATACTTTCTTATGTCCTTGACAGACTAAAGCTGTATTGAATGTATGTGATGGAAATGTGCCTTTCTAAATAAAAAGAGAATTTAAAAAAAAATAAGGCAAACTGAAACTAGTTGAAGGTATCGGGATAACGAGCAAAAAGAAAAGATGGCTGCGGGACAGGCCTGAAGAATCGATCAGGAAGAATCTCCATCTCCAGATGCTTATATTGATGTGTACCCTCCTGTTATCTTTGTCACAGTAGATGGTATCTACCTGGTTTCGGACTGAGTTGAGGTGCAGCTGAAAATCCCAAATCCAACAGGTTTTCCATCGATCGAGCTTGAATCCCTTTTCCCATCCCGCTTCGAGGTTTTCTGGCTCGTTCTGAAGGAGATAACAAAAAAATAAGTTTGTCTCATAGCTGAAGTAATTGAGTATTTCTTTGAAAATAGAGGAGAGAGTGAGAGAACATGAGAATATTTGTACCCGAGCAGTGATTGACCCTCCTCACAACTTCATCCTGGCTCTGATTGGTTGTTTAGACAGGGGAGCATTTGATTCTTCAAAATTGCATTACAAGCTTTAGGTTGAGCAAGATCTTTTCTAATATTATCTCCCTCATGTACTGCCAAGTTCCCTACTACTCCTTTAAAGTTCGAAAGACAGTTTGGGCGTGGCATCAGATATGTCACCTGTCAACACACCTCGATTCAGATGTTACTAAAATGATCAGTGCACGGGAAGAGTAATACAACAGTCCCCTTGTGAAACCTCTTTTAAAGTCACTAGATCTGGATTTTTATGTGGATCTGCACCGAACTGGTGAGAGATGGATCAGTCCCATAAACATGTCAAGTTTTTTCCATAAAAACCCATGAATCAATACTGATGTAAATGTTGAATTGCACAGGTTCTTCCCGACCCACATCACATGCTTCCACCAGGTTTTGTGGTAATCCGTCGAGTAGTTTGTGTAATGCTGCTAACTAAAAGACAAACAAACACAGAGACAACAAAACCTCTTTGGCAGAGGTAATGTATTGAATGCCTCAATTCTGTCAATGTGCTGCTGTCAGGGTCAAATCATTGGGTCTAATTCCTGTCTGCTACTTTATGTCTTAATCATACTGTCATGATAAATACAAAAGTTTGGTATTGAGTGTATAGTTTCAGATCTTTATCTGACTTACTTGTATTTTGTGGAGGATTGATTGGCGGAGCCCAGTTTAAGCCTGGTGACATATTATGTGCATACTGGGTTGAACTCCAGCCTGTGTGGGCGCCCATATAAATCCTAGGTACAGGAAGTGGAATGAAGGGCCTGGGAGGCTCTGGTAGAACTGAAACACAAGAGTCATTATTTACACTAGCGGACATGATGACGTGAAATCACTTTATTTACAGAGGACATAGAGCCCCTGAGCTTCAGCGGTCACAATTTTGCTGTGTAGCTGCTTTTTAAATAGCAAACACATTATCTTTAAGGTTTAAGTGCTGCACGTGACGATATCTATTTTTCCTCTGATTTGGAAACCACTTTGAAGTTAGATTTCTTGCTACAGTTCAGAGATGACGTTTTCAGATTCTGACAGGGATCCAGTTCTTGAGACAGTTGCTGCTTTTTCACCTGCCAATGGTGAATGTACAGTGAACATTTAAATAGATTTCCTTATTCCCCACTTGGCACAAATTCACCCACAAGCAGCAATACTGGGACACAACTCGATTCGTTATGCTTTCACAATGAATCTCCAAACATAAGATGTCTCACTAAAAGTGCAAACGTTTCTCTTTTCAGTCACCTGGTTTTATTATTGGTAGTCTGGCCTCAACAGGCAGTTTGAGGATCTCGGTCAGATGCACCTTCAATGCTCCAGCGAAGGTCTGAGTTAAAGTCACCTTCCTGGAGTCCAGGCTGATTTTAGGCACCTGAGGCTCAAACTTCACAGCCTTTGGCAAGTTAAATGAAGCCTAAGAGGAGCAAGGGAAACAAGTTGTGAACAACATGACTCTGGCAGGTGTATAGTGAAATAACATGCATTGCTCTACTTTTCGATGGCACCAATGGGGGGTCAAATTCAAAAAATATTAAAATTATGTCTACAATGACAGATTATTTTCAACTTTCTCAATTTACTGATATGCTGATAAAAAGTCAGAAAATAGTTGTGTCAGTCTGTGAGACAGCTCAAGCTTATAAAGTAAAATAATAATGTTTTTTTTTGATTCAACCAATCCAGTACTTGTATAGTGGAAGTCAGAACATGCATTATCTCATGCACTTCAAATAGTGAGACCTTAAATGATATAGAAACCCAACAGTTCCCACAACGTGCAAACTCTAACTCCCACAGTAAAAAAACAAGAACCAAAAAAAGATCTGCAGATAATCTAAATGAGCCAAAGTCCAATGGAAGCACTCTATATTATATTGAATCATTAGTTAGTCTAGGTATTCGACCAAACATGTTCAAATATGCTAATTCTGATATGTTCACACTCAAGGCCCTGATCGTGAACAAAAAGTTGACAGCTAAAAATAATGGATTCAAGCACTTTTTGGATGCAACACTGGCAGATGAAATTTGATCCAACAACATTCTGAACAGCCACTCGACTAGTTGAACAGGAAACTACAGGCCAAACACTTAAAGGCCACTGTAGAGATATATTCCAAGTGTGTACTCCATGATTTATTTCTCTACAGTCTATCCCATCTTAATGATATTTCCCCTCCCCACCACTTCATCAGTCTGCGACGATGATTATGTCACCTTCAGAAAGCCCATGGTTTGGGAGCGACTCTGCTGGCAGCTCAAAGCTTCCTGGGCTTTTCTCATCTTTTCGGCGTTGTCAGTTAACTTCTTCGTGAAATCCTGAAGTTTTGTCTGACCAATCTCCAGCTCGCTGTCCACCCCATTGAGGGCCTTGCATTCCTCTTGGACCAACTCTTCCCGCATCTGCTGATACACAGCTGCCAATGCCTTCTTTTTTTGGTCTGCAGCATTCTTGGACAAGGAAATAGGGACAATTCAACAGATGGAAAGACAAACTGATTATTGGAGACATTCTGATGCCAGCATCTTAAATGCTTCTGATACAGACGAAAATGCCAGATACCATGTCTTTACAGTGTATAAGTTTAGATACAATCTAATACGATTTTCTTTTCCCAGAAAGAACATCTTTACTACAGTGGGGTGTAACATAGACACGATTATGCTGCAATCACATCGAAAGCTACACAAATTCCCGGCACTCATTGCGCACAGGTCTCCACGACACGAACCTTTCAAATCTAGCGTTGGACGTGAAATGATGCGATACGAAAGATATTTGAAAAATTATGTCTAATAGCAACTCTGCCTTGACTTTGTATCAAATCTAGACGTGTATTCCTTGATTTCTTTTATTTACCTGTGTTCTTTTTCAGTTTTAAATAACTAGATATAAATTAAGTCCTATGGCAGTCATTCTCTGTATTATTGTTCAAAGGGTTTAACCTGAGCCAAGCCATACAGGGTGAATATGATACAGCTGTTAGAATGTTATAAAGGATATTAATTTTATTTTTTTTATGCACTGGTATTGGAACAGAACTTAGTATCAGCTGATGAAAAGTCCAGGTAAAGGATCAGTATCAGGAAGGTAAAAATGGACAAATAATTAATTTGTTTCCTCTGGGAGAAGTAGTGAGTGAACAATTACCTTCAGCTTGCTGTGTTGGTCGTTCATTTGAGACATAACTGTCTCAGTCGTCTTAATCTTCCCGTCCAGCAGACCCAACTTGCCCTCCAGTTCAGACTGAAAAGATATGTAAATAAACAATGATATAGATATAGATATATTAGAAATGCTAATGATTGTGTGGGTAACTGTGGATTATAAAATTTAAGTAAATGAACTGAGTTATAATTGTCTAATATTCAAATCTTGAAAGACTCCATGTACCCCTGTCCGACTATTATTGGTTGGTTTGGTTGGAAGAAAGATTACAGAAAAACTACTGAAGAGATTATAACAAACCTTGTGATATGCCCTCTACTGAGTGCCATTAGTGTTGACTCCATGTTTTAATGTTCTAGTTGTTAGTTACTCGTTTTCTTAACATATAGATGAGGTTGAGCTGGTACACACCTTAATGCAGTGATTTTCAACCAGTGTGCCGCGGCACACTAGTGTGCCGTGAGAGATCGTCAGGTGTGCCGTTGGAAATGATCTAATATCTAGTGTTGCCCTCCTCTCCACGCCACCGGAGGCTCGGTGTACTGCACGCCTCGGGGGGGGGGAGGTCCTAGTCCGCGGCGCCTCACGGCGTCACTGGTACGGGGGCTTTCTTTCTCTTGGAGCGCGGGACGGTGTCCGTCGGCGGTGCGGAAGGAGGGGACCAGATACGGCGGCGGCGACTCCGGACGCGTGTAGGACCCTTCTCGCGGATCACCCCAGCTACGGCGCCCGCTGGGGGAACCCTCCGTTCACGCGGGGGGCCCCCTCCGGCGGTGCGCCTCGGCTGGCGCCTAGCAGCTGACTTAGAACTGGTGCGGACCAGGGGAATCCGACTGTTTAATTAAAACAAAGCCTCGCGAAGGCCCACGGTGGGTGTTGACGCGATGTGATTTCTGCCCATTGCTCTGAATGTCAAAGTGAAGAAATTCAATGAAGCGCGGGTAAACGGCTGGGAGTAACTATTCGCACTCAAAACAGGTCACTCTGAGGAGGGCTGTTTTAGACAGGGTAAAAAGGTGCTGTTCTAAATGATCCTGGTGATATTTTGACCAAAATATTTTACAGACATTTCATTAAGACCCCAAGGAACCATATTAACTGTGATAAAATGGGCATGATATGTCTCTTTTAAATTACGTTCAATCAAAGATTGTTTCATAAATCTGATTAAATTTGTGCTCATTAAAAGATCAGAGTGATAAAGGGCTGAAATAATTTAAAATAGTGCTTTTTAATAGATTTATAAACTACATTCAGGCATGCAAACTCGTCACCTTTCGGCGAAATTCGCCGTTTTGAAAACAAAATTGGCCACTTGTGTGATTCGTGGAGATCCGTTGAGAAAATATTTTTTGCCCGTGAGTCGACTGAAAGTCCCAAAAAATACACGACTGAGGTAAGAGTACAAATTAGAGAAAAAAAAGAAGTTATATTCTGTTAACGTTAGTAGGCCTACATGTAGTCTATAGATAATTAGCTAAAATTAGCTTAACTAACACAATGTTTTCCTTACTTTCAGAATGAATGATTTAGAACAGAAAGATGCATTGGTAGTCAAGCAGGTGGATGCAGGCATAAAGTGCAGTTGGAACTGGTCATGGCTAAAATTAGAGGCAAAAATTGAGGTCAAGGGAGCAGAGCACACATTCCCATTAGTGGATGTCTTCAAAAAAATCAATAAAACAGGTTTGGCAAGGTGCATTCTTTGCCAAAAAGAAATTAATTATGCAAACAAGGGCAGCCATGCTTTGCTAGCACATTGCAAAACAGAACTTCACAAGAAGAAAGTCTACAACATAACAACAACGCACAGTGTGGCCCCTAGCTTTCTACCTGAGTCTGAAGCATCCACCTCAGCTTTACAGCAAGGTCCTGAGAACATCAGACAGCGAAGTCAGGCAAAACTTCCCACACCCACTGTGAACCGCATAGCAAATGCAGAGGTAGGTGTAGGTAGGCCTATTAGTTCAGCACAGGCAGTGTCACTACTTCGGCATAACATATACTACCTGCTTTTATAATTTCATAATTTCTGTTCTAGGCCATGGTTCTTGGAGTGATAGCGGAGCATTCTCTCCCATTTGCTATTGCTCCAGTAATTGTTGAGCTGGCCCAGACACTTGCTTTGGACAAAGTGGCTTTGCAGGGAATAAAGCTATCTCGGACAGCGGCAGCATACAAAATGGTCCATGGCCTAGGGCGAACCTTTACTGAGCGGACCTTCTCCAACCTGAGAAGATTTCCCTTTTCCCTAAATTTGGACGAGAGTACATCAAACAACAAGAAAAAGGTTGGTCTCATATTAAATTGCAAGATACATTGCAATTAGTGCTGTTAAATGATTACAATATTTATGTCATGATCTGTCTGTCTTGTCTTGTTTTGGTGGTGTTCCTGTTTTATTTTGGTATTTCTGTCTTGTTCCTCCCCATATCCTGTCAAGTTTCCCTCCTGTTTGATTACTGCTCCCTCCCCTAATGTGTTACACCTGTCCCTCGTTGCCTACCCTGTCTAGTGTGTGTATATAACTCTCAGTGTTTCTTTGTTACCTGTCTGAGCATTGTACCTGTTGGTGAGTCTGTCCCTGTATGTTTCCTGTGTTCGCTGTGCCTTGACTTTTTGCCTTTTTTGAACTAACTTCTAGTTTAAATCCTATATTATAATAATTGTACATTTGATTCACAACTTTTACATTTGGTTTGATTTGAAGGTCCTCTCCATGCTCGTCAGCTACTATCATGACGACTTCAGGAAGGTGATGGTGGAGCATTTGGGGTCCCTGGAGGTCGTAAAAGTGAATGCCGCTGCCTTGGAGAAGGTGCTTCGTGACTTCTTTGAGCAAAACAAAATACCATGGAAACATCTTGTTAGCATGCTTATGGACTCATGTTCGGTCATGAGGGGCAGCAAGACCGGCCTTGAAAAAAGGATCCTGCAGCACTGTCCAACCATGCTTGATATTGATGGTGACTCCTGTCACCACATGCACAACGCAGCAAAAAAGTTTACAGAGCCCTTTGAGTACTACCTTGAGCAGCTGTTCAATGATCTCCAGACTGACCATCAGTGGTCTCCTGATCAGGTAAAAAGAAATGTAAAGTTTTTAATTTATTTATTCATCAGATAACTGTTTTTTACAAATCTATTTAATAATTTCTCTTTTTATCAGGTGATGTACCTCAAGGAGGTATGTCAAATTCTGAACATCCCTGCCTCCAACCCTCAGAGGGGCTTTGTATCACATCGTTGGCTCTCTGCATATGATGCTTGCATGGCAACCTACGCAGTGCTGCCAGCATACAAGGTTCTCTATTTTGGATTCCTGTCTGCAGAAGACAAGGAGCTTTACAAATAACCTCTGGAAAGTATATACACAAAGTACACTGTCAATCCGACTGCAAGGGCCAGAATTAAAACCCTACATGAGGACCTCAGCCGAAAAGGTGAATTCTACTTTAAGAATTTAGTAATCTACATCATGGTTAGCTTTACCTTATTGCCACTCATAATAATGATTCTCTTTTCACAGGCATGACACAGCAAGGGAAAGACAGGAAGAAAAGGGTCTGTCGAAAGGTGTGGCATGAGGAGACTACAACGCTCCTACAGCTCAGCATTTACATGGGTGTATTGGCTATCCTGAAGGAATACGTTATGGTTTTCCAGGTAGGTGTATACTTTTGTTACAGATTACTGAAACTGTAACCAATTATGTTTCTTCCATTTAACAACAGTTTGTTTTACCTACACAGGGTAGCCAGATGTTGGTGCACAAACTGCATGACAAGCAGTTTGAGATGTTCCTGGCTTTTTTGGCTTGCTTCATGAAAGGGGAACACGTAACTCAAATGTCTCCCAGGGCTCTGGGAGAGATGGTGCTGGAGGAGAACATGCTGCTACCTGCCAGGGAGTTCTATGTTGGACAGGAAGCGGACACATTCAGGACCAGGAATCCCAACCATGCGGTTAGTACCCTGCACTATAAAAACAATTGATGCTTCACTTTTTATCCTGATTGTTTTTTTTTGTTGATGTATAGTAATTGTTTTTTTTTGTGGTGTACTATTGTTCAGCTACTGGAACCATTCCTCAAACAAGTGAGAACAGCCTACACCACCACTGCTGTCTACATGCAGAAGAAACTTCCATTGTCCAGCCGGACACTGATTGCCCTGTCTTCTCTGGACCCACTCCTAAGAGGCCACTCACAGGCAACCATCCAGCTAAAGAGGTTGGGTGGAATGCTAGACCACCTTTTACCAGCTGTCAAGGACATCCACAAAGAAATCCTTCTGTACAACATTGATCTTAACATGCCCACGTTCAAGGAGGGAGACAGCATGGTGGTGGGGTCATGTCTTTGACAATGGACCTAAGTACCCAGCCCTTAGTGCAATGGTAAAATGTGCCCTCTCCATCTTTCATGGACCCAGAGTTGAATCGTCTTTCAGCCTGATGAACGAAATCCTTGACCCCAGAAGTGGGAACATGAAAATAGCAACATTCGGTGCCATCCAAACAGTGAAGTATACCCTCCAGTCCAGGGAGAAGACGGCTGTGGAGCTGTTCAAAAGGGAGGATGTGAGGTACGGGGAGGTGGACCGCACACTCTGTAAGAACATCCGGTCTGCAGGAAGCACTGACAAACACCAAAGACGGCAGAATATGCTAGAAAAGCAAAGGCAGCAAATCGAGTATGGCTTCCAAGCATCAGGCAGTGCTTCCTTGAGCAAAAGGCAGAAGGCTGAGGAAGAGAAGAGAGCAAGACTGAGGCATGCTGCAAAACAGCGAAAGCGGGCCCTTGAGACACTGGTCCAGGCCAAGAAGAAAAAGTATTAACTTTGTAGTAATTTATGTACCTTGCACATAATAAATTAATACTTTGTTCGTAATTGAGCGCAGTCCTTTTTTTACTTGTGACTGACCCTAATACATAAAAAAGTAATACAAAATGTGGATTTAATGGCTTATATTTCAAAAAGAAACTCCCTGGAGTATAAACCTGGAACCCCCTAGTAGTGGGTCTGTGTTTTTCTCAGCTCACGCATCACTCACCTTTTTCACCCCGAGCCAGTTTGCATGCCTGTACATTACTAACTATATGTATTATATGTACTGTGTTAGGCCATGGAGTGTCATTTTGGTTTGTGGTGTGCCCCAGGATTTTGCAAATGTAAAAAATGTGCCGCGGCTCTAAAAAGGTTGAAAATCACTGCCTTAATGCACTAGTTTGTAATTTTGAAATAAGATTATCTCTCATGGTTACACAGTGAATATCTGTATTTGAACCTCTGTGGTCAAACCAGATATTTAAATTAAGAGTGCCCTGTATTCTCCTAATTATAATCACATTAAGTAGAAAACATGTTAGTTGTGTCCCTTAAGAATGATACATATGAGTTAAAGATAACAAACTTCAAAAACAAACTGCTCTGACAGTGTGCATTCTAAAATATAAGGTTTTCACTGTACCAATGAAGAGAAAGTTAAGAACAACTCTAGTCTGGTTCAACTCCACACATCAGCAGCATCTATAAAGCTAAATCATTTACTGTTTGTTGAGTGAACAGAGCCAGGTTAAGTTTTCTTCCGTTTCTAGTCTTTATACTAAGGTAGATACTGACTCAGGGGCAGTGGACCCAGCTGAAGCCTGACTGGCTGCTAAAGTGTCCCTTTCCAGTCAGTAGTGTTTTTTTTAAACCCTGTTTGGAAGAACACAATTAGCTCGAACAAGGAACAGTTTTCAAAATATATCAAAAATATGTGGCTTCACTCAAAGCTATAGAGCTAACAGTAAACAAAGAATGACTTAAATCTTACTGAATCAGGAATTGTGCACCGATGTTGGACGTGTAATTGGACCCTATGTTTAAAGTGTGGCCCCTTTAGTCCCCTGATTAAGATAAATTGTAGATCCGCCACTGACTCCCAGTGCCAAGGTAACACAGACCTCTTTGAGCTTCCTCTGCTCCTCGTGAGAAGTGAAGGAGCAGCCCTTGTGGTTTTGCTGGAGACAGAGGCTGCAGATGGGGCGGACATGCTGGCTGCAGAAGAGATCCATCAGCTTGTGGTGGTCCGGGCACAAGCGCTCCAGCAGGTCCCCGACTGGCTCGATCAGCTGGTGGAGACGGAACACCGGGTTCTCCCGGTGAGGACGCAGGTGCTCCTCGCAGTAAGAGGCCATGCAGGTGAGGCAGGTGTTGACCGCCTCAGCTTCCATACAGGCGTCACAGCGTATGACAGCATCTTCCTGGGTCTCTTCCTTGGTCTCTTCCTTGGTCTCCTTCTCCTCTGCTAACAGCCTCGCCTCGCTCCGGACCAACCTCAGGTTTAAGGCCTCCACCACGGTGCTGAGAACCGTGTTTTTCTTCAGCTCGGGTTTGGTGTGGAAGAGGGTCCGACACTGGGGACATCTGTAGGGCTCCGTCCAGGTGGTGAGCAGGCAGCTCTGGCAGAAGTTGTGTCCGCAGGGGATGGTCACCGGACAGTCGAAGGGGCTGAGGCAGATGCTGCAGGTCAGCTCATCCTCCAGACTCATGAGAGACAAGTCACTCTGCTCCACCGCGGCCATGACGAGAGCTCAGAGCCGCTGCAGGGACAAACGAAACCTACAGGAGTGTGTGTGTGTGGGAGAAACGAAACTTAGGAGTGTGTTTGTGTGACGTGTGTATGTGTGTGTTTATGATAAACACCACGCCCTTTTATTTAGTCACAGATAAAGCAGTAATTCTAGTTATTTATACACGACTCGTAAACGTCTCATGATATTATTCCTACTGTATTCTCTTCCGGTTCTTCATAGGATAGTAGAGAACACTTGTACTATCCACATCATGGAGAAATGGTCACGTTATCACAGAGCATTAGAAATCGGACAGATGAGCAGTAAGAATTCAAGCTAATGTAAGCTATTCTATTTAGTGACTTTATTATGGAAGGTTAATGTGTACTTCCTGTTATAAGCAGGTTGTTGGTTAGGAATCTTGTTATGAAATGCTCGGCTACACTAACATCCTGATAAATCCCCAATGACTATCTATATCTAATATTTCGCATTGAAAAAAAAACTTCAGAGTCTATCAAATAAGTAATCCAAGTTTTAAAAGTCAACAGCTTGTTATTGAGACCAGGCCTACTTATCGTTTCATAGCATGGTATCACTCCACCTCATTTGTACACAGCAGTCAGGTGGTCAGCAGGCGCCTTATACTCGTGACTCTGCTGACAAAGCATGTTGAGGTGTGTCTGTCTGTTCAGGAAAAACTTCTAGCTGAAAGAATGTTTATCTGGGCACAGCGTATTGTTCAACAGGGAACAATAGCTGTGTTAAGTTGAGGTGGTTGTTTTGTTGCTGTGGTTACCTGCCTGCTCTGCAGTGTAAGGAGAGGAAAAGGGAGGAGGAGCTTTGGAGACTGTGTAGGAGGGGCCTGGACGTTGTATCTGTCATCTAAATCCAGAAATCTCTGAATGTGGCTTGCATGAAAACCGTAAAACTTATTGTCTTCACACTTGGAATGTGTATTGAGAACAGCTCGAGGAAGTGCAGTTTTGGACACTTTGAATAAACAGACAACCAGCTCTCTGTAGCAGCGATGGCTCAGTCTCAAAAACAGCTACAACTGATTCTCCAATTTGGGTTTTTGTGTGCCGAGTTAAATCCCACTGAACTTTGAATTAACAGGCTAACATCTCTCTGTGCAGCAGGTTCAGAGTCCTGCAGCTGGTCTTTATGCCACAGCTCAATTACTGAAGGTCACTTTTACAGGTTTACAATGCACACTGCTCCAGTTCTAGATGGATTTTATTTAAATTGCAGTAGGTAGCCACAAAGTACCAGGAGCTCTGATCACATATTCTTTGACGCACACTGCTTCAACTGATACCTGTGAATTGTATATTTATTTTACTGAATATTGATGTCATCTGTAGATAAGAAGGGAGCAAAACATATTTAATCTAAAATGTAAGTCTGCTTCTTCAATCACTTTATTACAGAGAAAGACCATGTTAGAGAGAAAGAAAACATTTATTAAATTTGTTACACAATTCATTTTTTGCATTTTAAGACTGTCACTGAATCAAATCCCCACAGATATGACTGTGGTTCATGAACCTGACCTTAACATTTGACCCGTTTCACAGACAGCGAGCTCAGGGAAATTAAACATACAAGGATTACAGACAGGCTGATTCAGTGTCCACTCAAACTGTATGCTGTCTAAAGTTAAGTCCAGTACACTGGGACACATGTTGCAAACAAACAAACATAAGACCCTTGATTCCCCTGATCCCTGACACCATGCAATGCATATTATTTTAGCTTGGTCCTAAGTGTCAACACAATGTGAGGAGTTGAGTAAAGCTGTGGTAAAGCTCTCCATAAGTTGTCAAAGCCATCTATACCATTGTGAAGAAATGCAACAGCAAACAGTGCAGTGAGGCATGGAGCCTTTAATGTCGGCAGGTGACCCAATAAATAAAGGTCCATACCCGAAGTGCACTGGCACAATGCCTCACAGATCTTCTCAATTTACCAACAGTGAACTGACTGATTCACAACAATCTAAACCTTGGCTCCCTTATCAGTTCAATCAGACCATGCAGTCTTCAGCACCTATTTAGTGCAGAGAAGTTAGTGCTTAAGATGAACCCTGTTCAAACTGCTGATGCCCATTTTTGGTTTCACACCATTTAGCATCAACAGGATGAACAAGCTTTAATTTCAGGTGATCCGTAGGCACACTGGCCAAACACTTTGGTGCCACAGCAGGCAACGAGCCGCTAAATGTCACCAGTGTTATAGGAGCCTGACACATCAGTGAAGGCTACATCTTGACTGACAGCCCTGATCAGCATCAGTTAAGAGATTCTCTATTTCAACCCATAAACGCCATACTGGAGTTTTCAGACTAAAACAGTCCAGCAGTTTCCAAACTTTTGTTTTGGCTGTTTAAACACTAGAGCAGTGTGGAAGCCAGATGTTTACTTAACATAGTTGAGGTGTTTTCAAACAACAACAACATAGTAGTATGGATGAAGCCTTTAAATCAACCAAAAAAAGTATTCACCCCTGTGAAACTGAACGTCTTACCACCACCCAGCCAACGGAGCATTTGATTTTGAAAACAGTATAGCATTTAATTTCAATGGAGAAAACCACATCCAAAGTTTAAATCTAAACAAGGTCCCTTGCTGATCATCCCCTCCTCTCCTTCTCTCTCGTTATTACCTAAATCAAACTCCACCAATGAAGGGAACCTGACATTAAAACAATTGAAAACCACAGGAGAGACAGACCCTGTCAGAATGTAAAAACCAGAGTCTATGTGACTTCTGGTCTCGCCAACCAAACAAGTCAAAGAGTTAAAGACGTGGGCAGATAGAGCGAGTAATACAATATATCCACAACACATCTTAACTTGAACTAAACGGCTACGATGAAAAAAATATATATATATGAAAATCAACCACTTCAATATGCTGTCTGTAGATGGCTTGGGTATATCGGATCGCATCACAGAAACAATTTTTTCCATCCAATCAAATGGCAGACCTTTAGGAGACATGCTCAGAAATAGAGTTTAACACTCATGATGTTCTGCTTTCAGTTGAATAAATGGAATACATGAGTGCTCTTTCAGAGCAAGCTGTGACTCTCCAAGTTCTGTACGCATTTGACAAGTTGTAGTCTTTATCTTTTCCTATGTTGCAGTCCACACAGATATAATTTTCAATAACTGAATTCTTACAGTCGCTAGAAGTGACTCAATATCGACTGATAGGAAAAGAAATTATATCACAAAACCTTTTGCTGCATGAACCAGACCTATAACTTAAACTGCCTCAGTCCAAAACTTCAGACTTAATTTCACAACACTGGACTGACATGTGTGATGAATTCACTTCTGTATTCATCACCAATCTACAGTGTATAATAATTAGTCCTCAGGGTTAACACAAGCACAAACACGCTGTACAGCAAGTGCACAGGAAGTTGTGTGTGTTCTGTTAAAGTGGTAAGAAACACTTAATTGCATTAGTCACCTTGGACGAAGGACATGCCTGTTATACTGATCCAATCTGGTTTTTCTTAAACCGAAAAAGACTGGCCCTGCTAGTTTAGAACCACAACTTAAGCGGCTGTAGGGTATGGTAACAAATAATGACTTCCGCTATGGCATGCTGTTGACTCCACATGCCCATTTCAGTTGTGACACTCCAAGTTCTATAAACTACTGTGGAGTAACCACAATACGTTATTTTTATTTCCTTTGTTGAATGCAGAGCTAACCACAGTGTGTAGTGAGTGGTATGAGTGAGGCTAACCATCCTATAACCTCACAATCACATAAAGAATACAATTTCCCAATGGTTCTACTTTTCATTTTAGAGGCTATTGAAGCTTGTCAGCCTCTTACATTTGTTAATTGTCAATTTTCTTTAACATACATTTATAGACAAACTGTTTACTGTCACTATTGTGATATTAATTTCAGTAATGACATCAAGGGGCTGATTGTATGTGTGTGTCAGTATGACAATATGCTCCACATCCTTACGACTTGCACAAAGTAATGGATGAACCACTGGAGAACATCCAGAAAGCTGGATACACTGCTTCAGCAAAAGGAAACTCAAACGTGTGGAAGGGGTATGCCCTGTCTGCCACGTTGTAGAATGTAGCCCTGCCCCCATCATAATCTAACAGCACACCTACGCGCTTCGGATTGGGATTGCACAGCACGGTTTCATGGCTGTTATGCCAAGCGGACAGCTTGACATTAAACCATTCGACACACCAGGACTGGGCGTTGCGGCCCAGGCGACTGGCCGAACCTTTACGGTCAATGCTGCTGTAAGCCAAACCAATGCCGATAAAGTTGTTGCAGCTCAGTCGGACTTCCCAGTAGTGGCGCCCGCTCGAGAACCCCTTGGAGGTGAGTACTTGGGAACAGACGACGAAACGTTGAGGGCAGTTGGGGTAGTTTGCTTGCTCATCTGTCACAGAGGCCTTAGTACACTCCTCAGTCACCATGATGCGTTTGTGGGCAGTCTTGCGGTCCAGCATCAGTAATGAAGAATCTAAAAAGAAAAAAGAGAAAGAATATTCAACCAACAAATAAGGTTGCAGCTGTCATATGACAGAAACATACTCACTACATTCATAAACTTACATTTCAGAAGGTCACTTCTTTTTTCTGCACTTGCAAGGCTTGCAGGAATGTCTGAAGGTTCTACATTAGAGGAAGACAAAAATGTATTCGTGTTAGAATAATCACCTTACAGTTACGTTACCATCAGAAATACAACATATCCATTTGAAAATGGCTCTACTCTCTCTACATCTGGCGTCCAAATTACTGCAGAATTTTAGAGTCGCTAAAACTGAGAAATTTGAAAACTCTGCGGCTGCATCTTACTGTTGACGAGCAGAAACTGAGATGTTCAGAAACTATGACAGAAAACTCACAACCTGATGCTGATTGGGTATTTTCGTCCATGTCTTTTGGGCAAGATACTAAACCCCAAATGGCCCCTTCTCATAGTGAAAGTGCTGAACGTAGATGCACTGTATGAATGTAATACTGTTCTGAAAAGCCCTTCAGTGTCATCAGGGCCAGAAAAGCGTGATATAAATACAGACCATATACCATACGCGTTTTCAGGCCTGTTAGTATGTAATGTAGCAGTATAGATATAGCCTTAGACTACTTTCATATGTGACTGAACCTTTGACCACCAAAATTGAAATCTGTCTTAGAGAATATGCCTACCAAATTTTGAAGTTGGTGGTTCTAAATGGCCGAGTTTGCACAAACTTTCCCATTCTAGCACCGTGAAGGCACAAACATATGAGGGTATGCAGGTTGAAGTGAGTTAAACAGACCTCATGCTCTCATCTCTGAAGCTACAGGCTCAAGGCTATATTAGCATTCGGTTTTTCACAAGGATAATAAAATATATCTGGTCCTACTGTTTCAATTTTGATCATTCATTAACGGAAGTCGAGAATATTTTAGGACAAAAACAGAAAGAAAATACAAATGCCATCTCCAGATGCTACTGTTGATGTGTATTGTGATGTATTTGTATTCAGTGTAGATGGTGTCTACCTGTTTTCTGATTGGGTTGGCAAACAGAAGCACGACCTGGGTCTTTCCCACCAAACTCGGCGAAAGGATTATATCCCACCAGCTTTTCAGTGGGTTGAGGTTTTTTGGTTTGTTCTGAGGCAGACAAAAAAGTTGTCTTCAAAAAGCTTTACAACCTTTCGAGGACATATTTGTTTTCTTTGTGTGAATTAGATGTAAACTATGTAGGTGAACCTAATACTCTAATTTCTCAGTTTATGAGTCAAAAGAGCTTTTTCTTACTTGAAGGCTTCTTCTTTGGGACTGCTTTAGACTGTGGACCTGGATCTGGACTTGGGCACATTGGATAGACTGGTTGTCCTAGTGGCTCTGAAATAGGAAGACAAAAAGCTAGATGAAAGTGCATTTTGTTCTTGAATCATCAGTTGTCTTGTGTTATAGAACTCTTGACACGCATCATAAAATATTTGCCGGAAAGATGAGGTTTCCAGTAGGAAGGTTCCATGGCAATAGATGAAAACCCTGAGGCAGAAGCTGCTGTTGTATCTGAGAACATGTGAGATAATTTTCATTATGATTGTCTTTTGCTTTATTTTTATCTACACAACTTCATTCAGCTACCCTGACATCCAACAAACACACAATTTGTCCAATTAAAGGAACTAGTGTGCTTTTGTAGATCAAAATAATAAAATAAAAATAAACTTCAAACTGTCACTGCACATACCAGGGTTATCAGTAACACACCCAACAACTTTGACATTGATTGGATGAACTGTTGTTGAGTAAATACAAATTTATGTGGACCAATTTCTGAACTTTTCATATAATAAATAGCTAGAATATTTACTACAAAATAAACTACAATTGTTTTGATCAAAGCAATGTCAGTGTTCATTTCTGCAACCAAATTGTACACAACTTATTTCAGTAAACTTTCCCAATGCATTTTCATATGTTAAATCTCCAACCTGTAAAATGTCATATTCACCTGGTTTAGCCAGTGGCAGTCTGGACTCAACAGGCTGTTTAAACAGCTCGGTCAGGTGATCCTTTAAGGTCACAGCAAAGGTCTCATTGGCCGTCACCTTCTTGGAGTCCAGGTTGATTCGAGGGGTGTAAGGGTCAAAGTTCACAGCTGCAGGCAGGTTAAACGTCACCTGTGAGGAGAGGAACACAAAGTGGATTTCTTTGATGGACCCTAGCTTTTCTCCAAAATGGTAACGATTAAGCTATATTATTATTTAATGTGGAAAATGACCCTAGCCTTGGTTAGAATTCATACACACAACAATATATGAAACTTACAAGAGTTTCTTCAGCTGTTTGACATGAGCTCCAGATAATGTCTGCGAAACAGAGTCTGCTTTTTTCTTTACAAAAAGAATGCAGTTGATTCTCCGTTCATTAGCATTCAAACAAATCTACAGAGAGGGGTGGGGCAGTAGGCCTAGGCAGGATTTCATGCATTTAGTCTGCTGCAGAAATCACATGCCTACGGAGAAACTACAGAGGAACTGCAGAGCCATACAGTTAACTGGGTTTAAAGACCCCTGACACCAAAATGTTCTCACATAACCAGGCCTTGATAAATAGTGTCACAATAGCTCCTGAATTGTTATAGTAACTAGACTTAAAACTTAAACTGATTCTTAGTGTGGATCGTCTAACCTGCAAGAAGGCCAGTGATTGCGACTGACTAAGCTGATTGTTGATATATTCTTTAGCCCCGTTCATGTGGTCGATGTTCTCAGCGAACTTCTTCTTCAGAAGATTCAATTTGGTTTCACCAGTCTCCACCTCTCGATCCACTGCATTCAGAGCAGTGCTCTCCTCTTGAGTCAACATGTCGTGCATCTCTTGATACTCGGCTACCAAGGCTTTCTTCTTGATGGTGGCTGAGGCCTAGAGGGGACCAAGATAGTACCCATGAACAGATCAGTAAGGAAAAAGTAATACCACATTCACTGAAACTGTAATACTCCAATACTTACAATTTTTAAGTACTAAAAATACTTCCATTTGGGAGCAAAGACAGAAGGTTGCAGCTTGGTGCCTAGCTAGAGTCTGGAGCATTTAAAATTTCAACCAATGCTAACAATCTATTTGTTATTATGAATAGAGATTTTAATAAAAAAAAATTTGACATCTCAATAGTAGTGTGAGAGTTTTTCTGTCTAAAAGAGACATTTGGAAACTTATTCATGCATTTTATGTTCCAGACTGGACATTACAATTCTATTCTCACTGGCCTCACCAAAAAGACCAATAGACAGCTGATTTACAATGTTGTTTGCTAGAGTTCTAAATAAAATAAAAGAGCATATTACTCAAAGGCCCAGGTTTGTTCACTGGCTTCCAGTTAGCTGGAGGACTGGATCTACAAGACTCACTGATTTACCAAAAGACATTAAATGATCAGGGCCCTGAAACCTAAAAGGTCTAGTCAGCTAGAGTTGAAACAAAATGGGGTAATATTGCATTAAGAATGTGCTGCACCCTGCTGGAACAGCTCGCAATTGCTAGAAAATCTGCCCCAAGCATAACCTGCTTTAAAAAGGTAGTCAAACACAGCTCTATTTTCCAGTACCTTCACTTAATCACCCAATAACTTAAATAAAACATTATCTAATTTAATTTCTTCTTTTGTTGTAATGTTTACAACTTTAATGTGTTGTTAAGCTTCTGATCTTTCCTTTTATTTCTTTAAGTGCATTGAATGACCTCTTCATGATAAATTCTGAATATTGTTTACAGATGCTTATTTAGGTAAATATAACATTCATAAATGTTTTGCTTTCATTCAAGTATAGCAAACTTACTATTTTTAACTTGCAAAAACATGCTGAAAAGAGTTGTTTCATCAACGAAGGATTTTAGCAAAGTGCAATATAGTCTATATTTAAAAACATACTGAGTGACTTTTGAAGGCAAAGATAAACATACAAAATTTGTTGAACAATCACAAAGATCTGACAGCATTTGCATTAGAAACAAAGACATAATGCAACTATGTACCCTTTAGGACAATTAATTCCTACAACATGTAACTGTTTTTTAAATAGGGGGCTAGTTAATTTAAAAAAGAACATACCTTCAACACATCCTCCATGTCTCTCATTTTATACATAACGGTCTCATTATGCACAATCTTTGCATTAAGAACGTCCAACTTGTCTTTCAGCTCCGACTACAAACAGAGAAACATTTTACATTAATTTGACACACAGAGTTCAAAGTGTCACTTTACACTGACGGATATTGGGTTAGTCACAAACTTTATAGTGTTAATGGAGTATCCCTTTCAGTGGGTTTTTTTCTTAAAAAAAGGACTAGAATGTTAATATTTGATATGAGAAAACTTGGAGTTCCTCTGGAAAACAAGTTGAAATGTTTTCCTTAAATGTTGAAACTAAACAAGCTTAACTTTATCAAATCAAATCAGAGTATTTGTTTTGCTGGATAACAGATGAGTGAGAATTATTTAATAAGTGTTAAGGGCATATGAAGCATCACTTTGTTAAAATTTTGATTTGTGAATATGGGCTGTACAGATACATTTGACTAAGTTGGGCAAGGTGGTCCTTTAAACTCCCCAGGGGGAAAGTGAGACACATGCATACCTCTTTGAGCTTCCTCTGCTCCTCAGGAGAAGTGAAGGAGCAGCCCTTGTGGTTTTGCTGGAGACAGAGGCTGCAGATGGGGCGGACATGCTGGCTGCAGAAGAGATCCATCAGCTTGTGGTGGTCCGGGCACAAGCGCTCCAGCAGGTCCCCGACTGGCTCGATCAGCTGGTGGAGACGGAACACCGGGTTCTCCCGGTGAGGACGCAGGTGCTCCTCGCAGTAAGAGGCCATGCAGGTGAGGCAGGTGTTGGCCGCCTCAGCTTCCATACAGGCGTCACAGCGTATGACAGCATCTTCCTGGGTCTCTTCCTTGGTCTCTTCCTTGGTCTCCTTCTCCTCTGCTAACAGCCTCGCCTCGCTCCGGACCAACCTCAGGTTTAAGGCCTCCACCACGGTGCTGAGAACCGTGTTTTTCTTCAGCTCGGGTTTGGTGTGGAAGAGGGTCCGACACTGGGGACATCTGTAGGGCTCCGTCCAGGTGGTGAGCAGGCAGCTCTGGCAGAAGTTGTGTCCGCAGGGGATGGTCACCGGACAGTCGAAGGGGCTGAGGCAGATGCTGCAGGTCAGCTCATCCTCCAGACTCATGAGAGACAAGTCACTCTGCTCCACCGCGGCCATGACGAGAGCTCAGAGCCGCTGCAGGGACAAACGAAACCGAACTTTACAGGAGCGTGAAAACGAAAGTAAAGGGGCTCGATTCAATTTGAATTTAAACTGTATTCAGCGTTTACGGCACTTTCCTTATAACACATTGCATTTATACATCAAAACAACAGAGTTAAATGTCAACAAAGGTCGAGACTGGCGTTCAATTGGTGATTCACACACTCAAATACACGGAAGTCAGCGAGTAAAAAGCCAAAGTGTATTAGAATGAATGTCCCACCATGGTCTTTACCTTTAGTTCCCGAAAATGCAGCGAGTCCAGGAGAAAAGACTCGACAACGCGCAACCGACGATGCTTCAAGTTCAGCTGCGTTCAGAGCATAGACTGTGGTTCAGAGAGAAGGTGCAGAGCGCAATGACGCAGCTAGAAAATGGAGCCGTCACACTGGGTTGTGTGCGTGTGTGTGTGTGTGTGAGGGGCGTGTGTTAGCGGGTTCTCTTAACTATTATTATATCTCTGTCCGAAAGATATTTTATATATTATGAGTCAAATGAATTCTAATTATGTCAGATATTATACGCAAACTACGGAAGCGTATTGCATTCACTTGAAAAAAAAAGCTCTGGGTAAAAAAAAATATTTTGAAAAAAACTCTGTTTTTCTAACTTTTTTTTTCTGTTTTTTACGAGATAACAATCCTGTTTTTTACGACTTTTTTTTCCTGTTTTTACGAGATAAAATTGGGGGTGAGTGGTTGCTTAGTGAGATTAAATTAATAGATTAAATTTAGTTCAACCAAAACTAGCAGTCGGCTTGCGAGCTAATCACTCAACCAAATCAAGACAGTTTGCTGTCCTGGCTCGTAAATGGTCGAATGAGCTCCCCAATTACATCAGGAAAGCAGCTAGTCTACACATCTTCCGCCACAAACTAAAAAAAAATGTCTTCAAATAATAATAAAACTAAATAAAAAGTAGCGCTTTAGTAGCATTTATATGGCCCTTACTTATAGCACTTCGAAGTTTGGCTTTCTTGAGGAAAGGTGCACTTTCTTGATTGGTGTTGTTCTGGGTTTGTACCCTCATGGTTGAATGCACTTATTAAGTAAATAACCTTCGCCTTGGAAAAAGCGTCAGCTATATGAAATGTAATATGCATTCTGTAACTCATTATTATCAGGCTCCAGCAGTAAGTCGTTAAAGACTCTACAGCTTGTCCAAAATGCCGCAGCACGTGTCCTGACAAGAACAAAGAAAAGAGAGCACATTTCTCCAGTATTAGCTTCGCTACACTGGCTTCCAGTTAAATCTAGAATAGAATTTAAAATTCTCCTCCTCACCTTCAAGGCCCTTAATAATATAGCGCCTTTTTACCTTAAAGAGCTGTTAGTACCTTATAAACCCTCTAGAGCACTCCGCTCCCAGAATTCAGGCTTACTTGTCGTCCCTAAAGTCTCTAAAAGTAGAGTAGGAGCCAGAGCTTTTAGCCATCAAGCCCCTCACTTGTGGAATAATCTACCAATTTCAGTTCGGGAGGCAGACACCATCTGTTTGTTTAAGAGTAGGCTCAAAACCTTTCTTTTTGATAAAGCTTATAGTTAGAGTTAATTAGTGAGGCAGAACGTAACTTGCTCTATTTAATGACATATGACACACGGAGCTTCTTTTTCCAGCTTCTCCTTCCTCTTCTCCATCCCTAACCCCCCCCTTCCCCGGGGTCCCTTTGCTTTAACACCCGCAGATCCAGGGCCTCTGTGGCCGCACCATGGATTGCTGTTTGTGGATCGCGCATCGGGGGTCGCAGTGGTGGACCCAGTGTGGCGGATTCTGTGTCGTGTGGGCTGATCGTGGTGCTGGTGGCGGACCCTGTGTCGCGTTGGCACTGGGTAAAGGAGGTGGACCAGGGCCGCGGCGATGGCTCGTGGTGGGTCCTGGTGGGCGGCGGTGGATGGTGACTGAGGACTGGAGTGGCCTCTGGTCTGGATGCTGGATCGTGGTCCTGCTGGTTGCTGACCATGGACTGTGATTGCAGCGGGACTGCATCAATGCCGCTAAAGACTTTAATGATGAATGTTTTTACACGTGGCATCTATTGCACTTCTGTCCGTCCTGGGAGAGGGATCCCTCACATGTGGCTCTCTCTGAGGTTTCTACTTATTTTTACCCTGTTAAAAGGGTTTTTAGTAGTTTTTCCTCACTCTTGCTGAGGGTTAAGGACAGAGGATGCCACACCCTGTTAAAGCCCTATGAGATGAATGTAATTTGTGAATATGGGCTATACAAATAAAATTTGATTGATTGATTGATGTAAAGCCTGGAAAGTTTAGGTTTAATAAAACCCTTGGCTGTGGTATATTTTCCACCACGGTGGCACTTGTATGAATAAGTGCAGAAGGCAAAGAGAGAAACACTTCAGGTGGTATTTATTTTATTCATCAGAAAATGAATTAAACTCAAACAGCGGTAGCTTACACACAGTAAAAGCTGAGATGCAGAGAAATTCTGTCGGTATAATTTGCACCTGAGTCAGAGTTTGCCCACTCGCAGCCTATTTGAATATCCATAGAATTAACTTACATCTCATCAGGTAATCCAAATTGTGACTCAACGCAGATGTTTCTAGATGAACTCTATATACTGCAAGTATTTATACAAAACTGCGAAACTAAGCTATTTGGGTTCAGTTGCTGTTAATGTGTGGCTTTTCAGGATGCTGTATGTTGTTTAGGCCACTGTTAGAGGCCTCGCTGAGCTGGTGAAGGTCCCTGAGCAGGCCTGCAAACTGTTCCTCCTGTGAGCACATAGAAAACAGACATCAATATGAATTATTCATCTCATGCACAAACTATGTTAGCAACTGAACTGCTGTGTACTGTCGAATGGGTCTCTGCCACAACATCAAGACAACATAACAGTCTGTAAAACTGGATTCTAAGCAGTTATTTACAGGAAGTCACTGATCCTTAGAGCCAAAAGCACGGCCATCTTAGACTTTGAAAGAGCCAGAAAGGCCTCATCTAAGGTTCTTCTCTTCACCTCAAAACTCCAAAAACTTCAGTTTCAAGATGAATTGATAAAATGTGAGTCGGGATGTGAACTACTCCTTTAAATAAACTGTAGAAGTGAATTTCACTTCCACCCTGCTTGTAGATAATTGTTTCTCTTCTTCTCTTACCAGTACGTTCATTCGCTCAGCTGCTGCAACAGCCACATTCAGCTTCTTCTCATCTTCTTCTCTTTCTTCCTCAATCACACCCAGCCTGTGACACACAGAAACAGAAGAAAGGAAGCATTTAGACAAAAACACTAACACTTATGTTATATATGTTATGGAATTATTTACTGATAATTAGTATTAACAATTATAACACAACGGAGCCTACTGCTCTCTGGAGCTTATCAATACATAATCAACAGCTTCATGTGTGTGTGTGTGATGCTGAGAAAAATTCTATATAATAACGACACATTAAATGTATTAATTTGAAAGGGCCAACTACATTTTACAACCGTTTTAGAATACTTTCCACAGACACTAGTACCATGTTAAGCTATGGACAGTTCACATGGATTACAGGTCTGCTCTTCATCAGAAATCATGGCTAACCTTATGTAGCTTGTCATCTGTCATCTGTGCAGCAGATAGACTACACACTGAATGCTGTCACAATGAAATATATTTATATACCCCCCCAAACTCATATGACCTTTGACCTTGGACCACTGCAATCTAAAAGATATAGAGATATCATGTTCAAGACGCCATAATATATCTTGTTAGGCCACCATGTTAACCATCAGCTGCCGTATCCACTGTGGTAAATAAAGCTACTAAACTTTCAAAGTAAAAGTTGTTATGCCTCGCAGTTACATACCTTGCCCATAGGGGGTGCCGTACTTGATACAATTCAAAATGCAGACAAAATAAAAAAATCTAAAATATTTATATACTGAATGCATGTTGACAAATGGAGCATGCAAATCACAGTTATGCTACACAATGTTACCTGAAGGTGGCGCTGGCAAGCTGCTCGTCCCGCACCGCCAACTCTTTCTGGAGCTCGTTCAACTCAGCCTGCAGCATTGAATTCTGATCCTGACTCAGGCTGATGAAGTCTTCCAGGCGCTTTGCCATGTCCAGCTCTCGCTCTGTCACCTGATCTATCCCCAAACGAAGCTCTGACAGCTCTTGAGCGTGCTGGTGTGTAAATCACAAATCGGTATTTTAAGAAAATGTGGTAATGAAAAAATACACAATAGGTACAACCAGTATAAGGTCAGTTAGAGTGAGTTGCAGGTTTTTCATACCCTGTCGAGTAAGTTGAACTCCTCATTCCCAGCCTTCATCTCACTTGACTCTTTGTTGTGGCTGTTTTTGATCCAGGGAACAGGTGCATGTGTACGTTTGACACTGGCACTCTGACACAAGAGGAGAGATTGTCAACATGATTCTGTCTAATAAAACATTCAAAGCTATACTATTTAAAATGTAAATATATCTATTATTGATTTTATATAAATTTTGCCTCCTAGAAATCCTGAGATCATGATCTGCTTAGAAAAGCAGCTTGGCTGAGAGGTCCTCTTTGTACTCACAGTATTAGGTGGAGAGATAAGTGGCTGGTTGGTCTCCAGCTCCTGATCAGGGTCAGATATTGGCAGAGCTTCAGAACTTGTCTGCCTCTTCAAGACATGTTTTGCATGACCGGGACGTCGGTGAGGAGCACTCTGAGTTCTGGCGACCGGCTTCCTCTCTCTCCGACTTCTACCATCCCTTTTGAATACAAGAACAAAGGTATTCAGTATTAAATTATAACCTTTGCATCAAAATTTGTTGATCATGTTAGCATGTTAAACATCCCAACAGAGCTGACAGCATGGTTAGAGTTATGGTTCAGATTTTTGACCATAATATTGTTACTATCCAAGGTAAACTTACCACAAGCTACAGGATGTGAAACAATGTTATATTCTCCTGTAGAAGCCACAAGTCTGTATGATATCAACTCAATGTCAAGAAAAAATGTTTATCCCGATGCGAAGAAGAAGTATCCACAAGGTGTAAACACTTTGTGTCTGATTGGTTAGGGTTAGGTTTTTTTTCTGTCTCTCCAAATGTTCAACCTGGTTCACGGCCTTAAACTCATTTTTTTCCCCCTGAAACATCAAGAGAGAAAATGAATGGGAAATTTACATCTTGAACCAGGGCTTTTAAAATTGTCCAGTCAATATATATATATCTGTATTGTGCACTATTGTATGAGTTTGCTTTATAAGGCTTCACTTATAATTTCCATATTTAAACAGATTAACTTGTTAATAATTGTATTAAACATATCCTTGTGCTTGCCTGTCTGGAGAGGCCTTATTTCTAAGTCAAACCTCTATGCATGACCTCAGGGTATTGTCAGAAAGAATACAACAACTTACATATGTCACTGTACAGGATGAAGAACTCAGAATACAAACATTCAGAATAAGCTTGCAGTGAGACCACTGCTTGGCATTGAGAAGAGCCCTGACAGTTCCTTTTGGTGATATTCTGGGAAGGTCCAACTGATTGGAGATTTGCTAAAGTATATATATATATATAGTTATATATCTCAACTATTTCGGGGAGTACCACTTGATTAACCAAAAGGAACTGTAGAACACACCTGGATGTCTAACATCATGGTAGCCACTGGGTGACTATTAGAAAAGAACTGCATGACTGGATAGATCATTGGTACACATATTTAGGGTCAGCCCAAAAACCTCTTCATGGCTACTGACATCCATAAAGCACAAATACAATGTCAGGGGTACAATACCCTTCTCGTAGGCCTTTGGAGTCCACAGGAAGCTGCTGGAGGGATGGCTGGTGAGGGCTGTACTTGTCCAAGTGTTTAGGGGGAACATACACCGGCTTGGCTTGTTCCATTTGGCTGAAAGAAAAAGTAAGCATCAGTAAATGTATCAACACTATGTTCAAGTTGGTAATCACTCACATGTTGTAGGCCTGTTTCAGGCCTTTTACCATACCTATTGACTATGATCCGATTTGCTTCAGGTCCGACTGACTCTGTTATCTGGTTAAGAATCGTTGGCAGAGGGTGCAGCTTGTCGATTGTGTCCTGAGGAGGAAATAATGTTAGACCGCATTCAAAAAAAGTAATTTAACATGTGAGCAGCAACGTGATACTTTGTAATGATAAGAAAATTATCATTATCGAAAGCTGAACATGCAAACGTCAATCAGATTTTCACAAAATGTGCCAGACTGCAATTGAAGCTAGTCTGATACGTTGGAAAGAAAATGAAATTGGCTTGAACCTAGATGAAACCAGCTACCGGCATTTTCTAAGGCCTTTGAAGGGCACTTCTTTTAATTCTTTTAAGTCTACCATTCCAGATGAATGATGATATGCAACTCTACAATGAATTAAAGAGTGTTTTTATATCAGGATTGGGATGTTATGAAAAAGGTAAATACATTTTGATAACATGATCATTTCAGCAGGCTATAGATAGCGGGAGGTTCATTCACCTAGACTTTTCTTTTTTACATTTTTTAATGGCTCTTAGAAATACAAAATAACATTGTCTGTATAGTGATATTTGGTGTGTAACACACTCTCGTTCTATACCTAAGTTAATTTCATATTGTTTAAGAGCAATGACTAGAGGCTCCATCACAATGGCGAACAGTAAAGGGGATAAGTTACAACCCTGTGTGTGTCTACAATGACCACCCTTTGTAGTCTACCCTGAAGTGTGGCTTTTTTCAATGCGGTCAGACAACATATACAAATTTGTTATTTTCTAGCATAAGCAGACCCTGAGGGCTAGGAAGCACAGCAGCTGAGCCATAAGTTAATGGGGTTACGGTAAACAGGGAATGGCTCAAGGACTCAAGACACTAGACAATCCACAAGTCTAAAATAGTCTAAAATGTATTAATCTGAATGTTGGGCCTTAAAAGGTCTTATCTGCTATATATTATTTTTAAAACCTTTAGGTAGGTCTTGAATATATTAATGTTAAATTCGCTACTTCTGTAGCACTGTAAAATGAGTTGGTTTTTCAAAGAAATTTTAATGGGTCTTACATTTCAGTCTTAAATTTAACTTGTTGAAACCTGCAGAAACGCTGTATAAACTATGACCAAACAGTTTGCTGTTGCACAAGCTTCAACATCAGATGCAAACAGATGATAAATACTGTGGGCTTGACTGACCAAAGGGAACCCATTGGTTTTCCATCCTACCTGGCCCCTCTGATAGATGATGTCTACTAGCAGGCCATGGAGCACGGCCAGGCGCAGAGGCAGATCCACATAGCCGTCAAAAGAGGTCATTGGGATTTCGTTGACCTGACTGGACACTGTTTGTAGAAAAGTTCTCATGCCATCCCAGTGTTGCTGCAAGAATTCATTCATAAAGAGCATGTACTCTTCCTTATCACCAAACCTGGAACAGAATGAAAGATTTAATTTACTTAAAATCCACTTCAGGTTAAGTATGATTATCAGTTGTCAGTTTGAACGTTATAATTATCTTTCCCATTCCCAGGAAATATATTTTTCATCTTGTCAAAAGATGTTTTTGCTCCAATATTGTAATAGAATTCCAATCCGGGTGCACGAGGCTACTCACAAGGTGAAGTTGGCCAAATTCTGGATGACTTTGGCAGTTAAGGTGAGGGTACGCAGGGTGTTTGTCTCGGGATAAGGCTGCGTCAGACCAAAAAGAGAGGGACTGAGGATAGCGGGGCATAAGAAGCGAAGGAAGAGGGAAGCAGAGATAAGACGCTGGCCGATCTCTGGTCTGCTCTGGTCTTCGCACAGCTCCACCCAGCTGGAGAAGATCTTGTGTAACTCTTCAGGAAAGGTTCTGAGGGCAGGAAACATGTTAAACATCAGCCTACGGAATTCTAATCAAACATTACTGCTGGCCTTTACTGCTGGCCTTAAAATTGTATCATTTGTTTTTCTCTGACTTTTCCCACGATGAGCTGAGCTCTGATCTCACCCATGGATCTCAATAATCTTCATCACCACCTCCTCACAGGTCTCGTTCAAGTGTTTCTGGTTGTTTAACAGTTCAGAGGCGGTGCATTTACGAGGATCGACTTCACAGTTCTCCACCGAGTCATAAAGACGGGTGATAAAGTCTCCTGTAGTTAAAAAGAAAATTGAGAAAGAGAGAGAGAGAAGGGAGAGGGAGAGAACAGGTACAGGTGTGTACCGTCAATTTGAGCTCTGTCAGACTGGTTGTTATAATACAAATTATAATAATAATCTTCAATGGATATTACCTAGTGTATCAATGAGGTACTTCTGGCCAACAAGCTTCATATATTCATCAATGGCTTTAGTGGCCAGTGTGTTCTCTCTGAAGATCAGTGCCTCCCTCTCTCCAAGACGCTCCACCTCTGCACTACCCAAGTCAATGAGGAACTCCTGAAACATGCATTCAGTTAAGAAAACAAGTTATTATTCCTTATTATTATGATTATTGGGGTTATTTCAGATTGTATTTTAGTGATATTTCCCCACTGTGAGATTTTAAAATTATGATTTCTTTAGCTCCTTATTTACCTTAGCTTTGCCAATACTCTGCAGTACATGGACCAGAGCTCCTGCCAGCTCTTCCTTCTCCTTAACATTCAGAAGTGGCTCCAGACTTCTGCACATTTCCACATAATCCACCGTCACATACTCTGCAAACTCTTTGTATTTCTCCATGGGCAACACTTTCAAATTTTGGAAACGGGCTTTAATACGTATCGACGCCTGTGGTCCCAAGAGCTCTTTGGACCCTGCTGTGCCTGCCGCCTTGTATGGAGTGATCGGATACCATTTCTCCTGATAGGTCCGCCCTCGGATATCAGCTAAAGGTATAGCCACACTGCCCAGTGGGTGCAGGCTGGACTCCTCTCTGGAGTGACGCTTTTTCTTGGGGTCCTCCTCGCGGAAGAGATGCAAGTTGATTTGGGATACGCAGGGCAGGTTGTCGAGCTCAAAAAATTCACCCCAGAATAGTTGACACCCTCCAACCACACCTCCACTGGCCCCCAGGCCTCCTGTGGACCCAGAGGAGCTGTCCCCTGCCAGGCTGGATCGATCCAATGGCTTGCCAACAGCTCGACTGCTGGTGCGGGCAAACAAGGTCCCGTCTAGGTGTACCTCACAGTAATAACGCCTTTTGGGTGGCAGATCCTTGGCTTCATTTATCCAAAGACACAGGGAGTTCTCTGTGCGCTCAATGTTATCCTGGGAAAATTGATAAACTTAGATGTTTTATTAGAATTTAGATTTTCTACGACACATTTTAGCAACAGATATTTAGTAGTTCATACCTTATTGGGCTGAGCAGCCCGTCTCAGGTCCTCAATCCAACGGTCACGTTCGGCAGCTGAGGAGCAGCCGAAACAGTGGGTGCTCTCAGAGTTAATCACCTGTAAGTACATTGAAACCAGAAGGAGCCTGTTGGTGTTTATTCTTTTGACACAGGCACCGTATGATTCTCCCTCAGGAACCTGAGGGAACACACACACAAGTCAAGCTTTACCTCAAAGCAGTACTTCTCCCCCAAAATGGAGCTGTGGACGGGCCTGATGACAGTGCTGGTGTCTGCACTCAGATCTAGACTCCCCACTGCATTGACTGGAATTGACACAGACTCCCGGGAACTATAATGTCTTAAATAAGAGCAAAGATTTAGGCATCGTAAAAATGATAAAACTTTAGGTGTCAAATATCATGCTTGTGACTGCTGGTATCATGAAAGGTTACATGAGGACATCAGATTAATATATACTGATCGATAAGAATCTCTGTAATTTAAATAGATGTCTTGTAGAAATTACAATTATTCCATGATTTATTGTGCTGATCCCCTGGCTTTTCCTCATACGCCACCCTCTACTCAGAGACTGTTCAGAGACCCCAAAAATGTCAATTTTTTAAGATCATTTATAACGATGATTTTAAATACATTTTTTAATCCTTAAATTTGTATTAGCCAATTCTAAGATGTAAGACAAAATTCACTTCTCAGAAAACTCAAAGAGGCTAATGAACATGTTAATTCTGTGACTGTGAGCACGCTAACATTAGCATTTAGCTCACCCCCACAGAGATGCCGGTTTGGCAGTAGACTCTTCATTTTACTTATTGACTCTAATTAGCCCCCCAATTGATTTCAAATCCAATATTGTGGAGTACACAGAAAGTATCAGTACTTGTGGACTGCACTGTGTTTTGCTTCACAGTAACAGTGAAGTGTACCTGCTTCCTTTGTTTAGCCCCGACAGGTTTTGTTGGGTGTTGCTATTCCTCTTGGCCTTGTTCTCCAGACGTCTCTTGATCAGTGCCTGAGGGGGAAGAATGCAAGCATGGTGTTTGAGGCTCATTATACATTATATCAACAGGAAACGTGGAGCTAGCAGAAAGATTGATATCTGTTATGTCTAAAATACTCACCCTCACACCACCATCTTGGTTCTTTGGTCGTGGGCCACCTGACAGGCCCACATGGTCAGGACTGCATTCTAAGAGTCAGGCCAAAACAGAGCCATTGATATTGACAATGATCTAAGCTTATTTGTATACCCATGTTTTTGCAAAATCGTATCACACTTTCCGTTTAAGGTTTGTCGACAACATTTTGTCTTTTTATAAAATGTTTCAGTCATTTGTTTGATTGAAGCCCCTGTCTTCAAACCCTTTGCCCAAACTTCTCACTGCTTCAACTCCACTGACAGTACTCATGTCTGTGCTTCAAAAGATGAGAGATTAAACCTTCAGAACATTAGCCAAGATTAACATATTAGCAAATACAAAGAGATGAGCTCATACAGGATGTGGTTTTCAGCCAGGGCTGCAACAATTTGATTAAAGTCTACTGTTGCACTGTGCACACTTGGCTTGCAGACATTCTTATATGTGTAAAGCTATTTAGAACTATGCAGATAATACAATTAGAAAACAAATCATAGTCTGCCATGATTCTACCTCATTTGTAGTTTCAGTGTCGCTGTTTTTAATCCTTCAGTTACTAAGGAAAAACATCTTTAAAGTCACAAGTTTACAACACAATTCATAAAACGTAATGTCTTACCCAGTGCCCCACCACAGACAAACCAGCGTCTGAATCCCATCATTTAGTCTGCAGGTGTCACACAGTCTTGTTACTTGGAGCTCTGTCTGTACAACATTTCCCTCATCTCTACTCTAACATCCGTTGATGGTGACAGCGAGCACCAGCCAAGCAGCCTCTGAATCGAAGCAGACACTGACTCTGCCCTCTCTCCCTCTCTTTACAAGCTCTCATTGGACTGGTAGAACACACAGGCGCGATGCTATCTTCCCCAAAAAACGTAGAGGAAGCAATTTGACAGTCTCACGCATAAACATGTAGCTATTTCCTCTGTGACTGTCTGCAGAGCCATTAGTGTGGACATGATGTCAGAAGCTGTGATGGTGGTCAAGTTTTTTCAGTTTTCTGATGGTTTTACTCAGGGTTCACTGCATTTTATTTAATGCACATAGTTTTTCTATATTTTGCTTAATTTATATACATGGGGGGTGGGGGGGGGGTGACTGGTCTTTTCGGGACAAAAGGCAAGTCCTCATAACGTAAATCATTTCACTTTAAGGTGAAGTCATGTTAAGGTTAAGGTTGGGTTTAGGTGTCTGTTAGGATTAGACAAGTAGTATTCAGTTCAGTTAGGTCAGGATGAGGATGAGCGCTAGTCTCTACATTGACTTCCTCTGTGTGTGTGTGTATGTGTGTATGTGTGTGTGTGTGTGTGTGTGTGTGTGTGTGTGTGTGTGTGTGTGCGTGCGTGTGTGTGTGTGTGTGTGTGATGTATGAACCTGTGTCGATATCTGCAAGGTTCCGCATGCTGATGTTGGACAGACAGCTGCTGACACGGTTTCGAGTCCACATCGTGGGCTGAAAAAAACACACAAACACACAATTCTTTGTGGTCTTTTCGGTTGGAAGTGTCGTCTTGAGTTGACATTTTTCAATCATACCTCCAGGTGTAATAGACTAAGTTAAGTTAGTTATGAGATCGTTCAACTTCAACTTTATTCATTTAGCACTTCAAACACAACATTGTGGATCCACAACACACATACAGTAGTTGTGTGTGTGTGTGTGTGTGTGTGTGTGTGTGTGTGTGTGTGTGTGTGTGTGTGTGTGTGTGTGTGTGTGTGTGTATGTTTGTGTGTGTGTGTGTGTGTGTGTGTGTGAGAGTGTTTGTACCTCCTCCTCTGGGGATATGAGAATTTGTCCATCATCAAGGTTACAGTTGCTGATGTCCCATATGGGGACCTCTTGAGGTGGGGCCCATTGTAGTCGTGGCAGTTCAGTAGTAACTCCCACATCTGCCACACAAGAGCAAATGCACAATCATACTCATATTCTATACTATTCTATACTAATGCACAGCTTAAAACGACACATGAACCTGCTGTCATTGCTTTTTCATAAAATGTTAATGCATTCTAAACATATTCTACAAAATAGATGAACAGAATGGATTCTCTTCCTTTGGAGAACCAACTGTATCCTTAATATCACAATAATATATGAACATGGCAGAAGTGTAATTGGAGCCACATGCTGGCTCTTGTTTGTTTCTTTTCTTTTTGGTAATTATGGCACGTTATCTCCCACAGCACTTGGTCACTCCCACTTGCTGACCCACTGGGGCTTCAGATGATATCGCTCTCCTGACACACCAGGATGAGCTGCACACATCCTGTGGTTTCTCTGTAGATTTTGTCTTGACGTGTTTTCATGTTGCTACAGGTTTAACCTCCTAACTGGCATTTTATTTCATATGTTTTCAGAAAATGTATAGATTAGCTCAGTAGGAAGTGTAAAGAGAAATCGATATAATAGATAATAATGCAGCAATATTGGTTTGCAGCGAGTGTGGCGGGAGGTGACATTTTCTCCTTGATTTCACTTGTTTATCAGTTTTTTAAATCCCTGATCTTCTCTGGGCAGTCATGTCTGCCTCGCTCACTCTTTTGAAGCGAGATGTTTGACGTTCATTCAGCTAGTTAGTGTTGTTTGTTTTTTTCTGTGTTCAGGCAGTCTGCCATAGTATCAGATGACACTCAGGTATGTCGCAAACATTTATTGTGGACATGATCTTTGGCCGGGTGTTCTGCTCTGAAGCTGGTCAGACGTTTGCTGGGGTTTCTAATGCTACTAGATGAGAGGTCATTCAGCCTCTGTATCTGCCGACTGAGGAAACTATTTGAACTGGTAGACAACAAGGATGGAAATACTGAAAAGCAAGTTATATTGAATGAATGTCTTTTATTATTTATAAATGGAAGAACTCATTTTAATCAATCATTTTGGTGTAAACAGCCCCAGGTCTTGGTGCTCCTTCAGCGCAGTTGGTTTAAGAATAAACAATTCTTACTACTTAATACTAATACAGCATCCTGCTCTGCAGAGCAGTTTCCTGTAGCAGTGTTTTGTAAATCTTAAATTAAGTGTGGGGAAAGGCATGTTTCCTCACTTATAGCACACATTTTGTTTGGAAGGTAATTTTGGTCCTTGTTATGTTCACAATGAATATGTGACAGTAATACTTAAACACAAAAATAATGTGACAAAACTAAGCATAGTAATGTTTTTCGATTTTGCTTTGCTCATTATTGTTCCATTAAAAATCCGGGGAATGGGGTAAAAATAATCATATACACAAGTGTATAAATCTAGGTAGTTCCTTTATGCTACCACTGATCCAGATTCTTTTGTGGGGACTTCAAACTCAGATTTGTTCTCAGGTGTGATCACACTCTCTCTTCAACACAATTAACAACCAAAACTAAATATTCGGCAGAAGAAGGTTTTAAGAAGCCATTTTAATAGTTTTCAAGCTGTAATTTATTGAAAGGGTAACTCAATTATTAGATTTTTTTTAAATTATGAAACTTTCAAAGTTTATTCCACTCTTTTTTAAACATTTTCAGACTGTATGTTCTTGTTTAATGTTGTCTTGAGTTTGTCACCTACTCGACTGTGTCACTGATCCTACGTACTAACCACATAGAACGACCGTTTTGATAAATGAAAACAAAACGTTGCCTTGTGCATCTTGCACATGGTATACACATATTATCAAATTTACTTATAATGTAAAAATGTGTCATTACGAGTAAGAAATTGAAAGACTGTTGAAATACTTTTTACATAGGTCGAGTATGTATTATAAGTTGAGTATGTAATATGTATTTCATTACCTTGTAGTAACGTCTGGGTGCTGCTCCGACTTTGCAGCTTGGGCCTCTTGAGCTTCTGGGAAACAGTCCTCAGGTACTTTTTAAAGAGCGCCCCTCCGCCTCCCCTCTGTGAAGGGTCTGTGGAGGAGACCCCAGAGGCCTCTGCAGCAGCTGAGCCTGAAGCTGCGTCAGCTGAGCCACCTGCGCTGGAGGAAAGGGCCGCAAACAGGGACCCCGGAGGCTCAGACAGGGCCCTTCTGAAGGGGTTCTTTCTGGTTCCACTGGCACCTTTATCCAGCTTGGCTCCTTCTGCACTTTTCCCACAAGGTTCCTCGCTCAGGGCCTTACGCCAGTTCTGCATCTTGGTCCATTTGTTGGAGGATGCCTTCTGAATCTTGTCGATTGTCGATGAAGAAGAAGCCGCTCCTCCTTCTCCTCGATCTTTCACATCATCGAGCGCCCCTTTGCCAGTTTGCCAACTGTATGTATCGATGGTGTCTGTGGTGTCAGATATTTGTCCTGCTGGAGGCTCCACTGGAGATTCCTTCTCCGTCTCTGGTGATCCATGCTCCTTTGGTTGTTGAGCTGCAGGCTCTAAATCTTTCTCCTCAGTGCCCATATCAGATTTTAAAGGTGTGTGACTCAAATGTTGTCTTCTCTTAAAGATGCATCAAGCAAAATTCAAATACCTTCTCGTGAGATTCTGATTCACCACTAACTTGGAGACTGCTTTCTGTGTTAATGATGACGAAGTTTACCGTGCCTGCACCAGCTCAGTCTCGGTGCTTCTCTCGTTTCCTGTCTTGCAGAGCGCTATCCGGCAGCAACACACAACTTTCGTCTTTCTGTGGTTGCTTTGCTGCAGTGCACAACTCCTCTTGCCCACGAGCTGTTTGCTTCCTCATAAAGTGACAGAGAAGTTCACCCCTTTACAGAAATCTGTTCTTCTCTGGTCTTTGTGCTTTCATTTGATACTTCCTTTCTTTCTCACTTCCTGTTCTGATGTATAGTTATCAATCCTCCATCTTCAGCTCAGAGGACACCTGTTCTAAAAGCAGTTATTATCTGTTGCATTATGAGTGTTAGAAGCCTTTTTTCATTTATCAAGATACTGATTGATTAACAGAATTTCATCAATTATTAAAATGCAGTATTGTGTTAAATTAGGAGGAGAACATCTTTAGGATAACATCTCTTTTTGTATTCTCTATCACTAATATTGCATAGTAGGGCTTAGACCCAGTTTGACTATGTCTTTGAATAAGACCATGATGAATACAGCAGCCTGACGGTATCCATGTGTTATCAGCTACCTGTTCGAGTATGGACTGTTGACTGTTAATATCAGTTTCCTGTCACAGGGAGGTTGCACTTCCTGCTGAGATCGTTTTTTCAGACTCTGAAAACCACATCCTGCTCTCATGCTGCTCTCTACTCATCTGCAGAAGATTGCTGCGTTCAAGTGGGGCGAGATGTACGCACTAATGTTAGTAGGTGCCTGATGTTAAAATATAAGTGGACAGTTGTTTACTGATTCCACTGTAGCACTTTAAAAATGTTATCTGGACATTCAAGTGCACGGACCGGATTGTTAATATATTGCATTGTTTAAAGATTCAGGATGTCAGATTTGTGTATGTTCTATCGAGGCCCTCTGCTGGCTGTGTTCTCATATTGTCAATGGCAATGGAATTCAACTTTAATGAAAATGTGAGTGAGGTGTTAACTGAAGGGCTGCAATGAATTGGTTCTATAAATTGATCAGTTGATAGAACATTTATCAGCCACTATTTTGATACGTAGATACATTCGCATTTTTGTGATTTATTTTTTATGACTCAAATAAAAAAGCTTTGGATTCTTGGACTGTTTGTCAGATAAAAAAAAACATAATTTGAAGATGTCAGCTTGAGCTTTGTGAAACTATTTTCAAAATTTTATATCATTTTATAATCAATCAAACAATCAATCAAATTGTATTTGTATAGCCCATATTCACAAATCACAATTTGTCTCATAGGTCTTCTTTAACTTAACAGTTAAATAATGAATAAAGAAGATGACCTGCTGTAGTTAACTTAATTTTCAGTTGTGTTCCTGTTGACTGCAGATGCAAATTTCACAGCAAATCCAAAGAGTAACTAAACCACTTTTTACAGCTGAACATCAATGTACCCAGGTATTTACGAGTGCTGTTGAATGATTCTAGTCCAAATCTTGACATCAGCAAGTGTTTGAATTCAACACTTGTGAATAAGCACAGTGACTGCCCTCTGCTGGTTAAAACCCAAGTATTGGGATTGAACGTTGCTATTGGTTGATCTGGTAGCAGGTGACATATGTGGAGGCAGCTTCCATCCTCAACCCTCTTCTCATATATAAATCCGAAAGTGTGATCTAGTCTCTACCTTTGCTACCTCCCTAATCTTTGTCTGAGGGAGACAGACGAGTGCCTGCACTCACACCTGTCAGGACAGAAAGGACATTCAGTAGTTACATAGCTTTAAAACCTATTGGAACGTTCACTAACATCGGCCTTCTAATAAACGGGACATGATCACTCAGAGACGGCCCTTCACCCTCTCTTGCACTTGAACTGCCTCAGCCTTCAGGCGTAACTGGGGCTGGAGCCAACAACTGGAACATGTACAACTGGAGACCACTGTGGTCTTCCTCCAGACTAATGGCCATATCATGGGGATTCTGGAGGAAAGAAAGTCCTTCGATTATAAAAAGCGCTCTGTGGCATAGGTACCTTGACTCACCATTGTGTTAGGGCCTGAAGACGTCACTGACACTGGCATCACGCCCTGCCTTCCTCCGTCAGTCTGGAGTGATGTGGAGGTCTGATTGCCCAACACAGAGCATTCCTGGAGCCCAGTCACTTAAATTATAATTTGGTTGGTCAGCTTAGCCTGAGAGACAAATGGGCCACCTGTTTTATTTCTAACCTTTATTGTCACTACTGTAAAATTGTTTGCTTTGCTTTATCTAATGCAGTTGTTAATCTCATCAATATAATTTTTTTTTATAATGATGGCTCCAAATAATGTATGAATGCAATGTTGATGTGTATAACCCCATTTTGTAATGCATTTAAATTAGGAGAGTTGGTTATTATTTGACCCCATCATGGCTCATTTGTTGCATTTGGGAGTTTATCTTCGGGCTTTATGCCGGTGCCTGTGGATAACATTGTGAAAGAGTCTACTTCAACCCAAACTATGATCTTTTCCTGAAACTAAACAAACTACAGCTGAAAGTGAGAAAGCGCTGAAGCTTTCTTTCAACAGTCTAGTTCCATATTATATATTTCAATGAGTTGTAATAGCAGCTATTGGCCGTTAGAGGTCCCTGCACATCCATTGACAATGTTGTCAAGCCATAAATTAGACTTTTTTTTGTTTTGTTCAAACAGTAGATTTTTGTGATCTACTCAGTTATTGATCCAAGGTGGCATATCACTATGATGCATAATCAATGGACCTCAGGCTATTGATCACACTACTGGATCAGAATCTAGGACATCACAGTTACCTGCTATGTGCTTTCAGCCTGGCGAGCCTACTACACACCAAACTTAATATTGTCTCTGTTCTATTCTCACTCAAGGAAGGTGACGTTCGCATGCTGATCCAATGAACAACAAACAACACGATGACCTTTTGCAGTGACCTGGATTGAATCTCAACCAAAGCAGCTGTATTCACTGCTGCCTCCTGTTTTCATGCTAAATCAGGGAATCGTGTATTATTTTGCTGCTATGGATTCACAATAGACCACATTCTCCATAAGCAAATTCTCCAGCCGATCATTTTATGAACATACAATGACATGTGTAAGTATTTTTAATGAAACTGTTGTTCTTTCACCTGTGCCGTAGGGACAGACCTTGGTGTAAGCCATGAATTCAACTAGCCGGCCCTTTGAAACACAATCGCCTTAATGCTATCATCCACCGCCATCGCTGCTAAACCTCTTACATAATTAGGATGTGAGTGTATTTAACTCTGGGAACTAAACTGAAGCTTATAGGCCACAGAAGTCCGGACATGTGAGTCAACAAACAAAACACTAATATCCGGAACATATGAGCTGGAAAGATAATTTGTCAAAAACTTAGGCTTATTAAAATGTATTTTTTTCCCTTTATTACCTCCACCCAGGATTACCCAAAAAGTACTGGACTGATAACCATGAAACCAAGTAGAAGAAGAATGCAGTATAGGTCAGGAGTTAACCAACACAATTCTGGTGCAGATTGGGATCAGGGGGCAGATCCAGGATCATCTTTCTATTCTGTCCCATTTATGGAGATAGAGTCTCTAGAAAAGACTTTCAAAAGGATTCATTGATGTTATGCCACAAAAACGACATTAATATGGACTGCTCTCGCTTTCATAGGGCTCCAGAAGATATTTTTCTTTTTTTTTGGTCTTGTCTCCACTAACTCTGCTTTTGGCAAGATATTTGTTTTTTTCCCGGCATATTGACTCTCCAACAAATCAAAATAAAATGATATAAATATTTGGACTTTGCCACTTGCTAAATCATATATTCAAATATATTCATATCTAAATATTGTAATAAGTCATTGATGATTATCTTTGAGAATGAAATTAAATCAATGTAGTGAACAGTCATTTTTCTTATTGATACTTGGAGTTGTGCGACATTATAAATTACCACCATACTCCCCATTGATTGGTCTACTCATCAATCAATAACAAAATACCCCTGTGTGTGTGTGTGAGTGTGTGTGTGTGTGTGTGTGTGTGCGTGTGTGTGTGTGCGTGTGTGTGTGTGCGCGCGCAGAGGCTTTGAATAAGCAGGATCAGTTCAAAACATCCCAATTTACTGTTAATGCACAATCTGATAGTGTATGTATCTGTTCTCCATTGCAACATATTGAGCTTCTGCTGACAGGAAGACTGTAGGCATATGTTAACTCAGGCACAACAGACACACAACTGCACTGGAAACATGTGACAATCATCTGGTTTCGTTTTAAAAATACATTACAAATAAGATTTGCACTGTGTCATGTATGACTGCACGGGAATTCACAGGAAATAGTTTGAAACTATAGGGCTACGTTGTAGCACTAACAGGCGCACATCATCCTGCAGCGCACATCATCCTGGAGCGTACATCATCACATCATCGTGCGGCGCACATCATCCTGCAGCGCACATCATCCTGGAGCGTACATCATCACATCATCGTGCGGCGCACATCATCCTGCAGCGCACATCATCCTGGAGCGCACATCATCACATCATCCTGTGGCGCACATCATCCTGCAGCGCACATCATCCTGGAGCGCACATCATCCTGCAGCGCACATCATCCTGGAGCGCACATCATCCTGCAGCGCACATCATCCTGGAGCGCACATCATCACATCATCCTGGAGCGCACATCATCACATCATCCTGTGGCGCACATCATCCTGCAGCGCACATCATCACATCATCCTGCAGCGCACATCATCACATCATCCTGTGAGCGCACATCATCCTGGAGCGCACATCATCCTGGAGCGCACATCATCCTGAGCGTCACATCATCCTGCGGCGCACATCATCTTGCGTCGCACATCATTACATCATCGTGCAGCGCACATCATCCTGCGGCGCACATCATCCTGGAGCGCACATCATCCTGCAGCGCACATCATCCTGGAGCGCACATCATCCTGGAGCGCACATCATCGTGCAGCGCACATCATCCTGCCGCGCACATCATCCTGCGGCGCACATCACATCATCTTGCAAGGCACATATTCCTTCGGCCTACGTCACTGTAAAGGGCACATATTCCTGCGGCGCACGTCATCCGGCGGCGCACGTCATTCGGCGGCGCACATCATCCTGGAGCGGACATCATCACATCATCCTGTGGAGCACATCACATCATGTGCGGCACACATCATCCTGCGTCGCACATCATCCTGCAGCGCACATTACCCTCACATCATCCTGCGGTACACGTCATCCTGCAGCGCATGTCATCCTGGGCACACATCATGTGGCGCACATCATCCTGCTGCGCACATTAGTAAATCATCCTGCGGCGCACATCACCCTGCGGCGCACATCAGCGTGCGACGCACATCATCGTGTGGCGCACGTCCTCCTGCGGCGCACGTCATCCTGGGCGCACATCATGTGGCGCACATCATCTTGCTTAGCACATCATCCAGCGGCGCACATCATCGTGTGGCGCACGTCCTCCTGCGGCGCACATCATCTGGCGCACATCATCCTGCAGCGCACGTCATCCTGGGCGCACATCATCGTGTGGCGCACATCATCCTGCGGCGCACGGCATCCGGCGGCCTGTGGACCCTGCGGTGCACGTCTTCCTTTAATTTAATTTGATTTAAATCACAATTTTTTCTGTTTTTGTATTAATTAATTTAAATTGACATAGTGTTGTATATTTAGCAATTAATAGGTGATTGAATTCCTGCCAATTTTAAGAGTTCAGTATATGGCAGGCATGAAGATGTTCTTAAATGAACCATAACCTTTAAGAATTAAAAGTTATATTTCCTGAATAATAATAATAATAATAATCCTTTCAATTTCAATAGTGCCTCGGACCGAAATCGGTGTTCGGGCCCTAATAAATCAATAAAGCCTCATGAATCATATCATTGCTCACTGTCCTCTGGTGTTCGTCATTCACTGGGCAGATGTGGTCAGTGAACGCAGCACTGCGCTGCTCTGAGAGGTGGAAAAGAACTGAGCTGTGGAAACCACGGGAACTGGGGGAGGAGCGACGACGTCATAGACGCGATTACAAGACGAGGGAGGAGGAGGTGACAGGCAGAGGGACGCAGTCCTCCTCCGGCGACACTGCTCCTCTGTGTGTGTGCGTTAGATTACACGGTGAACGGTTCTGGATTTTCTGGTTATCCCGTCTTACTCTGCCTGTCATCTCCTGACTGTGAGCCTGCTGTGACGGTTGGCTTTGTAGCTACATGGCCAGCTAGCACGGCCACGCTAACTGTTGTTAGCAGCGGGCTTCATCTCAACACACGGACCCGGCGAAGTGAAAAGCCGAGGAGGTGGAATGGCCAGAGTTCCCTCGGATACCTCTTTCAGAAGACACAGCGTCTAAGCAGACTGAGCAGATCCACATTTCTTTAGAGGTCCGAGTCACCGGTAAGCACGATTCGTTCAATTTAGGTCAATTTAACAGCGATCTGTAAAGTGAGCGCTAGCATGCTGGCTAGTCTCCGCTAGCCACTGTTGTGTAAGCTAACGTTAACAAGTCGGCGTGGCAAATGTTACTCACTAGGTGTTTGTGTTAAAACAACAACAAGCGGTTGGGATATCCTTTCTAACTAGAAACATTTAACACCTGCTGACAAAGTGTGATATTCCTCAGCTGCGGCTCAGTTCAGACTGTCACCACATCCTGTTCCATGGACACCCCGAACCAGAACAGACCACAACAAATGCTAGAAATGAAAGCATTCAAAACATTGGCTGATATCTACCAGGTCCAGTGGAAAGCGTGGTTTACCAACACTAACACAGACATTAAGCATAGACGTTGGAGAGGATACACCGATGTGATACTTTAATACTTGTAGCCAATCACTTAGACTCGGAGAGACCCAGAAAGAGAGAGAGACTGCTGCATGGTGTGTTTACAATCGGTGTCATCCTCAGTCTCCTGATGAAGTAATTGTTTTGCTTTGACGTGTCTTTGTTGACGTTGCGGACAGATCCTGAAGCATGGCGGTAATTATGTGTTCATATATGTGTTGTTTAGTTATCAACACTGTGGCGACCTGTTTGTGTTCTGTCTGTGGATCCTACAGCCCGGTTATTATTAGTCCGCCTGCCCTGATCCCTCTCAAAGTAGTGCTGTGCCGGGACTAGGCTCACACCCTCCTTGCAGCCATGTTCCCATGGCATAGCAGTGGTTAGAAACGTGTATCAGCATGCTGACTGGAGATGAAGTTCAAGCCAGAGTGTTTGCTTCATGAAAACACATGAGCATTTGCCTTTTGCAACTGGCACCTTTCAAACGACCAGAAGACTCCTTTCATTCTGCTTTCAGCTCAGATGCTTCATTGGATCACTTCTTGTATGATTACATGAAGTGACATATACCTTTGACCTGAGCTCCTTTCAGTGACTGTAGTTGGACTTAGTGGAATAAATCCCCAGTAGTTTGTAGTGAAAGGCCCTTGCAGCAGTAAAGTCTCTGATAAATGAGCATGTAGAACATTGAGATCCTTATCCGTGGCTTCAAACACCCCCCCCGCTCCTCATCACTATTCATGCTTTTCTTGTTCTTAGGGCTGCTAGCCAACAAACAGACACACACACACCCCGGTACCTGGCATCATACAAACATCAAGTCAGCCAAAACACACCTTTACTTAATCACACGCAGAGACTCCTATAATGGTGTAGTCGTGACACTCATTCACTCAGCATGCCAAGTTAAATGCAGCCCTAGATCAGGTTTGATATATTACACATAGATCATAACTCTTTGTTCTCTGATTGATTTATTCTTCAGGTTGTTGGTGTCAATCTAATCCCCATCATGGTGCAGAAGTACCAGTCCCCCGTGCGGGTGTACAAGCAACCCTTTGAGCTGGTGATGGAGGTAAGTGTCTCTACCTGTACGCTGGTCAGCCCTGTATTGCACGCCATAGATTAGGAATGGTTGAGAATTGTCAAATTAATAAAAATCCAAACAATTAATCTGCTGATTGTCTGCGAACGGTCAGTTTCTCAGTTATTATCAAATGGTGTCTCTGCTTGCATCCTTATCACAGATGGAGAGTTATGTAATGCTGGTGGGTGGGCGCTTCAGGGGTCACCCTCAGAGGGTAGCCATTGAATTACACACCTTGCTTATCATTTGTTCACATAATCAAAATTCTGTTGCAACTAAAGGATTGACTTATAGGAACAGAGTTGAAGCTGATTTAGTGTGAACTGTGAACACAGCGACCGTATCCGCATACTGGCAAGTGCTCTACTTGCTAGAGGGAGGTTATACCTCTACAACATGCACCACACTCTTATGCCATGTGGGTAACTCTTCACACACGCTGCCTTGTGTTTTAGCCCACCAAGCTCCAGTTGATCTTTTCTTTAAATGGAAATCAGCTTTATACACCAGCACAGAAGAAGCACACGGTTGCACTGACCCCCTGACATCCTGAGATTTAAGATGTCTTCAATGTTCACTGCAGTGTTGAGCCATCATGCTATTCATCTGCACACTCAGCATCTGACTATACAGCACAACTTTGCTGTTATGTCTGACAGAGGTTCCAATGCAGACCAGGAGGTGGTCGTCCATTTGAAGTGTAACAAATTCAGTGGCTACCATGGCTTTTAGAAAACGACTGCATGCTTTCCTTAACTTTCAGGCATGGGTGCCATGTTTAGTGCAGCGAGAGTGTGAATTTGAATCTACCTCTCTGCTTTGGTGTTTCTGTTGACATCTATGCTTTCTGTGTGTGCATTTTTCAACTTATGTTAATTTTTATTTTATTTTATGTGCAGCTCCCAGTTAGTCTTTGGATGTCAGAGAAGCTGCACCGACCAAAAGCTTCAGAACCTGCACATAGAACACATTGAGCAACTGTCGGGTCACATCTGTGAGATCTGTTTTATATTTAACACTGAAAAGAAGCTATAGCACATATACTAGGACCTATAATCAGGTCACACCGCGGATGGATGGTTTACTCAGCAATGATTTGACCTCAGCTGCTTATTGTTGGTTCTGTTGTGTAAGTGTATCCCTGCAGTCTTGGCCTTATATGCAACTGTCTATTTTAGCCAAACATTTGAACTAGCCAGAGGTCCATTATTTTTGTGTTGTTCCTTTCTCTGCGTCACTTGTTTAAATGACGTCCAATGAGGAAATTAGAAGGAAATTACTTTATTTTTTACAGTGTTACTTTTAGCTCTGAAGGTTCGAGACAGGTTCCGTTTTCTTTAAATGGAAATCAGCTTTCTACACCAGCCTGAAGGAGGGTGCAGAATACTAAATCTCCTCAGCACTGGATTGAGCACTGGGCAAACCGATGGCTATAAATAGATGGCTGGTGCTGACACCTGGGTCTACACATGAAGCCAACGGGGGGAATATTAATAATACCAAATCAGACTGGCATAGGCTTTATGGGACAGGGTAACTTTTGAGAAAGACTACTGGAGTAGCACTGGGTGCTTTAAACCAGGACATAAACAATACAGTGTATATGAGTTTTTGTTGTAGAAATAACGGTTTCCTTTGTATTGTATGACATAATGGGTAGGACATGAGCAACATGGTCAGAATCTATTGTAAAAAAAATTATTTCAGTTTTTTTGAAGCTGGGTTCGCTGCATTCTGATTATTTCCCCTTTTTGTGACTTTCCTCTGCAGTGAGTAATTCTGCAGACACTGCAGAGCAGACTTAATGGTGCGTCACAACCCTTGCTGGCTCTTTCTATTGAAAATCCAGTGAAATCTCTTCCCTCTCACTTCCTCTAAAGAAGGTCTTTCGTCATTGCAGCATAGCAGTGTAGCAACATACGTACTCTTTCTGTTGTGCTAAAAAGAACCAGCTGGTCATTTTGTAGAGAAGTTTAAAAGAAATGCACATGGCTATATGTGTAGTTCAGCCATTTTATTTCTCTCTGCAGAGCCTCTGTCAGTGGTGTTTGAAATATCTGTCAGCAATGGCTTCTCCTTTTCGTCTGTTGGGCCATTATATTTGACATTTTGCTTTGAGGAATTCGGTGTTCTCTCTCTACTTGACTCTGTTGTTTGGAGACTGTCAGTTCTTTTAAATACCAATTTATTCTGGTGAGGGTTAAATCCAAGGCTCTACATTCCTCCTTAAATGCATTCCTTTAGTCTAGATGAAATACAGCCTCTCCTCACATTGCCTCAAGGAGCCACTCGCCTCACTGACAGGTGCAATCAAAGTATTTCAACCTCTTGTTAAAACTGCTGTGGCTTGCATGTAAGGTTACATAAGGCAGGCCAGGATCTCATATCCCCTTCAGCTGTTTTTGTTCTGCAGTGTTTATTGTACCCACAATTGAAAATGTTATAATCTGTATTGTCATTGCTGATGGCTATTTGGCAGAATTGACACTCTTCTTGTGAATTGAATTGAAAATAGTCCAATTTGATAGTTTTACAATCTGTAAAAACAATTATGACATAACTGCTTTAGAAAAGATTGTGCTGATATAGCTCTGATTTAAATTTTTAAGAATGTTATCTATCGTTGGGTATTGTAGTTTTCTTAGGACTTGGGTATATGGCTTTCGTGAAGAGCTTTTAGATTGCAACACTTCTCTGAACAGGAATCAACTTGACTCTTAATTAAAGACTATATTTGATGGAGTCCCACAAAGGTATTTATTGCAGAAACAATGTCAACTGAAGATTGCATGTGACAGACGCCTTCTCCTCAAAATATTGACAAGATACAGACGGTGCCAGAGTGAAAGACACCACGTCACCACCTTCAGGGTGTGCTCCTGGGAACTTCCATCGTAGAATGACTATATGTTAGAAAATTAAACAACACAGCAACACTCTCATCCTTAACGACAGCTACAGGTGTAGTATTGAATAGCTTGGTAGCCTTCTTATCACAAAGTTGGCTTGTATTAGTTGAGGATCCCTTACTTTAGTCCCAGGAAGAGCAGTATTTTTCTGTTTTGTTCATCACTTCAGCAACAACGGTCCCTTGAGTCAACTGTGACATATCAATAACAGGAAATGTATTTGATGCTGTTGCTGCTGTTATCGCAGCAACTCAGTCTCAGAGCCCCTAGTCGATCCTTCGGGAGTCAGAGGAATGTCTAAAGAAAAACACATTACCCCCTCCTGTTGTTGTTTCAGGCCCAAAGGGACAGTTGCATCTGGCACATATCCAATAAAGAAGAATGACTTCAGTAGTCACCAGAGGACTAAAACCCTGACTGACCCTGTGATAGAAAATAACTGCTAACGTGACGCTGTGTGTCATAATTGATCTTGAAAGACAATGGCTTTCCCTAAAGTCCCCCAACTCTCAGATTAGCAAAAATTCAACAGAGAGAGGGTATTAAGTGAGCCAAAGCTCAGCCCGCTCCATGGAAACGTGCAGGTCTGTGGCTAATCCATGAGGACAAAGTGCTTCGGTCCTGCCCCTGTCCCAGTAGAGTTTCTAGGAAGGAACAGGATGTGCCAAGCTAGTGTATTGCCACCATCAGGGAATGTTTCCTTCGAAATTTGATCCTCTATATCACACATCTAGACAGTGTGGGACTGAAACCTGTTGCTTATTTAAAAGCTCATTTACCTTTTCCAGCAGTTTAAGACCTGCCTTCACATTTTGCATGCTACACACAAGACTTGAAGAAAAAAAAATTTTTAGGTTTGGTTTTCTAGTTTGGTGCTACAGTTCATATCCTGTGGTCTGTTAATTGTGATATATTTTTCCTACTTAACTACTTACATTTGAGGTATTACTTTAAATACCTCATCCTGTAACTGCTTGTATGTGGATCACCTGTAACAAGTTTGTCGAAGTGTCAGATTGCTAACACATTGTTTTTGTACCTATTTAGTGCAGCGCCAGCGTTTCTAAACGTGTCTCATCCCTCTTCTCCATGTCTAACCTGGCTCAGTGAAAAGCAGCCTTGCCAGGGTGACATCCTGTCCCACCATGTCCTGACCCACTTATTGCCAGGTCTGGTTAAGGCTTCGGCAGTCCAGTTCTCTAGTGCCTAACCATCACAGATTTACTATTTTAATCCGCCTGTGTCTCAGGCCGTGTCTAAAATTAACAGTTTGATCCATCTGCCAATGAATGTAAAAATGTATGAAAGACTCATGACAGCTATTTGAATTCACATATTTCATTGATTTATTTTACTTAGCAAGTTTGTATGTGAAACTCACTTTTGTGTTGTACAACCAAGTCTTAAGTCCAGGGATGTTCGCCCATCTGGGGGCCATCCAGACTTCCAAAGTTCCAAAATCTCCTCTGTCTCGCTCTGAGATCAAACTTTTATTCCGAATTCATGTTTGCTCTATGTCTATGGATGTATACAAATCAATGTGGCAAATGAATACAGGTTAATTTTTTTATAGTGACAGTCCAATGAAAAACTGAGCTATATTAAACTATATTATGAGGCTGTAGTGGTGTGTGAGATAACATTTTGGGGCAGCCACATATAAGTGTATATCCAATTAGCGGTAGTCATGTTACTTTAGTCAGCCATGAAGTATGAGCTGAGCTCAGGATAAGAGCTAAGTTAACCCAGTTTGGAGAGACAGGTGTACTTAATGTCTGCACAGGCTCACCAAAGTGTTAGATTAGATTAATGTTGTATACGTTGCAGACACCCAGCACTTATTGCTGGCCATAGCTCAACACAGTTTACCTGGTTCTGAAAATGACATCATCACATCACTTGTGGCATACCATAGTGACAGTAAACAGTGAAGGGTCAGATTAAGAATTGTGAAAACTAGTTTCACTAGTTTACTTACTCACACATTACTGTATATGCCACTGTATATTATGTATATTGTACATTACATTATATCTGTACAGGAGAATAAAGCCTGTCTAATTCCACAGATACTCCCTTCACTCACCAAGCAGTACCCAAGGTCAGGTTATAGATAAAGGACCAACCAACAGTACATTGTTGTGTCTACGCTCATGGACTTTCATATCTAACTCAGATACGCAGACAGAGAGGCACCATCTTTAACTCTTTTATATATATATCACCAGTGGCAAGACATGAGGACACAATGTGATTTAGGAATGCATACTTAAGACTTAACTATCCAATAGGATGTGAACACCTACATGTCACATAGAGAGTGACTGCAATTCTGACCATTCATGAATGTGCTGTTAGATTTGGTGATGCAAGTAGATCAGCTGTTGCGTGAGTTCTCCTTTCACCAGCTTCCAGAAAAACTTCCATAACAGTAGTGATGGAAGTTATTAGGGAAGTAGTCCTATTTCAGCAACCGACCAATGGTAACTTACCTCCTTTGTTGCACGCTAACACTTTTTTTACTCATTAATTTGATTAATCCATAGATTTTGTGTTGTTAAGGTAATGTATCCATTGAAAAATATTGCGTTCAGATTTAGTGTGCCTGCTCCAGTGACAAGTTTTACGATTTAGCGGTTCATGTTTGCTTTTTTCGTCAGCTTTCCCAGTACTGTACCTGTCTGTTCTGGTTCAGAACATTTTCATCCACTCTTCTGAATGAATCTGTCAGAGCTGTGCCTACAGTGACTAATTCACTTACTCAGCTAGATGCTTTCTGCTAAAAACAATGAAGAATAACAGCCTTGGGCGAGGAGCTTATCGTCCGGTGTGCTGCTTTTAAAGGAGGACTGTGCTGCCAGCACCACGTGACTTTGGGGGCCTGTGAGAAAGTTCTGGAGCTGATTTCATTCACCGATCACCAGTACATTCATTCAGTCTCTGTGCTTCTGCTGCAAGGTCGAGATGCTGGCCCAATAGCTCCCCTCCCCCACTCAGCTCTGCTCTGCAAGACACAGATGAATGTGTACGCACATACTGGCCCACAATGACCCTTTAGTGCATTTTAGCCTGCAATCATGCTGCAGTCTAGCAGAGGATAGTGACTCAGACCTATGCAGCAGCTATGTGACGTTCATAGGAACATGTCCAGTATATTGTAACAGTCTTAACATGTGATTTCATGTTTGCCTTTGCATTTATACGCCAATACGTGGCTGCATTTGTTTGTTGGTTGACTTTCTTTCTTTTAATCATCGGTTTTAGTATTTTGAAATAAGTAGCAAGATAACATTGGTCTGATTTTTAGCGCAACTAATGTAAAAATTATAGATCACCCTGCAGTCCAGTTTTAATACAGTTCTGTTTGAAGCTTTATTATCCTCTCTGTTTCATATCTGTGTCTTTTCTCTTCCACATTTGTATGCATTCTAACATGCATGCCATAGCCAAACACAGAAGCGTTCATTAATCTCTCAAGAGCAGTGATCAGAAGTCACCAGGCACTCTGTCCCCCCTTTTCCCTAAGCTGTAAGCTGCAAGAAATCTGATGCTAGGGACGTTTCAGCAGCATTTACTGTAACCATCCCATTAGATCTTCATCCCAATTGATACAATAACTGGACTTTGTATTAATGGTGGTAGAGCAAGCAACACAACATGCTTTGCCAGCTCCTCTCTTTGGAGGAAGTCCGTAATGCTGCAGTTTTCCGTAACTGGTTGCTCATGAGGAACTACAGGAATACATACTGTCGTTCATTGTCTCAGCAGTTTTATGTAATTTAATAACCTGAGTTTATTCTTTGGCAGACTTATGTCTTAGTAAGCCTTATAGCAATGGAAATGTGTGTAATCCAGCATTTCTTGTTCTTACTCGGAGGACTTTTTGATGGCCGACAGATGGCCATCCTGCTGCCTTCAGTACCCTAATGTGCACACTTATCCAGTCATTTATACATAACCAAGTAGGCAAGCAGTACAGTTAAGCATTTTGCACAGCCAACCAAATATTTAGGACTTGACATTTATATAAGGTCTGTGCATCATGCAGATTGTCCCCCTCCTCTCGAAGGAGGTCAGTGGAAGGAGAGAAGTGGGTGGTATGGCATGCAGAGTCCAAAGGCTCTATTGTTGTGTCTTTTCAATCTGGAGTTTGTTCTCTATAATACCCCACATCTAGTCTACACCTAAGCTCAGATGCTTTCTGGAGCCGAGGGTGGAGAAACTTTGGCCAGTATTGAGGTAGTGTTGCTATTACCCTCGTTGACACTTCGTATCACATTCAAATGTATAGTTCTCTTTCTGTAGGGGGGGACAAAAAGAAAAGCACATATTTCTGGGTGAAAGATCGGTGTCACGCAAGTGTTTGTGGTGAAACACAATGACATCCTCTGCCTTTTTCGGAATTTATACGTAACGTCCTGCCTCCGCCAGCTGCATCATTCCTCGACTAAATCCTGTTTCATGTGTGAAAGGAAAACTGTTGAGAAAGTCTGATCCAATTTCCTGGAGATCCTCTGCAGGACATGTCTGAAATGGCTATGGTAAATAAATCTCACGGAAAACCTTATTGGAATAAACCATGGTCCTGTCAACATTCTGTGAATCTTTTTTTTTCAAAGATAATTGTCATTTTGTAATTACTGGGGTTTTCTGTGTTCGGCTTCCCTAGAAGATGCAGCAATCGAGTAAATACAGTTCAAGGAAATAAAAAGAAACACAATGCTTCACTTCTCTCGTTTTGGCATGAAATATGAGGGAGTTTCCATTATTATTATCTATCATCACCATTACCCTGATAAACCTGTCTGAAATGAAAACCTAATACTTCTCATGTAAAAATATATTGCAACTCTTTCACTCATTTGTTTTGTCCCATACTTTACCTTTGGATTTTGAGTCAGTTAGTAGAAACACAGACTTCACAGTAACCTCCCTCAATCAATCAATCAATCAAATTTTATTTGTATAGCCCATATTCACAAATTACATTCATCTCATAGGGCTTTAACAGGGTGTGGCATCCTCTGTCCTTAACCCTCAGCAAGAGTGAGGAAAAACTACTAAAAACCATTTTAACAGGTAAAAATAAGTAGAAACCTCAGAGAGAGCCACATGTGAGGGATCCCTCTCCCAGGACGGACAGAAGTGCAATAGATGCCACGTGTAGAAAACATTCATCATTAAAGTCTTTAGCGGCATTGATGCAGTCCCGCTGCAATCACAGTCCATGGTCAGCAACCAGCAGGACCACGATCCACCATCCAGACCAGAGGCCACTCCAGTCCTCAGTCACCGTCCACCGCCGCCCACCAGGACCCACCACGAGCCATCGCCGCGGCCCTGGTCCACCTCCTTTACCCAGTGCCAACGCGACACAGGGTCCACCACCAGCACCACGATCAGTTGCTATGTTACAACAGCACCACGATCAGCTCCCTGCCTCCCCCCTGTCATCATCAGTGACCCAGGATGGAGTTTATAGCTTTGCTGTCCGAATTTATGTAAACAGATGCCATCAAGGTTTTGTACATCAGGCCATTATTGTCAGAAGTGGGTTGTGTCTTAATGACAACCTTCCTCAAAAGTTGTTGTGACTTTGATTGTCCACCACACAGCCCCCTCACATCCATTCAAGCCAAAAGGTTGTTGTCATTCACATGGTCAACAATACCCAACATAGATCCAAATAGGTGACTGGCCAGCCTGTGGTCCCAACCCCTTTAGTGAAGTTCTCAACAGGTCCCAGGATGCCAGAGGAGGTATGTGGTAACTCGTCATGATCTCTGTCAACTAACATTGGCTGAGTGACGTCATACCCTTGTCAGTGGTCCTCACTCAGAGCCATGTTTTGTTTGTATGTGATGTCCACGCTGCTGTATAGTCATTAGACCATTTGTTTTGGGTCTTGGAGGACACATCAGACTGAAGTGTGGCATTCTCCGGATTCTATTGCCTGTTTATCAGCGTGACTCACGTGTGAGACACAGAAAGGTCTTGAAAGGGTAGAAGGAAAGTGTTTGTTTCTCAGGCAGCGCCTGCTTGCAAATGCTGGTTATCCTTTTGTGTATTATACAGTTTGTGTATGCTCCTGGCTTCTGAGACAAAATGTCAGACTCATTTGTGTGTCAGGCAAACAACAGGCACAGTTTGCTATTTACAGATTACAATGAATGAACCCATGAATAGAACATCTCAACTCTTTACCATACTGCCCTGTTAGTCATCTTCTTCTGTGAGTACTTAGATAACTCATCCATTTGCTGCATCCAGCCTTTGTGCACTCTGGGTGTTTTCGCTTCATCTCTAAGCTTTCGTCATCAAATATCTTAATCTTAAGTGCACCCTACCAAAATGTTCCCATTTTCCCAGCCAGCAGGCTGTTGTCTCTATTACACAACAATTTTCATAAGCTCAAGAGACGTGATCCTACCACCGAGGAAGGTATGAGTGTTCTCCCCTCAGAGTTTTTCATCCTGGAGACCTACATGCCAAGGATTTTCAACTTCATCTACGGAGACTGACCTTTCTCTCACCTTCAGGTAGACTAGCTAAGCAAACAGCCCATTAAAGATCTAAGTAGTTCTGCTCCTGAGTTACAAAAGCTTGTGGGAACTTGCCCTTGGCTGTACTGATTTCCTGTGAAGACTTCATGAAACATCTATGATCAAGTCTGTTGATGTCTTTCACAAGTTGCAGCTCGTTCTATTTATTGTGAACATCTGTAGATAATAACAACCATTTCATCAAATAGTGCATCAGTTGCTATGTTACAACAGCTTTACCCTTTGGTTTTCTTACTTTCCTTCAAGTTAGATGATACAATTTTGTGTCAACATAAGTGCACTCTGGAGCCCTGAAAGTACACATATAGTTAATGAGTCATGCACAAATATTCATATAAGCTTAGTATTTGTACACACAAAAAAGAGTGTTTGCCATTGGGCACTGGCAGAACCACTTGGCTCTTCTTTTCAGATTTGAAAAGAGAAAATTCGTTGGCCTTGTGTGACCCCAACAATTCTAATGACATTATTGTTAAAGGCCGGGAGCAGTGGATACAATTTATGATAGTTTTGCTACATGTTGGCGCTGTACATAAGTTTGTATAGGAGATACTAACTCATCAACCAGTACTAATTCCTAGGAAGCTGCATCAAAGCTCAGTGCAATTTCCTGTGTTTGTTAATGTTAATATGTATGTGTGACTACATAGTCACATTTAAATGACTCGTATGTCAGGTAGAAGGGCCAATGAGCAGAACTTGGTTTAAGGCCCCAAAGAGGTCAGGACTGACACCTTTCATGTCCCAACAACTCCTGTTGTGCAGCAACATCGATATGCCAGTTGAATCCAAAAATGTAGGTAACCCTTTCATTGGGTGGTCGGACTGGGGAGAGGATGTCACACTGTGTTAAGCCCTTCATGTGCTGTGTCCTAGTTAACTTTCCTGAATTTGTTTGCAGGTTTGTTATGCTTTAAGATCAAGTTGGATAATGACTGGGCTGTCCGCCATCATTCCAGTAAATTCAAGGCGTATCATGCATCGTGTAGTCCTTTGTATTCCGAAAGTGTTTTATTTATCCCCTCGGAGGTACTGGATTTCCTGAATCTCCCTTCCTGAGCAGAAAAAGATCTAAGTTTCATACCTATGCCCTTATCCACACTGCCTGTGTTCTAAGGGGAATATGTTTTCTGTTTATGCAGGAAGGGTTTACGAAACCATGCATTGTTTTTGAATTTTCTGTTGTGTGACCCTGGAAAGCACGTAAAATCTCCAGCCAAAATTCCATGACCATTCCACATGGATTGGCATGATTAAATGTTTCCTAACTTATCTTATCACCATGATGACCAGAAGACTCGGTTCTCCTGGTCTTTCTTATTCACGCACTGGGTTTTGAGCAAGTCTGGAAGCTGGGAGTTTTTTTGGTGTATTTGTTTAAATTGTTTCAGTGGGCTGAAGTGTTCCAGCAAAGAGGTTGAAGCAGGGGACAAATAATATTTATTGTGATGGAGCTTGGTTACCATGGTGGTTTGCTCTGATCCGCGTCAATGCTGTCTCCTTTTCCCAAAGATGATCTAAATGAAAGGATGGTGTCATGTATGCACATGATTGTTTGCTGTTAAAATGATGCTATGGGCGCCGACTGAGAATTCCCATCTTGCATTGTTTAAATGAAATGGATTGAAACTGAACATCCTGGTGTCAGATTCATAGTGTATTGTTGTGCGGCTCTAGTTTTGTTTATTTTCAGCCCACCTGACTAAAGTAATGTTGGATCCATTACCTGTTGTTGAATTCAATAGATTCAGCAGCAGGTTCAAGGGCTGTATCGCATCTTTGCAGTTATCTCTCTGTAATATAAGGGAAAATTCAAAAATAATGAAGAAAAAATACTTATACACTTTCAGGAATACAGCTGTAAACATAGGTCAGTTTAGACTACTAATTATCTGGGTAAATACCAAATGATCTGGATATTGACAAAGTGTCATTTATGTGACTTTAAGCTGTGTCTTTTGAGTAATGCCTGAGGACTTCAAAACATGATGAGAGGTTCTCTGTAGTGTCAGACGACATGATTGTAAACATGACATACTGGAAAGACGAGCTTTCAAGGTATAACTAAATTCAACAGACCCTGAAATGCTTCATAACTGTGTTACTTTGATAAATTCAGTACAAGTCTGATGGTATAAAGCTCTGTATGATGAAGTGTATGATAATTGATGATGGACCTACTTTCTCCATTATTGTTTTAAATTTTCAATATTACTATCGGGTATTGTTCAAAAGTCTTATTATATTTTTCCTGATCGCAGGCATTAAATTAGCAAACAATGTTGATTCATGTTTTGGTCTCATAATGGTCAAAGTGTTTTAGAGACTTTATTCGTGAAAGCTCATCAGATGTGACCAGATTATGTCTCTGTGTTTACAGCAGCAGCAGCAGCAGCAGCAGCAGCAGCAGCAGCAGCATGCCCTCACTGACCTCCCCTTTCCCCTTTCCACCCTAAAACAGTCAGGTTGTTTTCAGTGCACAATGGACAGCTAAACATTGTGCTGTGTGTTTAGTCTGTTTTTCTCAAGCAAAACATTATTCTAGTTTTGTTGTTGTTCATATAGTGGTTGGTTATGACTGTTGCTGTATGCAAGTCTATTGTGTGAGTTAAAAGTAATCGTGTTTTTGACAGGCCGTGGCATTCGTGGTTGAGTTTTTTTGTTGAGGTACGGTTGTTTTTAAAGGGTGAAATGAATGTTTACAGTCTTTGCTGTTGTGCTGACGGCAGGACAAAGCCTGAACCACAGTGTTCCAGAGCATCAGGGCTGAAAAACAGTATTCACAATTCCCTCAGTGGACAGTAGGCAGCTGAGTGATTCATTGGCCCTGGTAGTGTGGTATGCCAGGAGCTGTTTAACCCTACTGACTGCCTACTCTGACACAAAACAAACCATTCTGAACCTACTCTCGGGCTTGTTTCTTTGTGAACATGTTCTGAATTTGGCAGGTTTATTCACACTAGTCGTACGGATGAACCATTTATAGTGACATCACATGCAAATTGGTTGGTAATTACAAATGGCTGCGATTAAGAACAAGTAATTGAATTTCAAGCCTCATCTTATTTCACACACCCGCCTGTTCTCGTGGTTTTCACAGTACCTCAGACATATGGTGTGTCCTATGCTCCACAGAACACAGTGCTTTTATCAGCAAGGTTCAGCTGACACTAATTCAGCCAGCCGCAAAGGTCTTGTGAGAAGCAATCGCTCTTTCAGTTGGTCCTGCACAGTCTGTCCCCGCTCTGGCGTGCACTTGCACTTAAATCTCAATTGGCCCCCTTATTTTCAGGCATACTGTATATCTGTGGTCTATGTCCCCGCTGATGAAGTGGTTGATTAGCAGCCGATAGCAATACACCATTTCCTACACTACTTCCTGTCTTATTTTTCTTTCTATATTGAATGTCTTTGCTACCCTGATTTTATTTTTATATAAAAATCATTCACTCATGAATTCATTCCTTCCCTGCCTGGAGACTCAAGTTTCAGGGTTGATTGTCAAATGAGAAAATATGTTTTTTAACAGCAAGTTCACATGACGTAAGAGTCTCAGACTAGCTAAGTGTTATGACTACCTTTTTATCACAAGCACCATCCAGTTATGAAACCATGCCAGTCAGATCCAAGATGGGAGACTGATGGCGATAAAAAGAAAAGGGGAAAAAAATGGTGCTGCTGCACATTATACCACCCCCGACCCTGTTGCATAACTGCTGGCTGGCTGCTTTACAAGAGCAGAGTTTGCCTATGTTTTGCATCGGTGACACAACGTAATTTAGAGCCATGCAGCTGAGCCCTTCTACTGTGGCTTAACTGAAGTGATAATTGGCTTAACTGAAGTGATAATTTTAGAACTGTGCAAAGGAGAGTTTGTTTGGTGTCTCACTTGTTCGGCTGCATTGTTTTCAAAGATTGTGTTTGTTATCAGTACAAGACGCATTGTAGTTATGCGTTCTTATTTAACTAATTTACCATGTACTTTTCAGTCATTTCTATTGAAATAAAAATAAGTTTAGTGGTGGAGATATAGCCTGAGTTTGACTGATATATATCAGCTGATATCCACATAAAATATTCTCAATGATTCCTTACATGTTGTTTTCAAGCCCTTATGACAAAGAAAAAAGTAATTTAGGCTGATATTGTACAGGTTAACCCAGTGGTTCTCAAAGTTTATCTGTCATGCCCCACTTATGAGCGAGAATATTTGTCATGCCCCACCCGCTCCCCTGCCCCAACAAAATTATATAAAAATAGGCCAAGTTTAACATTAACTTCACATCACTTTCAGGAATTTCTGACAAGCAATTACAACTTTTTGTGACATTCTTCACTACATTCCTCCATCAGTTCGTACTATTTCTAAAATAGAGAAAAAATCAATTAAATTATAATCACTTTGTTTCCAAGATGATAAAGTGCAACCAAAAATAACACATGCAGAAACTTGGCAAGAAATATGGGCAAGTCACTATGTAAGAACTTAAGTCATGTCAACTGTATCAGTGGCTGCAATGAGACTGTTTTACACTGCACAACTTTTCAAAACGGGGTTGTAAGCTTGATAATGCCACTCTTAAATCATTTTCAATACTGAGCCTAGATCTGTACTTTGATTTTAGGGAGGCAACAGCAGAAAAGCCCATCTCACAGAGATAGGATGTGGCAAAGGGAAGCAGAATCCTCATAGCCCTCTGCCCTATGAGTGGATGCTCCCTCTCCACGCCAATCCAGAATTCACTCAGTGTCTGTGCTGTAAACCTCAGCCTCAGGCTGGAGTCAGATGTCATCTCAATGAACTGGTCCTCTTCATTAGAGCTGAAATCAGCAGGTGGTGATGCATTGAATGGATCTCTCACCCAGTCGTACTGAGCACTGTTGTTTGGGAAGTACTTTTGAAAAAATCCTCTCAGGGAAGAGATGTGCTCCCTCAGACATGGAATCACTTTGGTGGCTCCAGTATCACTGGTGTCAGCAAACTCGCTCAGATTCTCAAAGGAATCAATATTTCCCTGATCAAGTCGCCTGCCCCACATCTCAAGCTTTCGGGTGAATGCACTGATCTTGTCAGCCAGGTGTGGAAGGTGCTTGTCTCTGCCTTGAAGCTGAAGATTTAATTCATTCAGCTTTCCAAATACATCGCTGAGGTAGGCCAGTTTTATCAGAAATAGTCCATCGCTGAACTTGCTTGCAAGCATCCTCTCCTCCATCAAAAACACACAAATTTCCTCTCTGAGCTCAAAGACTCGCGACAACACTTTACCTCTCGAGAGCCACCGCGCTTCGCTGTGAAACAGCACTGCTGAATGTTTAGCGCTCATCTCCTCACAAAGTGCAGAGAACAGCCGTGCTTTCAGTGGTCTTGTTTTAATGAAATTGACCACGTTAACAACATCAGCCAAAACCTTGTTTAGTTCAGGACTAAGCTGCTTTGATGCTAGAGCTTCTCTGTGTATAACACAGTGGGTCCATTGCGCATTTGGCGAGACCTGCTTGATCAGTGCCTGCAATCCCCTCCTTTTCCCTGCCATGGTCTGTGCTCCATCCGTGCAAACACCTTCACAGTTTCCCCACTTCAGTCCATGTTCTGTCATGTAACAGTCAAGAAGCTTAAAGAGCTCTTCAGCTGTGGCCCTACTTTGAACGTACTTGCAAAACAGCAAATCTTCACAGAGTGATTCTGATGTGACAAAGCGAACATAAGCAATTAATAAGCAGTCTTTATTGCTATCAGTAGCCTCGTCCACTTGTAGGGCGAAACGTTTGTCTTTCATTTTTTCGGTGAGTTGTTCTTCAAGGTCATTTGAAATGTCGCATATACGTCTTGCAACTGTGTCATTGGACAGGGGAATAACCTTCAGTTTTGAGGCGCTGGTCTCATCAAGCATCGTTGACACCATATCTAAAGCTGCAGGGAGTATGAGATCCTCTGCTATCGTGTGTGGTTTTTTGCACTGGGCAATTCTGTATGCGACTTTGAATGATGCCATGGTTGCTTTGCAGTTCACCGATGTAGCTTTGACAAAGCTTTGTTCCTGCTGACGATATTCCTCAAGTTTTCTCTGAAAAAACTCGAGGGGCTTAGTTACGTGACTTGGGTGTAACGTTTCTAAGTGTCTTCTCAATTTGTTTGGTCTCATACTGTCCGCCGCCAGAGTTTTCAGGCACAAAATACATACGGGTCTCTCCTCATCTCCTACCGCATTCACAGTGAACCCAAGAGCAAGATAGGCTTCATCATACTTTCTCCTCAACTTGGATTTTGAACCCTGTGTCTTGTTTGTCTCAGAATCATCGCTGGTTTTCCTTTTCGTCACTGTCAAATACCTCTCCATTTCATCCACGTTGTTTACAGATAACTATAGCTACGGTGAAAGAATGATTTGTTTACTGTTCCGCTGTTAAAGAGATTCCGACGTAAAAACATTAGTTCCGCTACATTAGTTCCGCTACATTAGTTCCGCATCACGGCAGGTTCACTCCGGACGCGGAAGCGCCGCGCCGCGCCAGCGCCAAGAACAGCCGGGTGCCTCCTTTCTGTTACTCAATTGTGCCGTTCACATCGGCTGCGCCTCGCGCCCTGCACCGATGGTTTCGGCGTCAAGTCTACCGGCGTGGAGTAATGCTTGTCCGGTGTGCGCCAGAGAACTGCGCTGAGGTCGGGCGCGGGACCGGGAGGGGGATATGTGACACCGGGTTCCAACCATACACGGAACGCTGAGGGCGGCCGCTCTGAGCCTGCGCTGAGGGCCGCTCGCTTCCGTGTATGCTCGGAACCCGGCATCACATTTCCCCCTCCTGGTCCCGCGCCCCACCTGTTATGCCTCCACGCCCCACCGGTGGGGCGCGCCCCACAGTTTGAGAATCACTGGGTTAACCATAATTTTTATCATAAATATAAAAAACAAATTGAATCAAGAATATGAACATTATTCGTTGTATCTATTCTGCATAGTTTATTCAGTAAGATTTCATGTAGTTGCATATCCGCAAACAAACACCAACACCAATATATCTGTAAAAAGCTTTTACCAGACATTTACTTCGACATATCAGGCTGGCTTTACTGGAAATCTCAACACACAAAGCCTGTTAGTTTTTTTCTTTTTCGACCAAACGTTTCCCCAAAGAGTGTAAACTTAATACTACTGTGACTCTGAAGAGAAGATGGAAACTTTTATAAGAAGCACTGTGTTAACTGACATTTCTCTTCCTCTTTCAGGCCTATGAGCGCAGATTCCCCACCTGTCACCTCATCCCCATGTTTGTGGCGAGTGACGTGATGGTTGAGGAGACCAGCGAAGACGGATCAACCAACAGGATTGAGCGCCGCTGTGCCCTGGACGTGGACGCTCCACGCCTGCTCAAACGGGTATGCCATTTATTCGATTATGTGCATCTCATGTGCAGTGCCTTATGGTTATTATGGTTCCCTCCTGCTTCAGAAGATCAAATTGTCTGTAACTATAACTAAATTCGATTAAGTAGTTTTTTAATTTGTTTACAACCTCTCTTACACATACACAATAGGGCTGCAATTAATGATTATTTTGAAAATCGATTATTAATCAGGTAAAAAGACAAAAGCTACATTTTACCCTTTCCAGGAGTTTATTCGAAAAGCAAAATCATTTGTCTGGTACAATGCTGTTTTATATGTATTATAGACATCTGCAACTTAATTATGATGATAATTCCAGATTCAGATATCTACAATTGAATTATGTCATAATCCAAGTTCAACGTTTTCTTTAATTTTCCACGAATAGTCAGAACTTGATTGTATATATGAAAATATTAATAAAATGTAATTTACTATAATATAATAATTCAACTGAATTGTAGATATCTATAATGATAAATAAGGAGTTTGCAGCTACAGAGACTGAGTCTCTGAAGGTTATAATGTAAAGTGATCCCACACTTTTGACGACTTTGTGTCGAGAGCGATGCTTGTCTCTGCCATATCTCAAATGTATATCCATAGAGGAGTTGCGTGAGCTAAACAAGGCACATGATTGGCTGGTTTACTACCCCACCTCATGAGATGTGTGTGTGCCAGGCATTATAACTAACCAAACGAATCAATTACCGAATTAGTTGCCAACTATTTTAATAATCAATTACAACCAATTAAGTTAGTTTGTTAGTTAGTTGTTGCAACCCTAATACACAATGTAATATCTGTGGTTGTGTTCATTTTCAAGTTAATGTTAAAATGTTCTGCCGCATGTCAGTTTAGTTTCTTGTAACTTGTGTTGTTGTGTGTGGTTTGCAGATCGCTGGTGTGGACTACGTCTACTTCAGCCAGAAAAACACTCTGAACAGAAAGGATAGGACGCTGCACATTGAGTCCCATAATGAGACCTTCTCCAACAGGGTCATCATTCATGAGACCTGCTGTTATTCGGTCAGTAGAAGTCATTCCACCACATAGCTTGTAACACATGCGTGTGTTTCATTTTATTTTATTGCACAGGTGAATGCACGGCGAAAATCTAAATCAACCCATTGTGTTTTACTCAATCGCTTACCTACACACACAAACAAGTAAACACATTTTGTGAAGCTTTTCAGCTGCTGAATGACAAGCTGATGCCAGCACACCAATCTTGATATTTCTGCTTCCTCTAATCTCTGCCGTGCGTCCCTGCAGAATAAGCCAGGTTTAGACCAGAACTGAGCATATGGGCAGCTATCACATATCAGTGGGGCAAAGATGTTTTTAAATAAAACTGGCTGGCTTAGTTCTCTGTTTGGTCTTCACTTAGATACAACAACCAGCACAGTCTGAGTTGCAATGCACTGTGCGTGCTTGCATCTGAGTTGCGAGTGTTTATATTTGGGAGATGCAGATGTCAAAGTATAGCTTGACAAATAAAGTTCATTATTTTTTTTATTTTACTAATTATAGTAAAACACCTGGTCCTCCAGGTTGGGGGTTAGGCGTGGGGCTAACAACCCCACCCTATAAAACAATACCTGTTACAGAAACGCAAACAAGAGTAAACCAAGATATCCCGCCCCGGAGTGAAGATGGACCTTCGTCAGAAGGATTTATGACGCAGGGTGGTGAAAGCCAGAAGCACCTGGAAGCCACTCTGCCGAAAACCATCCTCTCAACCGGTGTTACAACCACCATCGGTACATGGAACGTAAGGACCATGTTCGAAGCTGGAAAGACCGCACAAGTTGCCACCGAGATGAAGAAGTACAACCTAGCCATACTCAGACTTAGTGAATCAAGATGGACGGGTTCTGGACAGAAGAGGCTTGTCACAGGAGAGCTGCTGCTGTACTCAGGCCATGAGGAGGACAACGCACACCACACCCAGGGAGTCGCTTTGATGCTGTCCAAGGCTGCTCAGAGAGCACTCATGGGATGGGAGGCACATGGCTCGAGAGCAATAGCAGCTACATTCAAAACAAAGAAGGAAAGAATAAACATGAACATCATTCAGTGCTATGCCCCAACCAACGATAGTGACGAAGAGAGCAAGGACGAATTCTATAGCAGAATACAGACCATCATCCAGAGATACTCAGAAAGAGACATTACCATCTTAATGGGAGACATTAATGCAAAAATAGGAAGTAACAACAGAGGCTATGAGAGGATAATGGGGCAGCATGGTCTAGGCGAGATGAACGAAAATGGAGAGAGATTCGCAGAACTATGTGCAAATAACAACCTTGTCATAGGAGGAAGTGTCTTCCCCCACAGGCGAGTACACAAAGCCACATGGGTATCACCGGACCTCTCCACTGAGAACCAAATAGACCATGTATGTGTCACAAAAAAGTTTAGGAGGTCCCTCTTAGATGTACGAGTCAGAAGAGGAGCTGACGTAGCATCAGACCACCATCTTCTCGTTGCCAAAGTCCAATTAAAGTTGAGGAGAAACTGGACAGGTGAGAAGAACCAGAGAAAGAAATTTAACACAGCACTTTTAAGAGATCCAGCAGCAGCAGAAACATTCAAGATCAAACTAAAGAGCAATTTTCAGGCCCTGCAAGAGCTAGATGAAGGTGAGGAAAGAAACATAGATGGGATGTGGAAGGTAGTAAAGGAAGCCGTAATTACAACCTGCAATGTAGCACTGGGACCACAGAAAGATAACCACAAGGCTTGGATATCAGCAGAGTCAATTAAGAAGGTGAAGGAGAGGAAAGAAAAGAAGGCAGCTCTAAACAGCAGTCGTACAAGAGCAGAGAAAGTAAAGGCACAAACAGAGTACAGGGAAGCAAATAAGAACGTGAAAAAAAGCTTGAAGACCGACAAGAGGAACTACATAGAGGCCCTTGCATTAGAAGCAGAAGAAGCAGCTAGACATGGGAATCTGAAGGACCTGTATGACACCACCAAAAAGCTGGCAGGAAAGACCAGTAAACCTCAAAGACCAGTAAAGGACAAAGAGGGAAAGCCAATAATGGGGGAGGAAGGACTGAAGAAAAGATGGTTGGAACATTTTGAGGAACTTCTCAACAGACCAGCCCCACAAGACCCACCACACATCCAACAAGCAGACAGGGATCTGCCAATAGACCTCAGCGTACCAAGAAGGGAGGAGATCAGGAAAGCCATTAAAAAACTTAGAAACGGCAAGGCTGCAGGACCAGATAGCATCCCGGCCGAGGCACTGAAGACGGACGCAGAGACCATGGCAGAGATGCTCCACCCTCTCTTCAAGAAGATGTGGGAAGAGGAAAACATCCCATGCGAATGGAAGGAGGGCTATCTTGTGAAGATGCCAAAGAAAGGGGACCTGAGCAACTGTGGAAATTATAGGGGGATCATGCTACTCTCCATCCCAGGAAAGGTCTTCTACAGGATCTTACTGGACAGGATGAAGGATGTGATTGACCCCCAGCTTAGAGACCAGCAGGCTGGCTTCCGCAAAGACAGATCGTGTACAGACCAGATTGCTACACTGCGCATCATCCTGGAACAGTCACTCGAGTGGAATTCACCGCTATTCATCAACTTCATCGACTACGAGAAGGCCTTCGACAATGTGGACAGGGAGACCCTCTGGAAGCTTCTCAGGCACTACGGAGTACCAGAGAAATTAACTAACATCATCAGAAACACCTATGAGGGAATGACCTACAGAGTGATCCACGAGGGACAACCTACCGATGCCTTCAGTGTACAAACTGGAGTGAGACAGGGGTGCCTACTATCGCCATTCCTGTTCCTGCTGGCAATGGATTGGGTAATGAAGCAATCCACAGCAGGAAGAAAAAACGGCATACAGTGGACATTGTGGGCGCAGCTCGATGACCTGGACTTTGCAGATGACTTGGCCCTTCTCTCTCATACCCAGCAGCAGATGCAGGAAAAGACCAGCACCATCGCAACCAACTCTGCTCGCCTCGGTCTCAACATCCACAGAGGGAAGAGCAAAGTCATGAGAGTCAACTCTGCCAACACTGCACCCATCATGCTGGAAGGCGAAGCTCTGGAGGAGATTGAGGAGTTCACCTACCTTGGCAGCATTGTCAACAAGCAGGGTGGAACAGATGCAGATGTGAGAGTCAGGATTGGCAAGGCCAGAGTTGCGTACCTCCAACTAAAAAACATCTGGAGCGCAAAAGACCTGGCCATCACAACAAAGATCAAGATCTTTAACAGCAATGTGAAGTCAGTCCTACTCTACAGTGCTGAGACATGGAGGACTACGGTGAATACAACAAATAAAATCCAGTCATTCATCAATGCCTGTCTGCGGCGAATCCTCCAGATCCACTGGCCTAACACATCAGCAACAAAGAACTGTGGGAACGTACCAGCCAAAAGCCAGCGGACGAAGAGATCCTCCAACGACGTTGGAGATGGATAGGCCATACTCTCCGTAAACCAGCCACAAACGCCACAAGACAGTCCCTCAAGTGGAATCCCCAAGGGAAAAGAAAGAGAGGTCGGCCGCGAAACACCTGGCGCAGAGACCTGGAGGCAGACGCCAAGAAAATGGGCTACACCTGGGGACAGCTTGAGATGTTGGCCCAGGACCGGGATGCATGGAGAACTCTTGTTTGCGGCCTAAGCCCCAGAAGGGGTAGTAGGCGATGAATGAATGAATGAATGAATGAATGAATGAATGAATAATAGAAGGAAGGTTATGGGTAAATGAAGAACCCATTAAAGTTTTAAGTGGATATGGATAGATCTTGCTTAAACATTTATTTAGAGTTCAGAGTTATGTGCTGTCCGAGCAGCCTTCCAGTTAGGTAAAAGTTAAAGTCTGAAATTTTTCCTTTAATCATAGATTTCATGTTGAAATTATTTCTCATATTTTGAGTCTCGGGAATAGACATAGCAGACAATGAGCAATAGATTCATAAAAAAAAATATTGTTACTTTAATCTACTATTCCAACAAATATTCAATAAATACTCTTGTTTGCAGCTCAGTCATCTTCATTCTGTCTAAATGCTTTTAAATACTGATCTAAAACCATTACCAGCTTTACTTCAGAGCTCTGTATTCAGATCCAGCAATTAATGAATGGATGTGCTCTGAGTTAATGAGGTCAAGCACATTGAATTAGCCTCCAACCAACTAGCGTGCTAAATTTAGGTCCAAGGCTACAGAAGCTCTTATTGTGTGCTTAAGCACACTGTGCTAACAGTAACTGGAGTGGACAGCTCAGTTGGACTGAGCTAATGGACCTGGCTAAAGCTGAAATATTTTGGTAGCCAAGGGCAACAAAGTTACCAGCACACTGCCCTCAGAAAGCATTTAGTGTTTGACTTCTTTTAAAAGTCTGAATGAAAAATAATTTAACTCTGTGGTATAGAGTGAGCTCTCTATGCATGGTTAGCATGGTTTTAGTTTTACTGGGAAATGCTGATATATAAAAGGACTGGGTAATTTTATATGTACAGAATGACACACACTCCCACTGGCAGTGCACAGTGTGAAAATTGTTCTCTGTGTTAGTCATCGTTGAATGACGCTGGCTGTGTGGTGACCATAGAAACATGCATGTGCATACAGTATAAAATATAATTAGAAAATTTTATATGATTGCACAGGTTCATCCGGAGAATGAGGAGTGGACGTGTTTCGAGCAGACCGCCAGTTTGGACATCAAGTCATTCTTTGGGTTTGAGAGCACGGTGGAAAAGATTGCTATGAAGCAGTATGCCAGCAGTATCAACAAGGTGTGTGTGTGTGTGTTTCGGTTCTTACACCTAATTAATGATATGTAACAACCAAATTGGTTAAGGTAAGGAGAAGCATAATTTAACAGCATAATTGGTCCTGCATGGATAAAACACAACAAACATCAGTGTATTATGTAATTTTACTATCAAGAGGCTTCTGCAGCACAAGTCTGTCGGCCCATATCATGCTGTACTAGCAGAAATAAGCTTGTATAATCTCTCTAGCCATTTTCATATATGAGCACCGCAAAATGTCTGTATGATTGGGCCCAGACTTCCTGTTGACCTCATCGTGTGTTAGAAACATCATCAATGTGCATCTCATTCAGACGTTATTACCAGAGGGCTGGCAAGAGGAATTCAGAATCTCAGCAGCAGCTGACTCAGACATTCGCGTTCTCACATACAGCTACTCTGGAGAGGGTTATTATTCTTTTCAATACTGGTCTGAATGCAGCTCTAGAGTGGACAGGAGTCCACAGATATAGTATCATGATTACTGTTCGCCCTTTCTCCCAAATTCCTCTCTTAATGTTAATTTCCTTGAATTCACATCATCTCCTGCTATTCCTCACAGGGAAAAGAAATAATCGAGTACTACCTGAAGGAGCTAGAAGATGAGGGGATCACTTGCGTACCCCGCTGGAGTTCCTCCTCCCAATCCCTGCCTCCCCCAAGGCCGACCAGCCTAATTACCAGCCCCCCTGACCCCCCAAAGCTTGTGGTCACACCTGCTGTTTCTATTCCATTGCCTGCCAACGCCAGAGACAGCTCCTTCCAAGACACCAAGCAGGACTGCACCACTCTTCAGGCAGACAGCCTTACTGAGATTCTGGCCGGTACACCTGAAGGTCTGTTCCTGCAGATGCTTGACAAATGAATGCTGCTTATCTTATATATAATGATGACAATCTTTGTAGCAAAGCAACATTTAAAAGTTATGGACAAATAAAGAAGATGTAATGACTTTGGGTTCAGTGAAGCTGTTTGTCACATTATGTTGGTCGCATTACCTTTGCTTGACTAATTTTAATCAGAGCTGTTGTGTTTTTGTGTTGCAGACAAGCTTGATGCAGACTATATCAAACGTTACCTAGGCGACCTGACCCCCCTGCAGGAGAGCTGTCTGATCAGACTTCGTAAATGGCTGCAGGAGTCGCACAAGGGAAAGGTGATTAACAATTTTCCCACACTCACATTAAATTATTGTCATGGACCTCTACAGAGGAGATTACACAAAAAGTTAAGTAGATGGAATATTCGGACTCAGATGATTTTTTTCTGACAGCTATCAACTACGTGTTACGTGTAACTCAGCAGCCAGTTTAAAATGATTTATACTAGCAAACTTGCAGTGACACTGAAATTTATAGCAAAATTCTTGTGATTTTTGTTTGTTTTCTCTCAAAATAAACTACAGCTTAACACTCTCCCCTTACTCCCTAGATCCCGAAGGACGAGCACATCCTGCGTTTCTTGAGGGCGAGGGACTTCAACATAGACAAGGCCCGTGAGATCCTGTGCCAGTCGCTGACCTGGAGGAAGCAACACCAGGTGGACTACCTGCTGGAGACCTGGAGTTCACCACAGGTCCTGCAGGACTACTACACCGGGGACTGGCACCACCATGACAGAGGTTGGTTTGCATCTGCAGACAAACAAGCAAAGTTGATCAAGTTTACGTGCAGCAGCCTCCCGTGTGCAAGCATATGCAAACACATGTTCACGTTTGATTTATGTTGACCATCTTGGAGTTGGCTATGTTTGCACTGTCAACAGTTCTCCAGTTTCTCCCATTCTCAAGTTGCATGCAAGCACGCACACTAGAGTCCTTCTCAGCAACCCACAGCCTTTAGCCATTGACTTGAATTAAATATGAAGCCAATTTGTTGGCTCAACTTTGTTACCCTAATAGCTTACACAGTCATATACACGCACAGCCTCACACAGTTGCATTTAAGTAGCTTTAAAGGGATAGTTTATAAAAAAAAATGCAAACATTATCTACTCACCACTATGCGGATGGGGGGGTAAAGTATTTGAGTCCACAAAACCCTATGTATTTGCTCCAGATCAACAAGGGCAAAACATGAAAGCATTTCCCATTGTACACAGTCACTTACTGCTTTACGTAACAGAAGAACAGAGATGCACATAATGCCGGCCTTTCCACTTAACTTTCAGTCTCGCAGAATATAAACAGTGTGATGGGTCGTGTAAATATTTGTTTTCTTTGTCTAGATGGTCGTCCATTGTACATCCTAAGGCTGGGCCAGATGGACACTAAGGGACTGGTCCGGGCTCTGGGAGAGGAGTCTCTACTCAGACATGTACGTAACACAAGCTGCAACCCACTCTGAGTTTGCATGTTTCGGTATGGGTTTATAGGAGAGGCAGTAGATAGTTGGATTACAGGGAATGAATGTGCTGTGGCATGACCTGACTGGTGTATTAACAACAGGATGTATACAGTACAGGCCATGTATAAATAGTCTGCTTATTTATAATGCTGCTCACACTGTACGTTGCTCTGGTTACAAATATGAAAGCCGAACACTCGACGTGTAAAAGCACAGAGCAATGAGTTTATATCGTGTCATTGTAGGTGCTGTCTATCAATGAGGAGGGTCTGAGACGCTGTGAGGAGAACACCAAGGTGTTTGGTCGACCCATCAGGTAAACCTTCAGTACTGAACAAAGTCCATCAAGTTATTTAGCAAAATGTCAACCTTCTCTAGTTCTTTTTTCCCTCAGATTTGTGCATTTGCTATTTTACAAAGTTAAATAAATTTTAATTGAATCTCTTTCGATTTTTGGACAAGCAATTCATAACTTTCTTTGTTTATATGTATAATTCAGGTGAAATGCAGAATTACATTGTCTTAAGAATGTGATATAAAGACCAGAGTGCAATTAAGACTGCAAACTGGAGTAAGTAAAAAAACTTACAATTAACAATGATTAATCCCAAAAAATATAACATATCCAGCAAATGATAAAGGAAATCAAAGATAATAGTATATTAAAAGCTCTTTTAAAAAAAAATCCATACAATTCAAGTTGTCTGGATTCAGTTCAGGAGTTGCAGCCCTTGATAGTACACACACAATCATTCATACACCCCATGAGTGAGTCCAGAGGAGTATTATCACTTCCTAAATAGAAAGAATGCAGGAGGCCCGTCTTTGGGTACACTGATTCAGACGGCGATGGAGAGACAGGGTGAGAGTGAGGGAACAGAGATGGAATCTGTCATCTGTCAGCCCTCTCAAACAGGAGGAGGTGGCTAGGATAAGAGCCTCAAAGGAAAGCATGTGAAGCATGAATGGCTGGCACATCACAGTCGAATACAAAAGTTGTGGAGATGTAGAAAGCATGGGGAGGGGCGAGAGCAGATCCCAGATTAGCAAGCATCGCCTTCACCACTTAAGCTTCAGTGCAGGGTGACGGGTGCTAAGTGTCAGAAAGAGGCTGTAACCCGTGTGTGTGCGTGTGTGCGTGTGTGCGTGCTGTGCGTGCGTGGTGCGTGCGTGTGCGTGCGTGCGTGCGTTGCGTGTGTGCTGTGCGTGTGTGGTGCGTTGCGTGCGTGTGTGTGTGTGTGTGTCTCTGTGTGTGTGTGTGTGTGTGTGTGTGTGTGTGTGTGTGTCTCTGTGTGTGTGTGTGTGTGTGTCGTGTGTGTGTGTGTGTGTGTGTGTGTCTCTGTGTGTGTGTGTGTGTCTCTGTGTGTGTGTGTGTGTGTGTCTCTGTGTGTGTGTGTGTGTGTGTCTCTGTGTGTGTGTGTGTGTGTCTCTGTGTGTGTGTGTGTGTGTCTCTGTGTGTGTCGTGTGTGTCTCTGTGTGTGTGTGTGTGTCTCTGTGTGTGTGTGCACACTTATGCACACTCTAATCCTCTCACTTCCTCCTCTGTAGCTGTTGGACTTGTCTGGTAGATCTTGAGGGGCTGAACATGCGTCACCTGTGGCGTCCGGGAGTCAAGGCGCTGCTGAGGATCATCGAGGTTGTTGAGGCCAACTACCCAGAGACTCTGGGACGGCTGCTTATACTAAGAGCTCCAAGGGTCTTCCCTGTCTTATGGACACTGGTGAGAACCAGGACAGAGTCACAGTAACTCGAAAAATAGAGTAGGAGGAATCAACATAAACATTACCATATCACAGCAAACAAAAACAATTATTGCCTTAAACATAACTAACTCTGTTAGAAAATGCAAGCCTTACAAACTGGTAACTCCATGTGCATCCAAAGAACACACGCACACATTCTGCTCTGATTTAGTTTTGACAAAACCTCTTCTACCCCTGGCCTTAGGTGAGTCCATTCATTGATGAGAACACCCGCAAGAAGTTCCTCATCTATGCAGGCAATGACTACCAGGGCCCTGGAGGTCTGGTCGACTACATCGACAAAGATATCATCCCCGACTTCCTGGGAGGAGAGTGTATGGTGAGAGTCTGAAGATTTTAACTAGTTAGATGTTTTTTTATCCGAATAATTCTATTGTGAAGCTGAACTTTCTGGGACACGACTCCATCTGAGATCTCAGGTGGTGTAGGGAGCAGATCCCTCAGCTATGCTGACCCAGTTCCACGTGTGCTTCTGTCTCTGCATGCATGAACATACATTGCTTTTTCTCTGCAGTGCGAGGTACCAGAAGGCGGCCTGGTTCCCAAATCCATGTACCGCACTGCCGAGGAGGTGGAGAATGAGGAGATCCGCCTGTGGACAGAGACAATCTACCAAAGCGCCAGCATCTTCAAGGGGGCACCGCATGAGGTGAGGCTGAACACAGAGCACTGACGTGAGAAGTAAAGATGATAATCCTGTGATGATGTTTTACATGAATGTAGGGCAGGGCAATGTAGATCTGAATTAGGTCACAGATGCAAGTTTTGTTGAAAGTTCTGCCACCTAGTGGCCGTTACATGTAATTCTTAATGGTTTCTGAGTTCAGATGTGGACCAAATGTTGAATCATAATCTGCCCCGTTATATAATTTATTCCAGAGGGAGGGATGCATCGTTGGGCGTAATCAGCCTTCTGGAAGCAGTTTAGATTTCATGGTGATGAGCCTGTGACCATCACACACAAATGTTCACTGATTCCTCAATTTCTTTTTAATCTTATTTTGGTAAGAACCTCAGATATGGAGCAACATGAACCAAGAGAACAGTATGAGATTGATTTCTATATCGCAGCGCTGCCTTTAATGGCAGTAAAAAAGAATGTGAGAAAAATAAGAAACGAGAACTAGAGAGAGTTTTGTTTGGTCCTTTTCTTTCTTTCCTGAGATATCACTGAATCCCTTCTCTCCCTCTTCTCTTTCCTCCAACTAGCTGCTGATAGAAATCATCGACGCCTCCTCAGTCATTACCTGGGACTTTGACGTGTGCAAGGGCGACGTGGTTTTCAACATCTTCCACTCCAAGCGGGCCCCCCAGGCACCACGCAAAGACGCCTTGGTGGCCCACGGCATCACTTCTCCAGTCGTCAACAACGTCCAGCTTATCGACAAGTCGTGGACGCTGGGGCAAGATTACAGCATGGTGGAGTCCCCACTTACCTGTAAGGAGGGAGAGAGCGTACAGGTGAGCATCCAGGATCATGAATAACATTTTAACATCGGAAAAACCATAAATGGTAAAAAATGTTGCTTGTTGGTTATTGACGTTATCTGTATTCTGTCTTTAGGGCTCCCATATAACGCGATGGCCAGGTTTCTACATCCTCCAATGGAAGTTCCACAGCATGCCGGCCTGCTCGGCCACTAACCTGCCCCGGGTGGACGATGTGCTGGCCAGCTTGCAGGTCTCCTCGCACAAGTGTAAAGTCATGTACTACACCGAAGTGTTGGGCTCCGAGGACTTCAGGTATGTGAATGTGGGAGTGATTAGCAGAAAAAAACAAGATTTTGTGTCCATACATGTAGTTTGTTTGTGTCCATATTTTTGGAGTTTTTCAGATATTTAACCATGATGTATAGTTTTGATTTCAAACTATTATTTTCCTTTTATGTTTTCTCATTTCTCACTCCTGTCCCGTTTTCCTTCTCTACAACCTACTACACATTTAATCTGTCATGTTCCTATAATGACCCTTTATGAAGTGCCTCAAGAGCATCAGGATTTTTTTGGCCCAGAGTATTAAAATGAGGATACTTTTCTCCCTTGGAAACTCTGTTAATCTCTTTCTGTCCACTCCACTCCTTTTTGTCCCTCACAACCCCCTCTTCGTCCTCTTCCTGCCCCTTCTCTTCCTCGTCCTCTTCCTCTTCTTCCAATGAAGAACCGCTTGCTGTGATGTGGAGAGTTTGTAAGTGGCTCAGTGATTGCCCCTTTTCCTGAAGCACTAGATCCTTATCGTCATTGCTGCTGCCTTTGGCTGCTAATCTAAAAGCTCCTCAGTGAGAGTCAAGATTCTAATGCAGCAAAGAGATGCTTGATCGCATCTGTTTTTGCTCACAATTTAGAATTTTTTAGCGCTGGCTAACAGGACTTTGCTGCTTTATTATGGAGAAAGTGTCCTTGCACGGAGACTAGAGTATAGTTCACTGGCTTCAGTCACCCTGCTTGCATGACTAACAATATCAGGAATCCTAGTTAAGTTCAGACATGTTGTCAGTTTCGGTCCAATCGCCCACACAACATTGTTTATCCTCACACAAATTCATTTCCTGGTATTTGTTATTCAATACTCATTCATGTTTACTACCCAACCTACTGAACCTCACTTTGCTTTCAGTTTCCCAGTTTTTTCATTTAACCTTGTTGTCTAAAACTGACTTGATCCCCATCTAACTCATTGTAGTGGTATATAACAGGATGTTTTTCTAATGGATTACACACTTAGTTGAAATTAACATATGAAATTCAATCACAACTAAATGAATTAGAAATGTAGGTAATATTTTTTGCCAGTGATGTATTATGCATAGTTGTATAAAAATTGTTTTGGGGGTATCATGTTTTTAGCTTGTGATGCAGTGACACTTGTCTTTAAAAGGTAAACATTACTATAGATTTGACATTTAATGTACATTTTAAAGATGTTTATGTAAGCACCTGGCAAACCGCTGGTTGCTCCTGGCCCAAAGGTTAGAATGCCTCCAAAAGGATGGATGATAACAACAAAGCATTACAAAAGTGATCACAATATTACAACAAATTCATGTCATTTGTCAGAAGCAGTTGATAGTTTAAGTTATTAATGAAGCAAAGGTGTGATTCGTGGCTCCAGCCTTAATACATTTATATTGTTTCCAATGGAAACAGCCTGAGTCGTCCTGCAGTGGTTTCATGTTGGGTTCCGACCCGGCCCTTTGCTGCATGTTTTCCTCGACTCTCTCTCTGCTTGTTTTATGCTTGCAATCACCTTTAGCACTTAATACCTTTTTAAGTTAAGATACAAAAAACGTATTCCGCTATTATACAATATTATACTAGTAAAAAATGAAAATGGTCATATTTGACTTTTTTTATGATTGTATGTATATTTCCGTTCAGCTGTTAATGCAAGTCATTCTATTGGATTATAATGTGCTATGAAGGTTTACATACAGTTGTAATTCAGGTTAAAATGTTACACTTTCAAGAGAGTAGTTCATTGAACTTAACAATCATGTGGCGGCTGTAGTCTGTGATGCTGGTGAGCTGTGTCCCATTGTGCAGAGAGGTCCTGGTCTTATTTAGCCTAACCTTCATAGTATCACAGAGTAGGATGAAAAGTACAGACAAGCAACACTTGTCTGAACAATTTAGTACAATTCAACATCACCATAAACTGCAGCCGACTCATAGACTGCATTAGTTTGAACTAGGTGCAGTAGAATGTAAATAAAAAAAGGATTGAACTGAGTTAATAGAAACTTAATGACTCTTTGATCCAAACAAACTCATCAAGCAGCTTCCTGCTGCATAAACTTTGAATGATATGAAAGGTCTTTATTTAAAACATGTTTTGATAAATTTATGCAGAATTTAATGAAAAAAACAGTGAAGCAAAACCTTTCCCCACTAAGGTTTTTTTATTTTGATATCGTCTAACACATCCTCATTGGTTGTTACAGCCTTTTGTGGAACCAGAGAGATTTGAACTAAACACTGTGGGTACATTTCCCTCCAGAAGGTGCAAGTTGTCTGCATGGTTCTGCATCATGAGCAGGAGTTGTGCACACAGACTGCTTGCAGTTAGTCACAGGCAGACTGGGGGCTGTTTAGGTGCTGCATAAATATAAGCTGAAATGAGCATCTCCTCACATGTTATCTGTCTCTCTCTCTCTCTTCTCCCAGGGGTTCGATGACCAGCCTGGAGTCGAGCCACAGCGGCTTCTCTCAGCTCAGCGCCGCCACCACCTCCTCCAGCCAATCCCAATCCAGCTCGATGATCTCCAGGTAGAAAATGGAAGAAGAGGACTTAATTTCCCATAATCCCTCCCCCTGACTGACCTTACCTTCAACATCGAAGCCACCTTCTTGTTTTGGACTCTGTTCCTATTGCACAGCCAGTCTCTATAGAACTGAAGCATGCAAGCTTGCACAAACAGAAGACAAAGAATACAAATAAATCTGAAGCAAAAAAGACACTGTGCAAATTAAAGGGCTGATTTTTGCACAAAGGTTAAATATTTATTGTGCCTGGCGACTCTGCTAGGCAGCAGTTAGAATCAGAATATTAGCGGTATGTTTGTTGGGCGGGAAGGTTAAAAGTCAAGAATTGAGTCGAGGGGCCTTTGTGGCACTGGAAGCGGGAAGAAGCAATATTCTCACTATGGGAGCGGTGAGACGGGGCATCGACACTGGAGGCGCTGTTACATATATGCACTTACTTATGTGTACATTCACATACACAGCACTGAGATGAGGAAGAGCTCATTCCTGTGCGGTGGCTGAAAAGCCGGGATGTGCTGTTACATACATTAAACAACATGTCAACATACAAATGGACGTTTGATGCAAAAAAAGGGTGTTTGCCATATTACCAGAGATTTGTTTAATCTGGGGAACTGTATATGGGTCAAGTGTGGGTGCGGTAAACTCTTAACTAGGCCTGGGTCGAATATCAGCTGCATATAATGTTGTTTCTTTTTAAACAGTGTGGAGTTAACAGAGTGGGTGGGGCTCAGTGAATCATGACAATACAGATGGAGTAAGCACAGTTTTCACTTGACAGGAAAGTGTGAAAACGTTTTCCTGCATCTTTTTGGCGTCCATTATATGGTCACATGACGCAAAGCTCGCGCATCTGTCTCACGAGGGCTTTATCGCACCTTGGAAAGCAGTTGACTATTTAACCCGGGTCTGACTCTCAGCGAAGAAATCCACTAGAAGCAATAACAGGAGTTTGACTTTCTACTGTGTGAAAAGTTTCTATTTATCATTTTGAGGTTTGCGGAGGATCATGGGTGCCGATTGCAGATGAGCCTCTTGCTGTGGACAGGCAGACAGAAAGGCAAACTGAGCCAGTGAACAGCTAAACTCTGTGGCATCAGCATTATCACTTGTTGTCTCAGTTACCATTAGGTCAGGAGAGAAGCAAAAAAACAAACACGTCTTCCCAGATTTTCTCCTGGGCACCTTTTTATTATCCTTTTTATTTCAGTAAACGTTACCTGGAAATGTCCATTGTTTGTTTGATTTATGTTCATTCTGTGCACAGTTAAGGAATTGAGTCAGAATCAGGTCGTCAAGGTGACGCCTTGTCAGTGATTTGTGAATGAGGTACTGATTGGTCCGCACTTGCTAACCAATGAAATGCCTGAATTTGGAAGGTTCTTGTGTCATTGGGCAGCACTGCCGTCATTCGATATTTGTTTTTCCAGAGTTGTGTAGATTTCAGTGTGCATTAGGGATGAATGTTACTTTGTGATTATCATTTGGAGGCATGTTGAAACTGTTCATGTGCTAGTGTTTGTTGGAGCTAAAATGTTTTGGGGTGAGCTTTAGATGAGGTGAAGCAGTGTGGTGTTAATGCTGCATGGTCACGTGGTGATTGGGTTTACAGATGTATTATATAAAAGTAAAAGCCATTTTAAGAGCCATGTGTCAATAAATACCATTTTAGCCTTTGTAAGCATCACTTAGAAACGTACCTGCTTATTCTTTAAGGTCATCACTGTAATAGATGAGCGATTGTGAATTAAGAAACATTTCTAAATGCAACACATCCATGCAACAGTTTTTTAAATACACTATTTGGTTAATGAGCACTGATGACTTCACATAGATCCGACTGCCCGCAGAGGGCAGACACGATCCCCATTGCCAGGAGTCATCAGGTGCTGTCGCCATGGTAACCGAGTGCAGCTCACAGCAAAAAGAATCAAACTAAAAGAAAGTAAAAACATGACATGGAGGCTTCCTCCTGAAACTCCTGGCTCGGCCTGTTGTCGTTTTTGATACATGCTTGTTTGAAACTGTAAATGAAAGGTCAAGGGTTAACGTGTGATAACTATGTCATAACTGCAATAACATGAAATGCTTTAGTGAGAAGAAGGACCTCCTCAGACTGAGGGATATTCGGTGTGATAGTTGTGTAAAGGAGTAAAGGTTACGAACGGTGGCTTTTAAGAGAAGACTGTAAAATGTGTGTAAACTCTGACTCGGCCGCCCAGAGCAAGTGTGTTTCCACTCACGAGTCTGGAGGAGCATGTCTCCAATCACACAACTAACCTTCCTTTACCTGATATTTCTTCAGGAGACTAGATTTCCTTTCCTTCAACGGTTCAACTGATGAAACAAGTAGCATCAGTTCAATTAACTCCTCATATTTCCCTTTCTCCCTCTTTGTCTCTTGTACACTCCAGTTTTACAGTTTTGCTTTCCAACACTCCATGGTGTGTATCTATTGAAATCAGAGTGGACCTTTTGATTGAAGCCACTGAAACACTGAACCTGTATATCAAGATCTCAATGACAAGTGAGGGCTATAACTGTTTGTCTTGACTGTTCAACACATCTGTCTGTCTCTGCTTCTTTTTCTGACATCGTTGCATATCTTCTCTTTATCTTCATGTGAGAAATAATGTAAAAAGTACATATGGAGAATATGGCACCTTTACATGTTTTGAAAACATTAAACTTGAAATATGAGCAAATACAAGTGTCAAATTAATTTGTTTGTCCTGTGGCTGTGCTAGTTTTCATTGTGATCACAGAGTATGGTTGCATTGTATGTAATGTATTGTGAATGAGCATGAGCATCTTTAATTGTTTGCAGTGTCTATTGCAGCAAACAATGTCGTCCCTAAAGTCTCTAAAAGTAGAGTAGGAGCCAGAGCTTTTAGCCATCAAGCCCCTCACTTGTGGAATAATCGACCAATTTCAGTTCGGGAGGCAGACACCATCTGTTTGTTTAAGAGTAGGCTCAAAACCTTTCTTTTTGATAAAGCTTATAGTTAGAGTTAATTAGTGAGGCAGAACGTAACTTGCTCTATTTAATGACATATGACACACGGAGCTTCTTTTTCCAGCTTCTCCTTCCTCTTCTCCATCCCTAACCCCCCCCCCTTCCCCGGGGTCCCTTTGCTTTAACACCCGCAGATCCAGGGCCTCTGTGGCCGCACCATGGATTGCTGTTTGTGGATCGCGCATCGGGGGTCGCAGTGGTGGACCCAGTGTGGCGGATTCTGTGTTGTGTGGGCTGATCGTGGTGCTGGTGGCGGACCCTGTGTCGCGTTGGCACTGGGTAAAGGAGGTGGACCAGGGCCACGGCGATGGCTCGTGGTGGGTCCTGGTGGGCGGCGGTGGACGGTGACTGAGGACTGGAGTGGCCTCTGGTCTGGATGCTGGATCGTGGTTCTGCTGGTTGCTGACCATGGACTGTGATTGCAGCGGGACTGCATCAATGCCGCTAAAGACTTTAATGATGAATGTTTTTACACGTGCCATCGATTGCACTTCTGTCCGTCCTGGGAGAGGGATCCCTCACATGTGGCTCTCTCTGAGGTTTCTACTTATTTTTACCCTGTTAAAATGGTTTTTAGTAGTTTTTCCTCACTCTTGCTGAGGGTTAAGGACAGAGGATGCCACACCCTGTTAAAGCCCTATGAGATGAATGTAATTTGTGAATATGGGCTATACAAATAAAATTTGATTGATGATTGATTGATTGACTTGGTCAGTGGGTCTCCTAACCCTTTGTATTCACTCTGCCACTGACTGCTTTCATTTTTTATGAGTGGGAATCATAAAAATGGGTTTCATAAATACTGCATCACTGACTTTAAACTGATATGCCCCAATTAACCTTACTTTCCTGATTCAACACCACTACCTCTAAGATACTGTTGGAGCAGCTGAAGGTAAAAGATTATAACCAACATCTCTGATTTACCAGAGGCAGGAATTTTTATGAGACAGATTTTTTAGCAGATAGGTAAGAAGCCTTGGATTCATGTTATTGTTGTGATTATTAATAGCATTAGTTTAGCATGAAACTCATTCTATGTGAAAAAATATACAATAAAAATTCCACAGGCAAATTAAGTTCTGCTTTTGTGGCATATTTTATTCAGTTCAGAGTCTGTTTCCAGTTACTGAACTGGATATGGAGGATGAGATCATATTTCTGTCATCCATCACACTGCAATGTGTTGCATATGGTCTGCTTGGAAGAACTGTTGAATTTTTCTATACATTTTAAGGTCTTGACTTTATTATATTGTGATTTGACGATTTGATTACCTTTTATTTCGGTTTTACCATGGATTTTTTTGAAGCACTTTCTAACCTTGTTTAGATAAGTGTTATACAAATTAATGTATTATTGGTATTATTTTATAGATTTAGTAATTTTCACTTTATGCCACTAGATGGCATAATTTGCCCAGATAACAACCACATACATAGACCGTATACAGACTCTGATAACGCCACATCCCTAGTCTCGTCATAGGCTCCGCCTCCCCGTGACGTAGCTACACGGAAGCAAAACAGCCTGTCCAGTCCTCACGTTGTTTCTGTGGTTTGAATTGTTCTGAATACATTTTCCTATATATCATTCATATACATAGTCAAACAAACGCAGATGTCTGCTCCGCCAGCAGAGGAGCTGGTCAAACAGTGGGAGAGGTGAGTCACACACCTGGATTTAAACTGCATGTGTCTCTACTGACCCGAGGCAGGAGTCTGTCAAAAACTAAACAGAAAAGTTTTGACCAGCCAGATAACAGACTGTACAGTTTGCTCAGAATGAAAAAGCTTATTTTTCTTTATTCATTTTGATAAATGTCTATATTTTAGTTGTATAATGAACAAAATACTTCAGGCTTTTTTCTATATTGGTTTTATCCAAACTAGTGCAGTGCCTATTGTCAACCTGCATGTTCTCTTGTCCTGTTTTAATGCTTTGGAGCCACTTCAGAATAATTCCTTGACATTAATGAGTCTTCTTCGAACAGTTCTACAAAATACCTTACTTTCTTTTAATTGTTTATGTTCTGCGTGATGTGTGGAAAGCTTTTTCTATACAGTTTAAGGTGCAGAGTTGAAGTAAGACAACTTTGTGTTTATCATTCACCATTTGTCTGAGCTATTTCAGAGGTCTGTTAATATACCGACACAATCTTCAGAACCAATTTCAAAGCTTTTCAAGATAAAAGCTCTGTTATTTAGATTGATATAAGCGGTGACACCTGTAATACCCATGAATTTGTTAGGTAAAATGAATATTGGTGGAAATGCTACTGAGACGTAGACACATTTCAAATCAAATCAAATCAAAGTTTATTGTCACATGCACCAATGACAGCGTCATCGGAGCAGTGAAATTCTTAAGACATGGCAGGCAACTTCTACGCAGTAGACGACTTTACAACATATAACATAACATCGTAACAAATAACATATAACATATAACACAGTCAAGTGAATATTAAATTAAGTAATATGAATATATGTATAACATATAACATAGTCAAATTAAAGTAAAGGTTAAATGAAGCAGCAGTTTACAGGGTGAAGGGGTGGGGAATATTAAATAGAATAATATGAATATATGTATAACATATAACACAGTCAAATAAATTCAAATGCAGCAACAGTTTTCAGGGTGAAGAAGTGGGGAATATTAAGTGAGATAAGTTTATTCATTTCTGTCTTCATGTCATGTTGAGCCTAAAATAAATTCAAATATGGTAATAAATAACTACATATCCTTAGTGCCCAGGGTTTATTGTATTTTAATCAATGGCGTGACAACCTCTTCTGTGTGAATGATCTGTACTGGATCTCATACTTCATATACTGCACTGTTTTGTTGCACAAAAAAAAGAAGAATGAGCACGTGTGTGCATGTCGGTCACTGTTGAGGCTTCACAGCTCCACTGAGTGATGGTGTATCTGTGCAGTGAGCAGGCTCGTCTGAGACAGCAGGTGGTGGAGGAGGACACTGAAGACTGGCAGATGACTCCAGGCTTCTCTGGCCTGGAGAGAGTCGGTGGAGTGGACCTCTCCTTTCATCAAAGGGGATGACGTCAATGCCTGCGCCCAGCTTGTGGTGCTCAGCTACCCCGACCTGGAGGTGAGCCGTCCCCTCGCTACACCCAATGATCACAGGGGAACATAGGAATCTCTGAGCTTTATCGACCTCTACTTGTGACGGTGGGAACAGCAGCAGTGTCTGTAGCGCAGCCTCCCACCTTTCACAGAGCTCCACTTATTAGAAGAAGTCACAGCTAATTTTATTCACGCTCTGGATGACCTCTGATGTCAGCGAAAACACATTTAAGTGAGCTCTGATGTCAGAGAAACACAGACTGATGAGCTCTGATTTCCTGACTTGACAATGATACATTTTAAAGATCACCTATGAACACTGTGTCTCTGTCTTCAAACTATTGAGTATATAGGATACACAACAGGACACACAACTTTAAAATTAGACATATTACACACTTACTTGTTCTATATATTGAATGAGTTACTGTTTTTGTTCGTCCTTCAGCGAGTGTGAACATAAAAAGTTACAGCACAAGCTCCGTAGAGCTGAAGGTAATTGCGAAGTTGAGTGACACCTTTCACCTTACGCTCCATTGTTAACATAGAACTGTTGAAGAAAGCAGCTTAAAGTTTTGAGCCATTTTTTACATCTTGTGTAACTTGTATATTGCCACTCTATGAGGAGAATGGAAGGATCTTGTAGTATTTGGATATAGAAATACACATTTTTTTCACGTACAATATCATGAAGGGATACAAATACTGCTAAATGATCTGTGAAATGTGGGAAAAGTTATTTATCAAACCTTTCAAAAGAACACCCAGATTTAAAAATGGGTTTTGAATGTTATTGATTCTTTTTGTGAAATTATCTTCTAATCACTAACCTGTCCCTCGCCAATAACTGCAATGGTCTTGAACATTATTTACCAACACAATGATGGACAGCAGATCTTAATGAAAATTCCCAATACAACCTAAGCAGCCTGTTTAATTACAGAAAAGCACCATGACTAAACGGCAGGGCTTTGGTTTAATAAACAGCTCAAGGTTGAGTCCTGTTAAAGTGAACATTGTTAGAATGACCTAGTCCCTTTTCTCATTTCAATTACTTTTCCATGCAGGCTCTCACAGGCTCTCTCCTCTCCTGCTGTTGATCTCTGCATTAATAACGGTTGCCGTCACCTGCCTTACATACAGCCCATTATGATTAATTACATTTTCCAGTGTGCGTTGTTGATACATGGTCCCAACAAGGCTAATGAAATGTGGCTCAGAAATGCTGTCCATTAACAAGACCATGTGACATTTTATTAACAGAACATAATGTAAAAAGTTGCTTGGATTGTTCTGACTTTTGCTCGATCAAATTTGTTTCAACCAGAATATTGTAGCATGCAAAACCATGAAAGTCCACTGGTGGACTTTTGCTCTGCAGCCTTGTTGTTTTGCCTCAGATGCTTTTTCCCATCCTCCCAGGTTCTATGAAGTGGGCAACATGAAGGGTTTTGTACCAGATCTGGTTCTAAGTTGGTTGTGACAACTTGTGATGGGACTATAAGCCACTGGCTATATTCACCAGCATTTCCCAGTCTCAGGCTCACTCCAACTGAACACTACTGGTCAGTGGAGGAGGCCCTCTCTGTCCCTATTCCCCTTCCTGGACAAATGGTGTCCTTAGAACTGTGCTCGGTGCTCTGGAGGGCAAGATATTGGTAGCGGCTCTCTTTGTTTGAGTGTTGCTTCCAGACATCTCAGTTCTTGGTTGTGTATCCATGTGTACCTACCTCGGGACTACAACCAGTGAGAATGTGTCTGAGTGTAGCTGGAGTTGAGCATCGCAGGCAGGATGAATCCTGAGCCACAGCTGGAGGTTTGGGAGGAAGGCTGTAGTGTCTTTGATAACTTAGTCGCAGTCAAAAATAGTATCAAAATAGATTTAACATGTTGTGAATACTTTGTAAATTTGTAAAAAGAAGTAAAGAATAGATTGAAATAGATTAAATTACAGAACAGCTCCTTTAGCTCTACTCTTTTGATTGACAGCTGAGCAGGCGGCGGTATGAAGGCACAATGGATCCAACTTGTGTTGATTAACTGTAGCTTTATTTTAGCCTCAGTGGTGTTGAACGTTAATGACCACGGCCATCAGCATCACTGAACATCTAAACTGACTCGTATGTTGCAGAATAGCTGTTCCCTGTGGTAACGAGTTCAGAAAGCTAAGTTGTAACACAAGCGTTGTGTGTCCCTGCTTTTTAGATGAGGAGACATGTTTATGCTGTAGCAGACAAAAAACTGTTTTATTGTGAATCTGTATAACCTTGATTTAACAGAATCCAGTTCCTACACAGCAGGTGAATCATGTATGAAAACTTTATGCAGTGTTCAGAATATGTTCAGAGCCGTTAAACAACAAGAAGGAGCAGATGTTTCATTTTCTACCAGATGGGGGGGTGTTAGGGATCATCTTGCACAGCCTGTGTGTGTGACTGTGGAGTGTGGACTCACACACACACTGGGCTATTTTCTCTGAAGCCTGCAGCTCCTGAACCCTGACAGTGTGACCGGCTGAGCTCAATTCAACAAAACACATTTTTCAGACTCAGAATCAGAAGTGCACTACTTTATTTATCGTCTGGTGAAATTGGGTTTTGTTCCAGTTGCTCCAACCACGAATAGAAGTATGTACAGATGCACATACTTTGAATATTAATTTAAGTATGTAAAGAAATTAGAACTATATAATAAAAAATATGCATTACACTACAATCAGATATATTTGTAATTTGATTAAATTAAAGATAATATAAACAGCTGACACACTAATGATATTATACTTAAGAGAGAGCAGAGACTACATGGCCTCTTTAGCCATGGAGCTTAGGTGATCCAGTGAAGAATGTTAATCCTCTATTCCTATGATCTGTTAAAGATTGACTACTGCAGATACTCACAACATGAAGAACTGAGATTTCTTATTAATCTCTGTTATTTACCTTGTAGCAAGCTCTCTCTTCTTACACACATCTACAAGAAAGATTAAACACACATACATGAGCGACATGGGCAGCGTTCACTCTTTTGTTCTGATTTGGCGGCTGTGGCTCAGGAGGTAGAGCGGGTTGTCCTCTTACCAGAAGGTCAGCAGTTTGATCCCCATCTTTGGCAAGATACTGAACCCCAATTTGCCCCCGATGCCGGCAGCGTATGAATGATGTGTGATAGAGAGAGTGCTGCACATAGAAACATATAAATACAGACCATTTACCATTTCCTTCCTGCTGTTTACCATGACATCATACTGGATGTATTGCAAATCATCACTCTAGTGGTTACATGATGTAATGGTTCAATCACTCAACACCATCAATCCATTATCTAAACCACTTCTCCTTTGAGGGTGACATCATGGGAGAGGCGGGGCACAGCCTGGACAGGTCACCAGTGGATCTCAGAGCCAACAAATAACCATTCACATGCACTCCTGTCATTAGAGTCTCCAGGTAACCTATCATCATCTGCATGTTATTGGACTATAAATGGTAAATGGTTTTGTATTTATATAGCGCTTTTCTAGTCTTGATGACCACTCAAAGCTCTTTACAGTACAGTTTTACATTCACCCATTCACACACACATTCACACAGTGCATCTATTAGCAGCACTTTGTTGTTCTATGAGGGGCCATTCGGGGGTCAGCATCTTGCCCAAGGATACTTCAGCATGCAGATTGGGAAGACTGGGGATCGAACTGCCAACCTTCAGGTTGGAAGACGGCCCGCTCTACCCCTCAGCCACAGCCGCAGCCGCCCACAAGACTGTGGGAGGAGCCAGAGTACCTGGAGGAAACCCACACATACATGGGGAGAACATGTTCTGTCCATGCAGGAAGACCAACTCTTTGTACGCCTGAGTTTATAATCACACAGCCACCGTACTGCCCTGAAAGAGTCATAAACATAAGTCACAGTTTCCCCCCCCTCCTGCCAGGTGCTGTATGAGGACAGTCAGATGGTGACTCTGACAGCCCCCTACATAGCTGGTTTCCTGGCCTTCAGAGAAACCCCCTTCCTCCTGGAGGCTCTGCAGCGGCTGCAGAGGAAGCAGCCCACACTTCTCCCTCAGGTCAGCTTCTACACACGCACGCACACACACGCACGCACACATCATGACTTTGATGCTTTTTTAGTTTTTCTTCACTAAGCGTCTAATGACTGCCGGCATGATTGAATAAAATGAGGGAGAGACACGAGTCAGAAGAGCCTGAATGAATCTCGTGCAGCTGTGAAGAAAGATCTTTCCAATTTAGGGAAAGTAATGAAATGAGTTTTGATCAGTGATGATAAGTTAGTCAGGTCCCAAGTACGGATTTGTATTCACACCCCTAAAAGAATGTGGACCCATGTGGACCAGACCACCTCATAATGTTCTATCCTATCTGAGTGTGTTCACATCTGTGTCACACAAAACACATAACACCAGGTGTGTAAGGACCTCAGTTTTCAGAGTGTGCGTGATTTCAAAGATGACGCACGGGGGAAAAAAAAATTGGCAGGTCGTTACAAGCAATGGGAAAAGAGTTTTACCGGCGTACACCTGCTAATAGTTGCATACAAAATGTATAAACCATGGAAGTGGGACAGTGGACTGCATGTACAACACCACAACTCTGAAAAAGAAACAGATGAATGGAATTGAGCCATTATTACACCTTTGCTTTTCCTACTGTGGCATGTCATATCTGTTTTGAAATGGTCTTATAGGAAACATTTCTCTATATTGCACCAGTCATCTGTTCCCATGTGAATCGTCGTATCATAGCTGTCAGGATCTTCCCCCAGAGAGACTTCTTGTCCAGACTCTGTTAAAGGTTTCATGTTTTTTTTTAAGTGCCTTCCTCAATGGTCTAATGATATTTCACGTCCCCAGTGTGTTAACTTACCTTCTCCGCCATGATATCTCACACCCGTGCCTCACTTCCTCGGCCCCCTGTTTATTTAGTCACGTGTTCTCCCTCACTCTGTAGATTCATCTGTTCTGCTCCCCTGTGTTACCCAGTGCTTAAGCTCTGGTCCCTTGTGTTTGAATCACCTGTTTTGCATTCGGTTCAGAATCTCCCTGCCATAGCATCTGAAGCCCTGTTTTAGAATTAGAATCAGAATATCTTCACTGCCCCGATCTGCCTTCCCCTGGGTCTCTGTTTGGGTCCCTGAATCCTTAATGATGTTGCCCTCTTGTTTGATTTGCAGCAAAGTTCTTATTAAAGTCTAAATATTTAAATATGGTTTTGAGTTTAGTTTTATTCTGCACTTTTTTTTGCGGGGGGGGGGCTAAACAAATGCCCCAAAGGCAGCCACAATAAGCTGGAGTGCTTATTACATATATATGGATTAAAATAGCTTTTTATTACTCTAAATTCAAGTTTTGGGAAATGTACAAACTTTTCTTTCTTTCCGAGAGTGAAACGAGAAGATAAATATTCTTATGTCTTTGCGTAAACCTTCTTTTGTAAAGAAATTAATTAAAAAAGCCAGTTTTTGGAGTAATTGTATTTTTTACACTTAAGATTAAGCCTTACTGTCTATGCCAGGTGAAAAATGGCACAAAATAGGCCCTGTTGTGTATTACTGTATATTAAGGGAGATTTATTGTGTTAAAAAAGATCTCAGGTTCGATTGTCGTACTTAAAATTACACTCAATTGTAATCATTAGCCTTCAGTCAAGCTTGGCTCAGTTGTGCTTTGATTTCAATGCTAATCAAACCAAATTCAACACGTCTCTTCTATGTTAGCATATAATAATGACTAATTATAACATAAGTGTGTTAGAATGATGGCATTCTAACACACTTATGTTAGCATTAGTCATTATTATATTATAATTTGGTTTGATGTGAACACGCCATACGTTCAATATTAGTAAACTTTGAATAAACAGGTGACCAGTGCTCTGTAGCAGTCAGTGGGGGCGAGGCAGTGTGCCTTCAGTCTGTGGACCAAGTTGAAAGAGTCTTCTTCTACTTCCTCGGTAGTTTCTCCGCAGGGATTAATACAAACAGCTCACATCAAACCGGCAGGTTAGAAACTGGCATTGCACTTATGGTAGTTATTAAGCGAGTTGACTTCTAGATAATTAATGTTGTGCACCTTCCCCTCACTTCATGCACATGAAAAAACCCTGACTGAGTTTCAGTTTCTGGGACAAAGCTCCTGTGTTCCATTTCTCACTGTTTCTCCAAACTTCACCTCTGTTTCCTCCTCAGCCGCACAGTCGTGTTTGTTTCAGCCCACGTCCTCCCCTCACTCTGACTGTCTCTCTGTCACAGGAACACATGCAAACTCACTTTTGCACCTGCAGCACTTTTACCTCCACTACAGTCCCTTAATATGCATATATCGTCCTTTTCACTACAGCAAAAATAAAGTTTTGAGTTTTAAGAATGTATTGGTGTGTTGGAGCTGGAGAAAGGAGATCATTGCTTTGAGGATCTAGTCTCTTTCTAACTTTAGTCTTTTGAAGCTCAGGATGAAGATGCTCTGCTTCCTCGCTGCACATCCGACAGTGTATCAGACAGAAGCTGCAGTTGGGACCAAAGAATATAGATCATCATAATAAAAAGTTTCTCTGCAGGCATCTTGAACTTGTCTTGTGAGAGGGTGCAGTTGGAGCTAATAACATTAACAATGCATCTCCTCTGCATTGTCTTAGTAGCATTACTCACTGTACTTGTCAAAATGTCTGATGTACTTAAGACCTCATTTTTTTTTACTATTTTTGATGTGATTTATATTTTCATTTTACTTGTGGTGTTTTAGAAATGAAACAGTATCAGCTGTAGTTTGTGTTGATCTCACACTGACAACAGAAAATAGTTTACCAGCTTAAAAATCTATTAATTGTTAACTCACAAATTAATTGAGTTCTATCTTGATTTGAAGACACATTAAAACAAACAACTGTTAACAGTTGAAGTATTTTCTGGTAGATGTTGGGTGTGAATGTGTTGTGTCTTGTCTGCAGGTGGTGTTTGTGGATGGGAACGGTCTCTTCCACTACAGAGGTACGTCTACATGGTTTATTCTGCCCCGGTCAAAGTATTTCTTCCGCTGCCTTCTTTCTGATTTATGGATGGATATGTTTAGCTGAGACCTTAAAATAAAGTTCACATTCTTCTTATCTTCCATCAAACTCCCGTCACGCCTGTGCTTTTCCTCCTCCCCACATGTCAAAATGTCTGCTGTGAAGGAGGTTTACTGCCTTCAGATCAACAGAGTGATTTATGGCAGGAGTTCACATTGTGTTACCAACCCTAGTGGCCTAGACAGTGGTCCTTTTTTATTTTGAGAAATGCACTCATTTGCTTTGTTTCCGGGAGTGAGATGAAAAGATCAATATTAATCTCATGAGTTTGTGTTGAGAACAGAGCTGGAGTTACTTAGCTTAAAGCCTGAGGAAAGACTTCAACTCCCTCTACAATCACAATGTATTAGTTTACCTTTTTTTCTTAAATTAAAAGGATATAACAGAGTAGATGTGTAGAGGTTTCCTGTCTTCATGCTAATCGAATCTAACTGTGTCCTGACTTGAACTCTGTACTTACATCAGTAAATGTATAAATAAATGAAAGAGAATAAGTGTGTAAATAAATAGATACAGGAATAGCCTTTTTCATCGCAAACCGTATTTATCTATATATTCATTCACGTATTTGTTCCGTCACATTTGTCCTTCATATGAAAACCCACTAGTCATTTTGAGTCAATCCTACATATACTCCCCCTGTGCAAGAGATCCTCACTAGAGCACAATGTGTATTAATGGGCAGCTGGAAATAGTCCCCAAGGAATTCACATCTGTTGTAGTTTAATAATTTTGACCAATCAAACTATAAACTTCAATCAAATGAAGTCTGAATATATTTAGAGACATTAATGCATATTAGGATTAGGAACTCTCAAAATGTTGAGCTTTTCCTTTAAACAGTTATCCAACAAGGAGACTTTTTGCCAGAAACACCTGAAAAACCTTTTATTTTAGTAATGTAAATTACTCTAATTCCCACATTGAAATTCAGGCCAACCCAGCTTGTTGAAATACTCACAAGATACAGCATGACACTACAAGGTCCTAAACTTGATAACTTGATTTCAGTGGCTGAGAGGGTAGACCGCTCTAACCGGTCAAACTTTAACCAGAAGATCAGCGGTTCGACTCCCATCTTCCCCATCCTGATGCCAAAGTGTCCTTGGGCAAGATACTGAACCCCAATCTGACCCTCATAGAAAAAGTGCTGATCACAGATGACCTGTAAAAATCCGTAAAGCGCTTTGAGTCGACATCAAGACTACAAAAGGCACAGACCTTTTACTTTTGTTACATAACATCCTATGTTAAAATTGTACCTTTTTCTTTACCTTTAACTAGCTGAAATTGTATCAAATTTAACATTGCATTAGGCTTTGAACATTACTGATTCATCAATTATTCTTCAGAATGAGATTTGTTATGCCCTCTATATTCTGTTATTTAGAATGGGCTATTTGGGGCTTTATAAAGGGAAACAGAGATGCAGCTCGTATTCACATAAACTACCATTACACCCCAGCAGAGACATTTTGATCTCATTAAGTTTTTTCCCATATAAATTGTCGTATTTTTTTCATTTAAACAGTTGTCCATCATTTTACATCGTCTTTTTAAATCATCTTTTCAATGGTTCATAATGACCTTGAACGATTGGATTTGACAATTATTATTTATCATTGGTCCAAGTCTATTTCATTCATTCATCTTTCCAGAGGTAAGGGACAGTGCCTAATTAAACTGAACAAGCTGAATCTTTCACAGCTTCACTTATATTCCAGTTTATGTTATATTCTCAAAAGGAACCAAATAGTTTGATTAAATCCAGCACCTTCTGATATAGAGGTCAGAGGATCAGATTGTGCCAAAAAAAAGCATATTGACTTCTTAAGTCATTATGTCCGCCCACTGAGGTGGGGAGTATTTCTGGATATACATGAATGACTCAGGCTTAAATAAATATGAAGGATATTGGGCCTCCTGCTGTGTCGCCCTATAGAGAGGGCAAGGGTCAGAAATAATTTAATTGCTTCTGACTGGTTTATTGTAGAATCCTCTGAACCAATTCATACAGACAGGAACAAAACAGGATTTTTATAAAATACTATGGTCATCCTATCCTGTGAAAGGCTTTCTCTCTATCCAGTGCTTATTTCATCATGGGTTGAGAATAAAGCCAGGAAGAGCTGACATGACCTGAAGCAGCCTCTTCATATCAGGAGGGGAATGACACAATGCTTTGAATCCCACTTGGTCCACATTCATTAGTGACTGAATAGTTTTCTCCAGACAGAGAGGAATGACCTTACTATCTAGAGGCCAGTGCTTTCAAATCCTGGGATGTGTTTTGTGGGCTTTGGGGTGTATAATGGTCTGGTCATGTCTGCAAAGTTTTGCCTGCAAGGTTGGAAATTAACTGGTTTTTGAAGACACATTATTGTGGCGGCACAACTTAACCAGCAGAGGAGACAGCATTTCAATTTATAATAGCATATATAAGATTTGATATTGAAGCTGTCAGGTCTCTTGTGGGTCATCAGGTACAATGAGAGTTCCAAGAAATTATCAAAGCTCTATTTTTTAACTGTGCAAACTTTGGATATATGGTGAGTAACTTTGGGACCAACCTTGGCCTCGATAGAGTAGAGAAAGCAGAGTCTGCATTGACGATTAAATTGTTTTCTTTCTTTTCAACTCAGGAGATAAAAGTATTGATTTAAACTGAATTATTCAATCTTCATTCTTCATTCTTTAGAGTAGCTTCTGTAAGGAATCTGATGGAGGTCATGATCTGACATTACTATACAATATGTTTCAGTGTTAAATACATGTTCAATAAGAGGGTCAGATGTTCAAAGGCAGTTATGGACCAAATAATAAAATGTTTATTCAGCAGTGGGGTGAATCTAGGCACCTTTCATCACTTGTTATATAACATTGAAGCTAAAAAACTCTTGGTTGTGATAAACTGCTTCTCTCTCTTCTGCAGCCTGTGTGTGTCTGCCTGTCTCTATCACTCGCAAAAACTGATAACAACATGTATTCAGTTTTCAATCGGTGGTGGTCGTTCCAGTCACTTTAACCCTGATGTCCAGACTGTGCCTGTCTTGTGTTGTGTGTAGCTGGTGAACTTGCACACGTGTTTGAACACACTCCTCATGAACTTGTTGTAAATGTGAGTTTCAAAATAAAATGGGCAACATGCAGCATTAAAAAGGAACTAACTCAACTAACGCATTAAAAAGGAACTAACTCAGGTCTTGTCACTGTTTGCACCCTGCAGAGTTTGGCCTGGCGTGTCATCTGGGAGTGCTATCAGGGCTGCCGTGTGTGGGCGTGGCCAAGAACCTGCTGCAGGTGCAGGGGGTGAACAAGGATGAGGAGCACCAGTCGCAGGTGAGATTTTGTCCCTTTGAAGGTTTTATATATAATGTATAGGGGATGTAGGGAGCAGGCGCAGCCTCATAAGTTTAAAACTAAACGTTTGGGTTGGCTGTCGCTCAGGAGTTACAGCGGGTCGTTCACTAATCAGAAACAAGCCGGTTGGATCCCTGACTCCTCCATTCTGTGAACCGCCATACTGGCAAGATGCAGAACCCCAAGTTACTCCAGACCACTGTGCTGGCAGTGTTTGAGTGTATGACAGAGGAAGTGCTGGTTATTTAGTGACTTATAGGACCACACAATCTTCATTTCCTCGCCCTCGCCTTCACAACTATAGGACAGGGGACCACCTGGTACTCTCCTAGTCCACATGCTCCATGGTTTAGTTGTTATTGACCATAGGGTCGTTGCACCATGTGATAAAGATCTAGGTGGAGAAAACAAATTCATTACCAACATAAATGTGCTTACATCTTAAATTGAATTCTCGTAGTCAAGGACAACTCTTAACTACATATATTAAAAGACAGTTGGCAATTCTAGTTACCATTTCCTTTAAATGTGTACATTTGCCTCCATAGATGTTTTATTTGATTTTTCAAAATGAAAGTCACTATTTTTTGTTGTGTTTACAGCTCACTGGATTCTAAAAAAAAACAAATGTCAGAGGGACGAAGGACAGAATCCTCAATTGCTTTTCAACGTGCGTCTGTGCGTGCATGTGAACTCACACTTGCAAGTCTATTTGTATGCTTGTGCACGTGTTTGTTAGTTTCTACAGTGTGACTTTTAATACAAGCCAAGGCCTCCTTGTGTAGCTAATGCTAAGGTGACTTTTTGAATACAAATCAAGCTGGAACAAATGGCTGTTGGTCAAAGTATACATGCGGGACAGCAGAATGTGGATGTCATTAATATGCAAATGTTCACTTTACTCCTCAGTTACCTGCTAAGGACTGATCCAAAACCAGCTGAACTTAGTTTTGTCTGATGAACTGATCTGATGGCAGCAGCAATAGCAGCACAAACATAGAAAGATCTTGTCATTATTAAGGAGGGTGAATTGGGGTAATCTGGGACATTGGTTAATGTGGGACACTTTAACACTGCCACACACACCAATTCTGAACAGAATTCTGATTAAACAATCACATGTTCTGATAAGATTTGTCACATTTGCATAACTTCTTTGTGTGGACTGACATCAGACTGCTGCTGTATACACGAGGTGTCAGAAGAATTGGAAAAAGTTCCCAACTGGGACAATTCTAGTGAGCACCATTTCAAGTTGGAACAACTCCGAATTTCTTCGGAAACTTTGATACCTAAGTTGCAGTGTTGCTGATGTCATCACCTACAAACCATTTAACATAATTTTACTATCAGCGCTAAATCAAAGCTTTAATTGTAAATTTTATAAACTTGCAAACTGGGTTCCTCTCTCGCAAACTTCCTAAACTTTTTAGCAAATACAGATGTGTTTATGATTAATGTTCATAAGTTTTATATCATAATATACATATGCCCCATCTGATCCTTGTTCTCTGCTATTAAATATGATGCAAATAGGTGGCAATGTGATTTTTAAAAGCTTTGAAGCTCTGAAACGCTTTAATAATACACATGTTTATATTGTCCTAGTTTTTTCACATTCCAAAAGCACATCACTTAAGTTGAGTGACTTCCCCACACGGGAAATAGGACCGTTTGAGGAGCATGCACGTGAATGCACACTGTGTTTTTAATACATGTCATCCCCATGGGTTGCTGTTAAAACAGGATCCTGAGTGATTCAGGGAGCACAACGTGATTCAAACCAAAACAGACATGACAAGAACACGCAGAGCTCTGATGTGACAGTGATAATAAATGAGCTCTCTCTTTGGGGAAAATGTCAACATGCAAATTCTTCATAGATGATGTTGATCTGTGTCAGATCAGCGACGGGCATTTCCTGTTATGCTGCCGACAAGTGCTTTTCAAAATGGAACCTTAGTGCACGGCTGTAGCACTCGTCTGCTACACTGTTAACTCAATTATCTGGCAGTACTCTGCTTATAGCCTCAGCCATCCTCACGTAGTAGTGCTACCTGCTAATCCAATTCTCTGTAGGAGCATATCGATCTCCCTCATCAGTGTTACTGGCATTAAGAGTTCAGAAAATGTTGGTTAGTATCTGCTGTGGGAGGCACAGCCACCTCCTGAGTACGCAGTCACCCACATCCTCTGATACAATCTGTGGCTCGGACATTTTCATTTTAGGTATCAGGTATCATGTGTATCACACGCCCATGCCGCCGCGTCTTCGGGCTCAAGCGATAAGCTTTGGCTCAGTGGCTGTGCAGAAAACTTTAGATCTCCCCTCCCGTCCATACTGATCTAATTGTCCCTCCCTGGGGCTCGGTCTAATTTGTCTATACACGCACGCACATTATTGTGAGGCCTTGAGTCAACACCACCTTGCCGTTTCATCGCCTGGTTGGAAATTAGCTCTGAAGTAATCTGTGAAACACGAGCCATATCAGGCTCCCGACCAAACTTCAGAAAATTAGCCATTAAGAAATATGATTATCCATTACTGGCTCTACACGATCACCGCCACGTATCATTGACGAGCAATATGCTGCCATACTCAATTAAATGTTATAGAGCGTGGCCAAAAACATTTCCAGCACTCTGAGAGCTTTCAACAAGCAATATGCAGTTTGAGAAGTGTCTCTGAAGGTTCCAGACAGAACTCTGTCTCTGTGATACAAATTCAATCTGCAGGTCTTGTGTGTGTGTGTGTGTGTGTGTGTGTGTGTGTGTGTGTGTGTGTGTGTGTGTGTGTGTGTGTGTGTGTGTGTGTGTGTGTGTGTGTGTGTGTGTGTGTGTGTGTGTGTGTGTGTGTGTGTGTGTGTGTGTGTGTGTACGCTAAATATGAAAATAAAATACTTTAGCAAAAGTGTGTTTATATATTTCAAATACACAATTTGTTACAGGATGTAGTTAGATTGTTACAGATACATAATAATCATAACTACTAGTTTACACACTAAACTTTTAAGAGCTTAAAGGAATCACTCAGCAAAATGAGAAATGACTCCTTATCTTGCTGAGGAAGAGAAGAATCTTATCACCTTTCATAGTTCTGTGTTACTTGTTCAAATTCAGAGATCAAGTATCTGTCATGTTTTTGCAGTTAGTAAACCTGGAGTAAGGTTATATTTATGCATTCACATGGGGTCGTAACACTTCCCCAAAAAGTAGTTCCCAACTCGGAAAAGTCATGTGCACACTGGCTCAAGGCTGTAGGTTTCTTTCTATTAAAATTTTTGTCGGAAACAACTTTGTTGTAGCACAAATCATCCTGAATTTGGAATATACAAGCTTTTCTACCTCCCCTGCAGACCAAATAAGACATCTTGTGATACTGTGACAATTTTTTTTAAAAATTAGTTGAATTAGTTGTATTGGAATTAATATTGCACTTTACTTGGATTTAGCTGTCCCTTCCTTTTGCTGAAACTCTTCGCCAAATGTTAAATGATGAAACTGTAAGCAATAGTATGAGACCTGTGTTAATCCAGTCTGATATAGACATTTCTTACTTTTTTTTTACAGTTCACCATTAAATAATAGTCCCACACTCATTTTGTTTACTCTAGAGTTTTTGCAGTGTAGTCCCCTCAGTAGTCCATTAAAAGACATTCTATACATGCATCCTATTGATGTGTTGTTGAACAAAAACCCTCCATCGCTCCCTGCTATCTAGCTGCTCTGTTGCTTGCAGCTGAGTTTCCACAGGATGTAACAATGTGTCTGTGCTCGAACAGAACCAGGGGAGTGCGATGTGTTCTTATCTGAAACAAGAGATATGAAAGAGGAGAGAAAATGTTTCCTTTCTCCTGTTTTGTCCTTGATTCACTTTAGGAAAATGATGTCCTTGTCGGAAGTTCCCCGTTGCTCAGCTTTCTTCTGATCTCACCTCTCTCTCTACCTCCACCTTGCTCGCCTCCTCTCTCACTCTGTCCCCTTTTGTCCCCTTCCTCCCTTATCATCTCCTTTTCTTCTCCCCCCCCGCTTTGTCTCTGTTATTTTTTTCCACATTGATAGCCTGGCTGTAACTCAAACTAGTGTGTTATTGATGACTTACACTGTCTTTCTGCTGCACTTGCTTCGTAAGGGCCAAATCTCTAGCTCACACACACACACACACACACACACAAACACACATACACACACACGCACACACACACACATGCCGCTGGCCACATCCCAGCTGGGATTGGAGGCCCTGTGTGGCCCCTCCTGTCTCCCTGCTGGCGGCTTGCTATAATCATTCATAGTAGAGTGGACACGCCATCCATCATGGTGGCTAAGCTCCCTTCATGGCACTGGCCCATAACCCACCGCACACCTGTCAACAACAGACAACATCACTGTGTCTGACTTTGCTCCGTCTCCTCGACTGTGAGAGCTAAACTTTTGTTTCTATGAAGGGAAATGAGGATGTTTTTAAAATGCAGTTACCCTGATGTCTTCCTCAACAAATCTCCACTAACCTATTAGATATATATCAAAGTCTGTGCATCAAGTTTTATTAAGCTGATATATTGTGTAGGTTATTTTTCTTTGTATGATTTTAATACCAGATTAATATGAACCCACTGATGTGAGAAGAGAGCCACAAACATAGGAGTCGCTGTGGATGATCACTAGATATTTATGGATGGCTAATGGCTTATTATAGAGATTAATTACAATTGTATTGAATCAGAGTCTGCCATAGACATTGTGTCCATAGAAGATTTAAAGATATAACAATGGTTTGCAATGATGTAATCTCTGTGGAGTGAAATGGAATTGGTGAAGAAAATTGTAATTGACTTCTGTGTGTCTGTAGGATTCAAACAGTGGCTGACAAACTTTACACAAGGCAGCATTAAGTGTCAGTTTAGGTCTGAGTCCCACCTCTGTCTGTATTGATGTAAACATGGGGGACCTCCATCCATCCACGACAGGTTTCAGGTATTTCATAGGTTAGAAATAAGAAATGAGACAAAATCCCTTTAGTACATGATCTCATATAAAAGCCTTGTGGAATGGATATATGTTGAATGCTGTCATTTTTAACAAAAATTTACGAGTTTGTTAAAAATTTACGAGTAATGTTAAATTATTATTGAGTATATTTGAGTAACTTGACTCTTCTTCAGTTGGTTTCTTCATGTTTTCAAATCATTGCAGTCATCTTGTTTCCTTCAACAGTGTCACTGTTTATCATCATGTTGTGTTCTTTTTTTTTAATCCTTATTGTTGCTCTCAGCATGAACAGTTTTTGGTTAATCTTTATTTTTACCCTGACTTATTTACACCCTGAAATTGTGTTAAGACACCAAACAGAACAGTTGTTTGACAAAAATGATGTCAAGAAATGATGAAAAGTTGATAAATTTCTTTTATTGATTCTTACACCTCCCCCCAAAGAAAAACTTTTCCAGCAGCCACAGGTGCATTTGCTGCTAACGCTTTTGTGCAACTTTCATTCTAAAAATAATTTGTGTGAGTTTTGCTCAGTGAGTGTTCGGGCAGGTGAATTAGACTCTGGACTTTTCAATGACAGTGGTGTGTTTTCTCAATATTTAGTTTGATAGAATCTTGGAGCGGCTTCAATTGGACATGAAACCCAAGACACACTGAGGTTACAGATAAAGCTTGTGAATCCTCTCCAGAGGGTTAATAGTGTGTCTCAGTTTGCTGCAGTTTACTCTGTTATGCTGTACATCCTTCTCTGACTTTGATTTTTTGTTCCTTTGCCTCCGCAGATCTCTTCTCTGCAGAAAGGAGGAGACAGCTTCCCACTCACTGCTGCCTCAGGCAAAGTGCTCGGAAAGGTGCGGAGAAGGACTCATGCACACTAATAGAAACAAATAGTTTTCGCCAAGGCGTTGTTTTCCTGCTGCTGCCTTCAGAGAACACACACCCTGCTAGAAGCCAAACTCAATGACGACCGCACTCATGAAGAGATGTGAATGTACAGTAACAGTAACTCTGTGTGCAGGCGCTGCGTAGCTCTGATAAGAGCTCCAAGCCAGTTTACGTGTCCGTGGGCCACAAGATCAGCCTGGACACAGCTGTACGCCTCACACACTCCTGCTGCCGCTACCGGGTCCCAGAGCCCATCAGACAGGTACACACACACACACACACACACACACACACACACACACACAAACAGACACACACAGACACACACACACAGACACACAGACACAAACAGACACACACAGACACACACACACAGACACACAGACACAAGCAGATACACACAGACACACAGACACAAGCAGATACACACAGACACACACACACACACAGACACAAGCAGATACACACACACACACACACACACACACACACACAGTCAATAGGGAAGTCTGTAGCAGAGTGACAGAAAGAAGTCACCAGATATACTGTACATTGAGTATTGGTTGGTGTCCATTGTACATGGTTTGCACTTGGGCGTACCAGATCCACATCATTCCTAAAATTCAAGTCCATGTTGAGCAGAAAGATGTTTCATCATTCTGCTGGTTTCTCTTCCATTCTATAAACATGGTCATTATCTCTCTTGGGACTTTTTTTCCTCTTTCATGTTGCCAGTTTCCAGAAGCGTAGAGGCATCAGTTTGATGTCATTTTAAAATGTGCGACATTGACAGAAGGAATCGATAAACTTGGAGGTATTGGATTCCAATGGTTTAGACATCTATGAACCAGTCCTCAAGTGGAACTGGTCGATTCTCATAACTACAAATTCATATCCATACATATCCTAAAAGGCAACAGGTCTTTGGGGAGTAGAACTGCATGTGTGACAACATTTTAAATATATATATATATATATATATATATATAAAGCCAGTTGTGTCTTATACATGTCTTCAGGTAGTGTCACTTGGGGCTGGAGTTGATATGTTTTTAAAGCAACTGCTACTATTACACAACTGAACCTTGCATTGTGGGTAATGTGAACACCAGGTTTTGACAAGATAGAACAGTGTTTGAAAAAAAGATATGCATCAGTGTTTTATTCTTTAAAACAAAACAAAAAGTGCTTTGCCAAATTGGTGAAATTCCCTTTTAATAAGAATTAATGTGACACAGGTCTAAGTGGAGGGTGGACAAGAAGGTTTTTCTTAAACCTTTAAGTAACTAACTTTGAAAAAACCAAATGGAAAAGTGACTGTATCCTTACATGGGTTGTTGATTATGTTGATAATCACATCTCATGAACATGCACCACCTCATGCTCAAACCTTATAACAAAGTACAAAAATGTAAGAGGTTTAGTGAACAAATATTATGTTGTTCATCCAGTATTTATTTGTGTTTCCAACTGTCAGTGTTTATTCTTTCATCCTCTGCATTAGATAATATAATAAACTTAATGAAATCTTTGCCCAGAGATGGTGATTAAGATCACTATTAATTACCAGAATAAGTGGGCAAAGTAAATAAATGTCCCGGAGGGTTATTTTACAGCTTTAATGAGTCCTGTCATATAGTAATAGTTATGGTTTTGACTGCCTTCTGCATTTTCTGTTGAAAAAAGGGTCATAAAAAGTTCAGTCTTAAAAGATAAAAACACCCACTGACTGTCATTTTGGGGAAGACAGGAAGACAAAAAACCTGACCTGAATTGATCCCTCCTCCACCCTCAGGCTCTTTGTCTTTCTTCCACTAGGCTGTGCTGTGCTTCTGCTGCTCAGCAGGATTTCACCTTCACTGAACAGAAAACACAATTTCAGACCCATGAGCGCACACACGCCTCTCAAAATCTGTTTTTCACCAAGAGAGCTGCAGTTGCAGCGGCTTACTCATCCCTTCCTGTGTGTGTGTTTATTTCATCAAAGTATGAATGTGATGTGTTTAGCTGGTGAGACGAGGAGGAAGCAGCAGGGACTGGGAGTGGACATCAGACAGAACCAGGGACACTCTCACCTTCCTCTGTCCAATCACTGACACATCTGTCTCACTGTCCAACCTTTCTCTGAAGTCCACGTTCCCCTTTTTCCTCTCCGTCTCTGCTTTCGCCTTGTGTTCTCTATCTCTATCTGTCCCACAGATATTTTTCTATTCTGTTTACTGCTGACATCACAGAAAGCCACCCCTCACAGATCCAGTTCCGGAGAGTGTCATGTTCAAAGCTGAACCCAGGCGATAGAAGTCAAGCTGCTGTATCCTCCCCTCTGTCAGACACGTGCATTGGACAACAAGTCGGCCCAAACAGGCCACACAGATGTCAAATTATTGGTTTGAAAATATGTAATTTGTCCAGAGTCTTGTATATCAATAGCAATGTCAGTTGTTCACGCTTAGCCGCACTGAGGAGCTAAAGGTTGCCAGTGTCTCTGTGGCAGATGTCGAGCTGTGGTTCATTCAGAGCAATGTTGGGTTTCGCCAGAAAAGGGCACAGTCTATGTTTATATTCAGGAGAGAAACATTGTTAACTGGCATCAGCAGCATATTGGAGGAACCGGTCGGGAGCAGATATGACAAGAGGTTGGACAGATGGGTAGAGAACAGAATATACTTACCTACTAATTCCATAAAAGTCTGTGTTTATGTTGAACACATATCTCAGAAATAGGTCATCTAATCAACTCACACTAGGTATGTTTATTATAAATTACCTGGGACATTGCAGTGCAATGTTTTGTTCTATTTTAACATGTAATTTGTCAAATATTTATAAACATTTTATAAATAGGCAAACGGCGCTGTGTAGCAGTTATTAAGGGCCGGGCAGTGGACAGAGCTGAACATTTCTTTTGATAATTTTATTATTTTCATTTCACCATATTAGACTGACACAGTCACCGGAGTCCTTGATGCTGATGTGTGTCATGCCAACAACATGTTTAGAATCACCCCACTTTTTCATTTAGTCGTCACAGGAAGGGCAAAACGTTTGTTTTGTTGCTTTAATGCTTTCTATCGAGCTGAAATACAGAGCTTTTATTATGATATGTTGTGAACTTGGGTCTTTAGATATTGTCAATGAAAAAATGACAGCAGTTCAAGGAATTCAAACGTGTACTTATATAAAACTCAAATATAAATTATGGAATGACAAGGAATTATTCTGAAATTCGTTTTTCACAGTTCTCTTGTTTGTTTGAGGAGCTGAGCTGGTACAGGCTTCATGTACAGACGAGTGACAAATTAAATTATAGAGTAACTGGAGCAGTTCATGTTGAAAATGAGCTTGTCATTAGGGCTAATTGCTCGGTCTGCATTAATCCAGCTACTCCCCTTCTCACGGGTATCAACCAAAAGACACTTCTCTTCCCTGCACGGTCTTGAGCAAATATACCAGTCGTGAAACAGCTGTGTCCTCCTGTGTCCTCCTGTGTCCTGAGTCCTCCATTTGTCATAATTTGTGGTTTTCAAAGTGCAACTTTATATAATGTCACTGCTGATGTGACATTGTCATTCTTTATAGTGTTACAGTGCAATATTTCATAATGTCAAACTCCTTAGACACAATCCATGACAAGATAGTCATTTCATTGAGCAGGGTTTATACAGATTTTTATTATTTGTCTGTTAACTAAGTACACAAAAGCTAGAGGACAGATTGCCTCAAAACTTGAAAGAATGTGGTATGTGTCAGGAAAGAACTTGAATTTTGGTCCAGATCATGATCAGGGGTCAGCTCCAGAATTTTTTTTCACTCTAAAATTGCACGATAGAAAGTGTATCCACTTTTTCATTGATTTCTCACAGTTGAATTTGTGGATCATGATGAAAATAACTGGCCTGTTTAGGGGATAAGATAAGATAAGATACATTTATTGGTCCCACAAACTGCATGCACAGACACACGACATGCATAATGGGGGAAATTTGTTCTCTGCTTTTGACCATTTAATTCTGGTGAACACAGCAGGACACACAGAGCAGTGGGCAGCCATGTACAGCGCCCGGGGAGCAGATGTTTGAAGAGTAAGGTGCCTTGCTCAGTGGCACTTAGACAGTGGGGTAGGGACTTGTTTATGAATGTGTGCTATTTGGTGTATCTCCAGATAAAATAGCATTAAGTGAATTTACATTTTTGTTATAAGGGGACTGTGGGGCCTTTGCGAAAATATGCTCTCTATCAGAATCAGAATCAGAAGTATTTTATTGCCAAGTAGGTTTACACCTACAAGGAATTTGCTCTGGTAATTGGTGCATACAATGAACATAGAAAACATAGAAAACGCAATAAATACAACATACATGGGAAAAGCAATAAAAAATAGAAAACCAGTATATATTTACTCACTGTTTACTTCTTATTTACTCACTTTTTTCCAATATTTATACAAATTAACATTTATTTTGACATAAACATTTCTGAATAAAAATATATAAAAGATAAAAGATAAAAAAGTGAAGTAAAAAGTGAAACGCAAAATGCAAAACACCCGGCTTTGGCTGAGGGGGTAGAGCAGAATGAACCCTTTCATGCCAAAGACTATATGGATACTTCAGGTCAGAAAGGTGGAGTTCTGGGTGCACCTGGCTGTCTTCAGCACACCAGTGTAATTAACACTGAAGACTTACCATTTCCCGGAGCGATTCCAGAATCTCTTGCAGTGCTACTTGGACAAGTTCAATATGCATTTCACCTGCAGGAACTTCACCACAGACTGGCAGAGGCTGGAGATGAGCTGTGTAACTGGCTGCACAATCTAAGTGATTCTATTTCCGCAGTCATGAACCTTCAGGTTAGGTCAGCAGAGAAGTTGCGTTGAGGTGCAGTACTGGCAAGCGCCATCAGGGCATTTATGGATGATTTCCCAACCATAGCTAAATCAATCCCCTGAAGGGAGATGGATTTTGGAGGACTAGGTCGAGCTCACCGATTGGGCAAGGATAGAGATCAAACCTGCAGAATCCAGAAGCCTGGTACTGAAGAGGGGCCTTGTCCAGGATTGGTTCTATCTTAAAATCGGAGAGGGCATCTTCCTAACTGTCCAAGAGTCCCGTGAAGAGTTTGGGGAAGTGGTACACGGTCAAACTTAATAACAAGCAGAGTCTGAAAGAGATGCTTATTCAAGCGGAAACCTGGATGACATTGCTCGTTTCCAATGTACCAGTCTCCACTATTGAAGAGCTGGAGAGGAGATGGCTAGGCGTCCCGAGAAGTTTTCGGCTCCATTGGCCTATACTGCACAGGCAGCAAGCTGCTGCTGCCAGGATCATCTGTGGTTGAGGAGTATAAGGCAACAAAAACACAGCATTACATGATGTTGTGAGACAGTAAAGAGAGAAAAGTACGTCAGGCAGACATTGAGGTCAGAACAGGTCACAAGTTGCCAGCCAGCATAGCGCTGAGGATCGCCTACATCATGCTGACAGACATCTGGTCAGTAGCCCAGAGCAGGCTAGGTCTGGGTTGCTCCACCAGGACTAGCTGGAACAGAACTAGACCGAAAGAGAGGCGTGGCATGGTGCAGAGGGAGATCCACAAGGCAATGGAGGAAAACTGACACATAAAGGCAGTAGTCATAAACAAGCTGCGCTGCTGAACAAGTTGGAAAGGTGTGCAAGGAGGGCACACCGGATTAAGTTTCTTTTGTGTACAGTGTATGATGTCCTGCCTTCTCAATCAAACTTCCACATCAGGGTTAGCAGAGTGCCCCACCTGCACACTCTGCCAAAAGCCTGCCAATCTTGACCTCTCATGTTGATCAAGTTCGGCAGATGGTGGCAACACAATCAGACTGCACGATGTGAAGCAGGCAAGAAGGAAGACAGGAGGGGGTCACGTGATGCAGCGAAGCTAGGTAGACGCAGACCCACAGGCTCCTCAAACAAATCCATTTTTAATTATTTTAAAGCACCCAAAATCAGTCCGAACCTGGTCGGTTAGCTTTATTATGGTCCGAAAAACCAGAAACAAGCAACTGAATTCAGCTGGTGAGCAAAACTCAACATCTATCGATAAAACAACTTCCGAGAACAGCGACGACGAAGTTCATGTAATGGCGGCGGCGGCACAAGACCACCTGGGCGATGTACAAGACTCCCTCATTCTGCAAGAGATACGAAACGGTAATCAAGCTCTCTCCAGTAAACTCGACGCTAAAACGGCAGAAATTAACCAATCTATCTCTGGAATAAAAGCAATGCTGGACACATTGAACACCCGCACAACGGAGGCGGAAAGCCGCATCAGCACAGCGGAGGACCAGCTGGCGAGCCTAGATTCTCGCGTCCAAAAACTGACTAAAGAAAATGACTTTTTATTGGAGAAAATCGACCAGATGGAAAACTACAGCCGACGCAACAATATACGTATCGTTAACCTTAAGGAAAACTGCGAGGGAAACAACCTTGTGAACTTTCTTGCTAACTGGATCCCTGCCACTCTCGGACGAGAGCACTTCACTGAGCCGCTGATTATAGAGCGAGCACACCGAGCTCTTACGCACCGTCCACCTGCAGACCAGAGACCGAGACATGTATTGATACGCCTGCTTAAATGCCAAGACCGGGACAAAATCCTGCACATCGCCGCACAGAGGTCCCGGAAGAACAGCGGTCCCGTCATGTACGAGGACAAACCTGTATTGTTTTTTCCTGACCTGAGCGCCAACCTGATGAAACGCAGAAAGGAGTTCGACCAAGTTAAGAGGTTGCTTCGATCCAAGGACATCCCATTTGCCCTGCTTCATCCTGCAACATTGAGGGTCATGCTTCCCGATGGAGGAAGAAAATTCTTCAAAACACCAAAAGAAGCGGTGGCATTCCTGCGCGACTCCCCGGAAAACAAACATGACGGACCAGGCAGACAGAGCCAACAGGTGGATGAAACCCAGCGGCAGCTCCGGAGCTGTCTATCATTAACACTGCCGTCACTGTTGTTATACTAAAGGTTCTGAGATATAAAGTAAGTGATGGCAGCAACTCAAGTTTACGTTTACTTCAGATGGATTGGTTTCATGTTTACCCACCCTGTTTGCATTCTAACAATTTCAGCGTGTTTTTTTTTATAATCTCTTATTACACCTAAAATGGATACTATGCATATTGTAAAAATCTCTCAGACAGAGCCTTGGGCTGGTTTATTTGTTTCTGAACCATGCCAGACATGTCATACTTGACAAGTGCAAAGTGCACAACCCAGTTCGATAGGGAAGATAGTGTCAAATGTCCAGGATTAGGCACTTGGGGGGAAGAGGGGTGGGTGAAGGGGTTTGTTTTCTTGTTGAATGTTGGTGCTTTGGTTTATCTTTTTTTCTGTCATCGCGGGAGGTACACTGGCTTTTGCACAGTGCATTTGCAAGGAGGCTATGACACTCTTATGTACACAGTAGGTATTAATGAATAAGGTAATTAAGTTTGTTAGCTTCAATGTGAACGGGCTAAATGGACCGGTTAAGAGGAAGAGAGTTTTGACACAACTTAAAAAACTGCAAACGGATATAGCTTTTTTACAAGAGACCCATCTTACCACACAGGAGCATAAAAAGCTGAGAAGAGAATGGGTGGGACACGTGTTATCATCCTCATTTAACTCTAAAGCCAGGGGGGTTGCTATCTTAATAAATAAAAACATTCCAGTTACAATTGGAGAAACTATAATTGATCCAGCAGGCCGCTATGTCCTAGTTAATTGCCAAATCTACTCTGAACCCTGGACACTGTTAAACCTATACGCACCCAACTATGATGATGAATCCTTTATTCAAGATATTTTTATGAGGGTATCGGGGGGACAACAAAACCTACTTGTAGGAGGCGATTTTAATTTTTGCTTAGATCCTGTATTGGATAAGTCGGCTACAACAACATCCAAAACAAAAGCAGCCAAGACTACCTTATCATTTATGAAAGATCTAAACCTGACTGATGTGTGGCGACAGATGCACCCTCAAACTAGAGACTATTCCTTTTACTCCTGCCCACACAACTCTCACACCAGGATCGACCTTTTCTTATTGTCAACACAGTTGATTCATAGAACACTAGAATCTGACTATTTATCTAGGATGCTGTCTGACCACTCACCTTTGACCCTATCTATTTTGATGCCAGAAAAAACAGCAAACCAATATAGATGGCGTCTGAACCCTACTCTCCTTCATAGACCAGACTTTTGCCATTTCATTAGGGACCAGATAAAATTGTTCTGTGAGATAAACTGCCCCTCCTCCCCCAGTAGTTTCATATTATGGGACACGCTGAAAGCTTATCTAAGAGGGCAAATAATATCTTATACAAAGGGTATCAAAAAGAAATATATGGCAGAGATAAATGAGCTAGAAGCAGATATTCTGAAATTGGAAAAGGAGTTTCAACAATCTGGGTCTAGAGAACTTTACCAACGGCTGGTTAACAAAAAACTAAAATACAATACTTTACATACCTATAAGGTTGAAAAAAACATTTTAAGAACCAAACAAAAATATTATGAATTGGGAGAGAAAGCTCACAAAATCTTGTCCTGGCAGTTGAAAACAGAGGAAAGCTCAAGGACAATTAATGCAATTCAAACTGAAACTGGTGCAATCTCACACAACCCAACGGAAATGAACGACGCATTTAAAAAAATGTATACAAATCTATATACATCAGAATCGCCGGAGGATCTATCTAAGATTGATGAATTTCTGTCCACTATTGAATTGCCGAAACTTGGCCATGAAGAGCAAAAGAATCTTGATTTGCCCTTCACTCAGAAAGAAATTGAAAAGGCCTTATGCTCACTACAACCCAATAAATCCCCGGGAGAGGATGGCTTCCCCCCTGAATTCTACAGAGAATTTAAGGATTTACTAATCCCCCCTTATAATGGATGTGATTAATCTGGCATCTAAAACTCAAACCCTTCCTGAATCGTTCTCCACTGCCATAATCACTGTGATTCACAAAAGAAATTGAGATCCATTAAAATGTTCTTCTTTTCGACCCATTTCATTATTGAATTCAGATTACAAATTGATTTCCAAAGCCATGGCAAACAGGCTTGGCCAACATTTACCAAAATTAATAAACCCAGACCAGAGTGGCTTTATTTTAAAACGCTCATCAGCCAATAACCTGTGCAGACTCTTTAATATTATCCATTTAACTAAATCTAAAACTGAACCTAGTGTAGCTGTAACATTAGATGCTGAAACGGCCTTTGATAGGCTAGAGTGGCCCTATTTATTCAAAGTTTTGGACAAGTTTGGATTCGGCCATTTGTTTATCAATTGGGTGAAAACACTCTACCATAAACCCAGAGCCAAAATTACCACAAATGGACAGACTTCGACAGCATTTCCCTTGAGTAGATCAAGTCGGCAGGGATGTCCTCTGTCTCCAGGACTCTTTGTCTTGGCTATTGAACCACTCGCTGAAGCAATTAGACGGGATCCAGATATAAAGGGGTTCAGAGTGGACCAAATAATTCATAAAATTAATCTCCTGGCAGATGATGTAATTCTGTATCTGACAGACCCGGTTAACTCTCTCACAAAATTACAGACGCTGCTTAAGACCTATGGTGCTATTTCAGGATACAAGGTCAATTTGGAAAAAAGTGAAATCATTCCCCTCACAAACTTTGATCATACCAAACACCAACAAACAACCCCATTTAAGTGGCTCCAGAATATTAAATATCTAGGAATAATTATAGACAATGATCTTAAAAACTTATCCAAACTTAATTACCTCCCTTTGCTGAGTAAAATTGAGGAAGACCTCGACAGATGGAGGAACCTACCCATTACTCTAATTGGTCGAATAAACTGTGTGAAAATGAATATTCTCCCGAGGTTGCAGTATCTTTTCCAGTCTTTACCCGTTCCATTACCTGAAATCTTTTTTAAAACACTCAACAAACACGTTAGACAGTTTTTATGGAATGGTAAAATCCCGAGGGTGTCAATGGAAAAATTAACATGGGATTTTAGCCTGGGAGGTTTTCGATTGCCCAATTTTAAAAAGTATGTATAAAAATTGCCCCCTCGATGACTTCATCCTCTGAAGGAGGGAGCTTCAAGTGATTTTATTTATAAATGGAACTCCAAAACCATATCCAACAGAACAGATAATCCTATTTTGAAACATTTGATTAAAATATGGTGTGAAGTTCAAAAGAATCTTGGGCTGAATCTGAGACTGTCGCCAAAAACCCCTCTAAGACAAAATGAACTTGTACCCATGACTCTAAATAATAAGATTCTGGAGACTTGGCATGACAGGGGAATCCAACATCTGGAAGATTGCTTTGATAAAGGACGTCTCATGTCTTTTGAAGAACTGAAGAGAAAGTATGACTTGTCCAGTAGAACTTTCTTTTGTTACCTCCAGTTAAGATCTTTTTTGAGAACTAACCTGGGACCTGAAATGATTCTACCTGTGTTAACTAATGTGGAAAAAATGCTTCATGAAGGAAATATGTGCAAATTTATTTCTAAAATGTACTCCATGTTGCTGAATGAGTGCCCAAAACCAGGATTACACAGATCCATGATGAGATGGGAATCAGACTTGAATATAGCAATTAATGAACAACTCTGGTCAGATTTGTGCCAGAACAGTCTGTCAGCAACGGTTAATGCCCGGTACAGACTTGTGCACTATAATTTTCTCCATCAACTGTACCTCACCCCACAGAAGCTACATAAATCCAAACCTGAATTGTCAGAAATGTGTTTCAGATGTGGTATAGAGGTTGGCTCCTTCCTACACTGTACCTGGCTTTGCACAAAGGTGAGGTCCTTTTGGTATGACTTTTGTAATGCCCTAACTGAGATCACAAAAGTTACCTTTCCATTGGATCCTGAGCTATGTTTACTGGGAAACTTCACAACTTTCAACGGGTCTTTAACGAAGCTCCAAATTAAATTTGCAGAAATTGCTTTATGTGTGGCCAGAAAATGTATAGCAATGACTTGGAAGTCTGATTCCCCGACTGTCATTGACAGATGGTCTGTGGAAATGAACAGTTGTATTCCTCTTGAAAAGATTACATATAGTCTCAGAAAGAAATATAAGCTATTTTTGAAAATCTGGCAGCCTTATTTGGAGTACATGGATACACCACCAACGGTACCATAGGACTGTAACTATTTGGAGCTCTGAATTGCGTTATGTACTGTGTCATTGCGGTATCTCTCTGTGATGTGTCATCCTATGCACCAATTATTATTGTTTTGTTTTTCTGTTTCTTTTCTCTTTGGGTGGGGGGAATATTTACTAAATTTATTTACTAAGATTTATTCCATCTATATTTGTATTTTGTTATGTAATTTTCTGTAATGTTTAATGTAGTGTGCTCTGTATGTTCTGCATGTTCTCTTGCATTGTGAAAATATTTGGAAAAATAAAATATTACAAAAAAAAAGAAGGAAGACAGGACCGCTTTCTAATGGCTCTCGTTTCATCCACTTTCTCAAGCCAGGGGAGAGTGCAACAACAGAGATGAGGAGCAAAAGGGTCCTCTCCATGGCAAGCGATTGGGAAATGCAGGGAGACCTTAAGATGAAGCTCAAATTCACTTAGGAGATAGCCCGCAGTATCTCAGGAGACCTGATATCGCCATATTGTCTAACGTTACCAAGCAGAAGGTGCTTATCGAGCTAACAGTACCCTGGGAAGAGAGGATAGAGGAGGCCGAAAGCTAAAGAAATATCAGGACCTCATCCCTGAGAGCCAACACAATGGATAGAAGGCCTGGAACCTGCCTGTGGAAGTCGGCTGGAGAGCTTTGCATGGCAGTAACTCCAGAGAGCCCTTGGAATGCTTTGAATGGAAGGTCCAGCTAGAAGGCGGCTGGTAGCCACTATTACCAAGCAGGAAGAGGCGGCATCTCTGCGGAGATATGGAAGGAGTGGTGGTAGAGCCAAACCGGTAATGGGCCATTAAAATCACAGGGTTGAGTGGTGGAAGCAGGCATAGTACCAGGACACTGGTGCTACCGTTGAGCTCCCAGAGATGAAATGGGCTTAAATTGATGAACCATTGAGAAAAGGGGGTTCCCATTAGAAAAGCTCAAGAAGCCACTCAAATAAGGCCCAGTTTGGAGAGAGGAAGGAAATTAAAGAGATAGTGATGTCACTGTCTCACAGATGGTGCAGGGGCACAGATGGTGCATGAGCAGTTACCTGTAAAGCTGAGCCAGTTGCGATAACCCCCATTGTATTTAGCATATTGTTTCGAGCAAAATCCTCTTAGATTTTTTTAAAGGTACACATAATGAATTGGATATTTGTTTCGTGTAGTTTTAAAACTTATGACTGACGGTAGTGATCAACTGTCTCCTCAGTGTCTTAGCACTAAAAATGAACCCTTAACTCTGCTCTTTATTTTTCTCATATCCTCCACCTGTAAGATCCTCTTACTTTTTATGATTAGTAAAATGAGCCTCTCCATCCACAGTTTGAAATTCCAAGAGAGGAAGATGAAAGGTGACATCATGTTTGGCTCCAGCAATGAAGACTTATGTGTGGACGTAGTGACACAGAATCTTATGTCCCACAATGACACAGTCACATACATAGTCCCTCTCACACACACGTATACTGTTTATATGCACACACACAAGCACAGAATGTTTCACAATCCATCTGTCTGTTTTTTATAAACCATTATATTTTCCCCCTCCTCATGTATCCCACTCCTATTGAGTTTCTCTCCCATCTTTACTAAGGAGCGTGAACTTTAATTTCTTCATTCCACACTTTGTTATATCGAAGCTTTATAAGATAACCTCTCTAAAATAACCCCTGCTCACATGTAAAACTACTCCTTCTAAAAACTTGTAAACAGATGTACATTTCTGCTCGTGTTTTTCAGTTTCAGTCCTGCTCCTCACACTCATGAACCTTTTTTCTATTTGTCCAAACTAGAGTGGCACTCACTAGAGTCTCCTAATGAAACCACATCAAAATGTGTACACACTCATAAATAACAGTCCCCCAAACACACCTCATTTTTTCCTTCAAGATCCAAGAATTATTCAAAACGAAAATGTTGAAACATGCTCTATTCAGATCCACACAAAACTGTATAGCTTCTTTTGACGTGGTGCCTCATGTTCAACCAAGTCCAGCCAAAGGAAAAGTAAAATAAGTCATTCCAAATCTGAACATATAATGAAACAAAAAGTATCTCAAAATGAAAGACCACACTTTTAACAGCTTCAGAGAACATTTGATGTGAAGTAGTCTGACATGTTCCTCGAGTCATCGTCTCTGTTTTTACTTTGCGGTCACTGTGACAGTGAGAGAGTGACAAGCAGAGGTCAGAGAGCGGAAGCTGAGTCATCAGGAAGATGTTGCATTAGTGACCAGACCATCCATCCATTAACGTTACCGCTTATTCTTTTGAGGGTCGTGGGGGGCTGGAGCCAATTCCAGCTGACAGTGGATAACACACTGGACAGGTCACCGGTTTAACACCCAGAGACAAATCTAACCCCGGAAGAAACATTTAGTTGGTTTTAGTTAATCGTCTTATAGGAACTCAGAACTCTGCAGTTCCACAGACATCTGTGTTTTTACTGGTATCCTGTCGTCATGTGAGGTGGTACTGACTCTGGTTTTGATTGATATTAATTATGGTTAGAAAAGTTGATTTCAAGCTTGAAGCAGTGTTACAATACATAACCTCATATAAGCAGATACAAGCCTCCAAAGGAAAACTACAAGAAAGTTAATGACATACTGAGAGTTCCTTATGCGAGTGGAGTATAAAGCTGGGATGATCAGTGGGTATGCAGTAAATTGCCACCCATTTTCAATGATGCTGTAGATCAGATATTAGGTGTTAAAGGTTTTACAAACCAACAACAATATTGGGTCATAGCTTCTCTAAGTAAAAGAGAAGTGTAAACTAAAGATCTTTGGGGTTGGGTCAACAACTATTAGGAAGACATCAGCAGATTAGTGTGTTACACTGGGATTGTTGCGTTTGTGAAAAACAGAGCATGCGTTCGTTAAATAGTGAATTGTGGTCGATTCAGTGAGCTGGGATTGTTATATGGGCATTGTGTGTTTCATACCACCTGATATTTTAGTCTTGTAAAGAAATTCCTGCACTAAGCCCAAAACTTTAGACCAAACACCATTACAGCTCAGAACTTTGTATATATGTTTTCTCTTTTAAACAGTCATAACTTTTCCTTGGGAAGTTAAGGGAATAAATCTGGAATCAGCAAAGAATGGATGGAAATCAAACCTTCCACACCCACATGTTGAACATGTAGCCCTCTGAGGGAAGAATCTCCCTCCTCTGACCTCTCTACTCAGACTGTAGCCTGCATGAAAAACCTTGAAAGTTGGGTATATATTGTTGTTTCCTGTGTACAGTCTTGGCCCATATTTGGTCCATTGGTCATTATCTCCAGGCTGAAATCCATTACTCACGTTAGTCAACCCCCTAAACCTCATCCTCCACATACACTAATGGGAAGACATCCACTGGTAATGGGACTCTGAGGAGCGGGCTGAGACGTACAGTAACAGCTTACCTCCAGACCTCTCCTCTCTGTCTGAGTGCTTTGCACCGAGCGGAAGTCACTAATTAGGATCCCTCTCTTACTGCAGTCACCTGTACACCGCTGACTCGCCCAGTGCTGCCCTGTGTGCCTTCTCAGTTCTGTAATATCAGTTATACAGGACTGTAAAACATTAGTGTGTCGTCTAGAGTTTATCTGTTTGTTTTCTGGCAAATAGTTTCCTGGAAGTAACAGAGGGGTTGAACTTGTATTTCAATCTTCCTGACATTTATCTCTTGCTACATAAAAGTGTCTCCTCAGAGCACCTATACTCAAATGTCCTCCTTTACACCACGAGGCTCTTTGGATATCGAATGTAAACAATTTTCTTATTAAGGGGCCATAAATGTGGATCCTCGCTCCACTCTCCATTTTGGGTTTCCATACATCCCTCCGCTGTGCCGGGCAGGAAGACGGGAAATGTAAAAGCTGTACAGCTGCACTCCCAGATTGCAAAAACAGATGGAATTTCAATGTGAGTGATAAGCGGTGGGGAGGCTGCATGCATAGAATAAAAGAGATTGAGAGAGGCTTTGTGCGTTTGTGGGTACCGGGATAGAAGGCATGCAGTGTGTTTGTGTGTGTGTGCCACAGAGAGAGACAGAGAGAGAGGTGTGTGTTTTTTATGCGGATTTTGCAAGAAAGGATATATTTATGTAAGAAGCAAGATTTATTTTTTAAAGTCTCCAGGTTCAAGAAAAAACATATGTTTCTGTGTGTGTGTGTGTGTGTGTGTGTGTGTGTGTGTGTGTGTGTGTGTGTGTGTGTGTGTCTTGCATTTGCTGAGGCCCTACTCTGACTTTTTCAACTTTCTCTCTTAACTCTCAGCCTCCTTGGTCTCCTCGACTTTATTCGTCCTAACTGTACAGTCATTTTTTTTTACTCTTCTCTCTCCGACGTCTTTCATCCATCTATCTCCTCCCCCACCCCCCACTGCGTCTCCTCCACTCTGTGAATAATTCAGGCCTGCAGTGCTAGTATATTTGTTGGTTGTTGTCACCTCTGCAGTAACACAAACACAACCCATACCAGTGAGGATGCCCGCATACATACACACACACACACAGCCAACCAACGAAGCTCTTTGACAAAATAGTACCAGATACTGAGACCCGCAAACTACGAAGAATTACACAATTTTTACACCATCTGTCATGTTCAACAGTCATTTGATCCTTTGTTAAAATAAAGACATTGATCGGTGAAGTTTAAAGAAATCACAGAATACAGCTTATATAATCCATCAATTGACTATAATGCCTATCGCTGGCATAAAGAGACAAACAACCATTCTCGCTCACGTTTACACCAATGGCTCAGTCTCCAGTTTAAAGGCCGAGTTATACTCGTGTTGCACGCACGCATGCACGCAAGATACGCAACACGCCCCTTTTGTGCCCTCTGGCGTCTTGCGTGCGTCAGCCAATTTTTCTAACTATCCGACAAAACGACGCGAGCTTCGCGGAGCCCGCAAGGCTTGTGATTGGTCGGCTTACTACTTCCCGTCCGGTGTCTAGCTTCCGGTTTCATGCCCCCATAATACGCGGAAATCACGGAAGATTTAGAAGAACGAATATGGAACAAATAGATGGGCACTTGGCAGAAGAGATCTGAAAGTATGACCGCTTGTATAACCCGTCACTGACTGGCCGATTTGTCCGCCAGAAATAGAATATGAGGAACCGGAACGGCGATGTAAATAAAGAGTCGACGAAGAAGAAGTCGTCTCTTCTTTGTGTGTTTTGTCTTGCGTGACCTTGCGCGGTTGCAGTCGCAAGAGTATAATTCGGCCTTAATAATCCAGTTGGAAACACACAAACCCAACTGGATTTTCTTGTTAGTTTTCAGACAACAAAGCAGCCGCATGTCATCAGCACTTTAACCTTTAAATTCACGCTAACTTTTGCAGCATGCTCATATATAATCAATCAATCTGAGATATAGTCCACATATTTTCATATTGTAGGTTTTTTGTTTTTGTTTTTGTATATTTATTCTCTGTTACTTTTCTTTCACTGCATGTTTACATGCTGATGTTTAGCCACTGGGTTTATTGTGTTCACCATCTTAGTTTAACAAATATATCAGGTGAACAATTGCTTATTAGCTGTAATCACAAAGTAAATCTACGGCTGCTTGGATTGTCATTAATTTTGCACCAGTTTGGCTCCAAAGTTAAATATTTATCAAACTTTGATCTGCGGGAAGAAAACTGCAGAATGGTCAAGAGATCCAAGTCATTGTGATTCTTCTGTCGACCAGATTTCATGCTGATTCATTCAATATTAATGGAGATATTTCAGTCTGGAGCTTGGTGCTGGAGCCACTGTTTGGCTGTCCGACTTGGTCCTAGGCTCTGTAATGTGAGGATGCACATATATCTTTTCTCTGTTAATTGAACATCTTTCAATTAAAAGAAAGATGTTGGTTAGATGAAAAGAAACTAAAATGTAAATGCGATTTCTAAAATGTTCATCTCAAGATTTTATAGTGAATCAAAACAGTCAACAGATTAATGAATCATTTGAATAACTACAAACCACATGGATAGCAATGGCACGCATCACTTCTCCATTTGTTCCTCTTTTCAGACCAAACCCTATGTGGAGCAGCTAGAGCAACACTTTGATGGAAAGAATGTGTTTGATTGTGTTTGAAAGAAATAGATGAGAGAAAGAGAAGCTTACACAGCCATAAAACAGTCATGTTGGACAAGTGGCAGGGTGAAACGTCTGTGAGGGAGACACCAGTGCTCTGCTAGTGGCAGCCAGTGGAACTTTTCTGAAAGTGTTGAGAGGCTGTGACTGATTTAAAGTGGATTTCCCCTCTGGGGCTCGGGGCTGTCTAAATGTTAATATATGTCTGTCTGACATTCTGCTGCTGCAGCCACTGGACTCTGGACCTCAACCGAGAGATTGGTGTAGAGAGAGATGGAAGCGCTGCCCTGAGGTGGATATGAGAGAGAAGTGTAGATGAGAGGTGAAACAGAGGTTTGAGGAGAGTAGGGGAGCGAGGGAGATCTGGAGGAAAACCGTTTGATAATCAGAGTGATAAAAATGATTTTAAGTGAGAGAAGGTAGATTCCAGGGAGAAGGAGAAATAAAAAGATGGTTTTGAAAAAAGGAAGGAGGGATGTAGAAAGGAAGAATGGGTCGAGCAGACTGGCAGAGCTGCAGGGCTTCTGGGGCTTCGGGGGACCAGAGGATAAAAACCTGCCCCGGGCCACTGGACCAAAGCCAGGACTCTGACACCTCTGTGTGTGTGTTTGTGTGCATGTGTCAGTGTGTGTGTGGCCCCAGCAGAGAGCCAGCAGGCCACATCTGTTCACCTGTGCAGTCCCACCCTGGCAGGGACTGTGGCGAGAGCAAACCAGCTCTGAACTGATACAAATTCAGGCCTGGGTTTCCTTTGCTCCGCAGCAACACAGCTGTCACAATCTCTTCAGTGTCCCTCAGTCACTCTCCCTCCTGTTTCTCTTCTTCTGGTGCACACAGTGTGATCACTTGTGGGGCTTAAAAAACCAGAGTGGAAAAACAAAACATTTTCAAATGGTTACAACAACCATTAGTTGGCAATTGGTTCATGCCAATTGCCAACTAATTATAAATGAATTCTAAAACCGTTAATGTTGGGTTGTAAAAAGAAAAATCGGGAGCTGAGAGTAGATGGTTAATTGGACCGGTTAGAGTGTCAGTTACACGATGATTATAGACACTTTGGTTTTGTGATTTTTCTTGTTAATGGCCCGATTAAGTGCAGAATCTAATTTGGTGTGAATATGACATATGACCAGAGCTCTGTAGCACCTGTGGCTGGGACTCATCAACGTGAGTCACTTTGGCGAGGACTTAGTCGAACTTGTCCAAACTTGGAATAAACATGTGAACAGCTCTTTGTGCAGAAGTAGCTTTCGGGCTCTGTGGACTGAGTCCTCCAGCAGGTCAAGGAGTAACTGCTGCTGATCACTCTTAAAGTTTCAGGAAGAAAACTGCAAACATCATTCACACAAAGCAAGTGAGTGAAAAAAACATAACAATGGGGGTGTTTACTGTAATTTAAAGGTAGGTCTAAGCTATAAAACATCATTACAAACAGCAATGCATTAATATAGATATAGCTGCAGGAAAGGTAAGGTGATTGTCAATTTGCTGGAGCCTCTCCAAAGCTTTGAAGACAATTTACCATTTAGAGTGTTCACTTTCGGTATACATTTTTAAAGTTAAGTTGAAAACCCACCTGTTTCCTCAAGCTTTTTGATGTCCTAAAGTTAGTATAAACTTTTTAGATTTTATTTGAATTGATTTCATTTATTATTGTTTTTGTCTTTGATGTAAATGCACTTTAAGAATAATCTTGACTGAATTAGTTTTTGGGGTATATTTTTCATTTTGTCCTTTATCTGTATTAAATTACATTTCATCACTGGGGTTATAACAATCCTGAGGGAACATGACTATCTACAATCTGTCATTTCAACCGGTCGACCAAATGATGAAGGCCCTGGGGTGCTGTTGTTGTATCTGCCCTGCTTTTTGTTTGTCTGCATTTGAGTGCATCTCAAGCATCTATGAAGAATTGTTCTGTGTGGTTCTATTTAAATGTAGAGTGTCAAACATGATGTTCTGTTCTGTTCCTTTTGGGGTTTTCAACATTTCTAGATGTGACTCTCAACTAAAGTTGCCTATTTTTACTCACTAGGCAGGAAGCAGCGATCTGAGCAGGAACACAAGCAAACTCCAACAAGTTAGCCACTGCAGAAATAAGTTTGCAACAACAACTCAGATCCCGATAGATACCCCATTTGTAAAGCATAGAAGAAAGAGACTGCATCATGATCATCATTGAAGATTTTTGGTCGGAGAAGAGCTGATGCTTTGTTTTTTTTTCAAGCTTACAGCTTTAAGTCGCTGTATATTAGCCTCAGAATAATGCACACACACACACACACACACACACACACACACTCACACAAAGACACACACACACACACACACACACAGGCCCTTCCCAGTTATTCACATCTTCAAGTCATACAGTCTCACAATTGATCAAGAGTTGGTTACTGAACATGTAACAACAATTCCATAAAGTAATTCCACCTTTCTATAGATTCTCTCAGACATGTCTCTCTTATTATTGTTAACTAATATTAAACGAAACACAGTTTACAGTTTGGCATCAGCATACAAAAAGAGCACTTGACGATACAAGCTATTATGGCTATTATAATAGGGCACACTTTGGCCATGGTGTAACTGTTATCTGTGAATGCAAATATTCAGGGTCAGGCCCACTGATGATTTTGAACATGTGATCCAGCTTCTGTCGTTCTTCCCTGAGCTTTACACACAGCTCTTTCTTACCTCTCGCTACCAGCAGGAGTTTCAGAAGATGTATTCCATAAATACTCAGTTAAGTCATTTTGCATCACCAACAATTAGATGGTGAATTCGTCATGTAAAGTGTAACAGGCCTAATCCAAATGGCTCAGTGTTAATGAGAAGATTCTCAGTAGAAATAGAAAATGAAATGTTTTGTTCTCTGAAACTGGATGTTCCATTCACCGGCACTCAAAGAAAATCCTGTATGTTTCCTTAATGTGAAGCAGATGTCTGAAATACAATATCTTCACTGTGACTCCAACTGCACATAGAGCTAATTATTGATGAGCCACCCTCCTACACATTCTACACTGAGAGGGATCTTAGTCTTATTCAAATTTTTACTGCAATAAAAGATGTACAACAGTGATCCTGTATTACCCTTGTATGTGTGATATGTCTTGAGATGTAATTTCTGTTCTCTGCCACAAAATGTTTCACGTCACCAAATGAGAGAATAATACATTCCTCAGTGAGTAGTACTACATAGACTAAATGTGCCCTGGAAGCTGTGTAATTTAATTGCCAGATAATATGGTGATGGCAGGAAAAAGACCAGAGGTGGATGATGGGGATTAAAGTTGAAATAGACATGAAATAAAATGTATTAAAATAAATTTGCGATTTAAAGACGAGTGCCGTCTGGGGCAGCAGTGGATCTCCAGGATGGTCAAAGCTGCTTCATTTTTAATATATAAAGAATCAGAGAAGCCATTATGTTGAGCCTTGAGGCATCCCACAAATTAAGCTTAATGTAAGTTCAATCAGGAAGTCCACTTGTGTGTCCAATTCATTCACTACTCTGCCTGCTTTTCTCTGCTTCTTCTTATCAGATGACTGCTGAGTGTTTATGGTAATCCAATTCGATTTTGCCATGATCTCAATCAGCCAGTCACGTTGTTGCTGTTCATTTTAAATCTCTTCATCTGCTGTCATTTCAGCGTTTCACTGCAACCCTCCTCCTCCCCAGTTACCTTCACTTTCCTTATTCCGTGTCCACTCATCTCGTTCAGATCATTATTAAGATCCCTTCAACCACCACCAGTGACTATATTTCTAACCTTAATGACATCACAAGGGGTCTAATGGACTCATTTATATCACTTTCATCTCTTTCTGTGCATGGAAATGCATTTGGCTCACTTTCCAGTCGCAGTCTCTCCTGATTGAAATGTCCTTATGCTCTGACATTGTCCCAGACCTACAAGCCATGAATAATGGTACACATCAAAATTCTAGTAAGTTCTTGAGATGTCAGCTGATTGGATTATGAACACCAAATGAACAGGGGGGGGGGTTAATGTGAGTAGTTTACCTGATTAAACTACATTTTGTCACATCCACCGTCTCAACTTTTGTGTCGCGTTGCCTTGACGGAGTCTCACAATTTTTTATTTGTAATGAGGGACATTGCCTGGAGGAAGGAGCAGCAAGATAGATAAGTGGTGGATTTCTGTCATTTGTGGAGCTTAAGAGGACATCATAAAAAAGAATACTTAAATGATGGGACCCGGAGAAGCAGTGCTGTAACATCCTAATGATGTTTAGATGGAGATGCTGCCTCAGAGACATTTGTACAACAACTGATTTGTCAGATAATGATTTGTGTTGTTTGTCAGATTTGGCAGCAAACACACAGCCTCAGTTTGCTCTGTGTGTGAAGTTAGCATCAAGGCACTTAATATTAATCTCAGACTTCAGACGAACGTGTTCGGTGATCAAGGACGTTCCTGCTCAGCTCTGAGAAGCTGACAAATTGCAAACGCTGAGTGGAAACTTGTTAAATGTGGAATCTCTCTCTCTTTTTCACTTCTTCTTTCTCTCTCTCCCCCTCCACCTGTGTTCCTCCTCTCCCCTTCCACAGGCCGACTGTCGCTCCAGAGAATACCTTCGCATACACTTCCCACCTGCAGACACAGACATCAAAGAATGAGGTAAGTGACAAAGTCTTCATCACGCACGTCTGTGTTCTCACTTTCCTGTGTGCACATTCACACGTGCAACTTTTGCGTGTGTTACCTTGGCGCATGGTGAGAGGAATAATTTATAAAGTCTTAAAATAGGATTAAAAGCCACAGCAGTGAGTCACTGAAGAATCCCCCCTAATCCTACAGTAAACCCAGGTTTTTAAAAAGCCAAAACAGTCTAATCTACTTTGCTGTTTAATTTAAACAAATTAGGTGTCGAGGAGGATAAATACTGGTGTCCTCAGAAAACTGTTAAATGTACACAAGAAGAATTCATGCTAATTTGCACAAGATAAGATTTAACCAGTGAAATTAAAGATTTTCTATTTGTAACAATTCTTAATATAAAATGTTCAAAAACAAGTGCACTTCTGTTTTACATTTTGTTGACTTCTGTATTTACATTATCGAAAATTATTCCATCAATGTTCAAACCCAAGGAAATCCTGAATTTTATTTAAGGTAACATGCCATTTACTATTGGTTGCAATTTAATGCACTACATGTACTCTTGGCTGATTCACCCATTCATGTGTTGGCGCCGTCATTTCATGTCCTCTGTCAGCGGGGAGGTCAGAGGTCATGTAAAAACAACCAATCAGCTGCTGGAGACGTACTGTTGTTTTAAGCTGGGGGCTGTAACCCTGGCTTCCTGTTTGGGTGACAGTGTACAACTCTATTCTGCAGCACGAGAGGTGGAAAGTTCGGGAGTTTAATCTCCTCTGACGGGTTCTCTGCATTTGGGGATGGGTGAGCATGGGGCAGAGGTGAGGCGAGGACGCTCGAGGTTGGGCAGAGATACAGAGGCAGAGAGGAGAGAGAAAGCCGCCTTTGATCCTGTGACTCTCATCTGAACTAACAGGCAGCGCCGCTCGGTTCGGCCCAGCCTTCCTCATTACCGATCAAAGCTGAGGACCACTAGCACGACTCAGATACTGCGTAAAAACCCAATCATCATTCACCCCCGTCCCCTTTTAAAGCAAAGTATTTTCAAACATGCACAGAATTGAACATTCAGGGATCCAGATGCAGCTCCTCATGTCCACTCATGTTTATATGTGCACACACACTTGTTCACACGAGGCTGTGTGCACACTCCCATCCCTCAGCGAGCCCCACTGGGAAGCATAATGGGGTGTCCATGTTGATCCGCTCAGCAGCTCCCTGATGTGGTGAATCCTCTGAGTGCACTGCTCGCTTTGATCAGCCTCTCCACAAAGACACTGAGACAGGAAGAGAGGCTTTGTGCTGAGTAGGCAGGGCTGCAGCAGGTTCCTCCAGGCCCTAACCCAGCACTACCCTCTCACTCCCTCACTCCCTCACTCAACAGGCTGCACACACCTTGGATCAGACGTCCTGTACAGTAGCAACAGAAGCATGTGGGCTACATTTAATCCACATGTGATCCTGTGATTTCTCATACTTGCGCAGTGCCTGCTCTAAACCCGCCATCCATCCATTCACACACACATGCATACAGTACAGCACTGTCCTAGCTGCTGTTGCTGGACCATTAATGTTTTGTTTGAATTTAGATTTGTTACTTGATGAAGAATAAAATGCTGAAAAGCAACTGGTTTATCTCTGGCTGTGTTTGGGAGACCCCAGTGGCATCGTCTATTGCCACAAAAAAGTTCATCCTACCTGGTTTATCTGCGAATAAGAATTTATAGTCAATGTTTATTTTTATGAAATGAGTTTGTTTTATTTTTATTACGTGCGTGGTGTCTGTCAAAAATTTCATTAAAATTCAAGGTCGTAGGTTATTTTTTTTAATTTTTTGACTTGTAACTATTGAAACTTGAACCCTGCAGTAAAGCATCATGCTTTTGGTCATGAACTAAAAAAAATCAAAATAAATGAAATTCAAGGTGGAGGCAAAAATGCTTCACAGTGTCGGAATGTGAGGGAACTTGTTGTATCTCCTGTACGTGTTTTAATCATCCAAAAATGCAGGATTATTAAATTCTGAGACAGCTGGGATATTTCTAATCCATAAAATGTATTATTCTTTTTTGTGAGTGATCTCCGGTGCGCTCTGCTCCTTATGGCACAGTCACGTTCATTGCAGTGATTTTATACACACAAACAAACTGTATGAAAACTAAAGTTGGACTGAATGATACACTCACGGTGCTAGAAGATATTATTTAATAACTATTAATGGCTCGGCTCTGTAACTCCGCTGTTTAATGGAATCGGAACGGGATTTGCTGTAAATTGTTTTTTATCTATTTCAAGTTAGGGTTCATATGGAACAGTTATGTCTCGCCAGCACAACTCAAACTGTTGTTTAATGTTAATGATGAAGTGGATCAAGAATCTGGCTTCAGTTCCCCACCTCACGCCTGCGTCGTCTTTTTACCGTCTACAAAATGTTGGTACACATGTGTCAGCGTTACAACAAGTTTGTTTTTATCCCACCGTTAATGTGATAAGAGGCAAACACATTTTTCAGACCCTGTTTTGTGGCTACGCAACAGTTATAAATGAGGCCCCCTTGCCATAGAATTACAAAAGATGAGGATGATATCAACAGTTCTTCTGATTATTGCTCATAATTGTGATAATCAATGAGCCGTGACATGAATGCAGAAGAATCCCTGGACAGGATTTAAGATATTTTCCAAACATTAGTTATTCTCAGCTAATCAGAGCGTTTTTTTCGTTTGTCCCTGAATATGTATTTTTCCATATTCACATCAAGATTAAATGTTTCTCAACATTTTCTTTTATTCAAGCTTTGTGTGATGTGTGGCCTTGACGGAGGCGTGTCTCTGAATGCTTTTTAGATTTCATGTATTGTTGTGATGATGATGTTTTTAGAGATGTTCAAGCCTCCAGCACCCGCAGAAAAGGAGTTTGTTACAAAAGGAGTGAAATGATTTTTAAGGGACGATATTGTGGAGTCGCCTGATTACATTCCTGATGGGGTTTGGAAAATAGCTTTGCAAGGAGAGACAGTTTTCTATGAAAACTGTGTGACCTTTGTTTTCTTTGTAAATCATTCAAATGTTTCTGAAAATCCATCGAATGTCTTTTGCTTTGGAGTTTCCTCCTGAGCTCTCTATATGCTACCAGGTAATGACTGTTGGCGTGTGTCAATACACAAATTGTTGTGTCTCTTCAAGTTGTCTTTAATGAAGTCCCTGTTTCTGAAACATTCTTACCCAAGAAATGCATACTCTAGTCAGACAGAAGCTCTCCTGTTTGTGGCCGAGCTCTTCCCAGTGTTCACCTGCACACAGGCCCGGGGGGGGGGTAGAGCGGCTCCACAGCGGACTGTGGTCCGTGTCCCAGGGAGGCAGATCCTCTGTCTCTGTCAAAGAGAGAGGAGAAAGACATGAAAGATGGAGCAGCAGGAGAGGAGATGAAGAGATCCGAACAGAGGAAGGAATCAACAGGGGTGCGGAGGGAGGAAGGGAACGAGCACCGAGCATGGAAAAATCAATGCCTGTGAGAGAGAGAAAAAGAGGAGTGAAGACATCAGTGTTGAGTGACAGAGGGATATGCTGGTCGTTCCTGGATTGAATGGCTGCAAAAGTCATTTTGCTGTAAAAAATAAATACATTTCAAATTACCTCTTAAAAAGCAAAGAAATCATTTGAATAAACAGATTTAATTTAATACCAGAATATAAATGCAATATTAAGTTGTTGTCCAGGTGCATTTATCAACAAAGTATTTCGAACAGAAATTGTAATTTCTTCTCTTTTGTATTTTAAAAGAACTATTTGTGGTATTCATATGTAGCTGGGACCTTTGACCACTGACATGAAATCACTATCTCCGAGTCCGAGCGACAACTGATAAAATGTCGAAGAAATTATCTTTAGCCGTCTTGAGATATCACATCCAAGAGACCAGAAACAAGTTCTTTGAAGCCATCCCTGACCTTTGACCACCGAAATCTGATTAATCAGTCTGTCCAAGTGAACATGTGTGCCAAATCCTTATCAGGTTATTTAGTCAAAGTGAGTTTTACCAGATGTAAGGAAATTCCTTGGTTAATCAATATATATAACATTCACAGGAACATAAGGTCACTTTGACCTTAACCTTTGACCTAAAATCCAAGTTAAAGTGAATCTTTGTGCCCAATGTGAAAGGATTGCCTCAAGGTGTTCCGGAGTTATCACATTCACATGATACAGAATGTGCTATGTGAAGTCACAGTGTCCTTGACCTCTGATTTCGACCTCCAAATTCTATTATAACGAGATCAAAACAACGCAAGGTCATGTGACCTTGACCTTTTTAAGTTTGACCACCAAGAGGTTATCAGTTCATCTTTGAGTCTAAGTTAATGTTTGTACCAAATTTGAAGACATTCCTTCAAACTGATCTTAAGATCATAGACTTGACCTTCGACAAGCAAAATCTAATCACTGGCGGTCGCAGAGGCATAAAAGGTGTAGGATGTGATCTAATATAAGATCCTCACATTAACTTCAATTCTCCCTTTGGTAACAATTATCAATGTCTGTGAGTGTGAGTTGTCTTCATGGTTTATTGTGGCAGATCTTTAAATCCCATATTAACACAGTCATCTCAAACCATCAAGTAACCATCCAGGTTCAACTATGGGGATTGTAATAATTCAATTCATGCTGTTGTTCAAACTTTACTGCCCTTTTCAAAAATATTTCGAAAATGTCATGGAACATGTTGTGGAGGCAGTCGGAACAAGACTGGGCCAATGAGCTCTGTCGGGAGCAGCGGCTCTCATTAAAAAGTAATAGTGGTACAAGGACATTGCTTGTTGCTGTAGGAACTACTCAGCCTCAGTATTAACTGATAGACTGAGGTGCAGTCAATGTTTCATCTCCTTCCTCTGTCTCATTCTTCCACCTCAGAAATACGATATCCAGTGTCAGCCTGACATTTATAAATACCATCACCTCACCTCGATCTGGACCGATTCAGATGAACCTGTTAAGGTTGAATTATCTACAAATCGGGCCACCATGTGTGAAGGTGTGTGCACAGGTGTTTTTGTCACAGGTCATGTCGGTTTAGACTTTTGGTTGGTCAGACAGGAAAAAGGTAAATGTCTCCAGTTTGATTCCCACTAAATCTGTCAGGTGTCAGGAGTTTTCTTAAGACTCTATTGGAAATATGTGTCAATCGACCTTCTAATTCCAATATTATTAAACTTTGGCTCTGTAGCAGTCAGTGGGGGGGGCGCTGCCTTCAGTCTGAGGAATCTTCTACTTCGTCCTCAGATTAACTCCAGCAGCGGTCGTCAATTGGCAGCCTGTGGACAATAATGTCTGTCATAACAAATCATTGCGATAATTCTATTATATATTTTTCGACAGACTGTTTATAAAAAGCTCTGTGCACAACATCCAGCACACAGACAATACAAAGTTACAGTGTATTGTAGAACAGTTTGAGGAGGACTCACTACTGCATAAGCTCTGGAGCTTTAACACAAGGCAGGAGAACAGTCAGAAGAACAGGGTGGGTTTATTTCTATTTGAATCTGGATACTGTGAGTGTTCACTGGTAACTTTAGCTGCACAGTGAAACTTGTTGCTTGAAGTGTCGAGTCCGATGCTGCTAAAAGTTAAAATGTGGTTCAACATCAGCACAGTAAGAGTCATAAAGTCAGAGACCTCACTCAGCAGGGTTATACCCATACGAGACAAGGTAAGACTGTAGCAGTAAAGCCCCTGAGTGTCATGAATTAGGCAAAGGGTCCATTTTATTACACCCCATGCATATACAGCAGAGGGATAGTGATTAGCATGGCTGTCTTTCTTTAATCATTTAGTTTCAGAAATTTGCAGATGTGGTGATCAGGCAGTAACGTTTTGCCTTTTGATCGTTTATTGAAAATTCCATTTTTTCTCCATGACAATGAACTTAACTTTAAATTGAGAGGAAGCTTTTAACTCTGGTGTTTCACCAATAGAACAGAAAGATGATTAGGCTGTCCGCATTCAATAGAAGACATTAAAAAGTCCTTTTATATTATAGCTGCACAATCCTGTGCGTGCGTGCGTGCGTGTGTGTGTGTGTGTGTGCTGAAGGACTGCAGCCTTTGGCAGTGTGTACCAGGTGGTCGCCCCAGACTGACCTAGACCGTGAAGTAAACAGTTCTGATGTGAACTCTGCTTCTAAGGGACGACAAATAAAACATGTTAAGGTGACTCGGGGGCACAAAGCTTTAATGATATATTTTTTTCCTCTCTTTCTGTCCCCAGCGCTCTGCCTCTCTGTTCTCTCGCTCTTGTTTTTTCTCTCTCATGCAGACACACTAAATGAATTCAGGAAATAAGTTTTGAAATATGATATATCTAAGATTCCTTCTATCTTCTAGTGCATTCACACTGACCTGTGCATTTTTTGGTTTGTTTTTTTTACCACTAAAGAATAACACCACGTTATTTACTGCATTCTGGGCACAAGACAACAGAATAAAAGTGTGTGTGTGTGTGTGTGTGTGTGTGTGTGTGTGTGTGTGTGTGTGTGTGTGTGTGTGTGTGTGTGTGTGTGTGTGTGTGTGTGTGTGTGTGTGAGAGCGAGAGTTTGGTCACCTGTCTGTTTTCCACATGCAGCCAGAAACACAGAATAACACTGCTTAAAACAAGGTTGTAAACAAAGACAAGTGGGACAGGGTTTTAGATGCGTCTTTGCCCTCTCCGCCTCATCCTCCTCATCCTCCCTCATTTTCCACTGTGCAATAGTTGTTGAAATTATGGCTGCATTTATGATTAAGACATTCTCCTCCACTTTACAATACCCCAGAGTGTTTCTTCTATTTTTCTCCTGTTTACTCGGGGTTGGTCCTTGTTTCACCATCCTCACCTATTGTTTCCTCACTTGTTATAGTTTTACTGGCTCAGCTCCACAGTGTGTGTTTGTACTGTATCTGTATCTGTATCTGTACTTGTGTGTTTATGCAATGATAGATAGGAGGGAGGAGATAAATTGTGAAAAAAGGTCAGAAAGTGTTATTGTCAAGGGGCTTGTGTGTGTGTGTGTGTGCGTGTGTGTGTGTGCGTGTGTGTGTGTGTGTGTGTGTGTGTGTGTGTGTGTGTTAACGTGCTGATTCAGGGTGTAGGGAGCAGAGATGACAGGGAGGGAGATAAATCAAGGAATGGTTTGGAAGTTAAAGGGTGGGGTGGGAGCAAGAGGAGGAGATGCAGATATGGCATCATTGGACTGTGAAAGAGTTTTTCTCTCTTTTCATTCAGTTTTTATTGGTATTCTTTCAACTGTTTCCATGCCAACAGAGATACAAATTGCATAGGAATCAGACAAAGGTAAAAAGTGCACCTTGCACATTTATAGAGCACACCTTTGAAGAATGCCAGAGAAGAGGAAGGTTGTGATGGGGATGATGTGGAGGGAGTTGCAGGGGGAGAAAAGCCGCTGCTTGATGTGGAGGCCTGCAGAGAAAAGACCATTCCCTCTTCCCTCCCCTCCCCCGTCCTCCTCCTCTCTTTATCCATCCTCCCTGCTGTCTGTCTGATGCAGCGGAGGAGAAACCGCATCCATTTCATCATGCCCGGCCTCACACTGAAAAACCTTCAGTGTCGCGTTAAGCGCCGCCTCGCCTCTCTCTGCCAGAACGCCACCAAGCGCTGCTCAAGTGTTGATGAATTGCCACCACCTGCCTCATTTTTCACCACTGCCACCTCGTCATCAAACACACTGACACAAAACCCTGTGCACTCCTCAGCGATAACAAGAACAATCGCTGAGCCCCAGGAATGAGAGATGGGGAGACAGAGGGAAAGGGCAAATGAGCGGAGGATATGTGGATGGGGTCCGGGAAGGGGGCAGACGCAGAAAACAAGCTGTAGCAAACATCTCTCCATTTAGTTTTTGATCGACAGGGAGGGGCGCAGTTTGCCAATGACAAAAAAACAATGTTCTAAAGAGCAAGACTTTTGTTTGAGTTAAACACAAGCACTGTTAAATTGTTCCCATTGTCACTTGGCTGTTCTGAATCCCCACCACCTACTCTCATCACTTCAGGAGGATTCGGAAAAGCACTGAGTCAGAGTGTTAGAAAAATCCCTTTCGCTGCTCAGCAGCTGTGAATCTTAACAGTGTCACTGCATCAGGATGCTCACAAACAATTAAGATACCAACCCCCTGTCGTAACCTAACACTGTCTATTACAGCAGCTGCGTGACTGTAAATCACAGGCTGAGCTGGTTGACTTGGAGAGGTTGGGCCCTCCACAGACTGATGCAGCAAACTGCTGCGTTCAGAGACGCTACAACAGAGGAACGGGCACATTTAGATGATTTAATCAATAGAATATTCACTTGTCTGTTTCTCTTTGCTCTCGTTATGCTTTGACCTTTACCTGGGACTGCTTGTACTCCTGGTAGATGATGCTAGTGAGTGGTCTGGAGCTTTACACATTGAACTGTGTGGAAATAGCTTGTTTGTAGGTTTTGTAGTAAACAAATGAAGGCAAGAGCATTTTTACTTGATATGTGTCAACCAGCTTGTGCACATTTTCATGCTGAACCGAACAAAACCAAGGGATAAATAAAATGGAAGATTGCAAAGTCTTTACGCCTGGCTGAGATGGAAGATGCGATAACAGATTTTTCAAAAAACACCTTGGCGTTTCGGTCCATGCTTCTGCCTCCTGCACCGCAGACACATCCTTCATGTGGTCCTGTCACTCACTGTTACCTGCCTTCACTCGTACAGAGAGTGCTGACAGTGAAGAATCAAATACAAACACAGGTTCTCTCACGTCAGCTGGGTCTGTAAGATAGTAGCTGACAAGAGCAACACGCAAAGTGACAAAATCATTACACCAAACACAAATGGATGTCTCGATGATCAGAGTTAGTTTTGATGTCACTTCTTGAAAATTATTGCTAAAAGAAAAGTTTATATAAATCCACAGAGTTGCTGACATTAAGCACGTACATGTAAACCTTACTAAAGACAACATGAATATTAAAAAGTCAGCTTAATTGATTGTATGCACTGGTGGTACGATTATTGTGTCGAGTTTAAGGCTGTAAGTAAATATTCTTTTTTTTAAAGCAGTTAAAGGTTCTGTGCGTAGGATTTAGTGAAACCTAGTGGTGATGTTTGATATTACAACCAACCCACACCTTCCCTTTCATTTGGTGGCATTGAGGTAAACTTTAAAAAAGACCCTTACTGGAGCTAGTGTTTGGTCTATATGCTCCTTATCAAATGTAAATATAAAGGTCCAATATTAGCTAACTAAAATACAATGATTATTACTTCCAGGTGATTACACACTACTGAAAACATGATTAGAATCTTAAAATCTGTGCTCAAATATCCTGTACATCTGACACACTGGACCTTTAATTAGTAAATTACTGTCTTGATTTGCTTCTTAATATAATAAGGTGAAAATGAAAAGTGTTTTGTCTGTCACAGTCTAAATCCTAAATTATCACTCAATCAATTTTAACGATAAACCAAGAATATTTCCAAGGAGCTTTATGACCTATTGTTAAATGTAAGCCAATTATTTTTCTGAGTCAACTAACTACTAAATCATTTACTGTTTATTTAATCTTCAGAAGGCTCATTTCATGTAAAGAGTTCTGCATTATGAAGTACATTTAAAGCAATATTTAATCATTAGTTAAATAAATAAAACGGCCCACCTGTTGTTTACGATGCAAATTGCAATTCAAATGGACATAGATGATGTTTTTTTTTAATGAAAGTTATTAAATGTATTTTGTGCTTATAGACCTTGAACCTTTAACTTTTTTTTTCCACAATCGAATCCTTTCATCCTTTAGTCCAAGTTAATGTGTTTCCCTCATGCCTCTGGCCGCTAATGTGGCAAGTATGGAGACATCAAAAACACAATTTTCTGGGAAACTGGCTGCTCTGATTTTAAAGGTCATTTTCTTGCCACTGAAAGTCCTGCTCTGGCTGTGGACATATTGTCTCCTGATATGATGTCATCAGGGTTATCTTGAGACAGGATTAAAGCTAGAGTTGGTATTCCAGGAAAAAAGATAGCAAAAGCAGGCTATATTTGGAAATAATGCAACTTTTGAATACCACCCTCCTATGCACTGACTGACAACTGCTAAGCCGACATTTCTGTGAGGGGCCTGCTAACTTGTGTCTTTCGTCTCTGATTCAGTGGTGTGTGCCTCCCCAGACAAACCCTTTAGTCGTAGATTGTCTCTTAGTCCTTAAAGTGTTCAAACACTGACAGAAAACCTGTATTTTGAACCCTTACTGGAGCTAGTGTTTGGTCTACATGCTCCTTATCATGTGTAAATATACAGGAGTTTCATTCTTGAGGACATTTTAGAGCCGGGGGACTTTTAATGAAACTTTACATCAAGTTGCATTACAGGAATTGTTGAATTAAGGATTCAGGAAGCTTGACTCATACCTGTAATTTAGTAATTTTCTCTCACTGTGGATCTTAAATACCAGCTTATGAAACCATTAAATCACAATTAAGTTTTTGGACAACTGAATTTGTAACTTTGATTGTAGTGTTAAGAAGTTCTGTTGTTGTTCAATTTCAATTCACCTTGGTCAAAAGAATCAGCTCATTGAAAATGTAAACTGAAATCACATTCAAAGAAGAATAATGTGATTTATCTTTTAACTTGACCACAGACAGCAGCCTCATTGTGTGTGTATGTGTATTTGTGCGTGTGTGTGTGTGTGTGTGGGGTTGTCGGGTGGGAGAGACTGATAGATGAGTGGACCAACATCTCCTGGCACTTGAGTTAAAATGACAGGTGAGCTGCTGCAGTATCAGATAAATGTCCTGTTTATCTCTAGTAGAAGCGCTGGCACGGAGCACACACATTCACAAACACACAATCACACACATACACACTCACTCACACCAGCATCACATGAACACGCCTGTACGATCTACCTTTGCACAAACTCACCCGTACAAGCCGTCCAGGTGTCTTGCCTTCCACTTCACCCCACGCGCAAACTTTTCCCATGCCTCTGCTGAAAACCAGAAAATCAATTGGGCCTCTTTTTTCTTCCCTGAGGCTTCTAAAGACAAATCAATTGAGGCCAATCTATTGTAATAAGGATGCGTCAGCCTTGGACGAGGCAGAGGAGATGCTGCGAACATCGGTTATTAGATTTTCCGGCAAGGGGAAGAAAGGCTCAGCAGACGGGGCCGCGGCTTTTGTTTTCATTGAGTGGCTGTTATGTGAAGTCCACCCCTGCTTAGCAGCTCCATGGTCGCTGCCAGCGGGCCGCTGTGCTCCCCCTTGTAAGGTCCTCCAGTCAGCAGCAAGGCTCCACTTCGTCAGTAGTGGGATTAACGCTCTCAGAAGCCTTTCCCACTGACTGCAGCCTTTAGACATTAATGAGATTCTCACCTGAACTCTGCAGTGTAGCAATGAACTGTGTTAAAGTATTGAGGAATCTTAACCACATGTCCAGTGTGACTTTATTGACCATTTTACGTTGGGATTGCTGTTTTTTTGTGTTTTTTTTCATAAAGATTTACAAGAACAGTAATTTATCCCATGCACACACACCACACACACACACCACACTCATACCTATGGAGACACCACTCAAGGAACTTTGCCATTCACCAATTCACACACACAAAGCACTTTCTCTATCACATGTCTCTCACGCTCCACCATTAAGGGTAATTTGGGGTTCAGTATCTCGGCCCAGGACACTTGACAAGCAGAATAGAGGAAATGGGATTAAACCACAAACCCTCTGGTAAGTGGACGCACTACTTCCGCACAAGAACTACAAATTAAGATAAGAAGTTTGTCACAAAGACAGATCATATTTAATAACATATGAATACAAATGTTATTAATCAAGGTATTACAAAAAACAACTCAGTTTTAGTGTAACCTGATCAATGTTTTGGGTTACATCAACATTTTCCCATTGGCTAGTTCAGTCCACTAGGAGGTGTGTGAAGAAAGGAACATTATTAATGATTCAGACATGTTGCATGTTGTGCTCAGTCTTCTTCAAAATTAGGTTTACTCTCCCTTTATTGTTTTATTAATCAGCTTCTCCTTTAATTCAAAAGTTGTGAGAGTGTTGAGATCTCAGTTAATAAAACCTGGAAAGTTGTATCGTTTACAAGTCTACCTGAGCACACAGTTGAGTCTCATTGTGTATTGGCGCAATTGTTGGCAGATGCTGATAAATATTAATAATCTGAGTGAGAGCGTTGGATAGACAGTGCTCAGGGCATCTCATCACCGTGAAATCAACCAAGCATCACTCAGTGAATGGACTGAATCTGTTTGTCTATTCTTCTGGCTGCTGAGATTTCAGTCTGTCTCTCAGAGCAGTTAGGGCTTTACCTCCATCTCCATTAATCAGTTGACTTCTTCAAACATGAGTTGTTCTGTGGGTAGGATTCAGTTACTTGTGGAATAAAGGAGTTCTACCAAACATCAATAGATCTACAGTAGTTGTTGTTACACAGATAATAAAGACCTGTAGACAAGACATATTTTCTATTACCTTTATTACAATATGAACTCACTCATCAGTGTTTATCAGGTAACCTTTTCAGCATGAACTTTATTTTCTGCCCAGCTCACTGCTTCACCAAGATAAAGAAGAAGCTGCTGGTGCTAAACAACACTGTTTCTTCTTTGTGGATGTAATGAGATTGCAGGTAAATTAAAGATAAAGAGAAGGATTGTTGTTGTACAGCATTGTAAAGGAGAGCAGGTCAGAAACCAGCCAGGACTAAACAGTTACTTTTCTATTAGAGTTCTAAAAAACTTGTTGACTAGTGACTTTTGATGACTCACAGGATCCTGATTGGTCCAAGCCACTGTGGTCCGGCCAAATGCAAATTGCTCAGAGCCTGGCAAGATGGATTCCCTGCTTTGCAAGGTTAATGAAAGTTATGCTGAATGAAAGATTGCATTGCAGAAGCAGGTGGAATAGAGGCTATAGCCCAGACGTGATGTCGTGACATCCATCTGACTCTGTCTGCACAGCTATTATCTAAATCTGTCAGGCCGTAGCGACATTTAAGGACACTGAGCAGGTCATGGTTTTTTAGGATTTTAGCAACAACGGGCGGTTGACATTCCTCCTTAATTCACAGGCTCATTCCAGTATTAGCCATATTTTGTAGTATTGATGAATAATATAAATATAAATAATTACATGAAAATATACTTAAAAATTGTGTTATAGTCAGAGTAAGAATTAAAAAGGGATTCAGTATACCCTGGGGTTCCTTGCCAGAATTGTATTCCTGACTGTGCTGAAGGTTTAGAGTTTATAAGGCTGAATGAGCATTAAAACAATATCTATAATAATCACAACATTAACTTCATCAATAGCAATATAAACAAAGTCCAATCCAATATATATTAATATAATGCTTCTGCATCGTGTTAGCACAGTGGGGAGACAGAACACAGTATTGATGGACCTCAGATTTGTCAAATGTTTTGCTGTTTATCAAGTTATTTGATTCTCTGCTCATAAACAAGACTTTAAAGCCACAACCTTCACTCAGGAGAAAACAAATCCAATGTACCGAATAATGTGACATTTATTGTGATAATTACTGATATTCACTGTTTTTGTTTGTTGGAAGTTTTGTAGTTTTATTTTGATACGATTACTGACTGATTTCGTGTTGGGAAATTAAACCGAACAGTTAACTTTGTAGCTTAAGAAGATTGTTTTTTTAAGCTTTATTTGTGGTGCCTGGTCAGGACCTGCAAGAGCTGAACTCATGATTCATCAGAAGACATTGCTGCATTGTCCAGCTGTCTAGCTCTTCAATAAAAACTGTGTGCTGTATTAATTCACAGATACTCCCACACACTTCACCGCATACATTGTTTCTTTCTATTATTCATACATGCACACACTTATGCTCAAAAGCACTCGTCATAAACCCTGAGGAAATAATGGACGCAGCTCACAGGTTCAAGCCCCTGAGATAATCACATGCTGATCTGAAGCATCAGCCTCTCATCTCGGCCCTGACATCTCCTCAGCAGCTCAAGTGTCGTTAACCCTCTCACGTGTGCGCCTGTTCGCTCACATTTCACTCTGCTCCCCGGAGATACTCCCAGCATGCTACTCTCTGAGTTTGTGGCTTTTTCATATTCGTAATACGCCATCAAGCTCTCTCGTTACGGGGGAGGAAAACCGTCAACTCCTACGCACCCACACCATGCACACAGCACGCACACTCGCACACATCATTACTCACTACAAAGAACCCGTGGCCTATGGGCTCTTTCCCCGCAGCCCACGGTAAAGCCTCGTCTCCCGGGCCATTCATAAGTCGTATAACGCACATGCTGGTGTTGGAGTAGATCAACATGAGTGGTGGCGGCTTGTGTCGGCTGAAGACACCACATCCACGTCCATGCATCACAGCCACTACAGCTCATTTGCATCAGAGTGTAATGTGGTGTTTTTACTGCAGGCGAGGCAACAGTGTGATTTGTCGGCGAGATGAGCAGTGAATCAATGATGTTGATATTTGGCTTCAGCTCAAATGTCACAGGAGTGTATGTGTTTTTCCTCTGTGCACACATCTGCTATAGGTTTATGCATTTATTAATGACATGCAGGCATAGTGCTACATAGTTGCAGAACATATAGTACACAGGGAGCGTGGTGGTAAATCATGGCTGTTGAAGGGCAGTGGTGCAGATTGTTAGCTACAGATTGTGCTATTCGTATTTCAATTCTCCTCTCTGACGGAGACTAACAGGGAACCCTCATTTCTCCTCCCCATCCCACCCCTCAGTGTCAAACCTCAGCTGCCTCGTAGCCCACACCCTGAGCTTTAATATTAGACATGCAGCTTTAAACATCCTGCCTTTTTCTCACCCTGCTCTCTGAGCATTCCTATTTTCCACCTTTCCATTCTCCCTTTTTCCTCTTCCCCATTTTCTGTTCTCACACCTCGCTATTCATCTGTCTCGAGCTACCTCTTCCTCATCTCTCCCACCTAGGCCGTCTCTCTGACTTTGCCTCCCCTCCATCAACACAGTCTCTGGTGCACAGCTGTCAGACATTGCAGTGCATCTTATCACACTGACCCAATCAGAATTCAGCGTAGCGGGGCATGTCTTCAAAGCGACTGCTGGCCATTGGTAAGCAGCTGCTTTGGAGCTGAAAGCAAGGCGAGACAGACGGACAGACAGAGAAGACTGGCAGAGAGAGAAGAACAAATATCAGGTCTCCACTTCTCACCGATTTTTTTTCTTAATCTCTGATGCTGTAGGTGTCTGTAACGGAGCGGTTCACTCAAATGAAACAGCCCAACTGTGAAATATGTGGATCTCATTGATAAAATTTCCCTGAAAAATGCTTCAAAGCAGGAGGATAATGTTCTGCAAAGATTCAGATCAAGGTTCAGGTAGTATGAACCTCTGGAAACATCCATGATATTACATACCTAATTACTTACTACTAGTGCACCACTTTTACACCCACTACCATAGAGCAAATTCTCTTGTGCTGAATGCAATGTGATGCATCTATCACGTTCCAGCAGGAGGAGCTCAATGCAGGCAAAATGCAATCAAAAGCTGGTGAAGGAGAATTTAAAACAAACAAACACAAAACAGGCTACCAGTGGCAGAAGGGACGTCTTTGTCCGACCTGACAAAGACAAAGGGAAACAAAGACTCGAGCTGTGTCTCAATTGAGACGCCGCATTTTTCAGAGGCTGCGTTTGAAGATCGATTGCAACTCGACGGCTCCATTAAATGCTCCTTCCCCCCCACGAGATACGAAGGCTCCAGCAGGTGGATCCTTCTTGGCCCAACATATCCCATTCATTGCACTTCAGTCATGAACCATTTTTCAAAGTGGTAATGGCACCGGTGAGCGACCGGAAGTCACGCTTCCACTCAACAGTACAAATAATGGTACAAAAAGATGGTGTGTTGAACAGCAGCTTTGTTGCATGACAACAGTAACAACTGGTTACCAGCTGGTGGCGGCGATCACAGAAATCCACTGTATTTTGGTCTACTTGGCTCCACAGGTGAAACACACTAGGACAGACGGAGGAAAAAAATTCAAAATAAGACAGGAAACAGAGAAGTCACAGTACAAACAAATAACTAAATGCAGGTCACAAATCTAGAAATCCAAATACAAGGAGAACAAGGTGAACGACCATAACATAAGTCCATACAACAGAAAATCTTTCCAAAAGGTCCATAATATAAACACTCTTATAATTCCTCTGACTCTTCCTCTTGTGCAACAATGAAATTGATCATTTATGTATAAATATCTCAGTGTTATGCACACATTCATGACGGGAGACTAAATTCTAGACCCAACACAATTTGACACAAGATTGTCCAACAGCAGCACAAACCTTTAAAATCTCTGGGTCAACTTCATCAAATAAACTAAATATTATCTCTTACTTATCTCACTGTAAGTTAATGTAGATTCATCTGAAACAGGGCCTCATATAAGAATATATGTTTTTTTATGTAAGTTATGAATATGCAGTTGTATAAGTTGCTAAAAAATGAAACACACAAACAGGTGAACTCTAGGTATCTGCTACAAAACTAAGGTTGTACTTCTATTGCTAACACAAATATCACTCTGACTATAAGTGTCTGTCATAAATATCTGGTAAAAATGTCACCCTCTATGAAATATGCTGTGGATGACATTTTGAATCATGAAGGCACACCCCTGATCTTGAGTTGCAGCCCGTCACTGCAGTGCAGAGCTCGCCCCCATAAATTTCGGTGATTCTGTTTTGGTTTCGAAGTCGGTCAGCAGTTTACGTAGGCAGGGAGCATCTCCTGGGGACGAGCAGCAGGTGTCTCTGTCACAGTGCCATGTCCTTATCTGTCAGGTCACTGCTAACGTCACACAGTGTAGCTCTGACACCTGATAATGCTACATCTCATATACTTCAACTACTGTTGTATTATAGATGACCTCTCGCGAGTTCCCTGCGTTTTATCTGCATCCATAGTTATTTCAAAGGTGCGACCAATCCAGAGTATTCAGCACTCGGCCTCCTCACACAGTCATGAATAAACCAACATTATGTTTGATGTTGTTCAGAGACCCAACTAAGATAAAACATTTTCTTTTACATACGTGGGAAAGTATAATTTTCAGGCCAAATGAGCCATCTGCATTTTTTCTGTTTCATCAGACCCCGCCACGAGAGAATAGTGAGCACAGGAGGAACTAAGCGGGAGCCTGGTTAACGGTATTAATGTGATTAGTTAAAGGTTGAATAACAAAACGTGGAAACTTTGATTATGGAAAGCTTTTGGAGTTATGCAAACTACAAAGACCTTGAGGCCAAATCTTGTGGTATGTGCACATTTTAGAGGTTTAGATGAAATAAGGCTCATTCAGCCACATGAATGCAAATTTGCATCTTGCATCTTTTTCAACCCCCAGTTCAAAATGAGCCCAGATGTACTAAAAATTCACATGTGAAGCAGAACCACGGTTTGGTTTATATGCTTATTGAGCGTGGCTCATTAAACCTGTCATGCTGTTCATTTGAAAAGTAACAAGAGGTGATTGGAAAACTGTTAAAATGCTGTTTAATACTTTCTGATGGAACACATGCATCTATATCTTCAACATGAAAAGCTTTTTAATATTTTTAGCAATAGATTTTTGCTGTTGAGACTTTCCCACTTCCTTAGATATGATATTCTTTAAATTGTAAATATATTTTTAGCAGCTGTTCTGCTTGTGCATGGGGTGATGCAACAACACATGCAGGTAAAAGTACTGTATCTGAGAGTGGCATCAATCTTCTTTTTGAACTGTCAGCAAAAATGTAAATAAACATATTTCCCGAAATATCAAACTATTCTTTCCTGCTGTTTACTGTAGTTCTACCCCCAAACATTATTATTATGATTTTATATGTGTAAATAAATCACCTGTTCTGGAAATAGGAAGAATGTGCCTGACCGACAACACAATATTTATAAAAATGTCAAGTTTCTTCTGTCCACTAATTAATCTGTTAATGTATACCTGAGTCAGCCTCTCAGCTCAGCACCTTTTATCTGCCGACTAAATCTGAACAGGATCCTTGGCCTCCCTCTGCCCCTGTGAATACACACACACACACACACACATACATACATACATACATGCGCACACACCAAAAGAGCGTCACAGCCAGCCTTCACGTGGCATATCAATGCCTCCTTGCCTCTCCCACACACACTGACCCCATCCACCATGATTCATCTCCCTGGCAGAGTGAAGTGTAAAGAAGATTATTACTAGTGAAGGGCTCAGCCCCCTGAAAGATCTACTGCTTTCCCGTCTGCCCTGCAGAGGAAATGGGAAAATATTGCTAATGTTTACAGCCCTGAGAACGTGTGTGTGTGTGTGTGTGTGTGTGTGTGTGTGTGTGTGTGTGTGTGTGTGTGTGTTCATGTTATGTGCACAAGTAATGCCTGAAGCCTGACCAGCATGGCTAAGCAGCTCCCACCCTGGTTTACCATCTATAAATGTGCTGACTTCAGGAGGTTTCGTGTGAGCAAATGTTTCTGTATACGTTTGCAGAAGTACCTGTGTGTGTGTGTGTTTGTGTGTGGCCATAGGAATGTCATTGTGCGTTAATGTATATATTTTTGCACAGCAATAAACCCAGGAGCCAGCTGTTGTTGCAGCCGGTACATTATGTTGTACAGTGTTGTACAGTATGTTGTACAGTGTTGTAAAGTGTTTCTTTCTTCATCTTTCAGAGGCCTGTTAAACTGTACAGTACCAAACAGGGACACCATCATGATACTCTGAGCAGTAACTCGGATTAGTGCAGGGAACCTGACTCATATGCAAGTCGAAAAGAAAACCTATTAGCACACATCATGTAAATTATAGGTCAGTCTCATTATTTCTTAATGATTTGCAGGGAGGGGGCACCTATATATCCAGACTGCACTGCGCCTAGTTCACCCAGCTCCTTGAATTAGCATAGATATATTGAACCAGGTACCCAGAGCACTTGCCATGATTGCAGTGTGTGTGCATGCAAATGGTGAAAGCAGGGATGAGCAGAGTGCTCGCTTCCAGGGCGCGTTAATGTCACAGATTTGCATAAATTCTTAAAGATGAAATCTGATGCACCAAAACTGTGGAAGTCTCCCTCCTAATGAAATCTTACTGAACACAGAAATTAATATGACATCCCCTTTTTACCAGCTGCATAGTGATAGGAGAATTTAACTGTAACATTTGATTTGTGTCAAAGTAAAAAATAATTCAACAGTAAAACAAACTAAATTAAATAAGACTTTGAGGCTAAACTTTGAGCTAAATGGAAACAGTTATATTATTGGTGCAAGGTGTTAAGGTTGTGATTTATAGTTGAGGGTGGGACTTCATGGGGAGTTTTATGATCAGGCTGTGTCAGGATTTATATTCCCCGTGGAGGCTGATTTTACATTTTTCATTTAGCCTGTGATGCAGAGCAATGGTGAGCTACACACAAATGTATTTACCTTGAGTTACATGCAGGTAGCACACTGTCATATTTTACTGCGCTGCATTTCAGAATAGGAGGCTACCACTACTGTGATAACTTTTGGTCTTTCTTTCTCACAGTGAGCACATTGCTTTGTTAGTGAAAAGAAGAAGACTACACTCCATGAGAGACTGTCTTTAACTTTAACACTTCGTAGCCTTAAAGCATCACAATGCAAGACTCGCTCTCTACTATACTCGCACTGCCCCCTACAGGTGGGATACGTAATTCACTGTTGCCTTTAAAAGTTACCTTTGGACCCTCCCCATGAACACAGCTACACACACCTGCGTTTGTTGATGATCTGATAGAGAAATTAATGGCAACCTCATAAGCCAAAGAAGGGAGAGATCTTACACTAGTACGGCAGTTTTATTTGTTGAGACATTAGAGACGAAAGTAATATATCAAAGAGATGAGAGGAATTACAGTGTTTAAGTTCAGCTGAAACACAGAAGGAGTTACTAACGTCTGAGCATGATGTGTATCAATCACATCAGATAGTTTGGCTAATTTGCTAATCCTCCATTGAAGCAGGTTGACCTGGTTTCTGATGATAAGTGAGTGAGCCCATAGCTTCCCTTACAGTACACAGCCCAACATCAAGCAAAGGTGATGTCTTAATTCTCCAATATTAACAACAATGTCAGGTCGGAATCTGTCCTGTGTGAACGATGAATGTTCGGAGCTAGTCCATCTAATAGGGTATTGACTGTATTTCAGTCTGGACCAAAGCATTGCATTGACTTCACCACTCCTACATCCATGCACAACGATAAAGATAAATGATTCAACTTAGGGGGAAATAATGTCTCAATATATATGTATATAATATAATGTATTTATTTATATTGATTATATCATTGTGAACCAAAAAATAAATAAAAGAAGCATTTTAAAGTCAGTCTTAAAGTAAATCTTTCATATGGAACAGATCCATCTTGCTCTCTTGCTTCCTGCCCCTCTCTCTCTGTTATATGTCCACGTTGGGTGTCTGACAGACAGCTTGACTGTGGCAGGCCAATGAAAGCACCACAGACCTTGGCTGTCGAGCACAGACACTCGGGTCAGACAGGTTGGCAGAGATGATGCTTCACCTTGCTGCTCAAGGTCGAAGGTCAGTCCATCCATCTTTTTCTTTCTCTCCCTCCCAGAGAGACATCAGAATAACTAAACAGGAGTAAGATCTAATCCTCCAAGTATCTGTTAACACAACTGTTAATATACATTATTAATGTAAAATAAAGCTTAAGTAAGTTTATGAAACACAATGATACAAATGCAGCTCAAAGTGTATCAGAGGGCAAAACATACTGGAACGAAAAGAGGAGGAAACAGGCATCAGAATAATCCCAAGACATCACAACACAAGAAACAGGTCATTTATTATAAAGGATCACTTTTAAAAGAACAAATTTGACATAAGACAAAATGAAAACGTGCGGAGGACATATCTGAGCCAGTGTTTAATTGGGCCAAAGTTAACATGCTAGTGAATTTAGCTGCAATGAGTTTGTGTTCCTGCCTTGTAGTCTCACCATTACAGACATGTGCAGTGTAAAACCATCAGCCCAGTCAATGTGAACAACCCGAACCCAAAATATTTAAAACATTGGGTCTGAACCCCGCCCGTCATGCCAAGTCCTGTCAGGCTCAGGTCAAGTATCCACAGATGCTCAGCAGAGGGTTCACCTGCAGTGCTGAGCTCCCAATGATGTGCTGCTCCAGCTCGGTCTGTCTTCCTTCTTTCACTTTTCCTTACCCCCCTCTCTTCAGACTATATTTCTTTAGTTTTAAAATTTTAGATCAAATTATGTTTTTTTACTTTAACAGTGTTACTTTTTCATGTTACAGCTTTCACTGAATGTGTGACTGCATATCGTCTGCATTTTATATCCACTGCTGACACTATAAAACACTGTTTTTTTAATGGTTTGTGTCCAGTGTGCCACCATCTTTAGATTTTTCTTTACACTTTCTTGACTTCTTAAAATTTCTTTTCAGTATCTTTGATTTTGTCTCTGCACACAGGACTGCAGTTTAATGCCCTTTTATGGGCATTGATGGGGCGTCTACCTATGCTAATTAGAATTCACAAAGACATGGCTTTCATCAATATAAGAGCATAGATGTGAACCATTCTGCAGTTTAAGAACACTTCATGAATCTGATGTAGAGTTTTCTTAAGGAACTTCTTTAGAACCAATTTAAGAAAATTCTTAAGAAGATATTGGTGAATGAATGAGGCCCATTGTGATTGACTCATCAACGAACACTGGTAACTGGGCGAGCAGCGAACAATCTATTTGAAGCTTCGCAATTGTCTCTCTTTTCATGTTTGTGCCCCGATGTATTTGGGCACAGTATATTAACAGTTGTCAACTGCTTGGAGGTAAGGGACACATAATGGGGGACGGTCTTATTTCTTTTTGTGTATGAGCACAAAAAGAAATATTTTCATATTTCTTTAATAAAAGAACAAAGAAGTATCACAAAAAGTGTAAGACCAAATAAAATAAACACTGTCCTCCAGGCCTGCTTTTTCATGGTCTCCATCCACAGGGGAGAAACTCCTACTCCTCATACACAGGAAGCAAACTAATTTGAGCCTTCGAACGGCTCTCCTTGAGAAAATGGAAGACATGAGGCATTTAAATAATGCCTGTTGAATTCTCCCTGTTTCAGGAGCATGAATGCTAAGTGTTCTCACCAGATTTCGAGAAAGCTCTTTGGGACTTCCGAGGTCTGACAGGTTTGAAATAAAAGCACGTCTGACCTGTGCTGCGGAGACAGATCATTAAGAGCTTTGGACACAATGAAGAGAATCTTAAATTGAATTGCATTCTGAACACAGAAAGTAACAAGTAGCTCTCTGAGGTGTCTGAGAATAACTCTAAATGAGCTGCAGCCAATAAGTGGTTTCAGTCGGAAAAACCAATAAAGAGGAAATGCAGCCTATTCAATACAGGCATTGTGCTTTCAGCCAGACGAGAAGAGAAAACATGGAGACCTCTGATCTTTAGAAATATCTCTCGTCTGCGGTGCTGTTAATGTGATTATAAGAGTTCAGTTCAGCATTAATACCAGATTTTTAGGGGTGAGGGGTTACCAATCATCCCAGTTTGTTACAACCCAGCCTTTAAAACATCAACCAGAGATGTATTAGTTGATTGGAGTCTGTGGGATTTTTTGTCATTATGAGACAACAAAAAGAAAAGTTGCATTCTGTGAGCAGAGTAAGCAAGTGTAGCCAAGCATTAGCACGTATAGTGTATCAGACAAACTTCAGTATTCTTTGTCCTACTGACAGTTTGTCATAGTCATGCAGTTTGTTGGTGATTCCAGACCTGCTCTTCACAACTGAGGTATTTCTGTCACTGATGACGTCCCCACTGACCCTCTCACTACTGCCCCGGCCTTCATGTGCGTATTTCAACTTGCGTATTCATCATGTTCACTTTGAGGTCAGCACTACCTGCACACCAAACGGATGTAGAATATGCGAACCAGCCATCTACCCTTAGTTGACAGCTGGTGTGTTCTGATCCTAAGTTCCTATGGGTGTTGGCATCAGCATCTGCTGAATCCAGTGCAGGACACTCCCTGCAGCGAGTGTGCAGCATCACATCATATTTATCAGAATAAAAGTCAAGTTTTACTTCACTTAGGGGTAAAGAAAGTAAAGCCGACTCCTTTAATATAAGCCTGTTTCATTCCACTTTCCAAACGAAGCTTGGCAACTACTGGTTATTGTGTTCTTTTTTTCTTTTTGATTTATTAGGCAGAGAACATTTTGCTCTACAGCTTTTTGTTTTGTTGCAAATGAATCAACCATAACAAGGCTGTGTTTTTGAAGATTAGCCAATTTAGAGGGAGTTTTGCATTATTGGATCTCTACCACAACTATGTGGTCCAGCTGTTTGGTATGTTTCCCTCACTTGTTCACTCTGAGGTTCTATCCTTTATCCTTTACCTGCACCATCAATAATTCTGGACTCAGTAGACACACAGGTCATGTCCAGTTTGACAGCGGAGCAGAGAAACCTCCGATTTTAGACTGAGTCTGAACCCCAGTCACTTTGTAACCGAAAGACACCTCAGTCTAACTCACACTCATGTTTGTGTGTTTGCATATACACACTGTTTGAACATATTAATATAAATAAAATTGTTCCCCTTTTTATAATTAGTTCTACATCCCTGTAATTTCCCCCTCATGTATCATCATGTCTTATATCTAATTAGAAAAGATGCATAAAAGCCTTTTAGAGAAACATTACCCGACTCTAATTGCTTTAGTCATAAGCCATCGAAGCCCCACAGTGCATTATCAAAAGGTGTTAGTTCCACAGAACAACACTCATCATATGTCTTTTATCAACAAAAACCTTTTAATGGCAACACACAATGACAACACTTGCTGCATTGTGTTAAGGAGAATGAGGCCATACTCAACAGTGAGGATATTTTTAATGTGTGTATTTTAAGAAAGACCAGATGGGAAAATGAAACAAGAAATGGGAATGGATGTTTTTTATGTTTCCCCCCTTCTCAGAGTCATTATCTAGACTGCACATTAAGAAGCGCTGATTTGCAAAATGGCATGCCTGGTCTGTTGCAGCAGTTCTCACCTGTGTTCACATAGTGCTTCAACAAGCTACTCAATTAATCATGTTCCATCGACCATATCTACATACACTCAATATCATGTTGACTCTTTTATTAGAGAAAGAGCAGGGAAGGTTCCTCAGTACCTCCTCTTCTCATTACCAAACTCTCAAGTCAGTTACAAATTATATTAAGACCTTCACATCAGTTACTGAATAGGATCAATAATTTTTTACCTATTTGCAGATGAGGTGGTTCTTTTGGCTTTTCAGGCCGAGGTTTGCAACTCTGACTGAAATTGGTGGATTGCTCTTGCGTTGGGATGGAGAGACATTCTGCCCAGGATTCATTTAAACTCAACTTTATTTTACATAGCGCCAAATAATAATAAACATTGTCTCAGGGATCTTTACATAGAAGATTGAGACCAGAGGGAAGGCAAAGCTCTCAATGTATCTTCCTTCCAACCCTCATCTGTGGCCCTGAGCTTTGGGTGGTGGATAGCTGAGCTCGGTCTGGGTAAGGAGCTCTGATATCTAAGGGGAGCTCAGAGCTAAGCTGCTTTGAGGAAAGGAATCAGTAAAGTTGTGTCGAGCATCTGATTAAGCCTCCTGGGCGCCTTCAGCTGGAGGTTTTATGAGCACATCCAACTCGGAGGAGACCCCCGGGTAGACTCAGCGCATGCTGGAGATATTACATATCTCGTATTTTCTCAAATTGCCTCAGGATTCCCCGAAGGGGGGCTGGTAAACATGGCTAGGCAGAGGGACATTTGGACTACTTTGCTTGACATGGTGCCACTACAAACTGACCCTGGATAAGTAATAATGATGGGTTGATATATAGCTTTAAAATGTGGATGAGACATCCAAAATCTCAATTAAATGTTTTCATCAGCACAGTGTGGGAGTGGTCTGATCAGTGGCGGCTGGTTAATACAAGGCAATGGGGTCGCGCTGCCTCCAACATCCTGAGACAAAATAGCCTCTATAAATTTTTTTAACATTATTTAATTATATAATAATGTGTTACTGGTACAATGCTCCTGGTTGACTGTAAGCACCTGTGAGCACTCACTAAAAGTTGTTTTCATATTGTATTTGTTTATTTTCTGTCTAAATACATAATAATTCATGGACAATGTTGTGTTCATGTTAAGCTCGGAACAAGTTGAACAGGAAAATGTTTGAAGTTCCTTCGTTAAGAGGTCCAGTCTCATCAGTTGGCAAGTAAAAGCTCGTCAAACGTCTGCTCATGTTTCTTGCCCCATCAGATTTCCACATTTAACACATCTGATTAGTTACCCTTAGCACCTTCATTATTACTGATAGAATTAGAAAGCTACAAAATTAAGACCCAAGTTGCACTAAAACTGAATTATCCTGTAATCCTGGCACTGATAGTACCCAGATCTACCTACTGAGCTGCATGGTAACACAAGGCAAGATAAAACAGTACTAATTACAATACTTGTTGAAAACTTTATTGTTTTTCCCTGAAGGGCTACTTCTGAAAGAAAAGAGGAGAAACAAGCCCTCCTACTTCATGTTGTGTACCCAGGGGTGCTGTGTGTGTTTAATAGATGTCCACCCGCAAACACAGTTACAGAAAACAATATGGATGCTTGAGTCATCACACTCACACGCACATTAAATCCCACTAATAAAACTAATGATAGCTCTGTTTACACACCGGCCGTGACATAATGTCCACATAATATGTGCTGCAGTATATTAACCTCAGGTCCACTGAGGACACAGTGGGGGCCTCATTGTCTTTTCTCTAACACTGACCCTGCGTCAGCCTAATGTAATATTACATTTAAAATCCGTTACGATGTCCTTGTTTTGGCCATTAAGCACTTTGACTCATCCTCTCATTGTCTGAATTAGACCACTGTTTAGTTTGTAGCTCACCTAAGCTGTCAAGGAACACACGTCCTAATACTTTCTACCTTGAGCTCTGAGAGTTGTAAAAAGCAATGTCCCCCCCACCCCCTTCTCAGAGGACTAGTACTCACAGTAAGTGTAGGATTTTCACAAGTTACTCTCTGAGGGAAGAGTGTTGTTTGTCCTGTGTGAGGTTTCAATGCAAATCCGGGCAGTGACTCTGAGATGCCAGATGAATATATGTAGACTCAGGCTGGCTGTTGTGTATCTCTGGTGTTTTGATCTGTTTGGGCAGTGAGCCTCTGCTGAATGTGAATGCCATATTATTTAAACCATCTTTTGTCTCTTCTGCTCTTGTTACAGGTTGATGACAGAAAGGATCTCAAGAACATTAACACCAGCATCTGCAGCAGCTTCGTGAAGCTTCCATTTATGTGTGTGTTTGTGCTCGTGTACAGATATTTTTGTGAGGACCTGTTTGATCTTACAACCTACTGAGTGAGGACATTTTTGGAAAGTGAGGACATTTTGGCCGATCCCCACTTTCTGACCCCTCTGTGGTTAAGACCTGGTTTTAGGTTTAGGTTTGGGTTAGGGTTAGGGTTAGACATTTAGATGTGATGGTTAGGGTTAGGGTCTAGGGAATGCATAATGCCAATAAGTGTCTTCACTAAGATAGAAGTAAAAACATTTGTGTGTATGTGGAGTGTGTTTGTGTGTGTGAGACAGAAAAAGTGCTTTTAAAACCACTGCTATTTTAGTCTGGGCCAGAAGACACTATCAGATTAATTGAACCTTTTTTAGCACTCGTCCCATATCTAAACTGGATATGGGTCAGATTGGTTCTTTTTATATACTGTTCTCATTACATTTTTGGGTCACTCAGCTTTTTAAACTGGAGGCCTTGTGAATAAATCATAATTGTCCCTGACCTGCTTCAGAGTGGCCGTCTGTTAATATCCTAGAGGTGTGTGAGTGCTGCTTTTTGTTCAATTATACAGAGGGCTTTTTCCCATGTGGCTCGATGTGGGAACAGCAAACACAGTAACACAAAATCAGTCACGGGCCTTGTGTATGATGTGTCACTGCGTGTGTCTCTTTAAAATGAGTCAGACCGAGCAGCAGGTACCGCTGTGCCAGGCTGGTCCCGGCGAGGCGGCGAGCGGAAGAGAAGAGCGGGGGGTTAGGGGGCTGACTCTGCACGATGCTGTCCAGGAATAGAAGTGGTCAGATGGGGCAGTATTGATCAGCAGGAGGGGTCAGAAGATCAGCTGGTGGAGACCGCAGGCTGATCTCACGTCAGAGCGATGTACAATGTGGGACACGAGGAACATAATGTATTTACAGTATAAACAGATTGTGACCATTGGGAAGAGAGGGCAGGTTATTAGTCACTCCATAAATCAGTGTTTTGTTAGTGCTCGACCAATCAGGAGTCAGTGTCAGGGGTCAATCATGATGTTCCCCACTGTTTTTATTGCATCAGTCATTAACAACATTTTCATCAGAGTAATGAACACTGGAACATACATCAGTGTGATAAGAACTAATAATAAAAAATGTAGTTAACATTTATTTTGATTTTAACTATTTTGACTAATATGGAGTGGCCAGGGGCTTAAGACCCAAACTGAAGCCAGCCACTTGGTTTCTTGCAGGGTGTCCTTCCATGTCGTCCAACTTTAAATACACTTTAAATCTTCCATGAGTGAGCTAAAAGTTTGTTTTGGGGGGTTTTCAAGATACAATTTCATAATTTGTATGGAAGTTTAATTGTCAAAACTCAATTTCATGCCTGCACCTATCTTTAAGTTGCAGCTCCTATCTCCACCAACCACAAGTCATGAAAAGCTCATCATAAAGAAGTATTAATGTCACCGGATTTTACATATCGATATATAACCTCTTCATTAGACATCTGCTTTAATAATGTCTGTGAAGAGCGGACACTCAAACAAAGAATCTGACGGCTTCCTCCTCTTCCGGTTTCCCATTGTGTGATCCCTCCATCTTCTCTTCCATCTGCGCTCTCCCTCTCTGAGTCTCAGTGGCCCTGAGCAGTAAAATCTTGGTGGACATCTTTGCTCCTTCGTTATTTCGAGGCTGAAGACTTTGACAGAGGGCTGTGATCCCGCCGTCCTCTCCCACAGCTCTGCCACTGTTCTCTCGGGTCTCCTCCATTCTCTCCCTCATTATTTTAGTTTGTCCCAGCTTTAACATTTTATGTTTTCCTCATTGCGTCCCTGATCTCTGTCACTTGCTGTGAAACCGACTAAGCTAATTCCATTCTGCATTAGGTCAGAGATTTGACATCGAGACACAAGAAAAGAAACATACATAAGACACAGAAACAACGAAGTTTGTATTTTTCAAGAAGAAATTTGTATTGAGAGAAGCAATGAAGTTTCTGAATGCACATGCACTTCTCTGTAAGGTGAGCAGCAGTGACATCTCCTCCACGTGTCAAAGTGGAGTTAAAACCAAAACCATCATGATTGAAAACCAATTGGGAAATTGTTAACGAGGAATACAAAATACAAAAACCTGAAATCTTTGCGTCAAGCTCTACTGACACACAACTGAAATGAAGCCAAACAAAGGAGGGTGAGCAGGCATCTGTGTTAACCTGTAAAGAGACGTGTTCATGTCTCTTTTGATTTGATTCGACCACTTCCACAGTCTGCAGAGGCCAAGTCTGACTACCGGGATGTGGGCTACAGGTACATGAGCCTGCCATCGATCACGTCTCCCCCCACACTCTCCTCCCCTTCTGCTTTGTGGCCTGTCACCTCATCCGTAATCCCCATCGCTGCTGGGATCTAAAACATCTGAGCGAGCACCCTACTCTCTGAAAATGGATGGACAAGATTTGGATTGTTAAATCACACGGTCGATATATGTCTGTTACTGTTTCGCCGTTAGATAAATACAAACCAGCCATATGATTTTTTTCCCAGTTGCAGAAGGGTAAAGTGTGCAGCCAGACCAGTCTTACACAACGATGTGGAGGTAGATCTGTGATTCAATACGCTTTGAAAATAAACATGAAGGAGAGGTTAAAAGAAATCCTCCACAAAGGTGAATTGCCTGAACTTATATGGGAATACATTTTTTCACTTTACTTAAGATACAGATTAAGATACATTTATTGTCCCACACACATGCACACATGCACACATGCACACACACAGGACATGCAAGGGGGGGAATTTGTTTTCTGCTATGACCCATCTGGTGTACACAGGAGGACACAGAGAGCAGTTGGCAGCCATGCTTTTAAACCAGAGACTACCGTCGGATTTTCTGCCCATAGTCTAACTTTCTGCCACTAGTCCACCGCCTCTCTTACTCTCTTACTCTTACTTTGTGTATTGACGTCATCTATTCCTGCATCAGTCTTACATTTCCCACAATGCACTGTATGTCTACAACAGCACACCACAAATGCAACAATTTTACATTCAAGTTAAGATGCGTCTCATATTGTTTTTTATGCTTGTTACCACAGGGGTTCATGTTCTTGTTAATCAGAACCACTGAAACTTGTCTGCACTTTGGTTCTCTGTTTTGTTCCTCATTAATGTCAAATTTCTTACAAATGATATCAATAAGGATTTATATAATTGAGCACCGAAATGAAATGCAGTAAATTCTGAATTCAAATCCCATCAGCTCAAGTCAAGTCCAAAGTCAATCGACACAAGTTGAGTCCAGTTGTTAGTCAGTTGTTGTTGAAGTTGTGGTCAATGGAAACTATATTTGACTATGGTTTCCATTTTCCTCTGGAACACCAAGGTATTTGTAGCTGTCTTCAACATCTGTCCAGATGAGTACTGGTTCAGTTGTGATCATGTTGCCGACTTGTGGCCTTCCAACAGTTCCATGAATGTTGTGTTGTAGTAGCTCACTTCTCCTCAGGTTGCCCTGGTTCCCCAGCACCTCACACAGACCCCATGTTGAGCTGATATGACTCTTTATTTGCCTTAATATAAAGGGCCCCCCCCACTAGAACCTCTGCCTATTGTAGCTGCGCAAAACTGTGCCTGCCTGTGCCCGTACATGCATGCGTGGGTTTGTGTGAGTGTATGTGTGTGTACCTCATTTTGGTGATTAAACTTTAATTCAAGCTTGAGTCTCTGTGGTTTCTTTGTAACACAATGCCAAACATTCAAGCCTTTTGTGTTGCGCAGCGGTTGGGATTTTGCTGTTTGTTCGCTTGGTTTAAAATGTTTGTACAGAACACAAACAAACGGGGCACCCTTGACATGTTGGTGAGTATAAGCACACTCTCTGTCACAGACGACTGCACAGAAACACAGGGACTGGGTACAGATTTACTCTGCGCTTGTTCTGTGGTCCACAACGATCTTCCATTCTCTCAGATGACTGACTTCCAAGAGAAAGAAGTGATAATGTTCTTTCAGTTGCTTTTATCCTGGGGGTTTCATCCCGCTGATTTCTCACTACTTGGTTTAACCATCAAACGGTGTTTCATGTGGTCCCCAGCTCGTTGTGAGCGGAAGATTCTCTGCAGACATGAAATATTAAGCGGCTGTCTGTCTGTGTGTCCCTCCTGGAGTCGCTACAGTATACCTACGCTTCCTGGTGGTTTTCAGCTGGCTGGAGATTAAAGGGGCCGAGACAGAAATCATGTCATACACAGCTACAGAGAAGATGAAGAGAGAGAACACGCCTCGTCCCTTTTGTGCATTCTTGACTGAAGGTAACACTTTCATGAATTAGACACATGTTGTACTTCTGGGTGGGTAAACTTGTGTTTATGTGTATACGCGTGCAGGAGGAAATTCTGATTTGGTTTAGTTTCATCTACACTGGGCTGACTCTGTGCTCTCCCTGCCAGTGTCCTGGTGGTCTCCTTCTTCACCTCGGTGCCTCTGCCATGCTGATGAGAGAGCAGAACTACTGTTGGGATATACCACTGTGGTCATTTATTATAATTATTTATTCACTTAATCCAAAGATAGTGTCTGACCAACTGCAACAGGTCCTCATCATTTGGAAATTCCCTCTGATGCCTTAGTTGGAAGGAAAATACATTTGACCCTGCCCAGGATCATTAGTAATGAAATCCATATTGAATTCTGCACCTCATGATTTGTGCCTACACCAAGTGTCAAGAGAGGAAGAAGTCTGTCTTTTTTTGTCCTATTTTTATTTGTGGATATAATTGGGTCACATCTATATGTTTATTGAGATGTTTCACGTACATAATATCTAATCTCATCCTTGACTTGTTTTTATCCTGCTTTCTTATTGCAGATATAACTTAGTGTTTCTCTTTCTTGGGGATCATCCACGCTCCACTAATTCCTGCCGCTCTGCTCTGAACGCATTCAGCTGCAAAGTACATTTTCTCTGGCAGCACAGTACATGACAATGTGTCTCAAAGTGAGGTGAATACCTTCATGAGCAGACTGTGTTTGCTGTTCATCTCTGTGAAGGTCAGTCTGGGGCCCAGTTAAGTGGAAAAAAGACAAGAGGAGATTCTCAGAAGTCTCTTAAGGGAGACGTTCACGTGAAAGAAGACCAGAGCAAGGGTTTTTAATGAGTCTGTGAGCTACCTGTGTGTGGTTAGAGGGAGGGGAGGGATTTTTAGAGCTCGAGGTGTCTTTCTTTTGGACATCGGAGAAGCAATTGCTGAGGGTGACTGGAATACACCATCAGGGAATTGTTGGCTCTTACTCCACATGGAGCTGTCTCCAGTTCACAAGGTCGTATTCAGCTGCAGGACTTCAACACGTCCTTGTTCCCTGAAGGACAACTGAAACATGACTGGATGCTTTTGCTCTTTTTTACGTTTCTAGTGCCTTTTAACCTGAACTGAGTTCTTGTAACACAAACAAACATTGGTTTGACAACATCGGCTCTTACTTAACAAATTAGTGTAACTAAGTGGTGAGTTTGAGTAGTTTTTAATTAATAAACTCTGTGGCACAAAGTAGTTAGTTATATTAGTAATTTATTGTTTTATTGTTGTTTTGGTCTTTTCACAAGATTAGTTGACAATAAGATTTATTGTGTTGAGGACAGTGGAATACAAAGGGATCAGGATGAAGGGCTTTGATAGATGCAGGACATTTTTTAAATATACCACTGAATGACCAAGGCATCTTGAAATCAATATACTTTAGGAACAGTGATGTATCTGTAAAGAATTAGGGGAAAATAGCAAACCTCTCTGTAATAGTCCTGTAATTATTTCTCTTTCCATCACTGGATTGATTAATGCTCTCGTGGCTTCTCTCTTTGCTTGAATCCAGTTCTCATCAATGTGATGGCGTCAATATCATTGTCTACAGAGTAAAAAAGATGGGTGAGCAGATGATATTCGACACACATCATGAGGATAATCTTGTCTTGTGCTTCTTTGACTCTGCTCTTCTCTCCCTCTTCCTCATCCCTGCGTTCCTCATCTTCTCTCAGTTTCTCAGTCTTAAACTCCTCAGTCGGAGGTGTATCCAGGTCCTCTTTGTCCTTCTTGCCTTTGAAATGTTCCTCTCCCTCTGCCTTGTCATGGTCAGCCTCACAGCCACATGGCTTCTGCTTGGCTTTCGCTCAGTTGCTGAATCACCACTTTTATTCCCATCTTTGTGTCAGTCTCACTCCGTCATCTGCCAGATCTCAGTCCCCTGCCGTAGATACAAGGAAAAAGTTTCTTTGTGTTTGCTTATTTAATTCCAACTTATTTAAATGTTATGTAATGTTATTGTTCTAGTAGCCTGATTCAAAACACTAACTGTGGCAGTAAGGCTTAATGCAGACATGAATCGTGTTGAACTAAACAGTGTAGCAGTGACTAATTAGTGGCAATGTGTTGGTTATTACCATGCAGACGTTAGTTTAGCTCTCTTGGACTTTGCCGTCTTGATTTAACTTTGCTCGTATGCACTCAGAATTTTAGCAAAGCTCATTCAGCCGCTGACATTTTGCCTAATTATTGGCTCTGCATTACCATTAAAAAACAACAGATGCAGCCACGATGTTGCTGCACAGTTTAATGCTGCACCTCCTGTTCAGATTCAGCCAGGGTTCCTATGCAGTAAGTTAATAAAAAAAACAATCTGACTTATTTTAATGTCAGATTTTTTCATGTTCTAAAGTCTGGACCAGTGTAGATTGGGAAAAGCTAACGAAATTATGGAAAAATACATTTATTTCCAGATGCATCTGTACTGTTTTCTAAAATCTACACTTTGGAATGTCTAAAAATACATACAGGGAAGTGTAGGGGTTGGGTTGAAGACACCTTTAGAGCAGCTAAAATATTTACCACTGTGTGAGAGAGCACAGGCCAGAGAGGTTGATGCTTTTTGCAGGGCAAAGTCAGTTGACTTTAGTTCTCTTGTCCAGGTCTCTGGTGAATTGTACAAGAACATCCCCTCCGTCACTGTGGGGTTGAAGGAGCAGTTATTTAAGAGGAGCAGTGCACTGTTACAGCATCACAGCTTCAACAGATCACCGTGTGTTCAATGTGTCCAGCTTTGGTGTTCATGTATTTGTATAAACCCAAGCATTCCTTTGGGGTAATTTTATTGCCGACACACAGTAAACATACATAACGTCACAGCCTCGGCCCCTTACATAAGTTGTCATGTGTTATAGAAACCAGGTCCAAATATACTCCAAGAATTCATTAGAAATACATGTCCACCCACTGATTTTCAGATCTGCCAAGAAAAGATAGCTTTTTATTGTCATTAAATCAATTCATCCATCATACATCTATACAGCTTAACCTTTGCCGTTAGCCAATCCCCAATTTCCACAGTGGTCCAGAGGCAGGGTTCAAATATGGCAGATCATCACAGGGCTGACGTAAACAAAGAGACACTTTAATAAAGTCTTTCAAAAAGAATTGCAATATCTGTTTTGATGCCTTGACTTTACACTTTGTGCCATCATCAGGTCAAATTTAGGGAGTCCCATAAATTCTGTATTAAACTGTTACCATGGTTAACATGTTACAGTGTGTTAGTGTAGTCACTGGGAGCATGGTAGGGTTTAATGTAAGCTTAAAGAACAGCCACGAATATGGAAGTAAACTCTTATGAGAGCAACACAGATGAATGACTGACATCTTTTCCCTGCAAGGCCACAACTGTAAGGAGGTGTCGTTGTAAATAGTTTTTAACTTTTGAAAACTTGTGGGCTACATTTTGTTTTCAGTGTGTTTGTGTGTGTTTGTTTGTTTGTGTACTGCATACCTGTAAATATGCATCAGAAAATACACAGTTGCACAACTACTCTGAACATCCGTTGGCAGTGTTCCCAGATGGAGCTAAGGTGAGTGGGCAGGTGTGTGACTGTGTGTGTGTGTGAGAGAGAGAGAAGGAACTAGCTTAATATGTCACTTATGTTCCTTCTCTCCTGGGGGGGCCACATAGAGGAGCGAGGAACCGGCCCCACTGAATGGCAGATTTGGGCCAATTAGGCTGGAACTGGAGCATTTGTCACAAATATACAGACACACACAAACACGCCGGACACACAAACACATGCTACAGCTCAAGCTCTGGCCGGACCTGACATCATCCTGTGTGTACACCAACGTCCTCTTTCAGACACATACACACGTTTTCCCCTTCGGTTCCACAGCTCAGGTACTCAGCCTGTTTTTTGTCCACACACACACCCACACATACACACACAAACACACACACACACACACACACACACACACACACACACACACACACACACACACACACACACACAAACAGTGCAGCACTCCCGTCTCCTCTTTCCTCTCACATACAACACACACAGAAACACATCTACTGCAGTATACTTCTTACTTTTGTCGTCATGTAACGTTTTTTCCTTCCCGAGGGGATAATGTCTTGAACCGATCCTGCACACATTCCCTTCCAGTAGATATCTGAGCGGGAATATTCCTATCAAACGTCTGTCTCGCCTTCAGGCTCCGAGTCTGAACATCAGCTCAGTGTCACGCAAGGCTCTGAAAGGCTCCAGTACATCTGTAGCTGAATATTCTGCTTTACTTAAATCCCCACTGTGAGATGGCGAACACGGGCTACTTATTCCAAATGCAAGTTCTAACCTTGTGCGTGAAGACAGTGTGTGTGTGTTCTTGTGTCTTCAAGGGTACTCTCACATTTATATACTGACGCAAACAAGACGGTCAGTCATTGTGTTTGTGTTTGTGTTTGTGCTTGTGGGTGTTGTTTTGTTTTTGCCATGAACGCCCTGCCTGCAGCAGCAGCGGACAAAACCGCAACAGAAATTCTCAATCCCGATTCAGGCTTGTTCAATTATTCATAGTGCTATTGCGGTGCTCCGGCACACAGAGAGAGAGAGGGAGAGGGATGGAAGAGAGAGGCAGCGAAGGAAGGAGGGAGGGAGGGAGGGAGAGAGGGAGAGTGAAGTGAGGGTTGGGGAGTTGGTGTTAAGAAAAGCAGCTTCAGAGATGGAATATGTATAGCATGTATACCCAGTTGCAGCATTTCCTCTGTTTCACTGTTGTCAGCCTCGTCCAGCTTTGCCTCTCATCCCCCCTCCTTTCTCTTCTTTCTTCTCCTTGTCTTTTTATCCTCCTCTTTTTGCTCCATTTGATCCGTCTTTCTCTTTCACATCTCCTTATTCTTTCTCTCCTCCCCTCACGGTCTCTTTCCTGTTCACCTCATCTGTCGCTCTCTATCCACTTTGTGGCCAGCTCCCTCTTCCGTTTTCTCTCCATCCTTGTAACACTGTATCTTCCATTCCTCCTCAAGGCCATGATCCCAGGATGAGCCCCCAAAACTCAAGGGAGAGCTGCGGCGATAATCTCCGTCAGGATGCAAACTCCCGCTCATATGGCTGACCTTGAATATACGATCACTCCATATACTTAACCCCCTGTGGGAGGTAACATCATCCCATTTACAGGTCATCCTACACTGCACTAACCCCTGTGGAGGGGGGGGTACTGATGACAAGTCCGGGGCCTATATGTGGCCGGAAGGGTTTTTTCAAGCCTTTTGACCTTCTTGACTCCTGGTGACTAATTTTCTCCCTATTTTCCTCCTCTTATCCTCTTCTCTTTCATCCCTCCCATGTTCTTCTTGCCCACTCGTCTTTTGAGAACCCTCCCCCTTTGTGGAAATCACTGGCCTCCTCTGGTGGATGTCCTGTTTCTGTGAGATGTGGGCTGTAACTGCTTCCCCAGAGAGAACGAGCGAAAGAGAACATGGGGAGAGAGAGTAAAAAGAACTTGAGGGAGGGTGAACATGCAGGAAGGGTAAAATGAGTTAAGAGCATACGGCTGCTAGTTGAGTAAAGAGAAATGAAAATGATGAAGGAGGCGGAGGAGGAGACTGGAGGGGGGGAAAGAGAGCGACGGGCATATAAACTCTGAGAGAACAAGGAACCAACAGTACTGTCAGTAGACACATTACACTTTTAATTTAAAGTTCCTGTAACACATTCATATAAGCCATTAAAACAAATCCAATTCTTTATGGGTTAATGATCCTTCGCTCATTCTTTTTGGATCAATTATAAAACTTTGTAGCCCCTCGTGACATAGTTTTAAATCTATGTCATATCTACCTATGGAGGTAGATATATATCATCAGAAACAACATTTATCTAGCTTTGTCAGACAATACACTTGCTTGAAAATATGTTTTCAGAGATTTGGTATGAGCAACCTTTCTTTCTTTTTTATATAGAATAGAGTAGAGTAGAAAATAATACAATAGAATGCCTTAAATGGCTTACTTCTGGCAAATTGCTAATTTATAAAAAGCTGTTTGAAATCAAACAAATGGCACAAAACCAATAAATGGAAGACGAATACTTAAAAGTACTGGTTAATTATTTAATGTATACACAATACAAAATAAATGCATATTAATTATTTGGTAAAACATCAGACTTGCTGATATGAAAAGAAGACACTCATATCCTGTAATGACTTCCTAAAAAGCAGTTTTGATTCAATTACTAGACAAACCAATCCTTTTTACAAAGGTTGCTCTCATTAATGGTTCATATGTAACAAAAATAAAACAATCTATAATCATTGTTAACAACATATCAATGTTAACTATATAAAAATGGGATTTGGTTGAAAGCCCCTGTGTTGGCGTGTCTAATGTCTAAGCTCTGGGGCTCCACCTTCAAGTCAACATTTGGTGAGAGGAATAAATTGTGTTGACACTGTCTTTTACTGTGAATGCACTTGTGACTTGTTGTGTAGTTGAGATCAAACCATTCAACATGAGCAGTGGACAAAACACAGTCACTTTGAACATTCACACATAAAGTACAAATAAACACAGATTGACTATCATTGTCACTTATCGGTATAAGTGACATTGACCACACAAAAAAGGTTGAGGCCCAAATTGTTCTAATAATTTCCAGAAAGATCAAGTTATAGGCAGTGTCGCAAGGAAACTGATAACTAGAGTATTTATTTGTTTCCATTTGATTTGGAGAAAAAGACAATCCAATGCAAACCAGCTCTGTATCTGTCTTCTGCTCTGATAAATCCCTGCTCTGTCATTTTCATCTGCCTCACAGATTCCTATTTCCATGGGGGAGTTCAACCGAGACGACCTTTTAAATGAGATCAGGACTCCTGGTGATGAGGACTCCTCTCCTTGTACCCTCCCCAATGGGCCTCCAGCTTCCTGCTTGACTTCCTGTTGTCGTGCGTCAGACATTCATATTTCATTGAGGATTCAGCAGGGAGTAAGTGGTGGTAGGTTAGGGCTAGGCCCATTAATAAATCAAAGCGGATCGGAAGTGGAATGGTGGGAGTGAGACTGAGTACGACTGAGATTTCCCTCATGTATTTTCGTTTTTATGAATCTAGAACATGAAAATAAACCTGAAAAAAATGCCAATATTCATGGATATACACAGAGGTCCACAGGAAACCTGGGATCACCTGAGAGAAAGTCATCGCACACAGAGGGAGGAAACACCTGAGAGGCCCCAGAACCACAGGCGAGAGAATCCATCTGTCGAGAGCTCAGATCAAACGCACACTTCAAAAGGCTTCTGCATCTCTAACAACATCCCGATTGTCAGGGTTGTCCGGCCTTGTTTGGGATTCAGACGAGCTCACACAGACACTGGCTCAGGTTGAGGGTTCGTGGGCAATGGGTTGTTACATGACACAGTCTGGGAAAAACCCTAACACTGGGATGAAATGTGTTACAGAGCAAAAACACAATCAACTTGATGCCATAATCTGAAGCGTGAAGTTCAATCACAACAAACACAGATAAACACACAGATTTGGCTCTTAGGTGTGTTTTTAAATGAGATTTTGATCCATGCCATGTTTAGCACATCAGTGTGTGACCCTGTGTAAGGCCTCTGGTCTGATCACTACCTCCTCAAGAGAATGCCTCTTTGCCTCATGGTATTGTACGTCAGACGAGCATTTGTCAGTCTTTACCCTGTTTGCTGTGGCTCTTGTTTTCAGTGCAGCCGCTCCACTCACCGTGCCTCGTATTACCTGCGCTGCTCTGTTGCAATCAGCCAACTTCATCAGCCGCACTTTTCCCTTTGGCTCCCCAATACACAAAGATATACAGATTTCTTGTAATAACAAAAATGGCATTCGGTAGAGTACCTATTTCATGGCCCAATTTAAACAAGCCGCATATAATAGGATAAACATATAATTTCCCTGAATGTTTCAGATGTTTTTTATAAGATCCATTAATTACTCCCTGGGAAATCTGTGAAAATATCTAAACACTCTCTGTCACAATATATAAGAAAGCTATGAAAACATTCCTGATACAGATCTGCACCACAATTTAATGAGTATGTCCCTGACCCATACCGCATTTGTCCACAAGTTTTGTGGTTACCCATCCAGTAGTTTTAGCCTAATCTTGCTTATAAACAAACAAATAAACAAACAGGGCTGAAATCATAATCTCTTTGGCAGAGGTGTCTAAAGTAACTAGTTCTAGACTGTCCTGTTATGGTGTCAGATCAGTGATACGTTTGCATCTAATGAAATAATGTGAAACAAGGGCTTTTCAGGCCTTCAAAGGATGTCGGCTCCTTGCAACACTTTGCCCAATTGGTAACCAAGCCTTGGGGACAAGTGTGTGTTTTTTTAAATTGTGTTAAAGCAGAGTTTTAGGTGTTAATTGTCAGGGAGTTATTGGGCAACGACAGATAGAGTCAGTGCTCAGCAAACTAATGAGCCGAAGGCAATCATTCAGTCTTTGCTCTCACTGTCTTATTCATCATAACAGTGGATGAGACAAGACAATCAATGGAGTCTAATGGCACAGTAGAGGCTGATTATCTGATTCCCTTCTCGTTTAGCACACACACACTGTTCAGTTCTTTTACGACTTCTACCCAAAGGCATCAGCTCATTCTCATGTGAAGAAAATCATTTGGTCACTGTTGATTTGAATTAAGCCCAGCAATTACTCACAGGTATTAGCTCAGAGCTATATCACCTTCAAAGAGAGCCTGCAGCCTTTAGATGTTTGCGCCTCAAATCTGGTATTATCTGTCAACAGACCTGTTGCTGTTTTTAAAGTGGCACTTTAAAAACAGCTCTCATATTTCATACTTTCATATTAACAGTGGATTACATGAATACTTGGAAATGAAAGGAATAATACGCCCATTGATCCACTCTGCTCCATAAAGCATTTTAGCATCTTTTAGCCCAGCGTTTTGATTTCATGACCTTTATAACTTGTATGTGTTGTAGGGTGATCATCAGCACTGACTCCAGGCCCAGCTTGTAGCTGTATTCAGTGAAGCAGCATATACCTGCCTAACACCAGACAACACATAGCTTGTGATCATAAGCATCCAGCAGCAAAAAGGAATTCATGGAAATACTACTATATTACTTTTCCCAACTTGCATGATGGAATAAAAGTGCTCTGTATCTGTTTCTTGTGAAAATAAGAATATGTAAATAATTATTTGCTGACATATTTGTCATATCAATTTAAAACCTTTTCAATATTGAAACATCCTTTATGAGTTAATGATACCATGGCTAGAAGTGCTTCTCTCTTATTGGCGAGGTGTCAGATGGTAATGATGATTGTGCTACCCAAAGTTGGTTTTAGCCAAAACTACATGCTCTAACAACCTAATCCCATTCATGAAAATGAGTTTAACAGTATTTGTAATGCCGGTTGTTTCATCCCTGACCAGAACAATTAGGAAAACCCTAGCAGTGTTACTAAAAATCTTGAGACATATCAGGAATCTGCTTTGTGTCAATATTTCTACATTGTCTGGTTAACAGCGGCAACAAGACAAAAATTATCCTTCAGTTTCAGGTTGTCAGCCATTGTCAGAATGTGGTCATTATACAGTAGTGGGCTTATTAGGGTTTGTTTCTGCTCTCTGCAATCACCTCTTCCCACTTTTGGTTTCCCCCGGATCAGAGGAGGTGATTTCTCTCTTTGATTTGTTTCTCTCAGGACGTCTCCCATAGTCACACAAATGTGCTGAGCTATTTTTAGAGGGAAATTTGTCTTTGTCATCTTTAGGTCGAGCACTGTTTCTGTTGTTGGTCTGTGAAGCCCACTGAGACGTGTGAGATGTTCAGGCTATATATGGAGAGAAATAAAAGCGTAGTTTTTCAAAGTAGCTCGCTGGAACGGAGTTGGTCCTCTCCACAAGTCTTCATTTAGTGGAGAGTTTTGTCCCACAGTGAGTCTTGACCAGTAAAGCAGTCTCCTGGCATGGCCTACATTCACCTTGATCCCAGTCTGCACAGGAAGCCTCATTATCCTCCCTGCAGCCTTCCTGGAAGCTTCTGCTGATCAGTAAATGCCACGAGCCTCACTCCCTGCTGTCTCTCTGAGCCCCCACCAGGAGAACGAAGAGGAGGAGAAAAGTAAAGGAGGACAAGGTGCTCGTTCTCTCTGTCTCCAGGCCTTGTGAGGAGAAAGACAGAAATGTTGGCACTCCACTTTGAGGCATCTACTGCGAGTTAAATCCCTCAGACCGTTTCAAATCTTGAAGCTCCACATGAAATCGCTCCACAGCAGAAATAGGCAGGTTGTCAATTGTTTGAACACTTCACCATTTTGCTGCTATTTGAAGGAACACAGCAGACATTATTCAAAGTTTTATTTGTTGAGCACAGCGCCCCCAAAACTCTCTTTACATGGCATCACTTTTGTCACCCCAATATTAACAAGAGGAATTGCTGCAGTTCTGAAACGAAGCATTATTCCTGTCTTGCGTCTGCCATGGGGGACAGCTTATGAATTAATGAGATGTCAGCAGAGATGTCACGTCTTTATCCACTCAATCTCTCCAAAAGAAAAAACAACCTCCATGGAGGAATTGATATAATGCAGCACCATGAATCTTGTCTGTCTCAGGTTGCTTGACTCAGGGGGCCTCATCTTTAAAAATGCTGCATGGCTCCTTCTATTTTATTATGACAGGTTTACGTTTTTACTCAAATAAAATGGACTAAATCAATGGAACACACTCATTTTGGCACAGAAATCCAATTAATCCCTGATTCAGACTGGATTTTATATATTATGTATTTGTGCAAAAGCTATATAGTTGTTGATGTTGTTGATGATGATCTGCATGTGGCTAGAAAAGCAGGTGCACAGTATTGGTTGTTTTTAAAGTATACCAGTGCTCCCTGGTGTGTTTGTATGATTGGTGGTCCCAAGGTCAGCAGCAAGGCCAACCTGGCTCTGTCTTCAAATAAATGAAAGTCTTAACAGCATCTCTAAAGCACAAAAAAATAGACTTCTGTTCACTGACACAGGCTAAAAAGTTAATTGAGGGTCATTTTGTGTTACAATGCAACACAATTTGACACAGTGAGGTGCAATATTGGCCAATCAAATATGCAGAATTTCCTGAAAGATTGTTTTGTAGCATGGAAACTATAGCCTAATATGTACCTAACAACCATCACCATCAAATTTAATTTCATAGTTTATTACCCTTTAAAATGCATCAATGTATTTCTCCAACTGGTATTCTATCCATCCATCCATCCATCCATCCATCCATCCATCCATCCATCCATTCGTGCATTGTCTACGACTCATCCAGGCTCAGGATGCAGAGGTAATCAGCCAAGTAGGGTAACCTAGATCCCCCTTTCCCTAGCCACACTTTCCAGCTCTTCCTGGAGGGTCCCAAGGCGTTCCCAGGCCAGATGGGATGAGTAATCCCTCCAGTGATTTCTAGGTTGTGCCTGGGGTCTTTTCCCTGGCCAACAACGCTCGGAATAGGAATATATCTCCCCTTCCTGAAACCAAACCTGGAGGGGAGGTCCCTGGTGAGCTTGTGGTGGCTGGGCCTTGGCCCATGGGGCCCACCAACACGTGGCCAGCCACTTGCCTGGAAGGGCATTGGAAAACGGTGCTGTGTAATCTGGGTAGAAGGCAGAAGTAGGAGCCTGGACATGCTAACCCCCTGTATGCATACAAGCTAACGCCAACTGGACTTCCTGAATCATTTATTCATGTCTCACCAGTGCCCTAGACAACACATTCCCACTTGCATAGCCCCTGCTCTGTTTAAACATAGGGCAGGTTTTACTTCTTAATTGTGCATACTCTGAACATGATGTATTCCCGAAAGGTATATTTTTGAAAAGCACTTTACCAAAAGAGACAGAGTGGTCTTTAAAAGTAAAGTAGGCCACCTTTTCATCTCCTACTGTACATGAAGCATGTGTTTACATTGCCAGGTGAGGAGGTGCCCTAGAATATGTGCTCCACCAGCAAAACATTTAGTAATGTACTGAACCTTTGAAGTAGAAAAAGACTTACAACACTTCAGAAGTTGTACACATCGTCCTCAAGTCATGTGGCGTCCTCAGTCCTCATGTGAAGGGAAGGTAGGTGATAGGCTGTCAGCACAGCCCTTTCATCATGTAATGCTGTTAAGGCTGAGATTGAGTTCCCGTAAGGTGGCTTGATCAGTGTGTCTTATGTATACAAGATGTAAGATCATCTGCCTGGATCTATTTTAGTCTATCTGCTTTCAATTCTGCACAAAGCTAGAGCACAAATGCAATTGCACTGCAGAGCTGTCTTCTGTCGGCCCTTAGCAGCATCCCCCCCAAAGGGTATTAGCTGAGTGAAGTAATCAGACCCAGTGTGTATGATTGTGGGCCCGTTAATGGGTGCTGTGTGTGGCATTAAGCATCCCCTTATTATTTAGTAACCCTACATAACATTCATCAAAACACCTGAACATAAAAGTCTTGTTTACTCTGTTCTTTCCTGAAAACCTTTAGTGAATATTTTGGTTTCCAATGAGGGGGGCAAACTTCCAGTGAAATCTTGTGTGTGGTTGGAAAGTTGTTCCACAGTGAATGCCACTTTGGCCAGTGCCCAGTCATCTTTTAGCAGCCTGGTATTTTCTATAAATGTAATTGGCTTATAAACCTGAGTGTTTTGGAATTCCATCTGTCAGCGTGGCTAAGGGACAGCATAAATTGTTTTCTGCCCTGTGTGTCTGTGTGTGTGTGTGTGTGTGTGTGTGTGTGTGTGTGTGTGTGTGTGTGTGTGTGTGTGTGTGTGTGTGTGTGTGTGTGTGTGTGTGTGTATGTTTAATGTCGCTACAGGGAAATGCTGCTTGTATTAATGCCTTGTCATTGTTTGAACAGGTTCTTGACCCTGGCTTATGGCTGCCGTGCATCATGGGAGATTAAAGGTGATGCAGTTTCCCCCTCAGCTCAAGAAAATCCACTTGAAGGTCAAGGTTGAGCCAGAAATGTATTGAACAAAAATGCCTCCGAGGACCTACAAGTTTGTCTTTCCCCAATAATGTTTCAGTCAAGGCTCGATGAATTCATTCATGAGCTCACGCCACACTGAGGATTGAATCTTCAAACCGCTGACGCGCTGAAAAAAGTTTGACGTGTCTGTTGATGTTTGCTAGAATACAAACCTGTCCTTCTACCTCCCACTGGGAAGCATGCCTTTTTTCGGAGTTGATTTACTATGAATAGATAATAATTTGTAATCTGTTGGCACATGGTGGTAGAATCTTAGCCACACAAAATCAGCATCTTCACATTGTCTGCTATCACTAAAATAATGATCTCTTCTATGGAGCGCTGGTGAGAGATGGAAATGGAGGCATGAGGCAGCCATTCAGCCAGAGTGTTTCAGCAGTACTCAGACTTATATTCCTTTGTCTTTTGATGAGTCCTGTCCCCTGGGAATCCTCTGCAAATCCTATTTTTAAAACTTGTTAAATATATTTTGGTTAATTATCTAAGTTTGAGGAGGACAGAAGAGTTCTGAGCTGAGCAGATATGCCATTTGAATGTGTGTTGATGAGTAGATTCTTATGTTAGTGTTGAATTATCAGTAAGACGATGCTTACATATAAGTTTTCTTAGGGGTTCAAGCTCAAAGGCACTTTAAACAGTGTACGTGTTGGCTGAATTTAAAGTCTTGAAAAGGTTTGATGTGTAAAGAGTTGAAAGTCATCTCTTTTAAATGTTTTACTTTAATATAGAGTTCAAGCCATGTAGTCCGATGAGAGTTCCGTTGGTATGTAGGAAAAGCTTGAGGAAGACTCCTTTAATGTCAGGCTGGACCTGAAAGGATTCAACTTGTGACATGTTAAAGAAAACTAACAGCTGTCCTCTGAAGAGCTTCTCAGAACTGTCTCCTGGTGCTTTGATAAAACAAATGTTAGTCTGATGTATCACTCTCACCACTTGACGCAGAAGTAAGAGATGAAGTGTCTACTTGGAATGCAGTCACTGTCACCAGCGGCGTCTCGTCCCTTTAAATGTTTGGAGCCACAGCAACAGGTCAACTGAGTGAATCCATAATCAAAGTCAAGCCTTTAGTGCTGCAGTCTGAGCTTAGGCTGCACTCACTTGAACTCGGCCACTGAAAGGCTAATATGACGAGGCACTTTCCCCCCCCTCCGAGAGCCTTGCTGTCTTTAGCGCAGGCACCGCAGCTCACAGCAGTCAACTTAAATAGAAACACACAGACACCCACGCACTTTCATTTCTTGTCTTGGTGACCTTGACTGCCTTTGGATATTTCACTCCTCCTGCGAGTAGCTTCCTCAGCTCTTCCCTCTGCGTGACATGGTAGAGAAGTTAGATCAGATCAGCGATTCTGTCGCCTCACCTCACACTCCTTTCCCTCTGTCGTGATATCACCTTCCGAGGCATGTAAGCAAAGGCAGGAGTGCACTGTGACATTAAGTATCACAATTTTATTACAAAAATTAAATTCTTCATCTCTCAGTTTTGCCATGCTTGGAGCATATAACAATACAGTAAAAAACCCAGACCCAGAGAAGATAGTAAAGCAGATTTCAACAATGCTTTCACAGCACTCTGTCATTCATGCTGTTACTATACAGAAACTGTAACATTCCTAATACAGAGTAGTACAAACACCTGCCGAAACACATCATGTCAGATAACAAACTTCAATTAAATTACATTTACCAGAGGAAACAACAAACTCAAACCAGCTCAGGGAAACAAAATAAAACAGAGAACACTGAATTTGCAACTGAAAACATACTGAATGTGCTGAATATTTGTACCAGCCCAAGGCACCCAGGCTTTGTAGCAATGTTGGCGAGTTAACGACATTCTTACAGAATCACTTGAAGCGAAAACAATGATTACAAATTGTACCACAGTCTTGACTTTGCAGTGTCCTTCAGCGTACCCTCCTCTCCTGGCTTTTCCTTTTTCGTCAGTCACAGTGCAAGTTCCGGAGGGGTGGGGGGCAGAGTGGGTGGGGGAGGGCGGGAGGTCGGGGCTCGCAGGGAGCGGTGCCGCATCAGACGACACTTGACGGCGCCAAACACGGACAAGAATTGGACGGACAGAATAATCTCCCGCTCTCCAGGGGGAACTGGGGGGGGTGGGGGGGCGGGGGCGGTTATGTAATTCCTCTCTTGGATTGTGAATTGTCCAAACACAAGGCGCAGATTGCCAGCTGCCAGTCCAAAGGCAAAATAAGCCAAAACCAAAAGCTTAGGTGTGCTTTTTTAATGAACATCCGTGGGGGAGTGAGAACAACGGATACCAATACTTTCTCTGAGGTTCCCAAGACGAGTAAGATTTTTTTTTCCTCAAGATGAAAAGTGTTGTTTTGCACATAAATACTTAAGAATGATAGAAATCCCAGATTAAAGCTTACCAACAACTCAAGTAGTCTCTAACAAACTTCAAATGAAGACAAGAACGACAAAAGCTCAGAAATACAGAGAGGCCTTTTTTTGAACGGTGAAGTTGCAGTTCAGTTGAGGGAGCGGCAGGGCTCAAAGGTCAATTTGATGGCTCCGCCAAATATTTCAATGTTGCTCTCCGTCCAGGAGAAGACGTTTCCAGCAGGTGCTTTGCTGTTGCAGGTCGCCAAGTTGTAGATCTCGGCAATGGAAAGTTTCCTATTCCAGATATTTAAGTTTGCCAGCTCTCCAACATAGGCTTGTGTTGCATCGAAGCCTCCTCCCAGGGAGTCCTATGGAAGGAGACAGTGTTCAACATCAGTGTTAGATGAGAACAATGAAGTTGGTATTGAAGTGAAGCTCTCAATCCCAATTTATAAAGGTGAAATACAAAATCTAATTTTTCCTGTGAAAATAAAATGTATGTCTTTGAGCACAAGATTAAATGTCATAAGAGAATGAGTTTTATCTGAGAGGACTGCTGATATTTTATTCTTATATAATCATCCTGAACATAGTGAGCTGTTAAAAAATTGCAATAATGCAAACATGAGACAGAGAAGCAACGTTTTACTTTCTGTAAGCATGATGACGTGCTCTAAAAGTAATTTGACCATGTTGGGTCTCTTTATATTGGATTTATGAATCTAGCTCTAGCCATACCACTTAACCTCTAATTGACGGTCTCCATTTCATGAAGATATCAACCATTAATCTCTGTCTAAAATAAAAGCGATAATTGCCAAAGATTATTTCAAAGTGCAGTATAGCTGCGGTCAGTTATTTTAAACTGTGCACCCACCTGCTCTTGTCCCAGGACCAGCACTCCCTCTGGTTTGATGGGATGGTATGGTGCCAGATTTTCCCCGCTGCCCCGCATCACTCCATCCTGGAAGGCCTCCCACATCCCATCCCGGGTGGTCCACGTGATGCAGAGGTGATGCCACTTTCCATCGTTGATGAGGAACGGCAGCTTCGCGACCTGCAACAGCAGCAGAAGAGACGCCTCATGAGTCGTGTCTATCTCTCTCCACTCAACAATACCCATTTTACACTTCAGAAGCAGAGGCACTCCCCACAGCTTCTCTCCTTCCTGCTGAATTACTTCCTCCATCACATATCTGCTGCTCTATAAAAAGACCTGCTCGCATTAGCACCTATTTTTATTCCATTTCCAGTTCTGGCACTGAAGAGATGTTAGGTCACGATAGACTCGCTCTTTCCTATTGTTGAAATCACTGCAAGTTCTTTCACATGGTTGGATGACGTATGTGAATTCAAAAAGGCCAAAACTAAACACCGATGATATAAAATATGAGTTATACTTGTTGAGTTTGTCATTACCTTGTCATTAATGAGAATTTCCATAGGGTTGTTCCCCCACTCGATTAAGACCAGCTCGTTGGCCTGGCCCGGCACGGCATAGGAGAAGGGTGTTCCCACTCCGGGGGAGGCGTTGGACTTGATCCACAGACACACACTGAACGTGTACATCTCAGGAAGGCTCCTCTTGGCTTTGGCGTACATGTAGTTGGTTCTCAGAGGGAAGGTGAGCTGGAACTTATCTGTTGGCCGGGTTTCTTTACCTGTGAAGGACATGCATACGTGTTTTTTTCTGCCCAATTCAGATAAATCAATACAAAGTGAGAATTTCCCAGCATTTCCACATATATTGAGGCATTACCGGCAGGGTGAATTTTCATTAAACGTAATTTACTTAACATCCATGAACTTTTATTAAAGAGGAAGGCATTTATATCTATTTCCCATCTGATCGTGTATGAAAAGATGTTTTAATAATCGTCTTCTATGTCTACTTTGTGTAGGAGGACTCTCTTCCCTTCTCTCTCTCTCCCATGCATCATACGCACGCTCATTTGCACGTGTTGAAGAGCAGAACAAGCATTCGCTATTTGCTCCAAAACGCGCCAGAGCGGGGAGCAACCTGCAAACTTCCCCCTTCACATCTGACCTCTCCCGAAAAGCAAATGACCCTTTGGCTGCTCTTATGCCAGTGGGGCGGTCCAGGTGTGGTTGTGACAAACACAAACTGAGAGGATACAAAGTGCGGCGAGCTTTTTTCAAATATGCAAAGCAATGCAGCTCTACCCTCCGCGCGCACACTAACTGTGCGCAGCGAGATGGATGCGGCACCGTGAGCGCTTTCTCACCAGAGCTTTAATACCGAACATTTCCTTTCTCTAAAGACGGTGGCAACCCTCGGGTTTTAAATTTAACAATTAAATCACACACAAATAATCGTTGCGGATTTCCACAGAGACACATTGAAAGCCACACGGAGTCGCTCTGTGCTCTGCGCTCTCTGCTCCACACGCACCTTTCTCCAGGTCGTTAATCCGGTGGTGCAGCGAGGTGAGCGTGGTCTCCACTCGGTTCCGCTGGTCGGTGTCGTTCCTGGCGCCCGGCTTGGGCTCCTCTAACGTGTTGACCCGGGACAGCACCTGCTTCTCCATGTCATCGATCTTGTTTTGCAGCAGGTCTTTCAGGCTGTTGGCTTGCACGGTGCTGTTCCCTCGGCTGTACTGCTGCATCGGACAGAGGGAGACAGACACTGGGTTAGAGGGGGGACATGGGACACTTCACTGGGTTAGAGAGGGGGGACATGGGACACTTTCTCTGGAGCTAAACTCTGGGCACATGTTCCCTCTGGCCCTGCCCAAACTGCTGCTCCGCTTTTTAGGTTTAAAAGTCAGCTATCTGCAACTTGGTTTACTTCCCTGGCTTCCATTTCAAAAGAGATGCAGGCTTCTAAAACACAGAATAACACTGCAGCACTTTATTCAAACCCTCATCCTGAGAAAGGACCAGATCAGCCCGTCTACTTAACTTGCCCCTCGCTCCCCCGCGCTCCTCCGCTTTCCTACCTCTAGATTCTCCAGTCTCTGTTTGAGCGTCTGTAAAGTCTGTCCCAGCTGTGCCAGGGTGTCCGTGGTTCCCCGGGATACATCCCCCATCGTGTTCTTCGACCCCGGCCGCCTCCCGCCGGGTCCCGCCGCCGCGGGGAGGCTCTGGCTCTCGCAGCGGCTCAACTTGGAGGTGAGCTCCCGGATGGTCTCCTTCTGGTTCATGATGGTCTCCTTCTGCTGCAGCACGGTCTCCCGCAGCTGCATGACCGTGGTCTTCAGGTCCTCCGCCGGCCCGCTGTTCTGCATCGTAGCCGAGCACAAGTCCATATCCTTGGGCACCGACGTGCAAATAAATTGGGTCTGTCCGAAGTCTTGCGCGCAGCCCTCCATAGCAACCAGGCAGGAAAGTAGAACAAGTTTCCACGAGGAGCTGTCCATGGTTCCAGTCATCGCGCGGCCGGAGAGCGGGTGAGTGGAAGCGGGTGAGCGGTGTCTGGGAGGTGTGAGCACCACGGAGCTGTGCGCGCTGCTCGCTCTGAGCTCTTTATATAGAGGAGACAGGCGGCACATCCTCTGCATCAGTGAGGGAGGCAGCGCTTCTGCTCAGCACTCCGCCCGGCCCCGCAGTTAAGGTCGTACGTCATTCGTACCGGAGCGAAGCGCGTGTGTGGACACTCGACAGTTCAAGGAAAGAGTGGACTATGAGATGATGCCATGTGATCAGATCCCTTCTCTGTTCCATGTGTGTGACTCATTTCAGCTCAGATCTTTGTTCCCAGTAAGGCACTAATGGTACAAGAAAAGGTCCTCACAAAACGACATCAGCCAGTTTTAACCGAAGTAGTTTTTCAATAAGGCCGATAGATCTGGTCAAGACATTAAACAAATTTCATCTTTAAACAGATTTCCATCTTTACACTGCACAGAATTTTACTCTGTGTATCATAAAGGACTCAAGTCTAAAAACATCTCGACAAGAGGTGTTTTTAAAATGCATAATATTCCAGAAGCTGATCTTTTAATATTTATGCAGATGCAGATTCAGATCTATTTGCCACGTCATAATACTCCAGAAACCAGGGTGCAGATCACATTTAAATATACAGTTAGACACTCTTATACACATTATCCATGTAAAAACAAAAAATGAAAAAAAAAGCAAGCAACACATGTAGTTGTCCCATAAAGAAGTGAATTATAAACAGAGTATTTCCTTTTGAAAAAAAGTGGAGTAGAAGAGGCCCTATTAAGGAACACACATATTTATATAAAGCCAAAATCAAAATGTGAGAAAGACAACACATTTTACAAATTAAATGTTGTTATTGACCAGTTCAGGACAATTTATGGCCTTGTGTCATGTGATCTGGTCTGACCAGCAGCTAATGGCAGCTAACATGAATGAAATCTGTGTAGATATTGTGCTGTAGTTGAGTCAGTTGTTTGACTTCATAAGACTCTTATTGTGTGACTACTGTCATGTTTTATCACCATTTATTCACCATCAATCCAGACCAAAATAGAGAAACCACTCTTTGAAGTAGATTTTATGAACCATCGATTCAAGTTGGGATTATCATACTCCCTTATACGTAAGGAAGATATTTGGTCCACCTTAAATGAGAGCTTCTCTCCAGTCTTCAGAGGAGTCTATCCCACAGTTAGGAGTCCCCAACACCACCTCTAATTTCCCCTCCCACTCATTTTCTCTCTGGCTCTCACATCTTAATCATACATGCTCGTGCTGGAAATGTGGTTGACAGTGGGTCAGGCTGCTCCTCACAGAGCTTCTACAACAGGAGGTTGACCTGATGTAGATTATAACCTATGTTTCCTGGAGGCAGCAGTGACGAGAAACAGGCACAAGTGTCAATAAAGCAGCTCTGCATGAAGAGTCAGTGCCGCAGAAGGACAGCGTCTGATGGAGATCCTTATTGGCCCCTCTGATGTGCTGATCCCACCACCACCATGAGACAGAGGAGCTAAAAGTGAAGTGAAATGTTTGCAAATAATTGAACAGACAGTTATGTAACTAAACCCCTGTGGCTCCGGCATGAATAAATAAGATACACAGCTCAGGGAAGAGCTACAACACTCCGACACAGATTAAGATTGGATAACAAGTGACAAGTGGGAGCAAACAGCTTGACCCAAACTGACTCCAACTCTACTGCTCTTTTCGCCATTTCACAGCATTAAGCTGGAACAAACTGTTCCATATCAGTGGGTAATTATCTCTAAAATAACTTGCACGAGGGACCAACGTTTCCCCCTCAAAGCAACGCCTCAGAATAATAACAATCCAATAAACTTATTTCTGCAAACAAGTCGTTTCCACCCAAGTTTTGGTGAATCCTCCGTGAAAGCTTGACAGTTTACTTCTTCAAGGCTTCTGAGCTGTTCAACTGAAAACAACGTGGGAAGGAGTTGACACAAATTGTTCATTGTGAAGCTCCACTTTGAACTCGAAAAACTGCAAGAAAATAGGTGGCATCTTTTCCTTTTCAACCGCAGCTCAGTCTTTCAAACTTGGCCCATGGAGTGACAGTTCCTAATAGGAGAAGGCCTGAATGTAGCAGAGGTCCATGGTTTGATAGAAATCCTGCTCTTATTATAAAAGTCTTGTAGTCGAAGGTGCTGCATGAAGTGTGTGTCTATATGTGCTGGATTTCAGTTTGAGAAAAGAGATTTATTTGAAAATGGGAGCAGTTACAAACATTTTGATGTGTTATCTACTTACTTAACCTTCATCCCATAAGTGCTGCATGCCTCTAGGATTGAGGCCACATCCACACTACCACATTTTAGTTTGAAACCCCATCGACTGTGGTACGGATACGCCTGGCAACCGCACTACTGCAGAGCTTTGGAGCCGCCAAAACAGCTCAGCATAATGCTGGTCCCATTTTAGTTTGATAACTCTGGGTTTTAGTCTGCACACGCAGAAACGGAGATGTTACTATGACATTTTTCATTCAATGTCAATGTCAATTTTATTTACATAGCACATTTAAAACAACTTGGTTTACCAAAGTGCTTTACAGGTGGAATGGTACGACCAAAGGAGAGTTAAAATGTAATACATTAAAGTTCAAGTAATACATTGAACATACAAATAAAATACAATTATTAATTAATTAATATACATTCATAGAAGCCAACCCCATGTACACCGAAGCAAGCATGCCCAGTGTATGTGAGTGTAACCTGACATACGTGTTCTGGCGTGTCAGTATTGACGTGGATTAAAACTGACACAGAGCCTAAATGCTTGAGTGAACAGAGATTGTTTTAATTTGTAAAGATCGTTTTCAAACAAAAACCTAGTATTGATGTATCCTTAGTCTCTCCAGCTTCAGCCTCACCCGCTAATGGTGAGTGGACCACACTGTCTTTTTCCCAACCTCTCATCAGGTGGACTATCGCAGGGAAGAATAGAGACTTCAAGCGTATGCTGAAGAATTACCGCCTGCTCTGATATAAATGACCTCTCCCTCTCTGTCGCCTCAGTGTGGCGGGGCGCTGCGTGAAACTGTGCCATCACACAACAAACAGTTAATTAATCTTGCTCTGTTGCATTTCAACAGGCTCGTTTTTTCTACTTCAGACTCGCTCATGACGTCTCGGCAGCAGCTGGCTGAGATGGGATGAAAATTGACCTTGCAGTCCGATTTAATTTGTTTAATTAGGCTATTGATCCAATGCGTTGTAATCAGCAAGGTGCCAAGCTGTAGGCGAGAAACAGCGGATATAACAAATGGTCAATGGCAAAGTCTAATTGCAGGGGGCCCAGAACAGGCATGGAGCGAGTTCTCCTTACCTCAGCACATCCACTTTAAAGACCAGGCACTGCTCGCTATTAGAGCCGTGAGTGTGAGCGGCTGAACGGCTCAACAAGTAACGCTCCATTCTTCCTCAACAGACCAGCAGCAACACATTCCTTGTTTACTACATGGTAGCAAATGGAGAAGATTACAATGTTTTGATGTGCAAAATGTAATGTTAATGATGGAGCTGAGCTCCTGCTGAGAGACGGCCCACCTCCAGTACAGTCAGGTTACAGTAGGCAATGAGCAGCTTGCCACTTAAATCTATTCAATATTCATCTCCTATCCCACGCATAAAAAAGTGCTGCAGCACCATATGTTCGGCCATGTTTTTTCTTATTCTCACCATGTGCCTGCCACTTAGTCTGCTGTATCACTGAGTGAAATTACATTAGATGTCAATCAGACTTCATGGAGCTTTCCAGAGAGTGAAACTAATCTCATTTGTTGCCAGGAACTTTGGAAACTGGAGCAGTCATGCAGGCTTATTGGTCAAGCAGGGTTAATTTTTTTATTTGACCAAGCCATTCTGTCTTTCTGGAAGCAAAGTACGCTGGTGAGACTTGATGTCTTGCAGACAGATTTTGGTGCGTTCTTCTTGTTTGGCTGATAAAAAGCACAGTGTGGAGTTGACCCCGTCCCCTTTCCCACTCCAGAAGTCCAGAATGTTCACAGCACAAGGTCATAAATGCGCATGCATCAGCCGGCAGGCCAAGTTAGACCCCAGGGACTGTGTGGAAAAGGGCTGAAATCCATAATGATCAGTCTTTCAGGCACACTGAATAATGCAAAGCTTTATAATAGAACCCACTCTCTAATGGCAGAGATAGATAAGAATCATTTCACACACTGGCAGCAAAATGCTTGCTTATTTATCCAGCATCTGCAACAATAGAGAGTAAAACTGACAGTACAACACAAATAATACATGAAAGCATGAGGTGTTATTGAAGTGAGGGCAGGGGCAACATGTTGGATCTGATACACTTTGTCTTGAGATGAAAAACTCGTTTTTTTATCTGCACTTCTGTAGCACATTTCAACCCACTGCGCTGTGTTGGTCTGATAACAACCTCTTTTTGTTGTCTTTGTACAGCTCTAGGGAACTGCAAATTTAACTGGTAACTCACTCGCTGTGTTTGTTCTGTCCAGACTCCTCAAAGTAAGCTTTACCTTCCCTCTGTGCACACTCCACTGCTGCACGTCTGACTGCCGAGAGTTAAGACGTGCTGCCAGGTAACTGAAGCCGCCGAGCAGCAGCTCCGCTGTCTCTGCCGCACTGACATCTCCATTTCCACCATCCCACAGAGAGGGGGGATGAAGGGGGAGTCAGGAGGGAGCCGCCGTCCAATGGGACGCATGCACAGTGGAGCACTCTACTGCCGTGCATGCATTCCCACCGGGGGCAGAGTGGGAAGAGTTGAGGGATAGAGGAAAGGACAGAAAAAATGCACACAGACTTCACACAGACTGTCTTCCAGTGGACCAGCACTAGTTTTAAGTCATGCACACACACACACACACACACACTAAACGTTTCCCCATTATCTCTTTCTGTTTGTCAGTGTATGTAGATTATTCACTGGCCTCGACCTTCAGCTCGATTCACTCAATTGCTCATAAGTTGTCAGACAGGAACATGCTTTTATTGATTCCAGCCACACCTCAGAGTCTTTCAGTAACTTATTTCCTTCTTATTAAAACCCAAAGTGACACAAACAAATACTGGTGGTATTATGCGCTCCACTAAGCCCGAAGCTAACCTCATCATAATTCTCCAAAGCCTACACATTAACGCTTTTGCTCCGACAGCACTGTTCATCAAGCGGCTCGTGCTGGCCTTGTTGGAGTCCCTCCAGAAACAACACTTTCCCCATTAGGCCTTCTCCTCCACCATTTTGTGGACAAAATGTGTCCAGGAGAGGAAGTGGTTTTAGTCTGTCTGGCTGAAATGATGATTCTGTTTTTCAGCGGACTCATGTGAAAGATATATGGAAAGAAAAGGAAGTTTTAGTCGCCTGAAGCACTTGGGTTTACTATGCTTAATATTTAGGAAAGAGGAATAACAGTGTGTCATGTTCTTAGATTTATGATGTAGAAGGAGTCAGACAGTATCTACTACAGGTCTGATTATAGTAAAGGTCTCAGTGTGCCTAAAACAAATTAGGTCCTAATGGGTTTATTGTTTGACCATTAGTAAACAGCATTGTCAGGGAAAAGTTAGTTGAAAAATGTTATCAATTATTCACTGAAACAGTAATAACATTACGTTACTAATTATGCAAAAAGGAAAAAAGCTATTAGGTCTCTTGTTACTGTACTTTCATTACTCATCTCATAGTTGCACACGGCGCATCTGCTGTATTTGACCGTATATTTTTTTACAGTTTTTCTTCTTTTGTTTTCTTATTGGTGTCTCTTGAGTCCTCTTGGGCTGGTCCTGTTTAATGCATGACACAATAAAACAATTAAAGGTATCTCTGACTCCAAAGCTGCCGGGTCAATATCTGACACTAGTCAACAACAACTACTAGATGTATTATTATGGTTGCTTGTATTAATAACATAATTACATCTACAGATATCACCCTTATAATTGTTATTAGAAAAAACAGTCTAAATTGTTCTTGGTCTCTCTCTTCCGTCTTCCCCCCATCTCTCTCGTCTCTCCCCTCTTTTCCACTCACCTATCCTTTCTTTCCCATTTATTGCCGCTCACCGCAACCGTTCGAGGCAGATGTCCCCGCCCACATTGAGTCTAGTTCTGCCAGAGGTTTCTTCATTGTCTCTAAGTGTTGAAGGAACAGTTGATTTTCTCTATAATTTGTCTAGGTTTCAACCTTCCGATGTAAAGTGCCTTGAAATAATGCATGATAGAATTTGGCGATTGGATTGAAACACACAGGAAGACTAATTCTACACCTGGCCATAAACATAAGGTTATGAAAGTCACATGGAGAACCCAACAGACAAAATAAAGCCTTAATACTATAGACGCCTGTACAATGGTGTTCAAGGTTGTTAGATGGTCTGTTTGGAAAAGTTACAAAAAACGCACAACACCACAAGCTCTTCATATGAAGTTCGCACACTTTAGACTAACTGCTGACACATAGCTTACTTTGAGTATAATTAACTCCCTATGGTTTTCAGCGTTTTTATGTTCTATGTAGATCCTCTCATGACTGAACAGGGATTATAGAACTCTATAGATTAGAATTTTATTGTAATGGTGCTTTCTTTCATCAAAATAATTATTCTTCAAAGCAGCACCACAAGGATGGTTTGCAGCTTCAGCATAATTTTAATTTATTTATCATTTGTATTTGTAAGGAACATAAAGTAAGGAGAAACAGGGACGGGTTGTAGAAACAAATGATTTACTGTACATATGTTTACAGCCGGAGCTAATTTCCAACACCAGTCCTTTAATGGATCAACCAATCATAAAAATGATGTATTGCAGTTTAAAACCAGTGTCTATATCAGTGCATATAAAATCATTCCATACAGCTAAAATGTTTAAAGATGGGCCCTGACACTTTCACCTCACCTTTTGATATAGTCCAAAATAATCCTGTACTCGTCTCCTACCTTTACTACCTCACTTTAAAAGGGGTTGTGAGCACATATAGTCAGTTTCTTCTTTAACATTCATTGTGAGACAGGAAGTACCAGGCCCTTGTGATACCTTGCCTATGCAGTCTGTTAGTTTGGCTGCAGATACAGAAGGTGTTTGTGCTGCCACAAATAAAATTGTGTTGTCAGAGGGTTGTAGGTAAATTCTTGTACGACACTCAAAATAACATCTTAAGTAAAAAAAAAGGCTCAACAACATAGTGCAAGAACTAATCCTTGTAGAATGCCCATATTCAGATTACAGTAGACTGATTTTAGGTGTAGGTGAGGGGTTGACTCCTGTTTCCCAGGCTTAAATATGAATAAAGTAATGTTTTTACTTGAGAAGAAAATAAGAGATTGATTACTGTGGACTGTGAGATATCATGATTTATAGTATCAAATCTCCTTTTAGGCCAAAAAAGACACAACCAACTACACTGCCGCCTGTCCGAAATTCATGTGCAAGATATCACAAAGTATGTCATGAACAAATTAGAAGGCCTTGGAAAAAATGGCACTATAATCTGTAGGCAGGTTAATTGCATCTCACTTGAGAATGGGGTCATCAGGGCCAGGTTTTTTTCTTTCCTGTGACGAGGGAATCTTTCTGAAGCTTATAGGGATAGTTCACCCAAAAATGAAAATGTACTCATTATCTACTCACCACTATGTCGATGGAGGGGTGGGTGATGTGTTTGAGTCCACAAACAGTCTGAAGTCTTAGGGGTAAAAAGTGCAGCATCCGAATCCAATACAATTGACGACTTCTTCTTCAGCCATAATAAAACATCATGAAAAATAAATAAAAAAAGTCTCAACACTGGCGTCATCCAAGCGTCCGGAAGCCCCGACATTCAAATTCAACTCGATAACGACGTAATTTACACCATGTTTTTGACCTCAGATCAGAATTAAATATTAATACTCGTTGATTTGGTGAAATTTAAACTGTGTTTTGGAATGCCTTTTATTATCACAAAATGGTAGCTTCTTATTTGGTTAGTTTAAAAAAAAAGAATTAGAAGCGATCAAATTCAGTTTTTATTCAACTTAAATAGCTCATGATCTGAGCATTTCAAGACTTTTCTTCTTGAAGCAGTGACAATTTTATTTCAGATAGAACTTTTATTTTCAACCTTAATATTAAAATCATAAACAACATATATTTCTTAATGATGATGTGACTTTGTGAGCCATAGTGAAATCATTGTAGGTTTTTTCCTGTGAGAGAGGTTATCTGTCGATAGATTTCATTTTAACAATACAGCCCATATTCACAAATCACATTTTGCCTCATAGGACTTGACAAGGTGTGACATCCTCTGCCCTTAACCCTCAGCAAGAGTGAGGAAAAAACTACCAAAAAAAAACATATTATCAGGGGGGAAATAAGTAGAAACCTCAGAGGGCAGCATGTGAGGAATCTCTCCACCAGAATAGACAGAAGTGCAAACAAAAATTCATATGTCACAGAGAACATCAACAACATTTACAACATTCATGAAAGAAGATGGTGTCGGACATAAATGTAGAGATGTGTCAATGTTTGAAGTATTTATACAAAAGAAAATGTCAGACGGCGTTAAAGGGAGTAGCAGTGACAAATGAAATGATAGCAGTATTGCCAGTAATGATTGTATATGTGTATAGGCATATTGTATTATCTAAACGATCAAGTTGTGATCATAATCCATCACGATCCACGACCACAATGTCACAGGAGCGATCGTGGATCTGCAACGATAAAGCACAAGGACTCCGGGGAAGGGGTCCAGTCAATAACTTGTATCGATTCAAGATTAATGCGATGAAGAGGAAGAGGAGGAAAGAGAAGCACCTTTTGTTATGTGTCCCTTGACAATCACAGCTTAAAGCAACATATCCACAGAGCCGCTCCAAGACAAACCTGAACCGGCACTAACCATGAGCTTTATCAGAAAGGAAGTCTTCTCCTAAAGAGAGAGTTATGACGAGGTATAACAGAGGTACCGGTATGTGTTTAGTATTCATTATTATTGTTAATGTCGCATCTGAAATGTCAACTTCCTCTCCGCTTGTGAAAATGTCACCATATGTGCTGACTACACGTGGCCCAGAAACTCGTAAATCTGACCCATGCCGAGGTGTATTAGTGCATCGTCTTGACAGAAATAAACATTAAGCCTTCTAAAATTTTATACAGTGCTATAATGGAGCAACAGTTCCCACAGAGCCTGCGGTCTTAAAGACAAGCCGCAGCATTTAGTGTTTAGTGGCAGAGCGAGGCCGTCGCACCGTGGGAGCAGGTGTGTTTTAGGACTCAATAACGCTGTGAAGATGAAACCCCAGTAAAGCAAGGGGGGTCCGGAGTGGTAGAGAGTGATAGGGAGAGTGAGCTCTCGACACATCCCCTCTCAATTACATCAAGTGACCAGAGCGTCTCCTTGTAAAAATACAACTTCTCTGCCTCCTTTGTGGTGGCTTATCTCTCCCAAAAGCAGATTAGATTTGGACTGAGGTTGGAGTAAATTGAGTTTACAGGGAACGGGGAGAAGGATGTTTCAACAACCCTTCAGATCTTTTCTATTTGCAATTGTGGGGGAAATGTTCTACCTGTTCTGCTTTGATGTTTTTAAATTCACGTTTAATGTTGTTTGTGTCATAAATTAAGGATATATTTTTTAAAGATGTCACATTATTTATACAATGTCATGTACATTTTACTACATAATTCATGAAGTTGGAGCAAAGAGATCTCAGTTTATTTATATACACTAAACAAAGAGCAAGGATGAACGGCATATGAATAATATAGAGGCACAGGGTTTCTTGATGAGTGTTGTTGGGAGTTATGAGCATGAATGGGCTCACACACCCCCTGCCTTATAACCAGAGTGTCGTTTTATTCTCAATATTAATAAAGCTAGGTTCCCGTGATGCTGTTGCTCTGATCAAAATCACACCTTTAGGGGCCGTAACAAGCCAGAATGTGCCGGCACCACTGAGACAACTTCAGTAACACAGGCAGAGAGATCCCAGATGAAGACTCTGAAGTGAGGAGTCTTTGATGAAAATGAAGCAGGCGTACAGGTAGATGAGCAGATAATCAGGCAGAGAGGTTGTCTGGCTGACAGCAGGGATGTTACTGGTGATCTCTGAGGCGTGTGTCAACACAAATGAAACAATGAAGCTTCATATCAAGGCTGGATTTGTTTTGACATCAGAAGCTTCTTTTCACAAACACCTGCATGTTTTCAAATCAGATTTAAAAATGTGTCATGGCTTGTCTTTGTGTGTGTGTGTGTGTGTGTGTACGCATAAACACTGACCTTGTCAGATCCAGTAGGCCTTATGGGGACCAAAGCCCAGCACTAATGCGACAAAATTGAATTTCTGAGGTACAAAATGTGAATTGTGTTTAGGAGAAGGTCAGGGGTGAGGTTCTAGTGAGGCTGTGCACAACAGATGAAAAATTCTAATTAAATTCTAAATTGTCCATGGTGCCTCCTTGTCTTGATGACCCCTCAAAGCTCTTCACAGTATTGTTTTGCCATTCACAGATCTGACACATATTTGCTAAGTGCATATTTGTGCAGCACCTTCTCTATCATACAAACACACACTCATACACTGCTGGCACAGCTGACAGGGGCAATTTGGGCTTCAGTATCTTGCCCAAGGAGATTCAGCAGACCTTCCGTTTAGTGGAAGCCACCCCCAATAAGGACACAGACCGATCCATAAAGACCTGATTCTTCCGCCATCACTAAACAGGAGATTAGCAGACAGTTGCTGAAAAATATGCAAAACAGGTAATCCAAACTAAAGTAGCAAATTAAAACAATGGAACACAGAGGATTTAAGACAGTTGAGTAAATTGAAATGTGAAAACATCAACGGCGTCTTGTCGATGAGTGGAAAATTGTGGATCTGAAAGAGAAGAAGGAAACTAAAGAGGCTAGAGATGTGTGTGTATGTGTTTGTGTGTATGTGTGTGTGTGTGTGTGTGTCTGTGTGTGTGTGTGTGTGTGTGTGTGTGTGTGTGTGTGTGTCTGTGTGTGTGTGTGTGTATGTGTGTGTGTGTGTGTGTAAGTGTGTGTGTGTGTGTAAGTGTGTGTGTGTGTACGTGTGTGTGTAGGGCGGGTGGGGTCAAGGGGGACCAATCTTGGCGGATCATGACAACAGTGGCAGAAACTTGGACAATGGGCAGAAAAGGTCTCTGGTTCGTCTCTGGTTCGACTCCACAGAGAAACAACAAAAGACGAACCTGGATTGATCTGTCCAAAAACCAAGAGGATTCTCCCTACCCTGTCTAGTGCCCCTGAGCAAGGCACCTTACTCCCCCAACATCTGCTCCCCGGGCGCCGTACATGGCGGCTCACTGCTCTGTGTGTCCTGCACCAGATGGGTTAGAAGCAGAGGATACATTTCTTAAAAAACTGCATGAGTGTGTCTGTGCATGTCTGTGCATGTGTTTGGGATAAATAAATGGATCTTAATCTTAATCTTAATCTTAATCTTAATCTTAATCTTAAATGTCTCATATCTCTCACAACCTGCCCTCCTGGATCCCTCTAAATTTAGCTGTGTTTTCTGCCTGTGTGAGCATTTAAAACTCTAAGCAGCAACAAGTGAGTCAGTGTAATCTGAATTTCAGATCAACTTCTTTAAATCCGCCTGAGACGAAGCCTTTATAGTCTCACTTTGATGTCATGCACCAGGCCTCTTGACACTCTGCCAGTGTCTTTACAAGGGGCTCTCTCTGAAGTACAGAGCACAGCTGACTCCAGTGCTTTGTCACACCCATGTCTCATTAATCTTTGCTGTTGTCAAGCAGAGATTACTCCTTTGCAATTTAATTGCGCTCAGTTACAGTGGTGTCATTCTCCAATCCCCTATCCCTACCAGATATCTAATAAATGTGCTGGCTAGTTATTTAGTAGTTTCTATAACCACTATATACGACTAAAAATCTGGTAAACTACAAAAGATCCCATTCTTCATTAGCAGAGCATTTATCCTAACTATTACTAAGGCAGCTCAAGAGAAAACAAATCTCCTGCCTCTTTCTTCTTCAACTCAGTCCTCACAGCCTTCAGGGACATGACATTATAAAAAAGAAATATGACATATAAATCGTATATATATCATATGTATTTCTTACAAACTCTGATATTAACATTATCTTAAAGAAGCCCAACCTTATGTACACTGTGCAAAATAAATAGATTCATGTAAAAAAGAGAATAAAATAAAAAGATACATAAATATATAATATAATACCTACCTACCTACCTACCTACCTACCTACCTACCTACCTACCTACCTACCTACCTACCTACCTACCTACCTACCTACCTACCTACCTACCTAGCTAGCTACCTACCTACCTACCTACCTACCTACCTACCTACCTACCTACCTACCTACCTACCTACCTACCTACCTACCTACCTACCTACCTACCTACCTACCTACCTACCTACCTACCTACCTACCTACCTACCTACCTACCTACCTACCTACCTACCTACCTACCTACCTACCTACCTACCTACCTACCTAGCTACCTACCTACCTACCTACCTACCTACCTACCTACCTACCTACCTACCTACCTACCTACCTACCTACCTACCTACCTACCTACCTACCTACCTACCTAGCTAGCTAGCTACCTACCTACCTACCTACCTACCTACCTACCTACCTACCTACCTACCTACCTACCTACCTACCTACCTACCTACCTACCTACCTACCTGCCTGCCTGCCTACCTACCTACCTGCCTACCTGCCTACCTGCCTACCTGCCTGCCTGCCTGCCTGCCTGCCTGCCTGCCTACCTGCCTGCCTGCCTGCCTGCCTGCCTGCCTGCCTGCCTACCTACCTAGCTATCCATGCCTGCCTGCCTGTCTGTCTATGTTCACATGCTGATTGGAGAACTGTCTTCTCTTTCACAAGACAATAGTGATCTAATTCACTTGAAGCTGCCTCTACTGGTTTGCTTTCAGACTCAGGCACTTCACACGGCCCACACCTCTCAGTGTTCTGTGTTATACATGTTCCTCATGCTTGTAGTGTCTTTGGAGTGCCGGTGTGTGTGTCTGTCAAAATTGCCTTTTCTACGACTGTGACAAGAGAAGAGCATGAAGTGTCACAAATCCCTCCAGCGTCTGCCATGTCAAAGCAATCAGCATTACTGAAGACAAAACTCATGGTCAATCAGCATTTATCTCACTCCCCTATCCCTCCCACTCCCTGTTCCCTCTCTCATCCCTCTCTTCCTTTCTTTCATGTGTGAGTTGAGTCCTCCATTCATTGAATGAAAATGCAAGGAGATTATGAAATAAATTACATGTTTTCCCAAAGTAAAATGTCACACAACATGCTAACTGGTTTCCCTGAGAAGATGATGCACAATATAGAAACCTACATTCATTTAATTGATCAGGCGTTGTCTCGTCTCATAGGAACTCATTGATCAAGGGTAAATGGAGACATGTCTAGAGAATGTGTGCTGCGTGATGCCTGGATGCTCATGAATGAATTGCTACTTCTGTAAAAGGTCATCGATTTACTTGTCAGGAGGAGCTGCTAGAAATTACAAAAGAATTACAGGAACACAGAGGCAATTTGCATATCTCTCAAATCTAATTATTGACGGTGTTTTAATAAGCACGCTGCTGTCAGATGTAGTTATGATGAATCCAAGCACTTCTGTTGCTCCACCACACACCTCTGCAGGCTGGACATCCTCCACATTACAGCAGCAAACTCAGGATGGAGCGATACATCTGTTCATGTTATTGTGTTTTATAAAAATAGTTATAGTTAACATCTTGGAGCTGAATTAATAATTATACCAATATACTAGAAACTTTTAGTCATTGACATGGACAAGGTCCTCATGTTGAATACTAGAACGATGGTCTCTCGACCTATACCTCCGCCAAGGCTTAAGCCCCATCTTGCCATGTCAAAGCAGTGTTTCCCATTAATTATCTAGGTTGTGGCTGCCTGCCATTTTCGAATTTATCGTGCCACGGTTTTATAACAGGCCAATTTTTTTACACTTCTCATAATAACGTGAGAGATGTCTGAAGTTGCTTTCAGACATGCACTGAACTGAAGGCCCCCTACGGTGATCCTGCAGACATTCATTCACTGTAGTTCTCTCTCCCTCGCAAGAACTTGACTTCCCTCTTTAGTCTTTGTACATATTCAATCAGAATTTGTTGTGTGTTAGAAGTGCGCTCGTGTGTGTGCATGTGCAGCCAAAGAGTAAATTACTTCTGTGGGAAATGCTGCAAAGAAAGTGCAAAAAAAAATCCTGAATTCAATGGGCTATTCTTTGGGGTATGTCCCAGCCCTCCATGTAAGTTCAAGGGAAATCAGTTCAGCAGTTTTGCGTAATCCTGCTCCCTAAATAACAAATGCTGATGAAAGCGTAGTCCCCTGGCAAAAGTGCTAAATTATAATTAAGTATGAATTCTACTTTATTTTACAACTGATGGACTCCTAAAGGTCAGGTGCTTCCATGTTCTCCACTCCAGCCACCTGGGTCCTTGACCGCTGTACCCTGTTTCTGATGCACTTCAAGCTTCTGTCCTCAATTTTTATTTAGCATCTAGGATCAGCTTCCACCTCAGCACTGCCTGAACACGTGAGAAGTTCTAGGAAATCCAGTGACAACACTTCCTTCCATCTAAAACTTCCAATGACCTATTGCAGCACTAGCCTGGCCCTACTGGCCCTGAAAGCTTCAGCGTCAACTCAACATCAACATGTTAACCATCTGCAGTCGCACATCCTGTACAAATAAAATTGAATTGGCCTCCAGCTGTAGCCACATCCTTTGTCTGTCTTTTGGGGGTGACCACATTAAGCTTCAGCATCCATAAAGACAACAAAAAATAAAATAAAATCTATCAGTTTATTATGTAAAAAAGTTCGTTCTGATAGATCTCAGTGCAGCATTCGACACAATTGACCATCAAATTTGATTGCAGAGACTAGAACAGTTAATTCGCATTAAAGGAACCGCCCTAAACTTGTTTAGATCTTATTTTTCTGATCGCCTCCAATTCCTGCAAATTAATGATGAGTCATCTGTGCGCACCAATGTTAACCATGGTGTTCCACCTGTGCTCGGCCCAATATTATTTTCATTATATATGCTTTCACTCGGAAATATTATCAGGACACACTCATTAAATTTCCAGTGCTAGTCAGGAGCGTGGGAGCTATCTTCAATCCTGATTTTTTCCTTTAATTCACACTTAGACAAATTTCTAGGAACGCCTTTTTCCACTTGCGTAATGTCAAAAAAATCAGACATGTCCTTTCCCAAAAAGATGCAGTAAAACTAGTCCACGCCTTTGTTACATCCAAACTGGATTATTGTTATTCCTTATTATCAGGCTCCAGTAGCAAGTTGTTGAAGACAGCAGCTTGTCCAAAACGCTGCAGCACGTGTCCTGACAAGAACCAAGAATAGAGAGCACATTTCTCCTGTAAGAGCATCGCTACACTGGCTTCCGGTTAAATCTAGAATAGAATTTAAAATTCTCCTCCTCACCTTCAAGGCCCTTAATAATATGGCACCATTATACCTTGAAGAACTGATAGTACCTTATCAACTCACTAGAGCACTCCGCTCCCAGAATTCAGGCTTACTTGTCGTCCCTAAAGTCTCTAAAAGTAGAGTAGGAGCCAGAGCTTTCCTGTGGAATAATCTCTCACTTTCAGTTCAGGAAGCAGACACCATCTGTATGTTTAAGAGTAGGCTAAAATCCTTCCTTTTTGATAAAGCTTATAGTTAGACTATGGCTGGCTTGTCTTAGATCTGCTTTTAGTCATGCTGCTATAGGTCTAGAAGGTTGGGGGACACATGACACACAGAGCTTCTCTTTCTAGCTTTTTCTTCTTCTTCCTCTTCTCAAATCATTATCACGTCAAAGAAATTCATATCTCATCAATACATATTACTGACTCGACCCCTTCCCCGGAGTCCCTTTTCCTTACCGTCCGCAGATCCAGGGCCGCAACTGTGGCCACATCGGCTGATCGTGATAATAATGGCGATTTCTTCATCGTGTTGGCATCTGATAGTGGTGGTGGATCACGATCGAGGTGGCTGCTCATGATGGGTCCTAACTGGCGGCAGTGGACAACGACTGTGAACTATAGTGGCATCCGATCTTGATGGTGGATCATGATCTTGCTGGCTGCTGACCATAGACTGCAGCTGGACTGCTTGATACATAGTATTTCTCCTCAGATACTTGACCATTACTGACAATATTCATTGACCTTCAGTAATGCTACAAAATGTTTACCCTTATCAATGCTGCTAAAACCTTTATCCTGATGATGTTCTCCTCTACACTTGATATCTATTGCACATCTGTCCATCCTGGGAGAGGGATCCTTCACATGTGGCTCTCTTAGAGGTTTCTATGTCCCTTTTACCCTGTTCAAAGGGTTTTTAGTAGTTTTTCCCTACTCTTGTTGAGGGATAACGACGGAGGATGTCGCACCATTTTAAAGCCCTTTGAGACAAATTGTGATGGGCTATACAAATACAATTTGATGATTTGATTGATTGATTGATTGATTAATTTTAGGCACACACTGCAGCAATCACCCTCTCACAGATCTCCTCTTGGCACTTGATTGATTGACAATTATTATCTTCAGTCAACCTTGAGTGTGAGTTATGAAGGTTGAGTCTTTCACTGGAGCTGCCACCTCTGGAGTAATAAACACTAATCACCAATATGTAACGGGGCATTTGTGTAAGTAGTGTATTTATCGACACACTGTACGCCTGGCTTGAAAACAGCAATGAGGGCATGAATGAGGTGGAAAGGGAATCTGGCTTTTAATGTGGACAAGAAAACTCAGGATAACCTTTATCCTCCTGGAAGAGTTTAAATGTCTCTTTTTGAGAGGATTTGCTTATAGTATTGACCAATGAAATATTTCCAATGTTGTTGAACTTGATTCAAGACAGTGGAGAGTTAAAATAATGAGACAGGGGAAACCACTCCTGTAAAATGTGTATCTTTATGACAAATGAGAGCACCAGAGAAAGGGATTAATGCTCCATTTCAACTCTGTGTCCACCGTTTCATTCTGGGGGAGTCACTGATCTGTTGGTGCTGGTGGAGGATCACATGATAGCACAGCTTCTACTTATGAAGCCCTCTCTCCCATGAACTCATCCATCCATCAGTGTCTTTTCTCGCTCGCTCTTTCTCACGCCTTGGTACAATCAATCCTTGCGAAAAGGGTGTTTAGCCTTTTCCTCCCCCTGACTTATTTGGCTCCAACTACCATGATTCAGCCCAGTTGATCATGTCACCTTGTTCCCTACATGACAGAGGAGAGGAAAAAAAAGTAGCCTAATCTTCTCTTTCCTCTCCCCTCTGTTAGCCATCAGTTACCGCAGGTTCCCAACCTCCATCACACCGAGAAGATTGGATTGTTTCCGCCCTGCAGTGGACACCAGGACCAGGAGGCAACAGGAACAAATTTGTCTGGCTGTACCTGTGTTTCTTGCTCACCAGATTGCTCCTGCACCGTTAGTGTAGCCAAGCCCAGAGGCTGCACAGATGATTGCTGCACGGGCGAATACAGTGAGAGGGATATTTTCATGTTCCATCCATCTCGTTAACATTTTCATGGTTTCTGATGAGCCAACAGCCCCCCCCCAAAAAAGGATACTCATCCAAGCACAGTGTTGTCCCTTTGAGCCCGAGAGACGTGTCGGGTTGGAATAAAGTCATCAAGGCCTGAGAGCAAATCTCTTTGTTGACCAAGAACAAACTGGTAATCATGTTGATTCTAGTCTTCCAATTAAAGGCCTCTCAGTGATGTCCGCAGTGTCTACCTCTGTTGGACACACACTCTGGTGAAGGAGAGTCAAAAGACTCTGAGACAGACGGGGTATCTTTTTTTCTCCGTGTCCCTTCTTTCAAAAACAAGCCTTTAACACCTGCTGGTTGAGAAATGAGTGTGAAGCCTGACAGCAAAGAAAGTTGGGGACGGATCGCAAGGAGCCTCAAACACTTTGTTCACTTGACTCATGCAGGTGGGGGGACTGGGCTGTGCACAGCAACCATCAGCATAATGGTAAACCATAACACACACAACAGGTGTAATTGTATCATGCAAATGATCAAATTTCGGGTTTAAAGACACATTTAAAGGGGCTGTAATCAATATTTTCTCAACAAAATCAATTGACAATATAAATAGACGATGATCAGTAAACCTTCAGAGAACCAGCACCTGAATCTGCAGCCAATGAATTTCAGCTCATTGGAGGTTAACAATGGCAGGGAGTTTATTTGTCTTGTTTGCAAGGTAGCCACAAGCCTACCATCACATGAAGGATGAGGATGATGTGTAACTTCTGCATGTGTAAACACAAGCCTTAAAATTATGTTTCCATAGAACTTAACTGAAACGGCAAATACTATTTATGAGACATAACTGTGACCAGACGTGCGAATGTTTACAGTAAACACATTTGTTTCCAGCACTTGAGGTTACTGACAACTTTATCAAACTGTTTAATGATGTTTATCCACCCACAGTTTATAGGAAATACTGAATGGTCTCACGCAAAAGAAGTTCACAGTGACTTCAGACACCCCCCAAACTTAACCGCAATTATACAATTTGGACACCCCATCATCCATTCATTCATTCATTTAAAACATTGCCTCTGAATGTTAACATGTCAGCAATTACAAGTCCTTCTAAATGTTTTTGCTCCAGCAGTTTGGTTTCCCAGGTGCAGAAAAAAAAACCCCATATCAAACTAAGAATGCATAAATAATGCAGTCATAATTTTTAATTATGTGGACAGTAAGGGTCTTACTGTAGACATTTCAATTGTAAATATCTTATTTTTCATTGCCTAATTCTGTTCTACTTTTTTCAACAAGTTACACAATCTTTTTTCTTGTGTTTATAATATTTCTTTACATTTTACATTGTTAAGTTCACAGTTGCACCAAACACCCCCCTGAAAATTCCTTGGCAATAAACCTTGTTTAAGTATAAAAGTAGTTTGTATGTAAGTTTAAAGGAAAGAAAAACTGATCAAACTTTTATTTATCAAATCAGCATTTGTCAATTAAAAAATATATGAAATAAAACGATTGTATTCACGATATAATGTATTTTGGTGTCATTTGAATGTCTTCACCTTCACATAAAAAAGAACTGTATGTAAAATGAAAGAAATAAAAGAGTAGCTCCATGTTGACAATCACGATAATGTGAAAATATAAGTACATATTTTATTGGGTTAATTAATGCTTAATCTTTTTTCTTATTATTATCAGTCATAGTGTTTTAATCATGTGATTTTATACAGTTAGTTTTATGGTTTGTATAATGTACATAAATATTGGTAATGTTTATGGATTTATTTCATCTGAATAAAATGAAATGATCCTTGCAAAAAAGTAGCCATAGGGACAACAGATGAAAATGTGTTTACACAGCTAACTCTGGTTTATTTACAGAATAGTGAGCACTATCCAACAAATAAACAGACAAAATAAAAAATATTTTTTTTAAATAATGTTTCTATAATTTCCCACGGTTGCTGTGTGTGCGTGTGTTTAATTGTGTTTGCATGTGCGTGTGTACACTCTGCTGTCTGACAGGCGCTGTGACGTTTCACGACAGCCCCGCCGCACCAACAGTGCATTCTGGGTCCAACCCAAGATGGCTGCGCCCTTGCAGAAGTGCTGAAGAAGTGCCTCTCCAGAGAAACTGTCGGGATTACGTGGGATTTCCGCGAGCACCGTCGCGCCAAATCAGCTCCGAGGGTCGCTGACTCGTAGAAGGAGACCCCAGGAGCCCAGTCGTCGATAAGAACGACCGGGGCTTCGCGTGGCTGTGGCAGACTGTCCGTGTGAAGATGGGCCTCGTCTCCAGCCCCTTCCCATAGCGAAGAGCCGTGGGGAGAGGAGCCGCGGATTCCCCTGCAAACACGCACCCGTGCAGCTCGGCTTTGACGGGTTTGACATCCTCTACCGGCTGTGGACGCTGCCCTACAACTTTCTCACCAGGATTGTTTGTGCCACAGTGTCCGTCATCGTCCGCAGGCGCAGAGGTTCCTCAGCCCGGGTAGATAACCCCACAGCACCGAGGTCTGCATCCACACGCTTCGCTACCGCCATTTCCACACATCTGCTCTCAGTCACATGGCCCCGTGTTCAGGTTGTTTCTAACATGACTGGAGTGAGCTGCTTTATCCACGCTCGCTCCTCACGCTGTTCTGACAGCTAGCTGCATGGGAGCTGTCAAGCGAGCCACGCTAGCTGAGCTAAGTAGGCTAGCTGACCGGTGTGTGTTTGTGTGTGTGTGTTAGCGTGGGAGGCAGATGTGGTGTTGACACAGGCAGAGTTGGGTGAATGTGAATGTCTACACACGCACACGCGCACACACATCTCCCCACCTGTGGCTTTAGCCTGGGTTCACATGACCTCATCCAGGTGTGGGGCTTCTGGAGGTGTTGTGGTTTTCATCCCAGCAGGAGATTCACTACACATGACTCACAGCCACAATCCCATAAACCAAGGGAAATGTTGACAGTCATAAAGTGTAACTCAGCAGCTGTTGAGTTTCCCTAAACTCTCCCTTTACTATCGATTGTCTTTCGAGGGTTCTTAAATGTTAATGCCACTTTTTTATACCCCTCCAAATGGGATACTGCAACCTATTAATAGTCCTGACCCCTGAGGATCAGAAATGTCTTTCAAAAGAAGTCCTCAACTGTTGAGGAATGTCACAACACAAGCATTCAAAGAGCAACTTTGTTTGCATAAAGTAAAGTTCAGATTGAACTCAGGAACTGTGTGATCAAAGAATGAATGAATACGATTATCAGGAGCCTGACCACAGACTGCCCTCAATCTCACATCCGTCCATTTGTCAATCTGTCAATCTGTCCCATCCCATCTCAAGTCAACTCAGTTAAATTCATTTAAATTCATTCAATATTTATATTTATACACCGCTTATCCTTTAAGGGTTGCAGTGGAGCTGTAGCCAATCCCAGCTGACATTGGATAAAAGTCGGCGTACACCTTTTTCTCTCTAATGGATTATTGTTGCTCCATAGTTTCCACTATAGACATTCTTTTTACTTAAAAAGATTTGTCGTATCACCTCCAGAAGAGCCGACGCGTTTGCAACAACCGCCTACGGACGACTTTGCTTCGAGAAATGTGTGACTGCATAGCTTAACCACTGCCACACTGCTGCCATCGAGTCATCTTCTGGCAGCAGCTCCTCATCCACCATGCAGCTAGCTCACGATGAATTGTTTTTCAAATAAGTAATGGATGAGTGACCCCATAGAGAAACATGATGATCAGCCAATGAGCACAGATATGTCGTAGAGAAGAATTTAATACTCTTGGTTCGTGAATGTAGCGTGGATCCACATTATTGGGTTGAACAAAGTGTAAATGTCATAACATTAGAACAATCCATGATTTTCATGACAAGTCATCTTGGAACTCATGCTGATGAAGGGAAAATGACTAAGATGTCTCATCAAAGTGCTGTTTAAAATACAGAATCAACACCAAACTTTCACCTTTAACATCCTAACAAACCTAAATAGTAACTTGATCGGGCTGATCTGAGTTTGCTGATGACAGATTTTGACCTTTAGGGGAAACTCAGCCATTTTCAATGTGAAATAAGAGAACAGGCCACACATATGATCATGTACTAGTTAACCATGTGGACCACACTGTAAGAAATCAGAGAATTCAGTTAAATCTTTTTTCGTTTCCACTAACGTAACCGCTTCCCCTGCAGGGCCCTGATGAAAATGGACTCAGAATTGCTTCATTCCCCAGCGGTTGGCCTCGCTGAGGAAGAGGAGGCCGACATGAATGACTGGAAGCTTCCCTTGGCCTTCATGAAGAAACGCCACTCGGAGAAGATCGAGGGCTCCAAGGCATTAGCGCAGAGCTGGAGGATGAAGGACAGGGTAAGTTCTCTGCACATGTACGTCAGAATGCTCCTTTGTGCCGAGATGGGGCTTGAGGTTGTAGGGTCTTCACCCTCTGTCATTATGTAGCCAAGCGTAAACTGCGTGAACTCATTCACATTCCCTTTTAGGTCCAGTGTGGACACTAGACAGGTTTGATAGTTATGCAGTAGGTGCATTGTCATTGTCATATAGCGCTGAACCCATGTTCATTTTCTCTGTAAGAACTAATTGCAGAGTAAGCCAAGGAAAGTTTATCACAACGAATGATAGTACTGTTGCTATATATCGCAGGGGATGTTTTATTGATCACTTTTAACTAAAGCATTGTTTGGAATTTTTAAGGACACAATGAAATTCTGTATTTTTTACAGTTATACAGTAAGATGGCATTATGATAGTCACTAGGCTACTCTACTATGTCATAGCTGTTTCCCAATATTTTGCAGTCTTTATGCTAAGCTAAGTTAGCTGGCTCTAGCTTGGTATTTACATCGCAAACATGAAAGTGATATCAGACTTCTCATATAACTCTTTTAAAGAAAACGGAAGTGGTTTTGTTAAAGTAGGCACTCTTCAGCTGAGACAGCGTGGAAAGTTGACAGAGGTTGTCCGTTATTTAGCATAGCTTCTATTGGTGCTCTTAAGGAAAGGTCGGTGATTAGGATTGGCCTGTCCATTAAGATTTCAATCCACAAAAGACACAAATTAAATGCACCAGCACTACACAGAATGCTTCCAGAGGACATCAGTCATTATAGAGCCAGGACAAATTACTGGCAAATTACTGGCTACCCTCGCGTTTATTATAGTACCAATTCATTTTAAACTGCTGGAGGCTAGCCATGCTGCGCTTTGACAGGAGAAACTCAAAGCTTTCCCTCAGGAATGGCCACAGTGCATTTCAGCTCTCATAAAGCTGTCGTTTCGTCCACTGCAGTGTTACCGACCTGTTTATTTGCCCCGTGGCTATGATGGCCAGTGTCATGTAGTCATACATAACCCTGACAAAGTCAGCACCTATTGCCGAAATTCACCCAAATAAAAATTGAGCCCCTCGCTACTAATAGGACATGAGAAGAATTACGCCGCAGCGGCTACTTCAGTGTCGCGCTGCAGGGAACATCATTAAACGTGAGGCAGCTATTGATCTGAAGAGGTGATAGGGCTCGGCTGGTGTGGGCATTCCTGTCAGAAAGTCGAGCTAAATCGACTGTAACATTTTTATTTTTCATCAGACCATTTTTAAAGCCATAGACCGTCATTGGTACGTTTGTAAGAAGAATGTGTCCTTTCACATTTCTGCTTTTAGGGAGCTGGGATTAAAGAGAGCTTTCTGTTTTTCATACAGGAAGAATTTGGCTTAAAATGTAACTGGCTTGGGTTTATATCCATCATTTAAAATGGCAATAATTGAAAATGATGGATTTTAATAAAATAAAAAAATCTGCAGCTTCATGCATTTTTTCTCTTCAGTAGTTTATGGCTGATCACACACAGCGCTGGCCTTCTAATTGTGTCAGCTGATTGAAGCTGATGGACACTATCTGTAGCAGTTAAGATATTGAGCGAATCGACATGCAAAGCTTTAATCCTGGAGAGAGTGTGAGGCTTACAGCCGACCGTAAATTATGCTTGGCACTGTGGGAAATCAGAGATCCTGCTCTTGGAGACATGGAGATGCACAGGCAGGCACATGTACATGCACACTCACAATCAGTATGAAGACATGAGCAGAGAGAAAGGCTGTTCAGTTACGAGGCTCATTGGTCAAACTGGGGTGTTTAATCTCCTTTTGGGTAATGACAGCTATTAAATTGTGTATATGTATGTTTATGTATCGTTTTTTTTCTTTCTGCAAGATACATGATTGGGTGTATGTGTTGCTGTACGTGCCAAGTGGAATCATGACAGCAGTTTTCAGATACACTATACAGATGACTGTATTATTCTACTGTAAAGTTCAAGATCTAGGCTTCTTAAGAGTGGATCTGTCTGGTGAATTAAAAGCTGCCTGTCGAAGAGAAAAAGTAGGACTATATTCTATGTTAATTTAAGTAAAAAGATCAAATCTGGGTCAAGTATTGTGTATTTTCCCTGGACTGTCAGTTTGATAGGGACTACATGAACGGAATTAGATCTGTGATATTTCTGCATGAGTTTGAGTTGCTTCTAGCATTAGTTTTAATGAGCTGACGCCACGACTTGCTCTTTTCTGTTGATAATCACTCCCAGTGAACACGGTACATGACGTTTGTTGATAACAAGCACACTTGAACCTGGATCAGATGATATGAGTCAGTGCAGCACAGGGTTCGTCGTTGATCGTTTGTTCTGAGTCTGCTCACACACATCAGGTGAAATCATCAAAGTCTGTAACAAAAGCAAAAACAGGAATTAGACGGTAATACTCTAGATGTGACTTATATCAATAATGTATTACACTGAATGATGCATACTGCATTATAATTGCAGACTGCTTTATTTAGTATTTTGATGGAGAGGTTGAGTGACTTTTGGAATCCCTGTGTAGTTTGGACACGTCCACGAGCCTCATCTTGGTCTTGCTGAGTTGAAGGAGTTTGCAAATAGGGAGAATAAGGATTTAGTGAAATGGTGGAATTCTAAGCATTGTACAATTGACCTTGCAAAGTAACATAGTACATATAATGCTGTTTTACTACATTATTAGGGCTTATAGCAATCGAAAAGAGGCAATATACTCATTTGAAAACAGAAAACAAACGTCATGGCCATTCTAGGCATATTTAAGTCGATCAAATCAGCTATAATAACTCTGATCAGAATCGGATCCATTCAAGATTTTTTTGTTGTCCTCTTCACACTGCGGCATTTTCCCGCTGCGTACGCCAGTGAAAATTAGCCTGTGAAAGTGAAATATTAATTAGGCACAGCAGTGACTGACCCTGAGTTCACACACTGGGGTTGGAGGGATGCACAGGTTCACTACGCTCTGACAATAATAATTATTAGAAAAGCTGGATAAAAGCTCCCTTTTTTATTTAGCCCTGCAGGGCGTCACTCTCACCAGTTAAAAAGACAAACGTCTGCTCTTACCAATTACTGCAAATTCTGTCACTAAGTTAATGATGTGCCTAAATTAAAGCTGACAGTTATTGGCTTTTATTCCCTGTGTGCGGCTGTCAGTATGTGTCAAAGATACAGTAGTTTGAGAGGGGGGGAACCTCCACTCCGTAACACCACTGTAAAACCACAAACGGATTTAGGTTAATTTATGAGATTCATTTAGACATGATCTTTTTAAAATATGACCTTCCATTTTTTTAATCAAGAGACGCTCATAACAAATACGGTATGTGAGATTAACTAGCCGGCAGCTGTGTTATGTCAGTGTGTCAGTTATATTACCATTTAAGTGAAGTAAATTATGTTCAGAAACAGACTCAGTGTCAGTGGATACCTGATTTTAAAAGACTCGAATTAGATTGGGACATCACCAATGCTTGTTGAAATAGTCAGAGCAAATTGTTTAGTAACTCTCATTTGCTGTTTAAATCAGAAGTACCAACAATCAATAACAGTCTAACATTAAAAAAAACCTGTCTCTTACCTTGCATGCACAGAAACGTGTCTGCAAACTGAATACCCCCCCCCAGCCTCTTTAACAAACCCTTGCCACATGCAAGTGCACAGAACGTCATCGGAAAGACGGATTTGTTATAGTTGTGTGACAATAAGGTTGATGGTTAGAGTAAATTCTTGGAGATGACGCACAGGTTTTTCTCTGGGGGGAGGGTTGAAGTCATACACCAGATCCCCAGTTGAGACACTTTAATACAGTGCTGTGTCAATGCTCATTCGCAGTATGCTTTAATCAATGAAGAAATCGACACAGATTAAGAAATGCACAGAGTTGATATATCTCTCTATGGTGTAAATTACACATGCGTCATAACTCATGAGGCACCATGGCTTGCTTCTTTCCTTACCTAGACATAGAATGTGGGGAAAGTGTTAGATTCAGCATGAGGCATCCGAAGGTCCGGTAACTGTGACCTGTGTCCTGACATATATCCTTAAATCATCTTCTATGGGTCAAACATGGCAGTATTTATGAATTCAAGATATATGGACATGACCAAGAATGTGTGCATAAATTGTCAATGCCAAATCTCAATAACAAAGGTTATTTTGTATTTTCCAGTATGAGCAATGTATCTGTTTCATTGCTCTCATGATAAGTCCTGCTACTCTGCTAAAGACTTAGAAGACAGCATCCCCTCCAAAGCCAATGAGGTTATGTTTTCACCAGGGTTGGATGTGGAAAGCAGGCACTGATTCCTACATGGCAGGTTCCTGCCAGAGTGAATCACAACCCAGATTTCGGTGCCTCATCTCACTGCCTGAGCTATGTATTAAAATAACTCTGCTTACAGGCCACATAAACATATCCACATGTGTCTAGTTAACATTGCAATTAACTCAACAACAACCTCTACAAAAAATGATGGCCTAGAGTTAGCTAGTAGCTACCTCAAACTCGAGTCAGCATGATGAAACAATGACTAAAGCTAGACAGTCGAGAGTGTGAATGAATTTCAATGGGAAAGGTGTCCCGCAACGGGACGTCCAGCAAATAGCGCAATATCTGAGAGTTGTGAACCGACAGCTGGCAGCAACAACTTGTAGAGTTGGTGGTGGTATGCACCTTGTAGTGTGTGATCCACCAGTAAACCCAGAGAAGAATGAAGGTAGAACCATGACAAACTAAATGATACATTTGAAAGCAAATGGATGCACCATGTTTGACTGCTTGAGTATCTGTTAAAAGCATTGATTTAGAAAACCCTAACGATACCCAATCCTAGATTTCACCCCTGTCTGTTTGTTTGTTGGAATTTTTGGTTGTTTACCCAGTAATGTTGGTTTCAGATCTTGATCAGGGGTTATTTTTACTTTCTTTAACATTGTGAGCTAGGATCTTTTTCAACATTTCCCTTCCTCAGAGAATAATCCATGAATCTTGATGAAAAATTCACTTTAAGGAACAAAAATCTAGGAAATTTGTTGCAGTTTGACTGAATTTAAAGGGACTAATGAGCTTTGTTGGAGGTTTGCGCTCTTCTGAGTTTTAGTTTGATTTGCTATTCCCATTCTCATGGTGGATTGTAAAATTGGAACAACATGTTTGTGTGGTTACATGAAAATATGAATAAACTTATTATCTCAAAGTTCCTCACAACATAGAAATTACACACATGAAATAGACTAAATTAAAATTGAAGTAGCAAATAGATGGAACTCATGGTTGAAGTGCAGTGCAAAGTGGATACCAGCCAACCCTCATTTAATACACAAGTAAATCAATAGAGCTAATATAATATTTTTATCATAATATTATTATTTTGGAATAAGTGTGGTTGCCTGATGACACATTTCCTATTTCTTGCACCTTTCTGGAAAGCTACACACGTACACACACCGAAACGAACGACCCATTTAAAATGGTCCCATATTTGTTTTCACACATGCGCTGCCTGCTGTGTGTTTTCACTTAGGAGTAATGAAATCAATAAGTCATCAATACCCAAGCACATTTTAATAATGTGGAAATGGGACAGGTGGTCTGTGCTGCTTTATCTTCTGCATCATTAGTTGTATTCAATCAATGTTCTCCGCTCATTAGGCAGCACATAGACTTTCAGACACACACGCTTTATAAATATCCATGATGGGTATTTGTATACATTTCTTGAATTATGGCGGTGATCTCAACATACAGTGAACATATGGGAAATGCCCTTTGGCCAACAGATGTACGTTCAAAGTTCCCACCCTGTTGATGAGTCCTTTAGATAGATAAATACTCGACAAAACCGTAGATAATGACGCATCATGCAGATTGGATTGTGCGACTCTTATACACTTCTGGATCTCAAAGAAATATCTTGCATCTACACAAAGAATGGTTTTATTGAGCTCATTAGTTGCAAGGATACAACTCTGTCTCAGTAAACAGTATCTTTTATTTCCTTTCCTGCATCATTGTCATTAGTGGAAGGATAATGCCGGTGGTTTTTATTGGGAATCGAGATTAAGGAGCATTAGCACTCTCTCTCGGCTCATAAACACGGATGTAGGGACATCATGGAGAAATCTATGTGAGCTTTTCTAGCTTGTAGGAGGTGCTGAATGTGGCTGTACGTTGTCCCATTAGACCACCTGTATCGCGGTCTTGTGCTTTTATTTAAGACTATCAGTACAGTCTGTACAATGTCTTAGCAGAGTTTTTCTTTAGCTTTTCAAATGCTATTAAATCTATATTTATTTTTCATGAGTAAAGGGAGCAGAAGTGGCTCATAACCTCTGCAGTTGTTTTAATCCATGACTGCATTAGAGTGAAAGTGCAGCGTCACCTTGAGCATAGGGGAGATGTTCAAATGTTTAACGGAGCAGCGGTTCGGCTGATCATTTACATCCTTGACTGTATTTTAACATATCTAATGCATGTATGTGTGTGACAAAGGGGCAGAGTGTTGCTGGAGAAATGTCCCTAACTGATTATATAAAGATTACTTATTCAGACAAAGGACAAATATTGTATATGGTACAGTATTTCTCAAGAATGTCCTCAGTGCCAGCTTGTGCACCTACTAAGTAGGCTGTTATCACTGGGTTCCAAACACATCCAATTGTTCTTCACATGGGAACTTGACAGCAGTTTTCATGTTCTTCTTTTTCTTTTCTCGAACACATGCATAAACCTAGGCTGCTGTAGTGCACGTCAAAGCATTTAAGTGTTAAACTTTCCAAAACAGAATATTTGATAATCGTACACAGAGTTTTCACAGCTTTTCCCCCCCTCCCACAGCTACTCTTGTCACTTTTGGCACAGCAACATAAATGCATTTGTCAGGAAGGAATTTACCCATTTGTACAATTCATTGTGTTTGTAACAAAGGCCATGGAGAAAAGCTCATTCTATAGGAGGAGACTGTTTGTTGGCGTTTAGCCCAAATTATGAGCATGGTCGTTTTACTAAGGCCTTTGTAAAAGATATACCAAAAGCACATTTTAAAGAGCAAGACACATACACAACTCTGCCGAAGTGTCCATATTATAACCCTAACCCTTGCTACATGATCGTAGGAGATCAATGGTCTCCACCATTTTAATAACCTTTATTTATAGCTGGCCTAACAAATGTAGTAAATAGAGGCCATTGATCGTCGCATTGACCAGAGCTGCGGGGCTGTATTGGAATCTCAAAAAGGCGCGGAGGGGAGAAGACTGGGAAGTCCCCTGGAGTCCTGTGCTGCTATTAATGAGAGGAGGACGGCAACCAATTACGTGCATGGGCCAAAACAGGGAGATGCACGCACACATGCCAACTCGTCACCATGACTTCAGAGGACAATACAATGACTTGTATTTGAATCCTGATTACTCCCTTTAACTCAAACTTTTGTAACCCTAACTTTAATACACATCTTCTCCTTTAAATCTTTCTTACTTTTTGTCCTCTTAATGAAGACAAGTCCAAATTATGTGAGTGTGTACACACACACATGTAATTTGAATATTTCATCCTCCTTCCCGTTTGCTTTTCTGATTCCCTCTTCTGTTTTTTCGGCCCTCCTACTCCTCTCTCTCCACCTCACAAAGAAAAAGACTTAATGAGGTTATTGGAAATCCATGCAGGTCAGAGCATACCTGTATTAAAATCTCATTTTGTTTAGGCTGTCCTCTCAAGTTAGTACTTATAATCAAATTAACAGGCTGAAGCCTCCGCTTTGAAAAAGAGCTACATTATCTTGTTATGGGTCAAAAGGTGCTTAGGTCACACAGGGAATCCTCACTCATCCCCTCTCTCTATCTTCTGACTCATTTCCTCTTATTACTGTCTTTAACACATTTGCAGTTTTGACAACAGTCCTGCTGTTTCCATTCGTGTTTATCTTTGGCTGGAACATACTATTATTTTCATTGTCCACTGATCTATTCTTTTCTTTAAAAGCGGTCAAAACAGAGCCAAAGGTGATTTTCTACTTTGTCCAACCAACATCCCATAATGCATTCAATTCACAAATCAATAATGGTTAACAGATTATCAGTGTTGGACAGTTATAAAAAATGTTTTGTCAATTGCAGACCTTTTAAAAAGATGTCTTTACTTTCCTACTATCGCCAATCTATGATCTTAATCAACTCAATTCAAATTAATGAGATTTAAATCACTTTTACCTAGAATTCCTGTTTTATCCGTTTACTTGGATGAGTTAACAATTTATTCTGCATCGTACAAACAGTTTATGATTTGCAGGAAGTGAAAAATCCAAAGTGCTCAGAAGTTTACATACAAATAATAAATACGGTAACAACATGTTAAGTCCAATTGAAGCTTCTGTGTCGAAGCTTCACTGTAGCCTATGGGTTGACGTGTACGACACACAGAGCCATACGCCATGCCCTGACCTACACCTCCCCAAAATGTAACTATGCGTCAGAGATGCAGACTGTAGGAGCTGTGATTGGTCCACTTGGTAGCATTGCATTTCCAGCAGAATTGCCACCAGTTTTGAATTGAGTTGTAGAAACGAACATGGACAACTCCTTTCTTTTCTCCATTGCAGTTCTTTAAGAAAGGGTAATTGCTCTTCAACATCTCTCAGCTCCAACTCCAACATGATCCACTTAGAAACACTCAACATTGTTCTGAAATAAACGGAGACACCAGATAATTTGTAAATAAGGGGACCAGAAACCGGAAGACACTCCACCAGCATAGAAACTCTACCACTTGTAGTGTTGCAGTGGTGTTGTTGCAGCGCGACTCACACACATCTACACCTAACATGAATGCTCAGCCCCATGCGTAGGCTGCGTGCTTACCTACAGTAGAGCTTCGGTGCGGAAGCATGAATTGGGCTTTAGACGTGGAATGTGTTGCACACCAATGTGCTTTTTAAAATGAGTATAACCTGAATTCAAGAAAAAAAACAACTTAATTCTTTGCCTCGGAATTATTTGTTTACTGGGCTGACAAAAAGTTGCAGTTATATGTTTATGAATGAATTACTCAGTCAATAGAAAATTGGCATGTTGTATAAATTTATACTTTTCAGCCCAAATGGCCCAAATGGATACTTTACTGTTTCCAGCCTCTAAAGCGAGCACATTTCCTGGTTTTTTTCATCGTCTTTTATGAACTGAAGCCCAAATTTTCACTTTGTGAAAATGTTTCTTGCATTTACAGACCAATCCATGAATCTATAAATCAAGAAAATAAATGACTTCTAATGCTATGATGACCCAAGTGAGATAAGTAGGCAAATTTAGAAACCAAACATATGACAAAAAAGTGTGTGCGAGAGAGATTTGGTTTCTACACTGAACTGCTTATCACATTCAAAAAAGTATACTCATCAGTCTTTTTTGCATTTTAACGTATCACATATCTCACATATACTTTAACTGGGGCTTACATAGAAACATTTTTACTTTTAGGTTCTCCACATCTGTAAGAGGACGAGAACGTGCATTCAAGTGCTGGGCATGTTGCCCCTCTGCAGTTTTTAGTTACAGGCTTAACTGAGAGACAGGCACTTTGAGATAAATAGGGACTTTTTTAAAGACTGTGAATCATGAAGAGCTGCTCAATGGAGACCCGGAATAAAAATATAGAGATGGAAATGCGCATAATAGGTCCCATTAAAATGTCCATTTTATCTTAACGAGTACTGCACTCACAGCGTAACCATTTTAACAGCGTCTAAGGGAGCAGCTAAGTCATTGCTATAAGCCCGGCAGATACCTAAATTTCTGCCCAATAGATATAACAAAATCTTTTTTTATCAATTATTTACAAGCTTGGTTAAATTAACTACCTGTTCTTGTTTTCACTGAGTGTGAGGTATCAGACTGAGTTGTGAGGCATCATACTCAAATGTCATGTTGCATCGTAATAGTGATTGTGAACAGAAACACTGTGCCTCATCCGTCTGTGTTATTCTCATGAATATCAATGTCAAATCTGTTGTATATTACCTGCATTGGACGATGGACAGAAACTAATACTTTCATCAGGGATGCTTGTTTTTGGATGGTTATATATGATCAACTTGAACCACTTATGTAGAACCATGATTAACTCTAAAGTGATACCATTGTTACGGTGGCATAGTGTCTCCTGTCCTCATTTTATCTTGGGAGACGAGGCTGACTTCTATCCGTTGAGGTACCTGTTTCTGTGTCTCTTGTTTATTTGTATGCTGGTCCATGTTGAGGAAATAAAAAAATGATGTGCTAGTTTACCGTCTCTTGAGAGCCAACAGTTTTTCTTGACATTTAACCTGACGTGGCAGTAACATCTTTTCTCTCCCACTGGAATTTGCATTAATAGTGTGCTGTCACTTCTGCTGTTGTATTTTAAAGGCCAAACCTGTCCCTGTTCCTCCTAGTGGAGGCTGTGTCTTTGTAATATGTTTTAGATTTACAGGCCACCTTTCTATTCAAATGGTCTCAGACTTTTGGACGCTGTCACGGTCTTCTCCCAGGATAATGGTGTAGATCTTTTGCAGCCCCTGTAGAGTTGACAGGCAACAGGAACATTTGGCTACATATTAGCAGATAAATCATCTTATTGAGTCAGTTAACCTCCATCTCTTTCATCTTTTAAGTGTGCACACTTTCTTTGTATTCAATTGAATTGTCTATTGGGTAAGGAGGGAACTTTCAGAATAAAATGACTTAAAATAAGGTTAGGTTCTTATTGGTGAAAGGATCTGCATGCCGACACCTTCCTTTAATATGTGAGAATGAAAAAGGCACACATTTCTTAGACAAGATAATGTGAAACACATGGTAGTGCAACCTAAAAGAATATCAGTAAAGAAGTAAAAGTGCTTAATAAGCAGTAAAGCCAGCCTCTAGCTCCCAAACAGCTTGAATCTTCATTGACTTTTCTGTCATTTGAGTGAAAGCTGTGTGTCAGGGGACATTGGATCATTCTTGACAGAAAGCCTCCAGTTCTTTGAAAGATAAAGGAAGAGAAGAAATGTGTCCCATGAAACCTGATGGACTTTTAGATCGTGTGGCTGGGGAGACAATCTTAGGCATCTAGCTGCTTTCCGGTCTTCATGAAAACACTTGAGCTGTCCTTAGGTTTAAAGATACCAGTACTGAAAAGTTGCGATAAGACAAACATTAAAATTAAGGCATTCCCGAAATCTTTTGAAAAAGCTGGTTTTCTTTGTAAATTGGTAATAAAATGTGATATAATCCTCACAAGGATAGACAAACATTGTGTTCTCTGCTCAAACACAAACATTTTAAAAGGTTGTCTCTATTGAATACACCCACAACACATTCTTTATGCTGGTGGGAAAAAACAAGTGAATCCTTGGTCGAACCTCCTTTTGGCAGCAATTAGCTAAAACAAAGAATTATGTTAGCTGTGGATCCGACGGCCGCAGCTTTCAGGAGGGATTTTGCACCACTCTTACGTCAGAACTGCTTCATCTCAGGTATATTCTGATGATGTCTGCTATGTGACCTCCTCTCTTATTCCGAACTCAACATTGGTTTAAGGTCTGAGCTCTGATTGGGCCACGTCAAACTCTGAATTTTCTTAGTTTGAAGTCATTCTTTTTTACAGTCATTTCCATGTAGGATTATTGTCCTGATGCATCACCCATCTTCTGCTGGTGCACAGCCATCTGACAAATCAACCTTGTGTCTTCAGCCCGCAAAAACCTTTTACCATTAGTGTATTTGAGGTTGAAGCTGCTCTTGTCAAATTGTGCAGTAAGGTTTTTGTGGAGAGCAGAGGCTTGTGTGGGGCTTGAATTGGAGCCATGCGTATGATGACTCACGAACAAGGATGTTAACCCGCTCCAATAATTCATCTAATGTTACTTTGGGTCTCTTTTCTCCGAACCGCATTAAGCCTCCATCTACAGCTCCACTTGGTTTCTTCATATTGTCAAACAAGAAGACATCCTTTAAGCCTGACAGCAATTGGGTACTAATATGGACAATGCAGATACATATTGATACCAGGAGTAAATATAATCAGGTTAAAATCAAAACTACACATAATCTGGGAAAAGATGAATTTCAATGTCAGGTGTGATGGTGAGCTTCATAAACATAGGTACTAAACCTCAGTATGACATTGTCAGTATGGGCGTAATAGTAAGGCCAAAGTTTGAATTTTTTCAAATCATTACTATCCATAACTGCATTCACATGGTGCTTCCAGAGTTGTGCACGCGTTGTTCCTACTTGTGTCTGGAAGTTGAAAACGTGCGTGGATGCTGTAAAAGGTGTTGTTGAAGTCAGCGATTTAGCAACTCCTGTACCAAAAGTTTGACCGACTTTTCTGATTTGTAAACTAGAAATCACGTTTTCGTTAGTTATCCCAGTCGGGAGCAAATCTTTCAGATTGTTCCTGACACCACGTGACCACACAATAAGTACAGCTCAACAGAGCCCCTGGATCCTCAGTCGTGTCTGGACCTTTCATGCAACAGTAAACTGTGTAAATTCCAATAGGACTCTGTCAGGACTAAATGGAATTTTTACCAAGCATGCAGGTGGGAGAAGGTTGAGGGGTTATGAGGTCAGGTGGACATGATTGAGGTGGTATGCTGCAGTGTGACTGAATGTGTGCGGATGCTGTGCAACTCGAGCCTTGTCCTGCCCAGTCCCACTAGCATACTGACCTTTTCCTCTATCGGTGGGAAAGGAGGCGGGCACCTTAATTACCCTCCCAACAACAGCCTTCCTAACGCTGCTCAGCCAGGGGAGGTCACAAAACCCACTGTACTCAAACACAACACATGCTCTAAAGGTTTACATTACCCACAGAGAGTTATCCGGCACTACCTGGTAAAGGTCACTTGGCACTATTACATTGACTTACATGGAAGTGTTGTACGTGTGTAAACTATTGAATGGCTAGCTCTGAACAAATGTGCTCTCATGCAGCTCTCTCTGTGTTTTGCCACTCACACGGACACACGTGGACGGCAGGGCAGGGAGGGCGAGGAGGAGAATGGGACATCAAGTGAAGGGAAACACAAACCTATTATTCAAGTCGACAGCAGCTCTGCTCATTAATGCATGTGCAATAAAGCCTTAGCCAATACGAGTAATTTATCAAAACACCCATTAAACTTTCAGAAGTGGTATTTTCAGTTTCTCCTGCGGTCTCCCATCAACCAGTTGTATAATGTGTTTAAGCCATAGCAAACTTTTCATTTAACAGCTATTTATGAAAAAGCGGGGATTTTTGAATATGGCTATACAAATACAATCTGAAAAATGTAATGGACAACATAAGGAAAAATGATTTCCAATTGTATTTTAAGTATAAAAAAAATTGTTTATAATGACTTTGAGATTCAAAATACAAAGAACTGTTTTTTCAGCTGTCAGGGGTTGTCTTCACTGCAGTATTCAAATGGGAGTTTTATCAAGCAGACCCAAGGCAGCTGATCAGACAGCTTTTGTTGGCACTTCCTTGATTTCAGTTCATTGTGTCACTGTCCTCTTTAATTGGAGCTACAAGTTGGGGCGACAGGGCGTCACAGCGGCTGACGTCTGCACCGCTGCACAACGGAATGTTCCTGAAGTGCTGATGGTGCTGAAGGGCTCACTGCTATTCCGTGTGTAATTTGCACTGTTGGAGACCTGTGCTGCCTGAACAGGTTGCTCTGTGTTTGTGTGTTTCTGTTTGTCAAGATTTTCCACATAACCCATGGATCACTGGTTGTTCTCTTTCGATGGCCTATGTCTTTTTCCCCTCACTTCGTGCCACAGTGGACTTTAGTGTTAGGTCTCATTTCCTGGTGTGACATCAGTCTGTTGTTACGATGCTCCCGTCCCATTTTCATCTGGAAGAAGAAACACCCAAGCCCTCTCTACACTGGCTCAAAAAATAACTTTAAGCAGGTGCAGGGAGTGTGCAGGTGTTTTTACTTTTTCTTGTGTGACAGGTCTGCTAATTCACTTTTATAAAGATCATTAGGTTTTGATTATTTATTTATTCAAGGAGCCCCTACTTTATCTGCACCTCTCTGTTTTTGTATTCATACTTTACAGTTTCAGGTTAGAACCTTTAGTATAATGACAGAACTAGTTATTCTTCTAGCTGTAGAAAACTAAAGCCTTTTTCCAGATATAAACTCCAGAAAAGTAGATCTGGATCTCTGAATTTGTCTTTCTCGTATGAAGAACGCAGCAGGAGATTATTTGGAAGATATCCCGTATATAGAGGGGGGTGGCGTCTGGGTAGAGAATGCAGGAGACATAATGTATAAATCCTGTTGCAGAAAGTTTGCAATTTTGCAGCAAATCAGCAATGGCGTCGGCCCTTATTATCAGAAACTCTTGAATCTCAGGTCTGTCCGAGTTGACATATTTGTCTGCATCGGTTTTGTGTCTGTTGCGTGTTAAAATCATCATCAACTCATCTACTCGCTGGTCTGGAGCCTCTCCCTTGGACATTATGGTACTCGCACTGAGCCCTACTGGATCATTTCAGGAGAACACTCTGGGCCCAGTGCATGTCTGACATAGTGAGCTCTATTTCTATAGTTGAAGTCCCTGGATCAAGTGGAAAAAGTGGAAGTGAATAAATCTTCTTTCTCAGTAACTATTTTGGAGTTCCCCCCTGGGGGAGACACTTAACTTTTACTGCTTCACTGGATTGTCATTGGGCAGGAGCAGCAGTACGAGCAGCAGAATGTGGTTTACTAGAAAAATGTCCCTGAAGGGACCTGAACACAAGCATGCTCAGTCCAGTTACTCGGATGAATAAAGATTTAATGTGCTTTTGAAAAACGTTAACAATGAGTGATGTGAAGATAATGTTGCATCCTGTGTGTTCTCTCCCAGATGAAGACGGTGAGTGTAGCGCTGGTGTTGTGTCTCAATGTTGGAGTGGACCCCCCCGATGTGGTCAAGACCTCACCCTGCGCCAGACTGGAGTGCTGGATAGGTGAGTGACTCTGTAACCTTAAAAATGAATGAACATGCTCTTAAAATGTAACTTTTTTTCAATGATATTCTTTAAGAAAATACACCTTATAACTGACAGCCAAGCTGCTGCCATTTCTGAGTAGTCCGTCTTATCCTGAAAACCCCATTTATAACAAACCATGACAGTAAAAGTTTAGCTTTGACTTTGCAGCATTTAGCGACATTCTTGGTCTCTCCCAGAGCTGAAGTAACAACTGCTTTGTCAACAAAAGATGAATTAGTCGAGAGAACCACAACACGTAACACAGAACAAAGACAAAGGAACCATCTCCATTGAATGGAAACCTCAAACCACTGTTTGCCTCCCCTGAGACTCCTTTCCTCTTCGAAGAGTGAGGGAGGCACATTAAAGTGTGAACACAGCTCTTAGAGTTTCTTAACTTTCTGAGTGCCACCTGACACTGTGAAGACCTGCCGCTTGGTTCTAGAGATGGCGAACTTTCAGAGGTAAAGGCAGGGGTGCTGTCCTAAAATACACCAGAGGAGAATATATGGAATCTGATGCATCTACTTGCAAATAGATCGACAAACATCCGCTTTTCTTTTGCTATGGTGTGTGTGGTTGTCAGAAGACCTATTTTACACAGTGGCACCATTACAGGAAATTGTGTTATCCTATAGGGACTTGGGAGAGATGATGGTGTTTCAATATGCACTTTCACCCTAGGTTTCTTATAAGTCACTATTTTATTATTCATTTATTCACATTTCTCCAATGTCTATAAGTTTGAGAAAAAAATACAGTGACTCGAGAATCTAGCTAATAATAAGTTAAAAAGTGACAGTGTATTTTGATATGTCTTATTATTCCAAGAAAAGTATATATCCTTTCTTTAAAATGTCACTCAGTGAGACAGAAGTTATTGTTTGAACCATCAAACACAATCATTTAGTTGTGATAGTGCGACAAAGCCTCATTCATCAGAAGAGGACAGGATGACTTCTCTGCATTAGCGTATCAGTAGCTCCTGCAAACTTGCCAATACATTAGTCTCTGCTTGCTGAGCACAATTCGATCCGTCCTCAATCTATATTTTGCTATTCTTCTTGCCATATTGATGGTCTCTCATCAATATTTCAACCTGAGGCTGCTGATATTTTTTCCAAACACTGCTTTTGATTTGATAAGAAATTTTCCTTTGATGCTGAAAGGTCAAACTTGCCTTTGTCATCATAGTTTCGTTGTATCTTTCGCATGAATATTAAACAACAATTGCTGCTTTGTTGGATGGTTTTGGTAAAACTGTCTGCTAAAAATCCTACACCTAACAATCATGCCTGCTTTATCCCCTTCAGATTGAATGAGTGTACCTTTACTGTGCCATGGATGTTTTGTGCAACGTGTTTGTATGTATAGGTATACAAGTATTTTACTCTCTGTGTTTGCTTGCCAGATCCTCTGTCGATGAGTCCACAGAAAGCTTTGGAGACCATCGGGGCCAATCTGCAGAAGCAATATGAAAACTGGCAACCCAGGGTAAGTGGGTTCACATGAACCAGCCCCACTCTTTCTCCTAAATGTTATTGTAACGACACACACCCACACGCACACACTCTCACCGCTATTGCACATAACAGTACATACACTTTCGGATGAAATGCATTCAAAAAAATAAAATATAGAATCATCCGCCCTCCAAGATTTGACTATTGTCATATCATATCATCAGTGATTGATTTAGCATCCAATAACCCATATGGTACGTTCACAGCTAACAGGACACCTTTATCATGCACCCACAGAATGCGTCACTAAATTTATACTGGTTAATAAAAACCACCTTCTTTCCGATTGTGCGAATGAAACCGGTAGTGGCAGTCGTTTTTGTGTGGGAAGAGGCTTTCTGGAGATCATTTTGATCATGCTATTTTCTCCAGGTATTACTTCGTAGACATTTTAAATGTCTTATTTTACCTTCATCAATCTATAAAGTTGTAGCTACGGATGTAGTGCAGTTCTTCCACTTACCAGAATGTCGGTGATTCCTTGCTCCAGTGATCCACAATGCCCGACATCGTGTCCTTGGGCAAGATTTCTGATACTGAACCTTAAAAATTGCCCTTCATGGCTGTGCAGGCAGTGAATGACATTGTGAGATAGTACACAGCATTTAGTAGTGCTTTATGAATGTGTGTGAATGGTCGATGAACGGTCGTAGAGACCAGAAGAGCGCTGTAGAAATACACTCCTTCCATTTACACTTTTTAATTGTCATTTACAAAAGTGATCAACAAGGTTCTCATCCAGATGAAACCTGAATGAAACTGTGAATTGTGAATTAGTGTGTGAATTCACACAAACTCAACTCCTGTCCAGCAGCTGTCATTGTAACTCTATAGTCCATAATTCAACATGTTTCCTCTTAGTGATCATTTGATAGTTGAATGGTTTCATTTTTAATATCTCTTTGTATCATTACTTACACTCATCTGTGTTCAACGTTCAAACAAACACCCACCTACTCTTGACAGTGATTCTTATTTCTTTTTTTTAAAACAGATGCATCATGAGTCTTGTAAGTTCAGCTGTTATAAGTGTATGTGTGTGTTTGTGTATTCATGGATTCATATCATGCTAGCAGCTGCACTTCCTCTTGGCTTCCAGCTGTAAGCGAGGTCAGTATATTTTCTCAGAAGCTCCTCAGTCGAGCTCTCCCTTGGCCTCCGAGCATCGCAGCCTCTGTGCTGGAGCAGATGGTAGAGGCAGCTTTTCTATCACTCCTAAACACAGATGAAGCAAGATAAGTGAAGGTTAAGAAAACAAAAGGATGTTAGGCTGTGAGGACAAGTGGAGATGGAGATTATGCACTGGAGTAGATGAAAGAATCTCAAGAAAAGGCTGATTTGTGATCAGTAACCCGCATTCACAATGTTTGGATGGAGAGAGCAGAAAATGAGAAGGAGAGAACTGTGCTTAGGCAACATCTGATCCAAGTAACTGACTGTACCCAGTCTTAGTAGACAGTGTTTACATAACGTGAGAGGATTTTCTGTCATTTCACCATACATTCATGTTTTCAGTGACGTATGGTTCTCCATTGGCATACAGCTCTAATTGTCAAAGGTCTAGTTTGATGATTTAGTTTGTCTGGGGAAGAAGTTTAAGCTGCTGATCGGACATCGCAGGATTTTCCACCGACAGTTTCTCATTTCATGATCAGTTACGTTGACTGACTAAATAACAAACATTAAGTCATTACATTTTCTCTAGGCACCCTCTCTTCCCCAAAAAGTTTCATTTCAGATAATTGTAGAAAACCCATATTCTGGGAAAATGTATGTATTCTAACGTGGGTCTTTAAGACAGTGACAGCTGTAACTGAGATCAGAGGGGTTG